>CM056060.1:93249501-93849501 GCA_029574335.1 Rana kukunoris
ACCTGAAGGTAGACTATATAACCCACATAGTAATGACTATGCCGCTCTGTGTCCCGTGATGTACGATAAAGAAAGCTCTATTTGTGGGAAGAAAAGGACGCAAATTTTGTTTGGAAGCCACGTCGCACGACCGCGCAATTGTCTGTTAAAGCGACGCAGTGCCGAATTGTAAAAACGCCTTTGGGCATTTAGCAGCATATTAGTCCGGGGCTTAAGTGGTTAAACAAGGTCACCTAATTGTTTGTGGAGACTTCTGCAACGGTCACCACCGCTTACGACCTTCCATTCAACCACGACAAGCTTATCTGACACACTCCGACAATATTGCATACACAATCCATATCAATTCCCATAAACAAGACGAGACTCAAGCTCTGCACTTGCTTCCAAAGATATGACAATTTATTGATATTTGCTCAGCTTCTTATACAGTTTCAAGCATAATACAGTTAATCACAGGACAATGCAGTCCCCACCCCCCTATTCACTCACTGAGGATAATTCTTTAATTGGTAGCTAGACATAACGGCACCGCATCATCAATAGTGTTCAATTAACCTTTAACATAACACAGACATCTAGTTGAATAAGTTATCTAGACAGCTTTATCACACAATGGCAGAGTCTTGTGAGAGTGGGTGCAATCAACACCTTTTCAAAAGCATGTGTCTTTCACAGTGAATAGCCAACACCTCAAGACATGTCTCAAGACATTTCAATAGCCTATTATACAAAGGTATGAGTCACTCTGGTCTTGTAGACCTGAATTAACACCTTTCAAAAGCATGTGTGCCCAGATTGAATAGCCAACAGCTTTTGATATTTGAAGACATCCTGAAAACATGAATTATTATTAATGTCCCATCTTCTGTAATGAATTAATTATGATTCTTTGTCACCCTATGGCCCTAGTGGACATAAGGTGACCCTAGACATAGACATAGGAATATCTCGGGGGCGTGGCTTGACGCGCGGTGCAGATGGCAGCGGTGTGAAGGAGCTCCGGCTACCCGTGGGACCTAAGAGCTGAAACCGGCCGTTGTACGGATGATTATGTCCTCCCAGCCCAGGAGAGGATCTCATAGCCGCTCTCTACGCTCTCTGGGCACCCCCAAACGAAAGCTGACCCCTACAAACCTCAGCAAATTCAGGTACAGCGGCGGCGGCAAGGCCTCCAAGATGGCGCCGCCACACAAACTACACGAGGAGGAAGACATAGATGAGGACGAGATATCCCTCCCAGCGTCCGAGGGATCCTTCAAAGATGCGGGTTCCATCGACAGGCCCCTCACCTATGCAGCTATGACTGATATAGCGGCGGACATTAAGAACTCCTTCGCAATTGCCATCACGGACATTAAGTCGGAGTTATTGAGGCTCTCGGAGCAGATGGCTGTGACCGAACGCGCAGGGAAGAGAAGGGACAGAGCCCTGCTTCGGCTGGACGACATCTCTGCTCAACACTCCCAACACTTGATCGAGGTGAACAGGCAAATAGAAGACCTCGATAACAGGGGCCGTAGACATAACATTAGGGTAAGGGGGGTCCCAGAATCAGCGACCCCTGAACAGGTGAGACCGACGCTGACCGCCATCTTTAATGGCCTGCTAGATAGACCAGAACAATCTCCTATTGAGTTTGACCGTGCACACAGGGCGCTGAGACCCAGGGCTCCGGACGGTAACCCTCCCAGGGACATCATCTGCTGCCTGCCCAACTTTGCCCTAAAGGAGGACATATTACAGAAAGCAAGGAATACGGATCAGATCCAACATGACGGCGCCCAGATCCAGCTATACCAAGACCTATCCCCGATCACCCTGAAAAAAACAGGAGAGCCTTAAAACCTCTCCTGGCTGTTCTGAGAGAAAAGGGGATAACGTACAGGTGGAAATTTCCTTTCGCACTGCAGGCTTCCTTTATGGGCAAACAGCATTTGCTTCGGATGCCGGAGGATCTTCTGCCTTTCTGCGAGGCCCTACAGATAACGACGGTGGACCTGCCGGAGTGGTACGAGGAGTTCCGCTTGCCTCCCCTCATCAATCACCCCCAACACGCACCGGGTCCACTGCCACAGGTCTCCCCCTTCCAGCAGAAGAACCAACGTGACAACTCCAACAGGCGCTACAACGGTTCACCAGCACCCTCAAAGAGCTCTAAAAGCCCCAGAGCGAGAGGGGCGCAATGCCTGTAACACTCCATGATGTCCCTCCCTGGCTTTTACTGTGCTTATCTTCAGCCTGTAAGTATGGCTTCCCGGAACGCACCGCACCTGTGTTCTCATGTTTCCCGTTGAACAGTTTTGGCTGGAGGACATAGGGAAAGGGAGAGGTGAACTTCCCCCTGTTCCTTCTTGGGGTTTTTTTTTTTTTTCTCTCCCTGTGTTTCATATGTTCTTTCTTTTTTATCCGTTTTACCTTTCGCCATTATCCTCCTGTGACTTGTCTCACCCGTTCCCAGATGCTGAGTGGTTGGTCTCCCTCCCATATCCATTAAATGACGCCTCAGATTGAATCTAATTACACTGCTCTGGATATTACATTTTCTTCCCCTACAAGTTGAATGTCTGCGTGTAATTGGATCTGGCCCACTAGTTACCAAGGACACGTTGCACTTACAATTAGCATGCCAAAAGTGTCTCTCTCCTCCTCCAGGTTCATGTCATTAACTGTATTGTGTATTCTTAGCCCCCTACCCCTCTCCAGGGACATCTACCTGACTGAATCGGAGGCCACAAGCATATAGAGAAACACACCGGTCGCTGGCATGACGGACCCAGACCAACTCTCACTTGCCATCACATTCAGTCTTGTTTTGCGTTGTTATCCAGGTTAACCGTGAGTACTAGGCTGGCACAGCTAGCTAGCCCACTGTACACTGTTGGTCCCCAGACTGGATAACATACAATGCTGTTCACCTGTGAAATTATTGTTTTTGTTTTTTCTTGTGTTTTTTTTTTTTTTGTTTCGTTCAAATAGAGTTGTCTTACAGATCTTCTACTACTTGACCTGGGCCTCGCATACTTGGTTTATGACTGCTTCACATGAATTAAGCAAACCGGGCAAAAGGTAGATAAGATTCACAAAGTATTTGGGACCTTATCATTAAAATAATATGCTGGTTCATTGTATAAGTCACTACACATAGGCTCCACTCTTCCAGCTGGGATATTCATACCTAAAAACGCCATCTCCCTCCCTCTCCTAATCTGCTCCTGATCCTCCAAGGGGAAGGGGGAGGAATTTGGTCATCGCTCTCTTATCTCTTGCTTTCTCTCTCTTTCCTCCCTGCCCTCTCTTTATGCTCCTTAAGTGAATTTCTACTATGTGTACCACTTCCCGTATTTAGGCCTCAGACTGTCCTGATCTCTTCTCATGCATAACCTCTAGGGTCCCACGGCCCGCATCTCCCTACAGTGATTCTCCAGTTTGTGATTCATTTTCGAGAATCGCAGACGTGACTCACCCCTGACACGTGGGTAACGGTTCCCAACCCGTTGCGGCACGCACCCGCGTCTCCCATTTACCCCCAAGAGTACATACAAGTCCTTGGTTCTTAGTAAATAGGAATCTTACCAACTCTCCACCCTTCGGGTGGGCTTTAGAGTTATACTCACCCTCCCCCCATTTTCTTAACCTACCCCAGAACCCTCGCCCCCCCCCCCTTTTTTTTTTTTTTTCCCCCTTACACGCTGCCTACACGACCCCCGCCCCCACACCTTAGTTTCACCTAACCGAATACCTCCTCAGACATGGCATACGCATTCCTGGGAAAATCGCCCATGATCATATCGCACAACGTCAACGGTCTAAACATCCCTGAAAAAAGGACAAAACTCCTAAAAGAACTCAAGAAAGCCCGCCCCTCTATAGTTTTTTTGCAGGAAACACATTTTAAGGGACAGAACATACCCAAGATCACGGATAACATCTTTAACACAGCCCATCATGCCACCAACCCCCTGGCCAAGACCAAGGGTACCTCCATCCTGCTTAACAAGGACTCACCCTTTGCTCTCCAACACAAGCTTTCAGACCCAGATGGCCGCTATATCTTTCTGAAAGGCACATGGGAGGGTTCCCCAATCACATTGGCCAATGTATATTTCCCAAACACAGGTCACATCACTTTCTGCCGCAAAATTGTGGAAGAACTAAAGTGGTTTGCTGACGGCTGCATAATACTAGGGGGGGACTTTAACATCCCCCTCTCCCCCCTGAGAGATACCTCAAATGGATCCACACACATCTCCTACAAAATATTGAAACGGGTCAAAAGCATCCTTCAATCCCTGACATTGGTGGACACATGGAGGGCAACACACCCCTCGGAGAGGGACTTCACCTTCTTCTCCCCCCCGCACAAAAGGTACTCCCGTATTGACCTGCTCTTCATCACCCAGAGAGACCTAGGCTGTATGCTAAGAGCTGACATAGGCATCATCGCCCTTTCAGATCATGCCCCTACCGCCCTCTCCTTGCAGTTCGATCCGCCCAAACGGACCGCTTTCAACTGGAGGCTTAATGCATCGCTACTCACTGACCAGGTGATCAAAGATGACATTCATCAGACGATCACAACGTACTTTGAAAATAATCTTGATGTTGATACTAACCCCCTTAATAACTGGGAAGCTCACAAGAGTGTGGTCAGAGGGGTATTGATGAAGTGGGGCTCCAGGAGAAAGAAGGACAGGGAAAGGGAAATTGCAAATTTATCACGTAGGATAGCCAGCTTAGAAACTCTACACAAAAAGTCCCTGTTGATTAAAGTAGAAGAAGATTTAGTAAAATGTAGATCATCCCTGAAACAAGTATTAGACATGAAAATCAAAAAATCCCTCTTCTTCAAGAAAAACATCTTCTACGAGCAAGGAGATAAAAGCGGAAAATTACTTGCTAGGGCCCTCAAAGATGCTCAAACAGCCCACCAGGTTCACGCCATCAAAGACAGGGAAGGAGTCTTGCGACATGACTCAGGGATAATAGCCGAACTTTTCTCCAAGTTTTATGACAAACTTTATAATCTACCTGACCAACACAGACCCCAACATGTTACAGGCTCTAAAAGAGACATAATAAGAAACTTCCTCGAAGACTGCGGACTCCCCTCCCTCAGTAGTGAAGATACATCTCAACTAGATGAACCCATAAATCTATTAGAATTGCAGACGGCCATAAAAGACCTGAAAGCAGGGAAGAGCCCTGGTCCGGATGGCTTTACATCCCAATACTATAAATCCTACGCCAACATCCTCTGTAAGCCGCTTTTATCCTCCTTTAATTACTTAGCCAAAAACAAACACAATTCTAGCTCCTTCCTTATGGCCCATATAGCAGTAGTACCCAAACCTGATAAAGACCTTACCGACTGTGCCAACTTTAGACCCATTTCACTATTAAATGTGGATCTGAAACTTTTAGCCAAAATCCTAGCCAACAGACTAAAACCCCTCCTCTCCAAAATTATTGGCCCTGAACAAGTAGGCTTTATGCCTGGTAGGGAGGCGCGTGACAACATCACAAAAGCGCTTGATCTGATCCATTTTGCCCAAGACTCTAAGCTTAGCGGAATGCTACTTTCTACCGATGCCGAAAAAGCATTCGATAGGATCTCCTGGGAGTACATGTTCTCCACCTGCTCACATATTGGAATGGGGGAGGGCATGATGTCCTGGTTGACGGCCCTGTACCAACACCCACAAGCCAAAATCAAAGTGAACAATACACTATCAGACCCTATCACAATACAAAATGGGACACGTCAGGGCTGTCCCCTCTCCCCAATACTTTTCATTCTCTCCCTAGAGCCATTAATCAGAACTATCAATAGATCCAATGAGGTCCACGGCTTCCGGGTGGGTCGCAAGGAATATAAGGTAGCCGCTTACGCGGACGACCTGCTGTTCTTCCTCACTGAACCCTTTTTCTCCATCCCCAACATGCAAAAAATATTCGAAACTTTCGGATATATCTCAAACTTTAAAGTCAATAGATCGAAATCGGAAGCCCTAAACCTAACGCTATCTCCTGACCAACTAGATCTTCTGAAGTCCAACCATTCATTCAAATGGGTCCCCTCCTCACTTAAGTATTTGGGTATACACCTGACCAATCACCTGGACAAACTCTTCCACGCGAACTACACTCCTTTACTGAGATCAATCTCCAATGACCTCCACAAATGGACACCCAAATTGTTCTCGTGGTTCGGCAGGGCTGCGATCCTGAAGATGACGGTCCTGCCGAGACTTTTGTATATTTTCAACGCCCTCCCTATCCGTATACAGGATTCGTTCTTTACGTCTTTGCTGCACATACAGAGACGCTTCCTATGGGCTGGTAAAAACCCGAGAATTAACTTCAAACTCCTTACACTCCCCAAAAAGAAGGGCGGAATAGGTTTACCTGATTACAAGAAATACTATCAAGCGGCCCACATTTCCAGAATAATAGACTGGCACTGCCACAGTAAGGATAAAGACTGGGTCAACCTAGAGCAACAATCAGTCCCCCATCGCATTTTATATCTCCCATGGTCTACATCCTCAAAAATAAACAAATCGATTAGACACCCTTTGATCGCGACCACTCTTAAAGTATGGCATACAATTGCGGCTAAACATAAATTAGCGACGATCCCCGGACCTCTCACACCAATTTTCGACAACCCCGATTTCCCCCCAGGCCTACAGGGTAAGAAGATCCCCAACCTCCTGATCACCAACTGCCTATCTGGTTCCAGAGTTAAAACATACGAGGCTCTGAGAACTGAGTTCGGGGATGAGTTCCCTGGGCTTTGGTTCTACCTCCAATTGAGAGACTTCTTGGTGAACTCTAAACACAAACCTGCTCACCTCGGCCCCATTACGCCAATTGAAAAAATTTGTCTTGAGAGATCTCAGGTCCCGCATGCCACCTCTTTGGCCTACTCATGGCTGTTACAGGCCCCAGAAACAGACAACATTAAACATAAAATAAGGTGGGAAAGGGACCTGAAGATCCAGATAGACGATGCACAATGGGAGAAAGCCTGTGTCATGGCGCATAAATGCTCCCTCAGCACTAGACACCAAGAGGTATCATACAAAATACTCACCCAGTGGTATATCACCCCACAGAAAAACAAACAATGGTTCAGAGGAGCCTCAGACACCTGCTGGCGTTGTGAAACCGGGGTAGGTTCATTCCTACACATCTGGTGGGAATGCCCCCCCATCGCTGAATTCTGGAGAAGGGTCATTAAGTGGATCAAACACATCACAGAAAACAACAATATCGCTTGATGCGGCAGCTTGCCTGATCCACATCAATCACTTATCAATAGGCAAATACAAGAAGACCCTCACCAGACACTTGTTAAATGCTGCCAAGACCCTTATCCCCCTTTACTGGAAATCAACACATACGCCCCAAGTCAGGGACTGGTTGGACAGGGTTGCTTTTATCTTCAAAATGGAGGAAATCCTGGCAATGAAATGTGAAACAAATTCCCAATTTCATGCTTTATGGCAACCATGGCTTCTTTTTACCTACTCTAACGAATTCCAAACACTATACCACTGAATCTATACTATGAGTGATCAAGGTTTATAAGACTTCAACTGTTGTGTCCACGAAGTTTTGGCTGTAGCTCTCTTTCCCTGTTAATATGTATTGTGTGAAATAAAGTATGCTTTGTCCTTTTCAGACTCGGACCACTATACTCCCTACCATGCCCCACCCACCCTTTCTTTATTCCACTTTTATTTCTCACCCCCACCTCCCTTACCCTTTGCTCCCTTACCCCCCCCCCCCCACTATGCTTACATACGTTCAAATTCCAAATGTATGACTATACTTTTCATTGTTACGTGTGAAACATACCACTCAAATATCTATAGATCCTTATTGGAAAATTACGTATGTTGTTCCTGTACTTACATTGGTTTTGTTCCTGTTTCGATACTGATATGTCCTATGTATGTTTTGTTTGAATTTCTGAATAAAACTTGATTGTGAAAAAAAAAAAAAAGGAATATCTCAGTCTGTCACGGGCCATTCCGTTACAACTTCAATTTAACGGTTGATATACATATGGACTCCACCTCAGCAGCTAAGAGAAGAGAGTCCCCATTGAAACAATTCCTCACATCACAGGATTTATTTGACGTTTGGAGATGTCATCACGGTTCCGAAAAGGACTATACATACTACTCTCCGCAACATAATTCATACTCGCGTATAGATATGTTTCTTACAGATAAATGGTTATTACAAAAGATTAGCGCATCTGTAATCCACACCATGTCATTGTCAGACCACGCTCCAATCACAATTTCTATTAATGACATTGGGTGCCAGAGGAATACGTTTCTCTGGAGAGCCAATAACTATATTTTACAACATTCAATTTACTCCCAGAAAAAAAACAAAATGATGGTTCGGTGGGGGACCCCGTCGTGGTGTGGAACGCACACAAACCGGTAATTAGAGGTATCATAATGAAATTAAGTCATGTATGTAAAAAAAAAAAGAGGACACAGCGTATTGACGACTTAACTTCACAAATGGCCAATCTTGAGACCCTCCACAAAGCCAATTGCTGCCCGACACACCTAGCCAGGGCCGGCGCTACCACTAGGCGGATTAGGCGACCGCCTAGAGCGCACTGTCGCCTACGGGCGCCCGCACTGTCCGTCCTCCACAAACTGCTGGCAGGCGGCAGCGTCCTCAGCCCTGACATGTCAAGCAGACGCAGCGTGGCTCCAGTTCTCTGCTCTGAGTGAGACTGACATGAGCATGTGTAACAAGTGGCATAGATAGGTCCCGCACTCGCCCCCAGCCTGGGCGCCCTGTTTAGTGTGATAAATACATACAGTACTGTGATCTCCTCATCTCCTGTGTCCCTAATTCCCCGAAGGTCCGTCCGTGTTCAGCAATCAATGATCCTCCTTTTCAGGAGAAAGAGCCGACTCACATGAGGCAGCAGCAGCAGCCCCTCCCTTCTCAGCTCTCTCTCTCTGTCCAGTGTCCATGAATGACTGGCAGTCTGTGTGTGACAAGAGGATGTGTACAGTCCGCAGCACAGCGCCCCCCCCCCCCTCTCCTGAGTCCTGTCAGTCACAGTGTGTGGAGCCTGATGCATCATGGGATTAGTAGTACTGGCGGTTCCCGGGCTTGGGGGGACAGGTGAGGTGGAGTATTGAAGTACAACAGCAGAGGTGTGAGCGAGGGCAGGCAGCCACCACAGGGTTCACCTTTCAAGTTGATGTGGTGAGTAAAGTAACATTTTTGTGTATGTGATAACAATATATATTTTTTTAAATGTATGTGTGTATATTAAAATATCTGCCCCCTCCCCCCCAGAGCTTGATTTGCATTAATTGGCACTGATGTGTATTTAATGGACGCCGGTGTGGCTGTATTTGATGCATGCGGGTGTGGTTGTATTTGATGGACGCGGGTGTGGCTGTATTTAATGGACGCGGGTGTGGCTGCATTTGATGGACGCGGGTGTGGTTGTATTTGATGGACGCGGGTGTGGTTGTATTTGATGGACGCGGGTGTGGCTGTATTTGATGGACGCGGGTGTGGCTGTATTTGATGGACGCGGGTGTGGCTGTATTTAATGGACGCGGGTGTGGCTGTATTTAATGGACGCGGGTGTGGCTGTATTTAATGGACGCGGGTGTGGCTGTATTTAATGGACGCGGGTGTGGCTGTATTTAATGGACGCGGGTGTGGTTGTATTTGATGGACGCGGGTGTGGTTGTATTTAATGGACGCCGGTGTGGCTGTATTTAATGGACGCCGGTGTGGCTGTATTTGATGCATGCGGGTGTGGTTGTATTTGATGGACGCGGGTGTGGCTGTATTTAATGGACGCGGGTGTGGCTGTATTTGATGGACGCGGGTGTGGTTGTATTTGATGGACGCGGGTGTGGTTGTATTTGATGGACGCGGGTGTGGCTGTATTTGATGGACGCGGGTGTGGTTGTATTTGATGGACGCGGGTGTGGCTGTATTTAATGGACGCGGGTGTTGTTGTATTTAATGGACGCGGGTGTGGCTGTATTTGATGGACGCGGGTGTGGCTGTATTTAATGGACGCGGGTGTGGCTGTATTTGATGGACGCGGGTGTGGCTGTATTTAATGGACGCGGGTGTGGCTGTATTTGATGGACGCGGGTGTGGCTGTATTTGATGGACGCGGGTGTGGCTGTATTTAATGGACGCGGGTGTGGCTGTATTTATTGGATGCGGGTGTGGCTGTATTTTAAGGACGCGGGTGTGGCTGTATTTGATGGGCATAAGTGAGACTGTATTTGATGGGGTGTGGGTGAGGCTGTATTTGATGGACATAGGTGAGACCAGGGTTTGACAAATTTGCTTGGAATCTAGGAGCCGGCTAAAAAAGTTAGGAGCCAGAAAACGCGCCCCGTCCTGCCGAGTTTGCACGCAGAAGCGAACACATACGTGAGCAGCGCCCGCATATGTAAATGGTGTTCAAACCACACATGTGAGGTGTCGCTGCGATCGGTAGAGCGAGAGCAATAATTCTAGCCCTAGACCTTCTCTGTAGCTCAAAACGTGCAACCTGTAGAATTGTTTTAAACATCGCCTTTGGAGATTTTAAAGGGTAAAAGTTTGTCGCCATTCCACGAGCGGGCGCAATTTTGAAGCGTGACATGTTGGCTATCAATTTACTCGGCGTAACATTATCTTTCACAATCTAAAAAAAAAATGGGCTTACTTTACCGTTTTATTTTTTAATTAAAAAAAGTGTATTTTCCCCAAAAAAGTGCACTTTTCGCAAATACTGTGTGACAGAAAGTATTGCAACGATCGCCATTTTATTCTCTAGGTTAGAATAAAATATATATATATATATATAGTTTGCGGCCTTCTGCAGGCCTAAGCTTCCCCGGGCACCAGGTCGCCGGGCGCCTGGATTTTGTTGAACCCTGGGTGAGACTGTATTTGATGAGCACTGGTGAGATGGAATTTCATGGGGACAGGTGAGAAGGCATTTGATGGGCGCTGGTGAGGCTGTATTTAATGGACAGAGCTTAGACTGTATTTGATGGGCAGAGATGAGGCTTCATTTGATGGGCACTGGTGAGATGGCATTTGATGGGCATTCCTTACAGTCAAAGATGCCTGCTTACGCAAGTGAATGTGCAATGTGTTAAATATGGGGGTAGTGAAAATCAAATAAATAATATGCTAAAGATATAAATGCAAAACGATTAAAGGTGCATAAATATATAAGGGTGAATGGATATTATCATAAATGCAAAAAATGGTCCATATATCATGAGGTGCTAGATTAAAAATAAATTGCTAAACCATAATTAATAGTTCACAATTAAGTGCGGATAGGTTGGCTGAAAACTGCATATATATGCCACAAATATATCATAAATGCAAACAATGGTCCATATATCATACAGTGCTAGATTAGAAAATAAATTGCTAAACCATAATTAATAGTTCATATTTAAGTGCGAATAGGTTGGCTGTAAACTGCATGCAATAAAGTGCTGGTAAAACGTGCTAAAATATATCATAAATGTAAACAATGATCCATATATCATATCATACGGTGCTAGATTAAAAAAAAAAAAAAAATGCTAAACCATAATAGTCCATATTTAAGTGTGGATAGGTTGTGAATGCTTTGTACCCCAGGAGGGGGTCACTGATCTGGTGAGTGCGGGATACACCAGAGTACGGAGGAAGAGGGCACCAGTGAATCACCTGTCAATTTTTCTTAATCTTGGCACTTAGCACCTTGGCACAATTTACCAGCACTGTATTGCATGCAGTTTACAGCCAACCTATCTGCACTTAAATATGGACTATTAATTATGGTTTAGCATTTATTATTTTTTAATCTAGCACCGTATGATATGATATATGGATCATTGTTTACATTTATGATATATTTGGCACGTTTTACCAGCACTTTATTGCATGCAGTTTACAGCCAACCTATCCGCACTTAAACATGAACTATTAAGTATGGTTTAGCAATTTATTTTTAATCTAGCACCTTATGATATATGGACCATTGTTTGCATTTATGATATTAATATCCATACACCCTTATATATTTATGCACCTTTAATCATTTTGCATTTATATCTTTAGCATATTATTTATTTGATTTTCACTACCCCCATATTTAACACATTGCACTTTCACTTGCGTAAGCAGGCATCTTTAACACTAGGAGGCGCCAACACCTATATACTTTTTTCCTTTCATATTTTTATTCTACCTAGGTAGGATATGCATGTAGGGGCTGCCACCTTAAAGGGGAGGTTCACCCAAAAATCTACTTTCTGCCACTAAATCCAGCATACTGCTGACACCTGCAGTATGCTAGATTTTTTATTTATTGTTTGCACTTATCGTTTTGGCGCTCTTTCTTCCCTGGCTCCGAGCGGGGATTTCTGCGGGGAGTAGGCGTTCCTAAAACAAGCGTAGTTGATTGACGAGCTTGGATAGCGCGTCACGCCTTCCGAAAATAGCCAAAGTGACACTCGGCTGTTTACGGTGCTATACGGCGCCTGCCGTGTAGAGCTGACTGCGCAGGTGACGTAAATTGCTGAGTGTCACTTCGGCTATTTTCGGTAGGCATGACACGCCATCCAAGCCCGTCAATCAACTGCGCTTGATTTAGGAACGCCTATACCCGGAAGGATACGCTGCTCGGTGCCGGAGAAGAAAGAGCGCTAAAACGATAAGTGCAAAAAAAAAAAAATCCAGCATACTGCAGATGTCAGCAGTATGCTGGATCTAGTGGCAGAAAGTAGATTTTTGGGTGAACCTCCGCTTTAATTGTATAGTGTTTACATACATTTTGGACACATTCCTCATCCCTCTCCTGCAGCTTACATATATTTGTTCCATCGCATGGATTCATTCTTTCTTCTTATCCCTTACAGTCACGCACAGACACGAGAAACACACAATGCATCCCTTACACACACAAAAAACCTCTGGCCTTGTCTGGTCCCCTCCATCAATAACTCCCCCCAGTTCCCTCCCTCCCTTCATTAACTCCCTCCCATTCTGTTTCCTCATTAAAGTGTTTAAACTGGTAGTATACTCTATACTACCGCTTTCACCTACAGGTAAGCCTATAATAAGGCTTACCTGTAGGTATAAAAAATATCTCCTAAACCTGTACGGTTTAGGAGATATTCCCCTCGCAATGCGCCACTGATTGCAGCGGCGCATGCGCAGGGAAGGATCCACGGCGAAAGGACCGGCAACAGCTGGACCTTGCTGAATTGAAAACTCCCGCGCACATGCGCGGGAGTGACGTCATTTCCGCTCCAGCTAATCGCCGCGCTGGAGCGGCGATACCCGGAAGACACGCCGCAGCAAGATGACATCTCGCTCAGCGTGGACCAGGTAAGTTCTACTTTCCTCGATCCAAGGTAAGTTATTCATAGTGAGCTAGTATGCGGTGCATATAAGCTCATTATGGCTTTTCCCTTGCAGGTGTAAAAAAATAAAAAAATATGTTCTGCAGGTATACAACCGCTTTAAAAAATAATGTTCTTTAGCAACGAACACCCATTTCGCATTAGTAATTATGCTACCAAAATCTTTTTTGCTGTAAACTGCATCCAGCATTGCTCCTGTTTCTTCTTGCCAGAGGCTGCCATTTTGTTGAAGCCCAGAACCCCTGAGCAGATGTAAATCATAAAGTGGAACTAAACCCATCGATTTAATGGTTAAACAAAAAAAACATATATTCCTGGAATGTTGGGATTGCTAAATGTCACATTTGCTTAATTCCTCAACCGAACTGTCAAAGCATCATATGGCTAGTGTCATTACTGATCACATGTGCAGCACCATGGCAGTTGCAGATTAAACAGAAGCAGCTTCCTTGGCTGTAAAATAAAGGAGGGTTTAATTCTGCTTCAAGGCTGTTAGCAGGCCTCTGCAAACCCTGCAGTTTGTAAAGATGCCTAAAATTTTGAGCAACTGAGCATGTGCAGAGTGGGAGACACAGTATATTACTGGATTGTACACAATATAGACACCTAGTCTTACATAGCTATACCTGCAAATTGGGCCAGCCCAAAGTGATTGAGGAGATCTTAATTTTCCACACTCAAAACGGTTCCCTCAATCTGGCTGTCCAAGATTGCATAGAGGATTGGACAAGCCTCAGCCATATGCCTCCAAATTCGTGTAGGTGGATAGGAGGGCTTTATTTGTCTAGGAAGACAGACAGCCTAGGATCAACAAATATTTATGGCTTTAAGTCATGTGGTCACTGTGAAAACTAGGGGTGCAACGGATCAAAAAACGTACGGTCTGGATCATTTCGCGGATCAGAGCCACGGATCGGATCATTTTTCGGATCAGCAAAAAAAAAAGCACTTTCAGCATGTGTTTAAAGCCCTTGTTTTGCACAATCGAATATGGCCTCATGTCTGCACCTATAAACACACCGATCGTGTTTGTGATGGCTTTAGCCCAGCCTGATTGTGCAACAAGGGGCTGCTTAAATTCTGCAGTGATAAGCAGCTTTCGTTTTCACTCCTGTCGGTGATACACCGGGGTGCTGTCGCTTCAAGTGCGTGGCAATGCTTAATGCGTTTCCACTGTCATATGGCTTTCTTGTGCCACAGTGACCAAACACCGTCACAGTTTTATCCACTAACCTCTTTCCTTCATCATTATATTTGACAGGGAAGCCAAAATGCTCCCATACAGGGGATTTAAATGACTTGGAGCATTCAAGCTCCTCCGTTCATCCGCTCGCTATGACCACGATGTGTGTGGCTTGAACATGCGCACAACTTTTTTTTTCAGAAATCAATCTGCGGATCACGTGTGTGCGGTTTGGATCAATATCTTTCGGTTCTGATCATGCATCAATGACGATCCTTTGCACCACTAGTGAAAACCATTTAAATGGCTCTTGTCCTAGACAAGAGCCAAAATCAAAACCCAATTTGTCATTCAGGGGTTAATTATTAGTTTATTTCTGCAGTGGATTGATTCACATTATACAATGTCTGGACCTACACGCAAGAAGTGCGGCTTTCAAAAGGAAAAGAAAACTCAGAGAAGAAGAGGCGCAAAAAATGGCTGGATCATTAAAAAAATTCTTCAGTGCTGACCAGGAACAGAAATCCACACAAGCTCAGGATGATGAACCAGAACCAGTTTGTGAAGTTGAAGACAATCCTGTGCATATGGATAGCGGTGAAGGACCTTCAACAACCATGACAGTGGGTGCTTCAGCATCGACAACTATTAGTGAGCAATCTGTTGAAGAGAACAGTGACACAGATACTGAAGAAGAGACCTCTCCAATATCGCCAACACTACTAGATATCACTTCATTACCACATGATTTCTCTGATCCAGCGGATTGGCCAGATGTCATCACTACGTCATGTCGGATACCATCGTAATGAAAGGCCCAGCAAAACCAAACAAACGGTTTGCATGTCCCAGGGATGCATCTAATAGACGTTTTACAGCAGTCCATTACAAACGCTGCCTTGGAAATGGAGAAGTGCAGACAAGACATTGGCTAATCTACTCTACCAAGCTCAACAAAGTGTTTTGCTTTTGTTGCAAACTGTTTGCTGGAGGTGTCGATGACTGGAAAAATATATCGCATATTTTGACAGTGCACGAACAGTCTGCATATCATCTTGCTTCTGTGGGAAGGTGGAATGAGTTATTGCTGAGGCTTGGATCAGGAAAAACCATTGACCAGGCTTACCAGAGGTTATTAACAACCAAAACTCAGCACTGGCAAAGTGTTCTCCAGCGCCTTGTAGCCATCGTCCAATATCTTGGTAGGCAGTGCTTGGGTTTTAGAGGAAGCAATGACACACTTTACAGTGCAAACAATGGAAATTATTTGCAACTTGTGGAAATGCTGGCCACATTTGATACAGTAATGCAGAACCACCTTCAAAAAATTACAAATTCAGAAATTCATTGCCACTACCTGGGAAAGGATATACAAAATGAATTGATTGGCCTTATTTCTAAGGAAATAATCAGAAGGATTCTTCTCCTATTAAAAAATGCTAAGTACTATTCCATCATCCCTGCACCCCAGATGTTGCTCTTGTGTCAATCCTACAAGGGGACTCAATAACAGCAAGCCCTGAAGTGAAAATCGAAGAAAGGTTTCTTGGATTTATCCCAGTTCATAGTTCAACTGGAGAAATGTTGACTGAATCGTTTCTGGCAGAGCTTGAGAAACTGAACATACCATTAAGTGATATGAGAGGCCAAGCGTATGACAATGGGTCCAACATGAAAGGGAAGCACTCTGGTGTTCAGAAGAGAATCAAGGATTTGAATTCACGGGCATTCTACATTCCTTGCAGTGCTCATTCCTTAAACCTTGTTGTAAATGATGCTGCTATGTGTTGTAGGGAAGCCAGTTCATTTTTTGGTACTTTGCAGAAAATATATGTTTTTTTGTCTGGCTAAACAAATCGGTGGGACATCTTAAAGAAGCGCATTAGTAGGCTGACGGTGAAGCCACTATCAACTACAAGATGGTCAAGTAGAATTGATGCCATTCGTCCTTTCAGATTTCAAATAGCTGAAATATATGACACACTGATGGCAATTGAAGAAGACCCAACATTTGCTATTCTTGCAAGAACCGAGGCTGCTTCATTGGCAAAAGAGCTGAACAGCTTTACATTTTTTGTGTTTGACGGTAATATGGTATAACATATTAAGTAGTATTAATGAAGTGAGCAAACTTCTTCAAAGTCAAACAATTTACTTGCCAGATGTTGTGGAGCTTTTGGAATCCAGCAAAACCTACTTAAAAACGTATCGGTCTGATAATGGATTTGAGGAGTTACTCACAGAAGCACAAACAATGGCACTGGAAATGGAAATTGAACCTGTGTTCCCTTCTACAGTTCAGAGAAAAAAGAAGAGGTTTTTTTCCTATGAGGGACAAGATGATCCTATCCAAGATCCCAAAAAACGGTTTAAAGTTGAGTGTTTCTACACTATGTTGGATGTTGTAATCAAATCTGTTGAGGAGAGATTTGAACAGCTTAAAGGTCATAGCAACTATTTTCAGTTTTTGTATGACATCAGGAAACTTAAAGACGTAATTAGGGAGCAAATCTTGAAGAGCTGTATGGAGTTACAAGAGGTCTTAACTGATGTAAAGACCAAGGATGAAGATATTTATGGAGTGCAGCTGTGTGAAGAGCTAATTGTCTTGGCTCCTGTTGTATCAGCAAGCATGAAACCAATTGACGTTCTGGGCTACGCAGTCAAGAATGGTTTTGCGCCAAATGTAGCTATAGCACTTCGCATACTGTTGACACTCCCCATCACAGTGGCTTCGGGTGAAAGAAGCTTCTCAAAATTAAAAATTATTAAAAATTACCTGCGTTCATCAATGTCGCAAGAAAGGCTGGTGGGTCTTGCCACTCTGTCCATTGAGAATGCCATTGCTCAAGAGATTGACTTTGAAATATTGTTGAAGGAGTTTGCTAATGCTAAAGCAAGAAAAGTCAATTTTTTGTAGACCCAATAGCCTTAGTTAAAAGATGCTCGAACAGCACAGAGTTCAAAGATTGGCACTTTCATTATTGTTTTTAAGTTTACAATGTTATAAGTTCTTATGCACTATAATTTAATTTATAATTTGCACTTTACTTTAGTTTATTTTTATATTGTACCAAATTTATTGAGAGACGTTAGAGATATTGGAATGTTATAATATCTCTCCTGTCTCGTAGTGTTTATTTCATAATGGTATATTTCTATAATGTTGTCATGTTATTTATCTATCTTATTCTTGTGAGTCTTGTTGCCAGTTGATACATGTGCAATGCTGCTAGGTTATACTTTGCAAGTGAGAAAATGTTTACAAATAAAATCTACCTTTTTATGGTTTATTGTTTTGAATTATTTGATAAAAAAGCTGGTTTGGGGGGCAAAATTTTAAAATTTCCACAATTAGCTGGTCAATTGCATGCAAAATAGTAGCGGCCATTAAAAAGGTGGGATGTACATGGGCAGGGCAAAGGGGGTGGGGTCAGGGGTGGAGCCAAGGGGGGCGGCAAAATTAGGTTTCGCCTAGGGTGTCAAAAATCCTTGCACCAGCCCTGCACCTAGCCCGGTCGTTTTTTTGCGATGAAAAATTGATCGTGTGTGGGCAAAACGTCGTTTTTTGTCTTCCAAAAAACGACCAAAAAAAAATTCCAACATGCTTGAATTTTTGTGTCGTTTTTCAAAACGTCGTTTTTTGTTTCACAAAAAGTCACTGTGTGTAGCAAAAACGTCGTTTAAAACGACGTTTTTCAACCCGCGCATGCCCAGAAGCTAGTTATGAAGCGAGCTTCAATGGAAAAGAGTGGTGAACGTAACCTCGCTTTTTGTGAAAAAAAAACGATGGTGTGTATGCAACATCGTCTTTGAAAAGTGTCGTTTCAAAAACGTCGTTTTTTACTTCACAGAAAACGTTGTTTTTTTTCATCACAAAAAATGATCGTGTGTACGCGGCATTAGACAGGAATTGAGGACATTACTCCTTGACTCCTTTGAGAGAGTACAATGTAAATTTAAAGCCACCTCTTACTCCACTTCTAATAAGGTGGGGAAAAAACTGGCACAACACCTAAAAGGTAGAAGAACCAAGACAAAGATAACTCACTTAATTCATCCTCACACCAATCAGAAATTGACTAATCCTCAGGATATTTTGCCGATGCGTTTAGTGACTATTACAGTACGGTAACTTATATAACATTAGCCGAGACACTTCTTCACCACAACCCTCGCGGACTGACATTGACGCATTCCTTGAACAAATTACACTCCCGACTCCCTAACAGAAGCACAGCTGTCCTCCCTGAATAGGCCCTTCACTAGTCAGGAAATACTTGCAACAATTAAATCGTTAGCCTCTGGAAAAGCTCCGGCACCAGACGGCTTAACAGGGGAATATTACCAACAATACTCCGACCAACTTTTCCCATACCTGAAACAATTTTGTAATGACGCTGCCTCCTCTTCCACATTTGCTAAAGAGTCATTAAATGATATTATTGTTACGCTCTCGAAGCAAGGGAAAGATCCAACCTCCCCCCAAAACTTCCGTCCCATATCCCTCCTAAACGTGGACGTTAAGATCTATGCCAAATCCATCGCTAGACGTTTATTAGAAATCATGCCGACTCTCATACACTTAGACCAGTCCGGCTTTATCAAGGGGAGACAGGCACCTGATGCCATGAGACGTATGATAGATCTGATACACCATGCTGAATCCAGCGGAACACCTTCTCTGCTGCTATCTTTAGACGCAGAGAAGGCGTTCGATAGGGTACATTGGGTATATCTACAGGAGGTACTCCATAAATGTGGATTTCGGGATCACATCTTCAGGGCTATCATGGCACTCTATTCATATCCATCAGCGCAAGTGTATACTGCGGAAATGTTATCTCGACCGTTTGACATAACGAATGGCACACGCCAAGGCTGCCCCTTATTGCCACTAATATTTGATCTGTTAATGGAACCCCTAGCAGTGCATGTGCGATCGAATCCCTTAATCACAGGTTTGACTAAAGGCAAAACGACACATAAAATAAGTCTCTTCGCGGACAATGTCATCTTGATCCTGTCTAATCGAATAACTTCATTAGCAGAAGCCTACAAGTTACTGAAATGGTTTGGTAAAGTCTCCTATTACAAACTTAATACGTCTAAGTCGCACGTTCTGGACCTTAATCTAGATGCTACATCGAAAAATTTCATACAGCTCCAATATCCGTTTGCTTGGTCAGATAAGGACATTTCTTATCTCGGGATCCGCCTCACCAAATCGGTTAAACACCTTTTCTCGGCTAACTATAAACCACCCCTTACTAAATTACAATCTGACATTCAATCTATTCACAAACATGAACTATCGTGGTCCGGCAGACTTGCTGCATTTAAAATGCTTCATTTACCACAAATTCTATATTTATTTAGGACTTTCCCCATACCCATACCCAAGTACTTCTTTAAATCTCTCCAAACCCTGCTCAATAAATGCATATGGAAGGGGCCAAATCCAGATGCGTCGAACTCTACCCTTATAAAACATAAATTAGCTTGGGGTTCGGGAACTATTGATTTTAAAGATTATTACACAGCTTCACTGTTAGATCAACTAACAGAATAGTTTCAACCGTGTCCCGCAAAATTATGGAGCATTATTGAAGCTCTAACACTGATACGCCTGAACCTTAAGTGGTGGATAATGAGCACTCCCTTTAAGACCAAACTACCCTCAGCAATATCCCCCACCATGTTGACATCGGCCTCAGCGTGGAAAACATTGATCCAAGAGAACACTATGCATCCAAACACCCCACATATACCACTCCCTCTTGAAATTCTTCATCATTTATCACTTGACCTATACATGACTCAATGGTCTGCCCGAGGTATTCTATCAATTCAAGATTTATTCCGAGAATCCCGTATAAAAACATTTTGTCTCCTTCAGACAGAATACAGCTTGCCATCCTCTGAACTCTCTACTTACATTAGAGTTAAACACTACCTAGATACACTTCAGTCACCTACAGTGCAGAAAATAACTATTTGAACACCCTGCTATTTTGCAAGTTCTCCCACTTGGAAATCATGGAGGGGTCTGAAATTGTCATCGTAGGTGCATGTCCACTGTGAGAGACATAATCAAAAAAAAAATCCAGAAATCACAATGTATGATTTTTTTAACTATTTATTTGTATGATACAGCTGCAAAGAAGTATTTGAACACCTGAGAAAATCAATGTTAATATTTGGTACAGTAGCCTTTGTTTGCAATTACAGTGGTCAAACGTTTCTTGTCATTTTCCACCAGGTTTGCACACACTGGAGGAGGGATTTTGGCCCACTCCTCCACACAGATCTTCTCTAGATCAGTCAGGTTTCTGGGCTGTCGCTGAGAAACACAGAGTTTGAGCTCCCTACAAAGATTCTCTATTGGGTTTAGGTCTGGAGACTGGCTAGGCCACGCCAGAACCTTGATATGCTTCTTACAGAGCCACTCCTTGGTTATCCTGGCTGTGTGCTTCGGGTCATTGTCATGTTGGAAGACCCAGCCTCGACCCATCTTCAAAGCTCTAACTGAGGGAAGGAGGTTGTTGCCCAAAATCTCGCAATACATGGCCCCGGTCATCCTCTCCTTAATACAGTGCAGTCGCCCTGTCCCATGTGCAGAAAAACACCCCCAAAGCATGATGCTACCACCCCCATGCTTCACAGTAGGGATGGTGTTCTTGGGATGGTACTCATCATTCTTCTTCCTCCAAACACAGTTAGTGGAATTATGACCAAAAAGTTATATTTTGGTCTCATCTGACCACATGACTTTCTCCCATGACTCCTCTGGATCATCCAAATGGTCATTGGCAAACTTAAGACGGGCCTTGACATGTGCTGGTTTAAGCAGGGGAACCTTCCGTGCCATGCATGATTTCAAACCATGACGTCTTAGTGTATTACCAACAGTAACCTTGGAAACGGTGGTCCCAGCTCTTTTCAGGTCATTGACCAGCTCCTCCCGTGTAGTCCTGGGCTGATTTCTCACCTTTCTTAGGATCATTGAGACCCCACGAGGTGAGATTTTGCATGGAGCCCCAGTCCGAGGGAGATTGACAGTCATGTTTAGCTTCTTCCATTTTCTAATGATTGCTCCAACAGTGGACCTTTTTTCACCAAGCTGCTTGGCAATTTCCCCGTAGCCCTTTCCAGCCTTGTGGAGGTGTACAATTTTGTCTCTAGTGTCTTTGGACAGCTCTTTGGTCTTGGCCATGTTAGTAGTTGGATTCTTACTGATTGTATGGGGTGGACAGGTGTCTTTATGCAGCTAATGACCTCAAACAGGTGCATCTAATTTAGGATAATAAATGGAGTGGAGGTGGACATTTTAAAGGCAGACTAACAGGTCTTTGAGGGTCAGAATTCTAGCTGATAGACAGGTGTTCAAATACTTCTTTGCAGCTGTATCATACAAATAAATAGTTAAAAAAATCATACATTGTGATTTCTGGATTTTTTTTTTTGATTATGTCTCTTACAGTGGACATGCACCTACAATAACAATTTCAGACCCCTCCATGATTTCCAAGTGGGAGAACTTGCAAAATAGCAGGGTGTTCAAATACTTATTTTCTGCACTGTATCTACCAGTGTTGTAAGTAACGGAGTTACAATAAACGCAGTTACCCAACGCAGCCCCTTTTGAGGGTAACGCGTAATCTACCTAATTACTCTTCCCCTCACAGTAACGCAGTTCCCATTACTTGGGCGGCGTTACCGCAATTACATCTACCGCCACTTGATGGCAACAGAGTAATTGCTTCTGCCGGTGCTGTGAACATGAATATGGGTGGAACTCCGCTTTAGAATCATGTGACCGCTGTGATGGCCTGTCACAGAGGTCTGAAAACTTCCAATCACAAGGAGCCCTGGATACAATGAGCCCCACCCGCCTCACACTGACCTATCACCGGGGAACAACACACATCGATCACACACACACTGTGTGCGCAACCTGATCAATGATCCAGAGAACACATGGCCGGAACAAAATGTTCCACAGAACAAACCTTCCCTGTACAACACAGTGTATACAGCGACATCTAGTGGTCAACATGGTAAGTGCAGGACACCTATAAAGACCAATGATCAGCAGGTTATTTTTGGTCAGTGATTTCATCTCTTCATCAGACAACAAAGAAAAATCTGACATCCCCATTCCAGATCCCTTGCATCTAATACAACTTATATAAGATAAATAAAATAATAAACAATAAACTATAGAAAATTCTAATAAAGCCTAATATAAGATTTTAAATTACAGACTCTGTAAACGTCAAGGGAATGTATATTATAAACATACATTTTAATCCAGCTTATAATTTGGATGTAATATGTAGCAGATGGATAAGGGTTTTAAGTCCTATTAGCTGCACATACATGGTGGGACGGATGCACCTAGGCTGGGATATACACAAGATCACCATTTGTTTCCGGTTTTCTTCTCTCAATAATCTGCCATTCTTTTGTCTTGGAGTATTAACTCACTGCTCCCTGGCAAGCACCCGTCATCTGCTTCTCAACAAAGCATTGTAGAATATAAAAAAAAATTCAGTTACTTCAGTTCAGTTTCTGAGTAACTAATTACTTTTTGAATGTAGTAACTGAGTCACTAACGCAATTACTTTTTCGGAGAAGTAATTTGTAACTGTAACTAATTACTTTTTTAAAGTAAGATGAGCAACACTGCTATCTACACAATACACCCGAAGGCTTGGAAACACCTAACCAATAGTTCCCAAAAAACTAAAGGCATATGTTTTATAATATATTGCAACAAAAACTCCAATTTGATAAATAATCCCCCACATACATTGGGAAAATGATTTGGGCCACACTTACACCAAACACCAATGATGTGTAACATTGAAATCTATAAAGCTACTAAATGCTCCGCATTATGGGAACTTACCCAAAAATTATCCCTCAGATGGTACTTAACTCCAGCGAAACTGGCCTCATTCGATCTAAATGTCAATGACTTATCAGAACATTTATTATATGGCAGAATTTGAGGAGTCTCTGTTATCACTATTATCACTACTGAGCTCAGAGAGAAAATAGGACAGCCTCAAAGCATTACTTACATTTGTCTCTCACAGAGACATAACGGGCCAGATTCACAGAGCGATTACGCCGGCTTAACAGGAGATGCGCGGCGTAAGTCTAAATTTGCGCATGCATTTCGATGCTCCGCATCCCCAAAACGAGATACGCAAGAAATCTACTTTTTTTTGTCCAGCGTAATTTCGATAGACAGGCGCATCCGTCCGTACAAAACTGCGCTAGACACACCATTGATTTGCTTTTAAAATATGCTAATGAGGGAGTTACGGGGATCCACAAAAGAACGTTGGTGCAGTGCAGACTACGAGCTGTGCACAACAGCTGCACGGCCTGTCTAAAATTAGACCATATAAAAGGTGGTAAAAAATTAGACAATTCGTCTACATGTCAGAGAAAGCAACACTGTTAGTGAGGAGCTGAGCAGTCACACGTGTTGCACAACAATCTGTATGCCAACATGCCAGTGGCATCCATGCTCATAGCTATACTACTGACTTTAGATGAGCAAAGAAGGAGGAGGGCATGGAGGAGGGCACGGGAGAGGTTTATTTTTTATTTTTTTACAAAAAAAAATTCTTTGCTTGAAGAAACATTTTTACAAAAAATATACATAACATACATACAAATTACAAAGACGGTCTCACTATCTTTCAATAGCCCTTTAAAACCTTGATGGATATAATAATCTAATCTGATACAAGCCCCTCAGTCTTCACTTGATATATCACACACGCATAGACATCTTTGGCATGAGTGATTCTGAGGTGTCTCGCATCTTCAGATTCACCCCTCATGCCATCCTGGAATTAACCACAACCCTGCAGGAGCCCAACACATGACACCACGCATGACACCCATGGCAGCTACATATACAATCATAGCCCCATCCCCACAGATTTCGAACAGAACATGTATGGGGACAGCTGGCTGGTTGGTGAGTGACATGGGTGGCAGGCATGACTGTCCCCCCCATGATGCTGAAATCACAAGGGGCACATGCACTACTAACATCCTCCTGTCTTATCCCTTCAGGGTGACTCTGCATATGCACTGGGACCCCATCTCATGACTCCTATACGGAACCCCCCTAACCAAGGCTACCCCGTCTTCTGAGGGAAGAGCAGCCAGGAGCCAGCTCACATTAGGCATCTTTGCACGTTAAACACACACATTAATCATGGCACAATGAGAATGCATGCATGCACACCACTGTGGTCCCTAGCACAGACACATCACATCCTCATCACATTGGATTGGCACAAGCCCACCATGCAGGACTTGTGAGCAGCAAAGCCATGCCACGGCTCCAATTATGTCACTGTACATTCATACACCATTCACACGGACCTGGAGATCACTTCTCCACCACAAATGAGGGTGACACCCCTTTTCCGGCAGGAATGTCACCCCCACATTCCTAAATCATACACAAACAGAACCAAAAAAAAAAATTGACCAGCAAAAATAAAAAATGCCCAGCAAAAATATAATTTAAACAAAATAACAACAAAGAAAACACATAAAAGACAAACATCACTCTGCAAAACAGTCCCCAAATATCTCAAAGACACGTCACAAACAAACAAACGCTAATAAACAACAGAACAAAAGCACCTTGCTGTATAGGAAGGGATACAAAGGGATGTACTTTTGCAAAGGAAGTGCGTTTGTGTCTGTCTATTTATGCTGTCTGCATAGTTCACTAAGTTGTCCTAGTCCACTTCCAATTTCACTGATTGCGCCGTTCCCGAGTTGTGAGCATGCGCACAGAGGTGCTGACCATGGTCTGCTTCATGTGCGCATGCGCGAGCCGGCCGGCCCTTCATTTGCATGGGGTTACGGCTCATTTCAATGTAACACGCCCACGTCCTTCCCAATTTAAATTACTCCGCCTTACGCCTCTGAAATTACGTTGCAAAAGCGCTATTTTCTGCGCAAATTAATCGAGAATACGGTGATTGCGCTGCTACATTGCGGCAGTCTAACGTAAAGGAGGTGCGCTACACCAGTCAAAAAATGGGCCGATGTACGTGAATCTGGCCCAACATTAGTAAATAAATAAACATCAATTAGTACCTGAGAGGGAAGGCTGCACTATTATTACCATTCAAAAGTGGAGCTATCATATTCTGTTGGCAGCGAGCCTTCCCCACTGGCAGAATACACCGTCGGCAGTGATCGCACCAAAAAACAAAAACAAAAAAAAAAACAGACTGGTTGTACTGAAGACGATCAATAATTAGACTTCAGTGCAATCAACTTGAGTACAATTAGCCTGCCCATAGATGGATCACAATTTGGCCAGTTTAGAAGGAACTTCAAACCATCTATGGCCAGCCTTAGGGTTCAGTTATGATTAATGATCCGGACATGTGGGGCACACTGGTTTGTTTTCTTACTTTTTAGCCCTGTGCTGAAAAGCCACAATGCAAATGTTATCCTTCGGTGCCACACAATCTTATTTTGCTTTATACAATGGTCAGTGAGTGCTTTACGGCAAATCTGGTCCTGGCTACTGTATATGTTATCAACATATACGTTTTGTGTGATATTGCCCTGCACCATGTATATTTGTGCACACAGACATGTGCACGGTACCCTTAATAAACATATGTTCTACAATGTACATTTATTGTTTATAATAATAGCTACAGATAGCACAGTGACAGCACGCACCCAGTGTGCTGTCACTGTGCAGGCAGCTATACAACAAGCTATAACAGTCCACTATATCACTTGTCCTCTAAACCTCCATGATCAGGAAGTGATCACTGGGACAGGATAAAAAGGCAGGCAGCAGAGCTTCCCACTACCTGGTCCATCTGGTGAGTGCCCATCCAGACACCAATCACAGGGACCCTGCCAGCTGCCTCTCTTCTCTGTTCAGAGGGAAGAGAGAGAGAGAGAGGTAGGAAAGAACTTCTCCTGGCTCAGTCACTTTCTAATAAGTGTCTGTACAGACGCTTACCACAGGAAGTCAGTCCGATGTGCAGAACTGAGCCCGGTCAGTCAGACCAGAGGAGATCTGCAGCTATAATGTGTGCTCCATTGTAGTGCAGACACTAGTTCATAGAATCATGAAACTGTGGCATTCCTGTGACAAATCGCAATTTGTAATTTTTGAGTTTCTGGCGTGCGTGTTGCAAATTCTCTTCAACACAGGTGCACTATATTGTTTGTTTGCCACATGTTAAATGCAAATGCGGAAAAAAAATCAGAACAACAATTTTATTGGGGCTATTGTCTCTGGGAGTAAACATTGAGATATAGAATGCTGTATCATTCACTTTAACAATGTAGAAGACCACGGCCACCCTTTTATCCTCCCCCACTTCATAGGTATCCACTTTAGCACATATGGGGAGGCTAATTAAGCTCACATTGCAGGTGGTTGGGATGCTTAGACATAATAGGGTGTAATTCTCCATTTGAAATTTTTATTTAAATTATGTGAATAAAAAATTACTTACCTATTACATTGTATATGCATCACTACGTCAGTTTGTTTTACAGAACTGACATTACATTTTAATTTAAAGTGGTTGTAAACTTCAGACATAAAATATGAACAAAGCATATCCCTCTATAGTGTGTACTTTTCAATTAAAAAGCACCAAGTGTCACTTCTGTCTGCTACGTCATTCCTCTGCTATCAGCATTGGTCACTTCTGACACCAAGAGAAAAATTATGACAGGGGAGGGACCTCCAGCTGATTGACAGCCTCAGCTCTGTTCCTGTGTATGTAAAAGAAGGGGGTGTTGTCTGCGCTGAAAGTGAACAGGGGGGGAGGAGGGGGGGTGTGGGTGATAGGGGTGAATGGATGGGACGGGTGGCTGGATGGGTGGATGCAGGTGGGTTTAGGACAACATGATAACCAACATAATCGAAACAATGATGTGAATGAATATACACATAAGGGTGATAACCAATAAATACAAAAATTATTATTACAATAAGGAAAAACCCAACACACTAGCCAGTGTAATGTGAAACCAGTGAAAAACAATCCTAAATCCAAACTATAAGACCAGAGAAAATTCCATGAGGAAATGCCTCTGGATGGAAAAAATGTGAAATAAATAAAGTCTCTAGTGAAAAAACCCAAGAGTCCAGATAAGTCCAAATTGAAATGGTGGTGCCAGGAAAGGGTGACAGCAGAAAGCACCTCAGGTGGTCCCCAGCTCCTCACCTCAAGGCTATAGCTCGGATAGCCTGCAACAGCACCTCCCGGTGGAGGACAGTGATCCCTCGGCAGGGCAAGCAGCAGAGGCACTCCTCAGCGGTAAAGGTAAAGCAAAAAAGAAAGCAAGTGAGTGACAATAAAAGACGTCTAGTAGGCAACGAGTGTCACTTGTACATTCACTCACCACGGGGTGATGGATGATGGGCCTATCTCCCACGAACAGCGAGTTCGTACTTCTAATGGCAGATATCCTCTTCTAAGCTGGCCAGATGGTCACTCACAACAAGGGATCTCTCAGATGGCATACATGATAAAAGAAACAGACCATAGCGCAATCCCGCAAGGTAAAAAACACATTTAATAAAAAAATAAATAAAACTCACATTTAAAACGATCCAAAAGGCACAAAACAAACAGACGTCAGGAACACACTGCGTCAGGCGTGTGGACTCTGTGGCTCCTAGGATCCCTACGCGTCTCGTCACACCTCGTGACTTCACGAGGTGTGACGAGACGCGTAGGGATCCTAGGAGCCACAGAGTCCACACGCCTGACGCAGTGTGTTCCTGACGTCTGTTTGTTTTGTGCCTTTTGGATCGTTTTAAATGTGAGTTTTATTTATTTTTTTATTAAATGTGTTTTTTACCTTGCGGGATTGCGCTATGGTCTGTTTCTTTTATCATGTATGCCATCTGAGAGATCCCTTGTTGTGAGTGACCATCTGGCCAGCTTAGAAGAGGATATCTGCCATTAGAAGTACGAACTCGCTGTTCGTGGGAGATAGGCCCATCATCCATCACCCCGTGGTGAGTGGATGTACAAGTGACACTCGTTGCCTACTAGACGTCTTTTATTGTCACTCACTTGCTTTCTTTTTTGCTTTACCTTTACCGCTGAGGAGTGCCTCTGCTGCTTGCCCTGCCGAGGGATCACTGTCCTCCACCGGGAGGTGCTGTTGCAGGCTATCCGAGCTATAGCCTTGAGGTGAGGAGCTGGGGACCACCTGAGGTGCTTTCTGCTGTCACCCTTTCCTGGCACCACCATTTCAATTTGGACTTATCTGGACTCTTGGGTTTTTTCACTAGAGACTTTATTTATTTCACATTTTTTCCATCCAGAGGCATTTCCTCATGGAATTTTCTCTGGTCTTATAGTTTGGATTTAGGATTGTTTTTCACTAGTTTCACATTACACTGGCTAGTGTGTTGGGTTTTTCCTTATTGTAATAATAATTTTTGTATTTATTGGTTATCACCCTTATGTGTATATTCATTCACATCATTGTTTCGATTATGTTGGTTATCATGTTGTCCTAAACCCACCTGCATCCACCCATCCAGCCACCCGTCCCATCCATTCACCCCTATCACCCACACCCCCCCTCCTCCCCCCCTGTTCACTTTCAGCGCTGACAACACCCCCTTCTTTTACATATACATTTTTCTCTCTGCCCAGGACAGAGTGTCAGGAGTCTGCTGCAGAATCCCCAGTCCACCTTCCAGCCCAATTCCACTCCCACCCATCCCCCTTGGTAGCGCAGGAGTCTTTCCATATATCTCTGTTCCTGTGTGCTGTCTGAATGGGGGGGTGTCCCTTCCCTCCAATCATCTCTCAGAGCTCTCCTCACCGAGCTCTGCAGAGTGTGACTTCAGCTCTCCGCCCCTTTTTTTTCTAAACTCTCAGACAAGCTTTATAATAATTCAACACATGGAACGGATGTAGAGAAGAAAGGCTGCAGATAGACAGATACAATCTATGTAGGAGAATTTGTTTTCATCACTGGGTATATGTAAGGGTTTACAACCGCAAATTTAAAGCTGCAGATCAGTGCAATTTGCATCTCTGATTTCATTGCAGCTTGCGACTTCATTTAACAGAAGTCTATGTAAGTCACAATGAAATCCTCAAGAAGTAGTGAAGGAACCCTTTTCAAAGTCGCAACAATTTAAACAGTTTTATTGTCAGCAATAGGGTGCGACTTGTCATGAATTTTGAACTATGAAATCACATGACAAATCACACCAGTGTGAGCCAGGGCTTCAGCTACAAATTACCTAAAGTAGTCAGAAGATGGAAACACAAGTAGACAACATTGATCACAATTTTTACACTGTGTGGCTTGGTGCTGCTCCCCTGAAGCCGCGTACACACGGCAGAGAACCTCGACGGGCAGAACACATCGTTCCGCCCGTCGAGGTTCTCTGCCGGCCGTCGAAATCGGCGACCCGCCCGTCGGGAATGGCAACCAGCCATTCATCCAGGCGGGCCGTCGAGCAAAAAGAGAGCATGCTCTCTTTTCGCTCGACGGGATTCCCGACGGGCGGGGCGAGCCAGAAGCGTACACACGGCCGAGGTTCTCGCTGGAATGCAGCTTCCAGTGAGGTTCTCGCTGGTTTCCAGCGAGAACCACGGTCGTGTGTACGCCGCCTTAGCCTTCTGTCCTAGGCACATGCCTACAATAAAAAAGTATAATCTAACAGGTTCCTAGCTCTTACTACATGTAATATATGTTGGTACATACCATTTCACGTAGCTCCAGGTCCAGGCTTTGTATCTGTTTGGTAAGGTAACTCTTCAGAGCTGTCTGGAACCTTGTCATTAAGGGCTGTCAAAAGATAAAAGGTTTGTCATTTTTTAATTCCATGCATTACATGTTCAGCCATTCACAAAGACCTGTTGAAAGGCCAACACTGAGGATTCCTTGTTGGATGGAGTAAAGCAGCCCATAGAAAACTCCTTTTTTTTCCTTCCACCACCACAGCCTGGCAAGTAATTGAATGTAAAAAAAATAAAAAAAATCAGACAGGCTGTTTGTGCCCAAATCGATTGATAGATTGTACCAAAGTCAATCACCCTGCCCATACAAGGATATAATTTTCTCTGGTCCTTGCTGAATCGGCTTCATGTATGGCTGGCTTAAAGGTTTACTAAAGGAAAAAAAAAATTAAGCTAAATAGCTTCCTTTACCTTAATGCAGTGCTTTTTTTATTGTTCGTTTTTGCTTTGTAGTTGCTGTAATTCTGCTCTGATCTCCACACTTCCTGCTTGTCTGGCTCCTTATGAAAAATCTCATGGCAGCTTTTCACTGTGGTCTAAGCTGTGTGTCTAAAACTCCTCAGAACCAATCAGATTAATTTTAAAAACAAAACACTGCCCTGGATTTGTTTGTTTTTGTTCTGTGTGTCTTCTGTACTTCACAGGAACATGAAACCAGTTTAAAAACAAAAGTGAAACTAGAGGCATTATATGATTGATTTTATCCATGTTTAATCATTTTTAAAAGAAATCAGTTAACTTTTCTATCTCTATAGCCTGTAAACAGTCATTTCAGCAAAAAAAAAAAAAAAAGTTTTCCTTTAGTGGCCCTTTAAGTCTTCATTATTTGCTTGCAGTTGTAATATTAGGGTTACAAAAACAAATATATTTGGCAAATATAAGAAATACAGCTTCACAATTACACTTCTAGTTTCCACATATACAGTGTAAAACTAGGGATGCACTGATACCAATGCAGATGCCAAGCATTTGCACGAGTATTGGTACTCACGTAAATGCTCCCAATGCCGAAAACCGACCAATACTTTGCGATGCGAATTGCGTCAAAACAAAATAAATAGACGCAATTTGCACTGCAAAGAATCGCATTCTATTTGAAAAAAAATGTGGTGCAATTTCAGTCCGAATTGCATGCAATTGTCCACACTGCTACTGTGTGTGTGTGTGTGTGTAAAGAAAGGGAACAGCGCCATCTAGTGGGCAGTTTATTACAGTACATATCTGTCCAAATGCAAATCAAAGCCGCTGGAGATGCTCACAGGGATGGAGGTTCGCCCCCAAACAAACATTACAAAATCGTCAACATTTTTCCTGGTCTCGATCACCATCGACACCACCAAAAATATTATTAGAAGCCTCCAAGACAGCACATCATCAAATTACATAATTTCTACAAAAACTCCTGAAAGAATGTACCGATATCTTGTCACCCACCATTACACATCTCGTAAATCAATCATTCAAAGAAGGTATTATTTTGAGCTCCCTCAAGCAAGGCATAATCAAACCCTTCCTAAAGGAACCCAATCTCGACCCCAAAAACCCAAACTACCGCCGACCGATAACAAGTCTTAACACCTCCTCAAATTGAGCAAAGAAAAGACACAAGAAGGAGAGATGCAGATGCTGCACACCCCGATAGATGAATGAATGAATGAATGAAAACTTATATAGCGCAGCACATGCAAAGTAAATCGCCTCTGGGCGCTCGTTGTTCCTGTCTCCTTTGAGATCAAAAGAGATGCGTCTTAATCTTTCTCCTGAAGACCAAGTAGTTCTCCTCCAGCCGAATACTGTCTGGTAAGGCGTCCCATAGTCTGGGACCTTGGACAGCGAATCTTCTGTCCCCTTTGGACTTGTATCTGGCTTTCGGTATCTGAAGCCGATTTTGATTGGTGGATCGTAGAATACGATTGGGATTCTGAATTTTTAACTTTTCGCATAGATAATGGGGAGCATTCCCATGGATACATCTATGCGTTAGACAGAGAGCTTTAAAAGGTGATTCTGTCTTTAACTGGTAACCAGTGAAGGGATCTCAGTGACGGCGAGATTGATTCCCAGGGTTTTTTCCCAGTCACAAGTCTGGCGGCCGTATTTTGAACGACTTGAAGACGAGCGATTTGGTACTTGGGGAGTCCGAGGTAAAGGGCATTTGCATAGTCCAATCTGGAGTTTACAATTGCTCCCACCACGACCGCTACATCTTTCTTGGGAATGAAAGGAATGAGTCTGCGTAGTAGGCGCAGCAGATGGTGAGATCCGCTGACTACTGTCCCTATTTGTGCGTTCATTGTCATGTCGGAGTCAAAAATGACCCCAAGACTTTTGACTTTGGCGCTAGGGAAGATGATTTTGCCCAGAATGGGCGGGGGGAACCAGGTTGTTGCTGATTGATTCCTGCGCTTGGCGTGAAACAGAAGAAGTTCTGTTTTCACTCCGTTGAGTTTGAGATAACTCTTTGTCATCCAGTCCTCTATCAAAGAGAGGCACGTCTCTAGATTGAGGTGGTGATCCTTTTTATTGCAAATGCGGAAGTACAGTTGCGTGTCATCTGCATATGAGTGATATAGCAGTTTTTGGCTGCTGATGATTTCGAAAAGAGGACGCATATAGATGTTGAATAACATCGGCGACAGGGGAGATCCTTGAGGGACCCCGTACGATAATGTGCGTTGTTCAGAAGTGAAGGGTCCTAGCTTCACTATTTGCGATCGGTTATCCAAAAAAGAGGAGAACCAGGATAGATCGCTTTCTGCGACTTTGGCTATTTTAGCCAGCCGAGTCAATAATAGCTTGTGATCTACTGTATCAAAGGCTGCGCTTAGGTCCAACAGAACCAGAAGAGAAGATTCTCCTTCGTCTGCGGCCTCGAGAACGTCGTCCCATATCTTAAGCAATGCTGTTTCCGTCCCGTGTCCGGGACGGAATCCTGATTGAAATGGGTCGAGTAAGTTGTGGGTATCTAGATGCTGTTGCAGCTGCTGTACCACTGCTTTCTCCATTACCTTGGAGAGAACATTTAGGCCTGTTATGGGGCGCCAATTGAGTGGATCCTTCGGATCCAGGGAGGCTTTCTTCAAAATGGGTTGAATAAAGCCCTCCTTCAGCTGGGAGGGCATTATGCCCTCCCTGAAGGATTGGTTGATAAGCTGCGTGACAGGAGGTGCCAGGATGTCGGCGCATTCCTTCAGCAGTTTGGTGGGGATAATATCATTTGGCGCAGTGCTGTTGCACAGAGTGCTGATGATATTTTTTGTTGTCTGAATGGAGATGGGTTCCAGCGTGAACTCACCTAACTTTGGTGAATTGCTGCCGGTGCTGTGTAACTGACTATGGGGGGGGCTAGGAGCGAAGTTGTTTTGTTGAATGCTTTGCCGGATAGCCTCAATTTTGTTAATGAAGCAATCCGATAACTCATCGCAAAATTCTTGTGTGTCCAAGTTGGGGGCTTCAAGACATCCTGGATTCATGGTCTGGGTGACCATCTTGAAGAGTTCGCGGGGGCGATTTAGGGCACCGTTGATAGCCTCAGAAAAATAGTTTTTCTTGGCTTCGAAGATTTGCTTGTGGTATTTTCTGGTTATTGCCTTGTAGATCGAGAGGTTCTCATCTGAAGAATTTCTTTTCCAGGCTGCTTCTGCCCTTCTGCGCTCTTGCTTCAGTGAAGCCAGCTGGTTGTTGAACCAGCTGGAGTTATTTTTCCTGATCTGGGTCTTTCGTTTCGGCGCTATCAAGTCAGCTGACTGCAATAGTGCTGTGTTTATGGCCTCTAATGTTTCTTCCGCTGTTAGGTGCGGCTGAATTGTGTTTATTTTATCCCCTAACGTGGCTTTGAAGAGTTCCGAGTGGAGCTTCTTCTGACATCTGGTCCAGTGTGTTGTCACTGGATTTGATGTTTTTATTAAGGGGGGGAATTCGGAAATAATGAATTTAATTGCATGGTGATCGGTCCATGGCAATGGTTAATTTTCCAAGATTTTTATTTCCAGATCTTGTCTGAAAATAAGATCGAGCGTGTGACCAGAAGCATGTGTGGGCCCACATACTAGTTGCTGAAGGCCTAGTCCTTCCAGGTGGTCGATACAGGCGTCGGCAACGGGGTCTTGTGCGGAGTTGGCCCAGAGATTGAAGTCCCCGAGCAGCAAAATATGTTTTCTGTTGAGGGTGTAAGTGGAGACAAACTCCGTTAATGGAGATATCAGCTGCGATTTTGGGCCGGGTGGCCTATAGCAGAGAAGAATGTGGACGGTCTCCTTGGAATTTGTTTGCAATTGCAGAGTAAGGGTTTCCATGAATGGAAGAGGGTTTTGAAGGGCTGGTTTAGTGACCGCAAGGTGCGTCTTGTGGATCACCGCCAGTCCTCCTCCTCTTTGCCCTATTCTGTTTTCCGTTATGATACGGTAGTTTTCTGGCACCAGTTCTCCTAGAATGGTGTTACAGTCGGCTGTAAGCCAGCTCTCTGTAATAAAGAGGCAATCTAAATCGCATTGTAAAATGAGGTCACAGATTTCCAGTCGGTGTTTTACTGCCGATCTTGTATTGATCAAAGCACAAGATATGTGCTTAGGTTGGGGTGAATGGCTGAAATACCTGACTGTCGATCGTTGATCGACTCTCCATATTCGCTCAATTTTTAGGGCTTTTTTGGTGATGGCTGGTAGTATTGCGGCGGATCGCCTCAAACTCCAAATGGTTTCTGCAGAATATTGCTGATATGCCATGGTCGCCAAGCACCGGGGGGACGGGGACGGGGGGGGGGCTTCCGGGGCGATGGGGAGAGGAATTGGCTGATTCCTCTCTCCTGGCTTGGTCCAGAGGAAGGCAAAAAAAACCCTAGTGGTGCTGGGCCAATGTGCTCCGGTGGGGTAAAAAAATTCCTTCCTGACCCCTGTGAAAAGGCGATCGGATGAGCCCTGGATCACGCTTCTGTTGTGTTGATAGGAGCAGTGGCTGGGGGTGAGGGGTATGCTTATTGCTAGTATAGCAGGAGAGCTGCCTGATCAGGCAGCAGGATGCAGCCTGGAGCTGACTGCACGAATGGATGGAGGTACTGGGGGCACAAAAGGTAAGCCAGGGAAAGAGTGGCTGTCCTAATAGGGAAGGGGGGAAATCCTAGAGGATTTGGGGGGATAACAGGGAGTGGGGGGCGCCGCGCCGGTAGGCCCCGGGTGAAGCCGCGGTCTTTCCTAGATCGCGGCCCCGCGAATCAGTGCAGGCCGGTGCGGGTGTCAAAAAAGAATGCCCTAGGAAGGCGGAATTGTGGCTGGAGGGTAGTAGGAGGGTGTCTCGGCTGGCGGTATGGGGGCATAGGGGGTGAAGGATAGGAGTGAAGGTGTGGGGAGCGCCGCAGCGGTAGGCCGCGGGTGAAGCCGCGGTCTTGCCTAGATCGCGGCCCCGCGATTCAATGCAGGCTGGCGCGGGCGTGCTAAAAAATTCAGCGATTGGCGATGATGGTATGGGGGCACAGGGGAAGGAGGATAAAGGCCAAGGAAAGCCGAGGGGGCATGAGATGTTTGCCACGGCTGTCCTGACAAGGACGGCCGACAGCAATTTCTTACCTGGGGCCAGAGGGCCAGGGGGCTGATCCGCTGTGGTTCTGTGGTGGAGTGATGGAGGAGAAAGGCCAGGTTGGGGACGAGCAGTGCTGGGGCTGGGGCTGAAGCTAGCAGGGAGAGGCTGGGAGAGACCTAGCCTGCCTGTCTACCTCCTACACCTGCCTGGAGCTATAGCACACACGTTCCCACTCCTGGGAGACGTGCGCCGTGTGGAGCTCCTGCTGCTAATCCGAGGCCTCACTGACTCACTGCTTGAATGCAAGCTACGGCTTATAGGCACTCATGTGATAGATACTTGAAAAATGGGAAAATTCCCCCATGGGGCTTTGGACAGCAAAGTATTTAAATACAGGCATACCCCACTTTTAAGTACACAATGGGGTTTATTTACTAAAGCTGGAAAGCGCAAAATCAGACTCACCTTTGCATAAAAAAACAATGAGCTTCCAGGTTTTATTACCAGACTTAATTGAACAAGCTGGGGTTAGAAGCTCATTGGTTTCTATGCAGAAGTGAGCCTGATTTTGCGCTTTCCAGCTTTAGTAAATAAACCCCATTGTGTACTTAAAAGTGGGGTATGCCTGTAGACAGTGTAAAGTAAAAAGAATAATACTTTAATGATGATCATAACATAATGCGATTAAAAACAATGGGTACTGCCTATATCATACAACATAATGTTCGATAGTGCAAGGTAGAATCACCAACATTAGCAGGTATACAGGAAATGTAGTAACCATAAGGAATCCCCGATGCGTTTCGACCTTAATGGTCATCAAGCCCTTCATTTCGCTGGGTCTCCTGTTTCTCTGGGGAGCTGGGAATTGCCGCGGAATTCTCCGGATCCTGCACCTGGTTTACTTTTCCGGCTATAATAACATTCATTGCTTTTCAATAGCGGTAATTATCAATGTTTTCATTCACACACTTACCTAATGTATGCTTTGATATGTTTCAAGTTGCATAAACAATGTCTCTATATATTTTTACAGTAACTTTTCCCCCTGAAGATGACCATTAAGGTCGAAACGCGTCAAGGATTCCTTATGGCTACTACATTTCCTGTATACCTGCTAATGTTGGTGATTCTACCTTGCACTATCGAACATTATGTTGTATGATATAGCCAGTACCTATTGTTTTTAATCGCATTATGTTATGATCATCATTAAAGTATTATTCTTTTTACTTTACACTGTCTATTTAAATACTTTGCTGTCCAAAGCCCCATGGGGGAATTTTACCATTTTCCAACACCTTCTCAAAGATTATGGACAAAGCAGTAGTACAATAGCTACAACTCCATTTGGACTCCCACAAACTCTTGGACCCACTACAATCAGGCTTCCGCCCAGGCCATGGCACAGAAACAGCGCTTCTCAAAATATAGGATGATGCCCTCGAAGCAGCAGATAACGGAGAAGCTTGTCTCTTGGTGCTGCTGGATCTCAGTGCAGACTCTGACCTACCCTGGTTCGTATCCTTCCTAGAAAATCGTTCCCAGACAGTGAAAATAGGAGCCTTCACCTCTGAAACTCAAGTCACTCAAGGATCAGCAAACAGGACCTGTGCTACCACTCATATGGTGACCACACTCAACTATACTTTTGCATTACCGAAATTTTTTTTTTTTTCGCGCATTGGAAAATTGCCTCACATTGATCGACGATTGGATGACTGAGAGCTCCCTTAAACTCAATGGATCCAAAACAGAACTTCTTCTCCTCAACGCAAACCGAAAGATAAAAGCTAAGACTCATGGACACCACCCACCATCCTTGGACAGACCATTATCCCGAGCACCAAAGTCAAAAGTCTCGGAGTCATCTTTGACTCGGAGACGTCGATTGATGCACAAATAGGATCAGTAGTCAGCGGATCGCACCATCTCCTCCACCTGCTGCATAGACTCATCCCCTTCATCCCAGAAGAGGAAATAGCAGTAATAGTTGGAAAAAAACATAAATTCCCAACTCGACTATGCAAACTCCCTCTACATAGGACTACCTAAATACCATATTTTGCGCCTACAAGTTGTCCAGAACACGGCAGCAAGACTGGCAACAGGAAAAAAAAATGCCAATCCATCACCCCTTTACTGAGGACCCTTCATTGGCTAACCATAAAGGATCAAGACACTCTGTCTCACCCATAAGTGCACACAAGGAAACGCTCCTCAATACTTATGCGAGAAAATAAAACACTACACCCCCAATCGCATTCTCAACCAGCCAAAACCTCCTCCACATCCCCAAGTCCCACTACAAATCGAAGGGAGAACATAGATTTGCAGTCCACGGGCACCTGCATGGAAGAAAACCATCGGGCCTGCAGAAAAAAACCTAAGACCCACCTCTTCTGAAGGATTAGGATGTCACTGGCCGCAAAGTGCCTTGAGGCAATTTAGAGGGGCGCCAGAGACACCCGGAGACCACTCGGCTCCCCATACAGTTGTATGGCTGAACTTGCATTGAATTTGAACAGAAAATAGTGCAGGGACTTGTTTTTCACCGCACTAGAATCGGATTGCATGGGTGTTCTCACCTATGCGATCCCATTCCTGTGCGAGTTCACAGTTTGCACTGTGATCTAAACTGGGGGTTTCATTAACTTTGTTAATGACACCCTCAGCGGTTCGCACAAGGCAGTGTGAACTGCCTGCTGGAGAAGAGCGATGCGGGAACCGGCGATGTATTTGCGCTGGTTCCTGCTCTACACCAGTGTGAACTCCCGAGGTCAAAGCAATTACATGTAATATTGGGGGTTATTTACGAAAGGCAAATCCACTTTGCACTACAAGTGCACTTGAAGTGCAGTCGCTGTAGGTCGCTGTGGATCTGAGGGGAAGGTCTGAAATGAGGGGAAGCTCTGCTGATTTTATCATCCAATCATGTGCAAGCTAAAATGCTGTTTTTTATTTTCCTTGCCTGTCCCTCTCAGATCTACAGCGACTGCACTTCCAAGTGCACTTGTAGTGCAAAGTGGATTTGCCTTTCGTAAATAACCCCCATTGATTGCTAGATGAACTGTATATTTTATATTTCTAGCGGTTTGTTTGCTCTGGTTGTGGAAGTTGTCTAAGATTCTTACATGATTCGGATCCAAAACCACCAATTCTGATTCTTCATCTTCATCATCCTCTTCATCAGTGGAATTGTTTTCATTCTGAGGGTCAATAGGTTCCTTTTCCTGCTCATCTTCACCATCATCCGAGTACTTGCTGAACGGATGCAGAGAAGCATATGGGGAGGAAGTCACAACTCCTGTGTCACCTGGGAACATTTTTTTTATAAAAGAGACTATCGAATAAACTATAAAATATGAATTCTTTGCTATTGAGTAATACAGACAGGGCCGATCCTGGGGTCACAGGCGCCTGGGTGCAGAAATATTTCTGGCGCCCCCACATGGGCGTCATCATTTTTCTAACTCCTCCCCTTTACAAATGTTTCTATGGCAATGACTCAACCACAGAGATGCTCCCCCATGAAGTCTTCATTAACCTGGGATCCTTACATGATCTCTTAACAATAAACAACATAGAGGAAAAGAAGCAGAGTACTGTTTTGGGACCTGGAGGGGGGCCCTCTGTGATGGACACAGAGAGGGATTCTGTTGGAGAGTCTGTTAGATGTTCGGCGCTCCCACCTCTGCAGACGCCTGGGTGCAATGCACCCTGTGCACCCTGTGCCTAGGATCGGCCCTGAATACAGAATATTTTTATGTGACAAAGCGGTTGATTCACGAATGTTTACCAGATGCCATAAGGGTATCCTATAACTCATTTGCATAAATGATTGCATGCGGTAAACTAAGTTGAATTCACACAAAAACAAAAATACAGATAATGCAGCATTTACCTAAAATGCTCACTCACCCCCCCCCCCCCTTTCCTGACCTGCTAGGCTGCATACTCGGATATGCATTTTGCTGTTTTTTTATTTTATTTATTATTTTGGCGTGGAGTTCCCTTTCGTAACGGAACCCCAAATGGGACAGGGGTTAAAGCCGTTTAGGATATTCCATTACCGTACACAAGGCAGCTATTGACACTCCATAATCCGGCGAACACGACCCATATGAATTCCCCCATTACTGAGACACACACAGCTCTCTATGAAGTTCAAGCAGGTCTGACAATCTTTATTGAGAAGCAGGATCTTATTAGCAACCAGCGAACCCCAGGCTGTTTTTGGACTAATCCCGATCCGCTCCTTAGCAACCAGCTCATTGCAGTAAATTAAATAAATGTGGTAATTACTGCTAAATCGAACAAACAGCATATTTGATATTTGGTGATAAATTTTTGGTGAAATGAACTTTCACATCCGATTTACTGCATGCGGTATTTCACTGCATTTTTTTTCCCGCTATTTAACACTTGGTGGATAGGCCCCAAAGATTAATAAATAAGGTCAAATTTATGTTAAACTAACAAGAAGACTCTCCTTTCCACACTCACTTTTTATGGGTAACCAATAGACATGTGCAGAATTGAAAAAATATAATTTTTTGTACTTACCGTAAAATCCTTTTCTCTATCGTCCATGGACGGACACAGCTCCTAAAATCTTGACAAGTGGGTTATGTTCCTGTTCACAGGAGAGGACTAGGCATAAACATGTTAGATAATTAAATACATGTTACTTTAACAGATCTGAAGAGGCCCGTCTAGGGGGCGGTCCCTCCAGACATAACCCTCCTCCCTGCAGTATGCAGCCTCATTTCCTAACAAGCATACAAACCTAAAAAGGAGAGGTGGGTGCCGTGTCCGTCCATGGACGATAGAGAAAAGGATTATACGGTGAGTACAAAAAAAATCCTATTTTTCTATCTTCCATAGACGGACACAGCTCCTTAAATTTTGACAAGTGGGACGTCCCCATGCAGTGTCAAAAACGAGGGGTGGGAACAGTATCGGTAAAACCAATTTAACTTCACCACAAAAACAAGCAGAGCTCCTCAACGGAGGAGTTGCAACTTTAACCAGCCGCCTGCAAATCATTGTGGCGGAAAGAAGCATCAGAAGATGCACTCACATTAACCTTGTAAAAATCTGGAAAAAGTGTGAACGGACGACCAAGTCGACACCTTGCACACCTGGTAGACAGACGCTTGATGTCAGAAAGCCCAGGAAGCACCAATTGCCCTGGTCAAAAGTGCCGTGACCGGAAAGGGGGCAACCGCCCCTAAGAGCATAGACGTGCATGGTCTGCCTGATCCACCGAGAAATGGTGGCTGATGAGACCACCATGCCCCTTTTGAGGACCCGTCAACGACACAAAAAGTGCGTCAGATCTCCGAAACTGAGCCGTAGCAGGCAGGTACACCCACACGCCTAAAGAATGAAGCGCAACCTCCTTAGGATGCACTGGCCTGAGGAAATAAGGATGGAAGAACAAAGTCCTCATTCAGGAGAAAGGCCAAAACCACCTTCGGAAGAAAGGAAGGTTGCGGGCGCACCACCGCCCCATCCATATCAATTATGGCAGATCAAGTATGGCGATTTGCAATGCAAGGCCGCCAACACAGAAACCCTTCTGACAGAAGTAATGGCCACCAAAAAGGCCACCTTCAGAGATACTGTCAGGAGAGGAATCTCTCCTGACAGTAGAGATTCACCAGAGTCAAAACTCATGGGAAAAGAGGTGGGTCAAGAGGAGGGAAGTCATGACGAAACCCCTTGCACAGAAGGTAACCACCAGAGACTGGGCCGCGAAAGGCCACGGAAAAGACACAGCCAAGGCTGAAATCTGCACCTAACCAGTGCTTAAGGCAATTTCCAGATCCACTCCAGGCTATAAAAACAGCAGGACCCTGGACACCAAGTACATCCGTGGACGTCAACCCATCTTTTCGCACAAAGAGATGAAGGCCTTCCAGGTGAGATGGTAGATCCTCCTGGAAGAAGACTACCTTGCCCAAAGTATGGTTGAGATGACCGAGTCGGACAGACCCCGGTCTCTTAAAACCTGGCTTCCAATAGCCACGTCGTGAAAGCCAGCTACTGTACAACAGGATAAAGTACGGGAAATTAAGACAGAAGGTCCTCCCGCTTTGGCAACTGCGGCACCAGGCGTTCGAGATCAGCGTACCAAGGACGCCAATCTGGAGCAATTTGAATCATCAGGATCCTTTCGACCTCCACAGTGTGGAGCAGCTGGGGAAGCAACTACAATGGAGGAAAGGCATAAAGTAGCCGATACTGACAGGGCTACCAACGCATCGGACGCGACTGTACAGGGATTACTAGACCTGGCCACGAACTTCGACACCTTGCGGTTGAGACGAGCGGCAAAGAGATCCATGCCCTGTGAGCCACACCTCCTACAAGGGAGTTGAAACACCTCCGAGTGCTAAGACTAGTCACCCTGGTCCAGCATCTGGCGACTCAGGTAGTTCACCTGCCAGTTTACCTGATGATAGACCTAAGACACAGCTGTGGCGTTGTCTGGCTGAATCCTGATTGGGCGACCTAGCAACCTCCTCGACCACAAAAAAAAAGCATAGCCAGATCGCCCAGAGTTCTAGAACATTGATCGGTAGACGGGATTACGCTAGAGTCCAGGGACACCTGCCATTCGTTGTAATCACCGTCCACTGGAAGGGAAGAAACGACTCCACTGATCGAAGAGCCAAAGATCTTAGCCACCAATTCAGAAACTCTGACTAGGTGGCTTAACTGAATCTGCCAATCCAGAGAAAAGGGAGATTTGTGCCACTTGGACAGTATCTCCCTCTGCAAACACGAGTGTGGAACTGGGCATACAGTACCGCCGCGAAGGAGGCAACCAACAGGCCCAGGATTCGCATGCAAAAAACTGAGATATGACCGATTGTGTGATGCTAACAGCCACACTGCAGACTAAAGAGTCTGCAATTTCTCTAGGGGAGGAACCAGGACCGACTTCTAAACGTTTAACACCCACCCAAAATCTTGGAGGGTTTAACTGGCTATAGACACATCCTCCTCTGATTCTGAGCCAGAACCTGCTCTCAGAAGAAAGACGTCTAAGTAGCCCACAATGGCAAAGCCTCACTGTCCCAGCAAAGCTAGGATTGGTGCGAGCACCTTGTGAAGACACTTAGTGCTGACGCTCTTACCACCAGTGATCTTAATAATGTCATCCAACGAGGCACCAAAAAAAACACCCACCCCTGAAGGGTAAATCAGCTAGGGCTCTTTTAGATACTTGGTCAGCAGACCAGCATTTCAGCAAAATCAGACGGCGCAAAATCGCTGCCAAAACAGAGGCTCTGGGCATTGAGTATGCAGCATCCCGTACCACATCACAGACCTATACAAGGCCTTGGACCAACAGGTAGGTCAGTCTAACAAATTAGGGAGGGAGCTGGTGCTCCTCCACAGTCAGGTGCAAAACCTTGCCCACTCAGTGAGTGTCCGAGACACCAAGGGTGCAGCCACAACAGGCCACGATGCAGACCCCAGCATTATAAACATGGAGCGGGTCAGCGCCTCGGACCTCCTATAAGCAAGGTCCTTGAAGGCAGGGGTCCTTCTATAGGGAGAGTGTTATGTCCCCTTGACACTCGTCTCTCAGATGTTGCTAGCAATGCTGCCAGTATCTGATCAGCAAGTTACACACACAGGCCGATGTACTGCTTAACCAGAGCAAGGTTTATTACTCAGAAACATTATGGCATTCTTACATGGAGGAGTCTTAATCCAAACAGCTTCTGTTCTTATCAGATGTAATCCCTTCTCAGCCTCATGTGCCTGCTTCCAGTTCCCCACACACACTGTCCGACTTCCTGGTACAGCTCCTCCCCCCCCCCCCCATCATGCATCAGGAGAAAAAGGGTTACAGTGATCTATCACTGTAACGTTACGCCGGATAAGATTTGAGAATTAGGATCTCAACTGCGGAAACTTCTCAGTTTCAGCCCCAGGTTTCACTCTCTTTTGTGCAGAGAGTTTGGGATCCTAGCATCACAGTCTCAGTTAAGAAATATGGCGCATATTTCTTCATAGGCGCCAGTGAAAACTCAAAATAAATATAAGTATAAAGTCCAGGTAGAACTGATACTATAGTTCAGGCTCACTAGGGTAATACCCTGGGGAGTGAGGTTGCACGAATACTGGATACCAATACAAACTCTAATAACAGGGTAAATAGTATTAGCGCCGTATGCTTTAAGAGTAATGGACTGGGGTCGCTGGGCTTGATAGCACCCAGGACATTGAGCACCATAATCTTCAATTGCCGTGTCCATTTGTGGCCACCAAACAAAGCTCCTGGCTCGCTGCTTGATGCGCACCACACTAGGATGGCCTTCATGCAGTATCCTTAGCATGGTGGATTGCAAGCATTGGGGTATAATTACGCTATTGCCTCATTGTAGGCAACCAGCATTAGTCACAAGCTCACAATTTCTGGCAAAGTACGGTCGAAAATTCACCTGGAACTCTCACTGGCCATCCAGTCTGAACATAGGAGAATATCTGAGACAGGAAAGGATCTGTATGAATGTGTGAGGCTCTTGCGCCACCAAATAAATAAAGTGAAAATGAATGTGGATGCTGCTCAATCTAAATTGTGATAAGTAATAATAAATATAACAACAGTGATTAGAATGAAGGGGTGATTAGAATGAAGGAAAGGATCTGTGGCTGTATGTCTGGCAATTAGGGAGGTGGACATGCAAGATCATGGCCTGTGTACTTCCACTACGCGTATCTCCCTTGGTGGGTGGCCTCCAAGTGGCAATCTGGAAAATGCATCTGCATTGCCATGGGAGCGGTATCAGATAGAATAAGCATAAGCTCCTAAAAATAAAGCGTACCTTTGTAAGCAAGATGCGGTTGTTGTAGAAATTCCTTTCTGAGGGTTCAGTATTGACAACAGAAGTTTGTGGTCAGTGAGAAGTGTGAACTCCCGACCATAGATGTACGCGTGAAATTTTTTTGTGGCCCATACAATGGCCAAAGCTTCCTTGTCTATCTGGGAGTAGTTTTGTTCTGCTAAGGTTAAAGACCTGGAGGAAAAAGAAATGGGGTGCTCCGTGCCATCTGGCATGACATGGGAAAGCACGGCACCCAGTCCATAAGGCGAGGCGTCACAAGCCAGGATGACGGGTTTCTTTAAATCATAGTGGACCAGAACTCGAGAAGACAGAATGAGTTCTTTAGAAAGGTGGAAAGCTTCTTCACATTTTTCTGTCCATATCCATTTAGCTATTGCATCTAGTAAGCGATGCAACGGGTAGAGCTGGTGTGCTAGGTTCAGCAAGAAACGGTGGTAGTAATTTAGGAGGCCAAGGTAGGACCTGAGCTGGGTGACATTCTGGGGAGTAGGGGCATGGGTAAGGGCTTTAAGCTTTTCTGCAGTAGTGTGTAACCCATGTCGGTCCAACGTGTGGGCACAAAATTCCAGTTGAGACTTGAGAAATTCGCATTTTAAAAGATTGACACGTAAACTATACTTTTGGAGTCTCTCTAGCACAGCTTCAACATTCTGCGTTTTTCATCAGTGGGACCAGTGATGAGCATGTCATCCAATAGATATTGGGTGAAAGGTATTCCTGCCAAGACCTCATCCATGATCCGCTGCCAGATGGCTGGAGCTGGGGCTATGCCAAAAACCATGCGGTTATACTCGAATAATCCTTTATGAGTGTTAATGGTCAACAGATGGCGTGAATCTGGGTGTACTTGCAGTTGCAGGTTAGTTTGTTTTAAGTCATTAAGTCATTTTTGTAAACTTTTGCCCCCCAGCCAGTGAGCCAAATAAATCTTCAAGTTGAGGCAATGGGTATTGATCCACAAGAAGTTGGTTGTTCAGGGCTACCCTGAAATCACCACAAATCCTAATGTCTCCATTATTTTTCTTGACAAGCACATTTACTTCTATCAACTTACGTTATGATCTTTTCAGCCAATAGGTGGTCCAGCTCTGCTTCCACTTTCTTCCGCAAGGCAAAAGGTACTGATCTTGCCTTACAAAAATGAGGTGTAGCACCAGGCTTCAAGAGGGGGTGGGCTATCTTTCCTTTTGCGGTGCCCAAAGAGTCCTCAAAAACCTCTTTAAAACGTGACTTCAGGGATTCCACCCAATGGTCTACTTCAGAAAGCAATGTACATTGGGCAATGACAAAAGGAGGCATGCCCAGGGCTTTGATCCAGTACCGTCCATACAATAAAGGACCTCTTTTCCTTATAACATAAAGGCATAGACTTTGACTGTGGTTGCCTAATGTAACAAGGGGTTTTACATAACCCAAGGGCTGTAGTAGTTCCTTGCTGTAGGTTTGTAGTGTGAGCTTTCAGCCATGACTAAGCACTGATCGAGTGTGAAACGCGTCGGCTGTCCTGTTTTCTGTGATTGCTGTGACTGTACATGTTTTTGGATTTACAATAAAGACAACTTTTTTCGTTTGAAAATCCTTGGAGTGCGGCCGTCCTTCCCTCTTTTCTTCATCATTAGTGTGAGCTTTGTAGGTTTGATCAGCAGGGACAGACCCAATGCCTTTAAATCAGTCCATGAAATGACAGACACAGCTGCCCCTGTATCAACATCCATGGAGACAGGACAGCCATTGAGAGTGACATCCACTTTAATCGCAGGAGTACTCCCAGCTACTCGAAACAGTCCAACATGCTGTACACAGGTCTCCTCATCAGAGCTGAAACCGTTATTGTCCATATCCACACGGAATGTCTGTTTACGTCTATCTTTTGTGGTAGTGTTCGGGGAGTGAGAGCTGCGGCAAACACACCCAGTATGACCAGTCTTCCCATAGCGAAAACAAACGACATCCTTGAAATCGCAAGCAGGCGCACTGCGAGTAGTGTTACCACAAAGGTAGCAAGTCGGGGTCCCAGAGACAGAAGAATTAGGGTGGCGAGGTTTAAGCTGAGTGGCAGGGGACGGGCGTCTCGAGCGTTGAGTGATAGCAGTGTGGAATATGTCCTCACCCTGGCTTGCAGGAGTTGTAGGTGGTGCCTTCAGTAGGGTGGCGTCCCGTATTGCCAACTCCATGACCGTAGCAAGGTCAGTGGCTTTCGTCAGAGTCAAGTCGGGTTCTGTGAGTAAACGTTTCTGTATGGCTGGGTCGCAGAGTCCCATGACGAACATGTCATGGAGAGCCGTCTGCAAATAGTCTCCAAACTGACAAGTGGCATCTAGTTTACAAGCAAAGATATATGACTTTATATTCTCCCCGGCCTGCTGTCTCCTACTGTAGAATTTAAACCGCTCTGCGATTTCTAAAGTTTGGGTTGTAGTGTGCATGTAACGTCTGAATTAACTCAGGCAGGGGCTTAGAGGCTGGCTTGTCTGGAGAAACAAGGTCTCTGAGGGTTCCATATGCAGCTTGACCCAATACTGTGAGAAAAACTGCAACTTTCCCTTCTACAGTCACACTATTTGCTTCCATATACTGTTCCAGCCTATACACCCAGGAGCTCCATGACTCAGCCGCAGGATCAATGGATTGAATAAACCCTATGAAGGCCATGTGTGCTAAAATCCACAATCCTCGTCGCCACTGTTATGTCCCCTTAACGCTCTGTGTCTCTCAGGTGTTGCTAGCAATGCTCCCAGTATCTGCTCAGCAAGTTACACACAGAGGCCAATGTACTACTTAACCAGAGCAAGGTTTATTACTCAAAAACATTATGGCATTCTTACATGGAGGAGTCTTAATCCAAACAGCTTCTGTTCTTATCAGATGTAATCCCTTCTCAGCCTCATGTGCCTGCTTCCAATTCCCCACACACACACACACTGTCCGACTTCCTGGTACAGCTCCTTCTCCCCCCATCATGCATCAGGAGAAAAAGGGCAAGGGTTACAGTGATCCATCACAAACATCACAGAGAGCGGTCACCCCCATTTAACCGGGCACAGGGGGCCACTACCTGAGGAGATTTTTTTTTAAAGGGGTACCAAAACCCCGGGCGCTGAGGAACTACAAGGACTTCTGCGGTCTTTGCCATTCCTTATTAATTAACTAGTCAAAGAAAATATAAGGAAAACCTTCACAGAGCGATCCGATTTGTGCACACAAAAAAAGACCAAGCCCTCAGAGGAAACCTTTCGCTGCACCAGGCAGCATAAGGGAGTTCCATACAGTGCACTGACAAGTGCTCTGCATACATGTCTTTGGAGTGTGGGATGAAACTGGAATACCTGAAGAAAACCCACGCAGACACAGGGAGAGAGCATGCAATCTCCAGGCAGTTTAGCGGACTCAAACCTGTGACTCTCCTGCTGCCAAGTGAGGGAGTTAACCACTACACCACCGTGATGCCCATACCAACCCAAGTGAGGAGTCCCCCTCACAAGGAAGGTTCTGGTCCACATACGCAGACAATACAGGACCAGAGATGTGATAGCCAGGTCCCAGTCTATGACAAAGCAGTCTTTAGGGGATGGTGGGGGGGAGGGAGCACTATTTAACCCCCCCTTAACACCCGCACGCCGCTCCAACAAAGTGTCCATGAACCGCAGGTGCAGGAGCTCCAGCAGCCACCTCTGGCATGTTTTGAGAGGAAGAACCAGACACTGACTCCATTTGACAGCTCTCAGGGACCCATTTCAGACCTGAAGAAATCCCACCCTCCATGCTGCACTGACTGGAGGTTACCCAGGGGACTCACCAATCACTGGAGGAGACCGTCAGCGTGTGCTTGTGAGGAGAAATGCTGTGAGGTAAAGCTGCTCAAAACATCATGAGGAGATCTGTGCTGCGTGCTGATAACCTTAGCACTAGAGGCAAAAATCACCTCCAAAATGGCCGCCGGATGCCTTTAGAGCAGGAACGGCCACAGAAACATGGCCGCCCTCAATAGTAAACTGTGCCATAGCGCGGCCACAACAAAATGGCCGCCAATGGAAGTTTCTAATAGAAGCAGCAGGCTACAAAAAAAAAAAAAAAGGCGCTGGTGCCGAGAAAATGGCGGCAAAATGCCACGATGTGACTGAAAAGGCCTAGGGAGGCCCTTTCCAAGCAAATACAACCCCACAGAAAAAAAACACAGGCCAGACACCGCAAAGCCCCCTGGTGGGAAAATGAGCCCCCCCACAGGTCCACCCGGCAGCAATAGACAGCAGAGAGAAATATGACAGAGAGCAGGGAAGGGAGAAAATGAGGACCCCCGAAGCCCAGGAATGCGCTGCCATACCAACCCACCTAAGCGGGAGGCAGAGGTGTATCTAGTGAAAATGGCACCTATGGCAAGCACTGAAACTACTTTCAGATAACCTTAACAAAAAAAACAGCTAACAAAACTAGTGATATTTATCATCCCTTGCGATAATTTTGGTAGTGACATATCCTCTTTATGGAGAAATCTGGAGTTTATTAGACCCCTGATCCCCCCTCTGCTCTCTAAGGCCAGGTAAATGCAGAACCAATACTGGAAGTGATGAAATCTTCACCATTTAAGGCCTCAGTTTTTACAAAGGAGAGGGAGAAACTGATGTTCCTCCTTCTTCTTTTTGCGCTGCCAATCCGACCACATGGAATGGGAGAGCCTGGGAGAACAGGGGAGGGCTGTGGCTGAACGCTGCAGGAATAGCGCTGCCATTGACCATTAGCAAAGGTGCTGAATAGATGATTCTGCCTATGCTCAGGAGGAGGGAAGAAGAGACCCTCAGACCCTGGGAAGTGCCTTGCTGCCCAGCCACTCAACAGCGCCTCCTTCATATGGCGCCCATGGCACTTGCCATGGCTGCCATACCCTAGATACGCCTCTGGCGGGAGGGACTGTACTTACCCGTCCATGCGAGGACCCACTGACGCATTCCCGACAGGCTTTGGAAGTAGCTGTCGGTCTGGTCCACTGTGAGTGAGACAACACCACAGTCCAGTCATATGTGCCACCCCAGGAGTCATGGGGTATGTCGTGGCAGACTCAGCCTCTTTGCAAAGGTGTGCTCACGCTCGCTGGCTGGACTGAGCAGACTACAAGCATCTATAATATCCAGCCTGTCTCTCAGCCGACAGTTGATGGAAGATTCTCTCATGAAAAAATAAATAAAAAATAAAATACATTTTTCCTCAGGGAGCTGGGCCCAAAGGAACCATACGTCCTTCTTGCTAGGCAGAAAGAAACTGAGGCTGCATACTGCAGGGAGGAGGAATATGTCTGCAGGGACCACCCCCTGGGCGGGGCTGTTCAACTCTGTTAAAGTAACATGTATTTAATTATCTAACTAACATGTTTCTGCCTAGTCCTCTCCTGTGAACAGGAACATACCCACTTGTCAAGATTTAAAGGAGCTGTGTCCATCCATGGGACGATAAGAGCAATTTGTTTTGTTTCCGATAGATCCGTTATGATACTAATTTTGTTTCATTTAGTTTGGTTTTGGAATTCATTTAGTTTAGTTAAATTCCATTTCTTTTATCGTTTGCAGGCAAGTGTCACATAATGTGCGGCCGAGAAACCACTGACAGCTGAAATGTGAAACAAAACAATGCCAGCAATGGAAAAATTCTGGAAAAAAAAAACAGCTTAAAACGGTTGTATACCCTGCTTGGTGATTTGGTAATAAGGCTTACCTGTAAGTAAAATTAATACCTCCTAAACCTGCACAGTGCATGCACGCTGAAGGTCGGGTGTACCAAGATTTCAGCTCCTTGCCAGAATGGAGGGCTCCCACGCGCATTGCATGGGAGGGACGTCACAGCGGCTCCTTCCACTCACATCGCCGGAGCCCGCGAACCCGGAAGAAATGCCGGGGGAGCATGTCAGCTCCCTCAGCGGTGACTGGCCTCCACTGCGGGGGCTTTGTTCTAAGGTAAGTATTTCATAATGTGCTAGTATGATATGCATACTAGCACATTGTGCCATTTTCATGCAGTTTTTTTTCAGCGGTTTACCACCCCTTTAAAGATGTGGCGGCCAGCTTCCCGGCACACTGCTTAACCACTTCAGCCCCAGAAGAATTTACCCCCCTCCTGACCAGAGCACTTTTTGCGATACGGCACTGCGTCGCTGTAACCGACAATCGCGCGTTTTAATTTTTTGCGCTATAAACAAAAAAAGAGCGTCAATTTTGAAAGAAAGCAATATTTTTAACTTTTTGCTATAATAAATATCCACCAAAAAATATCCAAAGAAATAAATTAAAAATCTCTTTCTCAGTTTAGGCCGATATGCATTCTTCTACATATTTTTCGTAAAAATCGCAATAAGCGCATATTGACTGTTTTGTGAAATTGTTATAGCATCTACAAAACAGGGGATAGATTTATGGCATTTTTTTTTATTTTTATTATTATTAGTAGTAATGGTGGCGATCTGTGATTTTTATCGTGACTGCGAAATTATGGCGGACACATCGGACACTTTTGAAACTATTTTGGGACCATTGTCATTTATACAGCGATCAGTGCTATAAAAATGCACTGGTTACTGTGTAAATGACACTGGCAGGGAAGAGGTTAAACACTAGGGGGCGATCAAGGGGTTAAGTGTGTCCTAGGGAGCGATTCTAACTGGGGGGGGTGGGCTACCACTGACATTACAGCGATCACTGCTCCCGATGACAGGGAGCAGTAGATCCCTCTCATTCTCACTAGGCAGAACAGGGAAATGCCTTGTTTACATATGCATCTCCCCGTTCTGCAGCTCTATGTCACGATCGCAAAACACTGGCAGACATCGAGTCTGCGGGACCTGCGGGCACAGAGTACACGGTGACGTGCGCGGGCCCACTAAGCCGCAATTTAAAGGTACGTCCCTTTGCACAGCCGTGTCATTGTGCCGACGTACATCGTCGTGTGCCGGTCGGCAAGCAGTTAACAACCAAGCTATTCTTCACACAGAATTCAAATTGATAATTGTTCGACTAATCCAAATTCTGATTGTTTTGAAATTTGGAATTCGTTAGAAAACAAATAAACAAACTTAATTTCAACTAAATTCATTACTATACGTTACTATTTTAATTGGAAGTTCAGATACATCCGAATCCCCCGAATAACCAAAAATGTGTCTGAATTTGTATACGTACAGCAACGCATTGCAGATGTTTAGTAACCAACAGGCTCAATACAAGTGGAGTGAGGGCAGATTTGAAATATCACTTACAATAGAAAACTATTATATTGGACTGTAAATAGGATGGTATTTTCGTGCACCCCATATGCATACCTGGCTCTGATATGTTCTCCATGTCTTGGGACACGACAGACCTCTGTTCACTGGTGGCAAAAGTAGAGGATGCCATAGCCTGGGTGCTTGTTACTACTGGAGTCTCATCCACGGTCTCTTTAGTTGACTGAGTAGAAGGGTTGTCTTGCAAAGTCTGTTTGAAAAATTCCAAAGGACATAAGTGCAGTATTGAAATAAATACAGTATGTTCTATGCACTATATCCATCAAATGTAATTAGATTATTTCTTGCACCTTAATAAATACTTCCTCCAATTTCTGTTAGTATGCTTCTCTGGAGCTTTAGAACCTCTTATCCATTACCCAATCAACTAATGTTTTATAACAAGCGCCTAAACTGCCAAAGAATTTTACATTTTATGCAGACCATTTTGTGATCCAGGTACCCCTGCCAGACAGCATCACTAGATCATCAACCTCCACTGCAGCAGAAGAATTCCTTGGTCAAAAAACACTGCTAATTGGACAATGATGTAAGCAGCAGTACACTATTGGTGTAGCCCAGTGGTCTCAAAACTGCAGCCTATGATAAGGGCTGGTATGGATTGGGGAGCCCATGCAAGCGTCCCTTTGCTTGCTTTTATCCTGCCCTTAGGGTGCTATTTTATTCACCGACACCAATGATGGGGCACAGTTCCTCCAATTACACCAACAATGGGGGTCAATGACACCAATGATGGGGTACAATTCCTTCTAATGACATCAATGATAGGGCATCATTTCTCCCACTGACACCAATGATGGGGGATTGTTTACTCCCACTGACGCTGGGAAATGTTGTACTCCCAATGGCCACAGTCCCACCCCCCCCCCCTGAAGTCTAAAGGACAGCAAACTGACTGTTAAGAAAATCTGGAGACCCCTGATGTTCTGCTGCCTCACCCTGTCAGAACATTTGTACTGCAGCACTCCTAATGCCCACCCTCCTTCTCCAAGTCCAATCATTGCGGGGGATTATAAAAGGTTGACAGCAGGAACAATGCAATGACTGGGAGCACTTAAAATACTGACTTAATGATATTTAATACATAATAGCTTCAACCAACCATTACAGCATACAGATACAAATAAAGGCACAGTTCTAAAGCATTTGTCAAAAAAGATCTTCCAGATGCATTGAGACTTCTTCTTTATATAGGAGTTGACTTTACGGCTTCCCATGCATTGGCAAATGCGACACGTTTCGGTGTGTGCCAAAACAGTTCAGTGCAGCATAAATAAAAGGGTCAAGGACTTGTTTCTCTGCGTTTGTGTGGACAGGGCAGCTCATTGAAATGAATAGGCTGCCCTACATACAGCACACAGCCGCACAGATGTAAACCAAGCCTAAAGGCTTGTTCACATAGGAGGTTGGGGGATGGTATAATGATGCAGTTGAGACATGTTTTTACCCCTACCAGCCCCCCCCCCCCCCCCAAAAAAAAACTTCTCCCTCTTTAGCTGTTATATATTCAGCAATTATTCCTATGTTACATTTGGTGGGCACTACGGCCTTGCAAATGCGACTTATTCAGGTTAACAAGACCATGCTCCTACCGCCCCAAAACCACATGCATGCAGTTGCGGCATAGTGCTGCATTTAAAGTGATTGTAATACCTTACAAATACCCATAAGTTGTACTTGTTTATCTATAGACGCCTTTCCCCTACATCCATTTAAAGTGCAGAATTTACACAAGATCTCCCATATCTGAAAAGCAGGTGGCGGAGAGCTGAACTTATATCAATGAGAAGAGCTCAGAGAGATTATTGGAGGGAAGGGACACAACCACCCTTCACACAGCTTACAGGAACAGAGCTGAGGCTGTCAATCAGCTGGAGTTCCCTCCTTTGTCACCATTTTTCTCTTGGTGTCAGGAAGACTTGTCAGAAGTGACTAATGCTGTTAGTAGAGAAATGAGGCAGCAGTCAAAATGTGACACTTACACACTATAGACGGATATGCTTTTTTTGTTCATATTTCATGTCTGAGGTTTACAACCACTTTAACCACTTAACGACCGCCGCGCGACTATGTACGTCCACAGAATGGCACGTACAGGCACATGCGCGTACATGTACGTCCCTGCCTTCTTGCGGGTCGGGGGTCCGATTCCCCCCCCCCCCCGCTACGTGCGGCGGTCGTCTTACCTCCGGGAGCGATCCGTGATGAGGGGGCGGCTGTTCGTTTCTGTCCGCCCCCTCGTGATTGCTCCCAGACAATCCGGCATCCCCCCGCCCTACACTTCCTCTGCCTGTCTAATGTAAACACTGGCAGAGGAAGTGATGTCAGTTCTCCTCTCGGCGATATTTTCAATTTAGACGAGAGAAGACATCACACAGTAAGTCGCACCAACAGCACACTGACACACATAGGCACATTAACCCCTTCCGATCACCCCCCCAGCCCCCTATCACAGTGTCACTAATAGCAGTGATCATATATTTACTGATCACTGCATTTAGTGTCAGTGTGACAGTTACTGTGACAGGCAGTTAGTGTTAGGTCCAGGGTAGCCCCGTAACCCCCCAATAAAGGTTTAACCCCTTGATCACCGTCCTAGTTAACCCTTTCACCCCCTATTGCCAGTGTCACTAAGTGATCAGTTTTCTGATCGCTGTATTAGTGTCACTGTTGCCGCTAGGTAGCAATTTTTTATAATGCGATTTTTTTTTTTACTAAAGACATGTGGATACATTTTGGCCTAAATGTTTGACTAAAATTTAGTTTATTACATTTTTCTTATAACAAAAAGTAGAAAATATAAAAAAAATAAAATAAAAAAAAATTTCGGTCTTTTTCCATTTATATTGCAAAAAATAAAAATCGCAGAGGCAATCAAATACCATCAAAAGAAAGCTCTATTTGTGGGAAGAAAAGGACGCAAATTTTGTTTGGGAGCCACGTCGCACGACCGCGCAATTGTCTGTTAAAGCAACGCAGTGCCGAATTGTAAAAACACCTTTGGTCATTTAGCAGCATATTGGTCCGGTCATTAATAGTGTTGCTCACGAATATTCGCATTGCAAATATTCGTTACGAATATTGCATATTCCAGTATTTGCGAATAAATCGAATATCGCGGTGAATATTCGATATTGCGAATATTCGTATTTTTTCAAATTTATTTTTAAAACAGATCACATCCTAGTGATCTCCATCGACGTCTAAAAGCATTGCTGGTATGATTAGAGACCCTGGGCCGAGTAGCTGAGGCGATCCTTTTATGTTGCCGAATATTCGCAATGCGAATATTCGTATTACGAATATTCGCGAATACTTTCTCTGCCCTTCTGTGTTTTGTGTATAAAAAAAAAAAAAAAATAGCTTTAGTTTAGTCATATAAGTTTGTGTAAGTAGAGTTAGTGTTTAGTGCATATTAGTTTATTAATCCAGGAAATGATCTCCGTTTTCGCGTGTTAGCGAAATTTCGCAAAAATTTTTTTTTGATTAAATATCACGAATATTCGATATTAACGAATATTTCGCGAATATTCTTCTATATATTCGTGAAATATCGCGAAATCGAATATGGCGTATTCCGCTCATCACTAGTCATTAAGTGGTTAAAATAGTTTTAAAGGCTCATGATTTTTTACCTCCATGCATTCTATGCATGAAGGTGAAAGACCTTCTGTGTGCAGCGGCCCCCGAGTCCAGCCTAATACTCACATGCGCCCCCTCTCAAACCAGCGATGTGCAAGAGAGCCAAGTTTCTTCTGGGTCTTTCATTCCTCATGGATTGAGACAGCAGCAGGAGTCATTGGCTCTTGCTACAGTCAATCATAGGCAATGAGGAGCTGCAGCTGTAGGTGTCTTTTGGGTGCATAGAGTGGGGCCCGGGAGCGAGCACGCATCATTACCCTTAGAGAAAGTGGCTTGCTATTGGGGGAACTGGCTGAAGAGATGGAGCCAGGAGCACCAGCGAGGATCCCGAAAAGAGGAGGATCGGGGCTGCTCTGTGCAAAACCAATGCACAAAACAGGCAAGTCTGACATTCTTGTTTATTTTTTAATTAGCCTTTAACATCACTTTAAGAGGTTAAAACAGATGGCAAGGAGGTGACATGTCTCCTCACTGCCTGTTAAATGCCTCTGAAAAAGGAACAGAGCATAAATAGCTTTTCAGAGGAGAAGTACTCCTTGCTTCCCTTTTGAACAAGTCCTACAAGTCCTAAAAAAGCTGTTATGATCGTACAGGATTAGGGTTCCGGATTAAAATTAACAAACAGACACACACACATAAACATTTACATGCATACACACCCACACACATACAGTATCTCACAAAAGTAAGTACACCCCCTCACATTTTTGTAAATATTTTATTATATATTTTCATGTGACAACACTGAAAAATTACCCTTGCTACAATGTAAAGTAGGTAATGTACAGCTTGAATAACAGTGTAAATGGGCTGTCCCCTCAAAATAACAACACACAGCCATTAATGTCTAAACCGCTGGCAAAAAAGTGAGTATACCCCTAAATAAAAATGTTCAAATTGGGCCCAAAATGTCAATATTGTGTGTGGCCACCATTATTTTACAGCACTGACTTAACCCTCTTGGGCATGGAGTTCACCAGAGCTTCACAGTACTCTTTCACTCCTCCATGACGACATCACGGAGCTGGTGGATGTTAGAGACCTTGTACTCCTCCACCTTCCGTTTCAGGATGCCTCATAGATGCTTAATAGGCTTTATGTCTGGAGACATGCTTAGCCAGTATATCACCTTTACCCTTAGTTTCTTTTGCAAGGCAGTAGTCTTGTAGGTGTGTTCGTTATTATGTTGGAATATTGCCCTGCTGCGCAGTCTCTGGAGGTAGGGGGATCATGCTCTGCTTCAGTGTGTCACAGTACATGTTGACATTCATGGTTCACTTAATGAACTGTAGCTCCCCAGTGCCAGCAGCACTCATACAGCCAGGGCCAGATTAACAGAGGGGCTGTTGGAGATGCAGCTCCAGGCCCCTTTCTCAAGATAGGCCCATTTGCCCCAAAAAAAAGTTTTATTTTTTTTAGATCGCCTTCGGGGGTTGTAGCTCGATGACCAGAGGTCACAGAAACCCCACATTTGGGGGGTAGTCAGTTGAAGACCTACCCCACAACCGGTCAAAATATGGGATGGCTATCATTTATGGTTCCGGAGATACGGGCCTGCTTGCACAGCCTGTCAGAAGCTACATACAGAGCAGCCATTATAAATACAAGCTGACACACTGCAGCAGACTAAGACAAAAAATCATGATTTGTTTTTTGCTAGAAAATTACTCTATGGTGGTCTTTGCAACTTTTTATGTTGCACGGTTTAGAGCTGCACGATTCTGGCTAAAATGACAACTGCAATTTTTTTGCTTAGAAGATAGATCACGATTCTCTCGCGATTCGTACGGCATAACATGGTTGTTATTATTAATTAAAGTAGGCATATAAAGTGTGACATAAAATATTGCAGCAATTGCCATTTTTGTCTCTGCTAAAATATATAAAATGTTTGGTGGTTCCAAGTAATTTTCTATCAAAAAATATTGCTTTTTAACTTAAACAAGTGTTGGACTTTAAGTGGTTACATTTCTTGCATTTACACACAGAAGTTTGATATAAAAAGGAAGTTGGTTACAATGTTTCATGTTGTTTACAAACTTGGCAGACAGTCGGATATTTTCTTTACACACAGAAGTTTATCCCTTCAATATAAGAAGAAAGCGTTAGTTACAATGGGCCAGATTCACAGAGCGATTACGCCTGCGTAACAGGAGATGCGCGGCGTAAGTCTAAATGTGCGCGTGCGTTCGATGCACGGCATCCCCAAAACGAGATACGCAAGAAATCTACTTTTTTTTGTCCAGCGTAATTTCGTTAGACAGGCGCATTTGTCCGCGCAAAACTGCGCTAGACAGACCTTGATTTGCTAGTCAAATATGCTAATGAAGGAGTTACGGGGATCCACAAAAGAACGTTGGGGCAGCGCAGGCTACGCAGTGTGCGCAACAGCAAAATGTCCTGTCTAAAATTAGACCATATAAAAGCTGGTCTAAAAAGAGAAAAATCGTCTACATGTCAGATAAAGCAACACTGTGAGGAGCTCAGCAGTCACACGTGTTGCACAACAATCTGTATGCCAACATGCCAGGGGCATCGTCGCGCATAGCTATACTACTGACTTTAGATGAGCAAAGAAGGAGGAGGGCATGGGAGAGGATATACAGCACACGCATAGACCTCTTTGGCATGAGTGATTCTGAGGTGTATCGCATCTTCAGATTCACCCCTCATGCCATCCTGGAATTAACCACAACCTTGCAGGAGGACATCACCAGCCCAACACACCGCTCACATGCAGTGCAGCCACTGGTCAAGGTCATGGCAACACTCCATTTCCTTGCCAGTGGCTCTTTTCAAAGAACAAGTGGAGTGGTGGCTGGGATGTCACAATCCTCCATGAGCAGATGTGTGCACCAGGTTGTCCCTGCAATCCTCAGACGCATGGCCAACCAAATCATCAAACCAACCACTGAGGACCTGCGGCTGAAGGCAATGACAGATTTCTACAGAATTGCCAGATTCCCACGCACCCTGGGGGCCATTGATTGCACACATGTGGCACTCCAGCCCCCCCAGGAGACAGAGCACATGTACCGCAATCGGAAGCATTGGCATTCCATCAACGTACAGGTGATAGTCGATGCCCAAGGCCTCATATGGCACGTCCGTGCCAAACACCCAGGGTACAGCCATGACAGCTTCATATACAATCAGAGCCCCATCCGAATGGAATTCGATCAGAATGTGTATGGGGACACCTGGCTGGTTGGTGAGTGACATGGGTGGCAGGCATGACTGTCACCCCCCATGATGCACACATCACAAGGGGCACATGCATGACTAACATCCTCCTGTCTTTTCCCTTACAGGTGACTCTGCATATCCACTGCGACCCCATCTCATGACTCCTATCCGGAACCCCCAAACCCCAGGAGAGGAAAGATACAATCAAGCCCACACCCAAACACGTGCAGTGGTGGAGCGCACCTTTGGCCTCCTGAAGTCACGTTTCCGATGCCTGGATAAGTCTGGGGGTACCCTCTTGTATTCCCCAAACTTTGTGTGCCATATCATCAGTGCCTGTTGCCTGCTGCACAACTTCGCAGTGAGAAAGGGCCTGCAGATTGACCTACGTGATGACCTGACCCCTGAACCAGACAATCCCCCCCTAACCGAGGATACCCCGTCTTCTGAGGGAAGAGCAGCCAGGAGACAGCTCACATTGGGCATCTTTGCACGTTAAACACACACATTAATCATGGCACAATGAGAATGCATGCATGCACACCACTGTGGTCCCTAGCACAGACACATCACATCCTCATCAAATTGGATTGGCACCAGTCCACCATGCAGGACTTGTGAGCAGCAACACCACGCCAAGGCTCCAATTATGTCACTGTACATTCATACACCATTCACACGGACCTGGGGATCACTTCTCCACCAAAATTGAGGGTGACACCCCTTTTCCGGCAGGAATGTCACCCCCACATTCAAACAGCATTCACAACCCCAAAAAAAAAAAATTACCAGCAAAATCAAAAAATTTCCAGCAAAAAAAAAAAAGGCCCAAAAAAAAAGGGGAAAAACAAATTAGTGCCCTTGACGTGAGCCACGCCTGGGGCGCCCCTGGCCGCGGCCCCGGCTCCTCAGGGGAGACTCATAGGGAGGGGGGGGTAAACCGGGGAAGGAGGAGCAGCCCCTGGTCTCTGCCCACCTGGCGGCCTGCCCTCCAAGGCCACGGCTATTCTGTCCAGGGCAGCACCTAGTGTTGCCGTGTTGGCCTGGATAGCCTGGGTAAGGGCCCTCACATCCTGCCCAACGCCTGCTGATGTAGTCTGCAGGTCGTTAAGGCAGTTTGTGAAAGCCCGGGAGTGGCAGTCCAGGTTCCCAAGCGTATCCTTGATGGAGGACAGGCTCTCCTCCATCCGCACCAATGTCTGGCTGACCTGTCCCAGATGGCGAGTCTGGAGGAACTGGTCCCTTTTCAGAGTGGCGGGCAGGAGATCGGCCACCCCCCTGGTCTTCTGGGTCGCCTTCCTGCCTCCAGCTGATGCTTGTGGCTGGGGAGAAGGGGAGGCCCTTGGGAGGGGAGCCATGTTGGGGGAGGAGGGGGGGGCTCCCCCTTAGGGATGGCTGGCTGCTGCCAGCCAGAGGGGAACAGTCCTCCAACAACAATAGTCCAGTGCCTGACATGGACTCCTCCTCCTCCACAACCTCCTCCTCCTCCTCTTCAACCTCCTCCGCAGACTCTGGCCTTGTTGGGGGGACCTCATTAGGCTGCTGTCCTGGGGATGGTGCGGTCAGGCCAGATGGCCCAGCACCCTCCTCCTGCACATCTGTGGATGACACAAAACATTCACAGGTTGGAGGATCCACACACTTGCCACATATTCCCTTTCACCCCCTCCCCCACACATGCTACACATGCTACACACCTGATAGAAAAAAAAAAACCTTACCTGGCATCACGCCTTCATGACTTAAGTCATAGCCGGGCAGGCCCTCCACTTCTTGCCTATGAAAGGTCTGGGCATTTATCTTTTTCTCAATCCCAGACTGGTTCCGTGTCTCCCCCTCCCCCGCTAAATTCACCTGGTCAGTGATGATGTCCAAAATCTCTCTCCTCCTGGCCTGGGTGGTGTTGGCACTGCCCATAATCGGAAATGGCCCGGGCAAGAATTTGTTTCTCCCTCAAAGAAAAATGTAATTTTCTCTTCCTCTCAGTCATACAAAAATCACTCCCAGTCAACAAAAATCACTCACAAAAACAAGCACGACCAATCAAGCAAGAAAACAAACAAACAGAAAAATATCAAACAAAATATCTCACAAACACTTATCAAAAAACACTTTCAAAGATCTTCTAACAAACACTAGATCACACAGTACACAAATCTGACAAATACAAATCACAACGCAACTAACAACGGAACAAAAGCACCTTGCTCAGTCTTTTCAGTGTGAGGCAGTCAGTTGAGGCAGACGGATTAGCAGCAGGAGCTCACAGCGACGCTCGTCTCCTAGAGTAGGAACGGGTGTGTCATAGCTCCAGGCAGGTGTAGGAGGTAGACAGGCAGGCTAGGTTTTCCCCAGCCTCTCTCTGCTAGCTCCAGCTCCAGCCCCAGCACTACTCATCCCCAACCTGGCCTTTCTCCTCCAGCTTCCCTCCTTCACTCAGAACCACAGCGGATCAGCTCCCTGGCCCTCCGGCCTTCCTCAATCCCTTGCCTTGTTCCAGGTAAGAAATTGCTGACAGCCGTCCTTGTCAGGACAGCCGCAGCAAACATCCCATGCCCCCTCGGTTTTCCCCGGCCCCTATCCTCCATCCCCTGTGTCCCCATACCACCATCGCCAACTTCACCATTCTAGGGCGACTTTCTCGCAAACCCGCGCCAGCCTGCATTGAATCGCGGGGCCGCGATCTAGGAAAGACCGCGGCTTCACCCGCGGCCTACCTCTGCGGCGCTCCCCACACCCTCGCTCCTATCCTCCACCCCCTATGCCCCCATACCGCCATCGCCAGCTGAGACACCCTCCTACTACCCCCCAGCCACAATTCCGCCATTCTAGGGCATTTTTTTTCGGACACCCGCGCCGGCCTGCACTGATTCGCGGGGCCGCGATCTAGGAAAGACCACGGCTTCACCCCATAGTATCTCCATCCCAAGCTGTCAGCTCCAGGCTGCATCCTGCTGCCTGATCAGGCAGCTCTCCTGCTATACTAGCAATAAGCACACCCCTCACCCCCAGCCACTTCCCTTATCAACACAACAGAAGCTTGATCCAGGGCTCATCCGATCGCCTTTCACAGGGGTCAGGAAGGAATTTTTTACCCCACCGGAGCACATTGGCCCAGCACCGCTAGGGTTTTTTTTGCCTTCCTCTGGACCAAGCCAGGAGAGAGGAATCAGACAATTCCTCTCCCCATCGCCCCTGAAACCCCAACCCACCCCCCCCCTCCCGGTGTTTGGCGACCATGGCATATCAGCAATATTCTGCAGAAACCATTTGGAGTTTGAGGCAATCCGCCGCAATACTACCAGCCATCACCAAAAAAGCCCTAAAAATTGAGTGAATATGGAGAGTCGATCAACGACCGTCCGTCAGGTATTTCAGCCATTCACCCCAGCCTAAGCACATATCTTGTGCTTTGATCAATACAAGATCGGCAGTAAAACACCGACTGGAAATCCGGGACCTCATTTTACAATGCGATCTAGATTGCCTCTTTATTACAGAGAGCTGGCTTACAGCCGACTGTAACAGTATTCTAGGAGAACTGGTGCCAGAAAACTACCGTATCATAACGGAAAACAGAATAGGGCAAAGAGGAGGAGGACTGGTGGTGATCCACAAGACGCACCTTGCGGTCACTAAACCAGCCCTTCAAAACCCTCTTCCTTTAATGGAAACCCTTACTCTGCAATTGCAAACAAATTCCAAGGAGACCGTCCACATTCTTCTCTGCTATAGGCCACCCGCCCAAAATCGCAGCTGCTATCATCATTAACGGAGTTTGTCTCCACTTACACCCTCAACAGCAAACATCTTTTGCTGCTCGGGGACTTCAATCTCTGGGCCAACTCCGCACAAGACCCCGTTGCCGACGCCTGTATCGACCACCTGGAAGGATTAGGGCTTCAGCAACTAGTATGTGGACCCACACATGCTTCAGGTCACACGCTCGATCTTATTTTCAGACAAGATCTGGAAATAAAAATCTTGGAAAATGAACCATTGCCATGGACAGATCACCATGCAATTAAATTCATTATTTCCGAATTCCCCCCCTTAACAAAAACATCAAATCCAGTGACAACACACTGGACTAGATGTCAGAAGAAGCTCCACTCGGAACTCTTCAAAGCCACGTTAGGGGAAAAAATAAACACAATTCAGCCGCACCAAACGGCCGAAGAAACACTGGAGGCCGTAAACACAGCACTATTGCAGTCAGCTGACTTGATAGCGCCGAAACGAAAGACCCAGATCAGGAAAAATAACTCCAGCTGGTTCAACAACCAGCTGGCGTTACTGAAGCAAGAGCGCAGAAGGGCAGAAGCAGCCTGGAAAAGAAGCTCTTCAGATGAGAACCTCTCGATCTACAAGGCAATAACCAGAAAATTCTACAAGCAAATCTTCGAAGCCAAGAAAAACTATTTTTCTGAGGCTATTAACGGTGCCCTAAACCGCCCCCGCGAACTCTTCAAGCTGCTCACTCAGACCATGAATCCAGGATGTCTTGAATCCCCCAACTTGGATACACAAGAATTTTGCGATGAGTTATCAGATTGCTTCATTAACAAAATTGAGGCTATCCGGCAAAGCATTCAGCAAAACAATTTCTCTCCCAGCCCCCCCCCCCCGTAGTTATTTACACAGCACCGGCAGTAATTCACCACAGTTAGGTGAGTTCACGCTGGAACCCATCTCCATTCAGACCACAAAAAATATCATCGGCACTCTGCGCAACAGCACTGCGCCAAATGATATTATCCCCACCAAACTGCTGAAGGAATGCACCGACATCTTGGCACCTCCTGTCACGCAGCTCATCAACCAATCCTTCAGGGAGGGCATAATGCCCTCCCAGCTGAAGGAGGGCTTTATTCAACCCATCTTGAAGAAAGCCACCCTGGATCCGAAGGATCCACTCAATTGGCGCCCCATAACAGGCCTAAATGTTCTCTCCAAGGTAATGGAGAAAGCAGTGGTACAGCAGCTGCAACAGCATCTAGATACCCACAACTTACTCGACCCATTTCAATCAGGATTCCGTCCCGGACACGGGACGGTAATAGCATTGCTTAAGATATGGGACGACGTTCTCGAGGCCGCAGACGAAGGAGAATCTTCTCTTCTGGTTCTGTTGGACCTAAGCGCAGCCTTTGATACAGTTGATCACAAGCCGTTATTGACTCGGCTGGCTAAAATAGCCAAAGTCGCAGAAAGCGATCTATCCTGGTTCTCCTCTTTTTTGGAAAACCGATCGCAAATAGTGAAGCTAGGACCCTTCACTTCTGAACAACGCACATTATCGTGCGGGGTCCCTCAAGGATCTCCCCTGTCGCCGATGTTATTCAACATCTATGTGCGTCCTCTTTTCGAAATCATCAGCAGCCAAAAACTGCTATATCACTCTTATGCAGACGACACGCAACTGTACTTCCGCATTTGCAATGAAAAGGATCACCACCTCAATCTAGAGACATGCCTCTCTTTGATAGAGGACTGGATGACAAAGAGTTATCTCAAACTCAACAGAGCAAAAACAGAACTTCTTCTGTTTCACGCCAAGCGTAGGAATCAATCGACAACAACCTGGATCCCCCCGCCCATTCTGGGCAAAATCATCACCCCTAGCGCCAAAGTCAAAAGTCTTGGGGTCATCTTTGACTCCGACATGACAATGAATGCACAAATAGGGTCAGTAGTCAGCGGATCTCACCATCTGCTGTGCCTACTACGCAGACTCATTCCTTTTATTCCCAAGAAAGACGTAGCGGTCGTGGTGGGAGCAATTGTAAACTCCAGACTGGACTATGCAAATGCCCTTTACCTCGGACTCCCCAAGTACCAAATCGCTCGTCTTCAAGTCGTTCAAAATACGTCCGCCAGACTTGTGACTGGGAAAAAACCCTGGGAATCAATCTCACCTTCACTGAGATTCCTTCACTGGCTACCAGTTAAAGACAGAATCACCTTTAAAGCTCTCTGTCTAACGCATAGATGTATCCATGGGAATGCTCCCCATTATCTATGCGAAAAATTAAAAATTCACAATCCCAATCGTATTCTACGATCCACCAATCAAAATCGGCTTCAGATACCGAAAGCCAGATACAAGTCCAAAGGAGCCAGGAGATTCGCTGTCCAAGGTCCCAGACTATGGAACGCCTTACCAGCCAGCATTCGGCTGGAGGAGAACTACTTAGTCTTCAGGAGAAAGATTAAAACTCATCTCTTTTGATCTCAAAGGAGACAGGAACAACAAGCGCCCAGAGGCGATTTACTTCGCATGTGCTGCGCTATATAAGTTTTCATTCATTCATGCTGTATAGGGAGGGATACAAAGGGATGTACTTTTGCAATGGAAGTGCGTTTGTGTGTGTCTATTTATGCTGTCTGCGTAGTTCATGATTTTGCTCTAGTCCATTTCCAATTTCACTGATTGCGCCGTTCCCGAGTTGTGAGCATGCGCACAGAGGTGCTGACATGGTCTGCTTCAAGCACGCATGCGCGAGCCGGCCGGCCCTTCATTTGCATGGGGTCACAGCTCATTTCAATGTAACACGCCCACGTCCTTCCCAATTTGTATTACTCCGCCTTGCGCCTCAGAAATAACGTTGCGCAGGCGCTATTTTCTGCGTAAAAGCGACGAGAATAGGGTGATTGCGCGGCTACATTGCGCAAGTCTAACGTAAAGGCGGTGCGCTACGCTGGTTCAATAATGCGCAGATGTACCTGAATCTGGCCCAATGTTTCCTGCTAAGAACTTGGCAGATTGCCCAGATATTTTCTTTTGACAGCTGAAAGTCTCTCCACTTGTTATATGAAAGAATCAGCAAACTCTGCATTGGAGATGTCAGGGGGGGTTGAATCAAGATCACAATTTTAACGATTAATTGTGCAGCTCTAGCACGGTACTGTATTTGCGCAGCAATTTTTCAAACATGTTTTTTTTTTGGAAATAAACTGTTTCATACATTAAAAAAAAAAACACTAAAGTTTTTTTTTTGGTATCCTAAGAGTCGGTTCACACTAGGGCGACACGACTTCCAGCACGACTTTCAGAAGCAACTTCAACACTACTTGAGCATGAACCACAGGGCGATCTGGGGCGATTTACAACACGACTTGAAGTCCTTTTCAGGTCAGGAGACATTCCAGTGGCCAATAAAACAACAATCAGCTCTGGGAGAGGGAGGGGGAGGGAGGGGTTTGCCTGAGAAATGTATGTTATCTTGCTGAAATGTCGCTTCAATTAAAACAGTGATCAGACTTGGAAGCGACTTCCATTGAAATCAATGGGTACAAATCGCCTAGAAGTCTGATTGAAGTAGTACAGGAACCTCTTCTGAAGTCGGAGCGACATGAGTAGTGTGTATGAACACCACTCCCATTCACTTACATTGCTTTTCTGGACAGCACGACTTGGGACGACTTGAGACGACTTCAAGTCTGATCCCAAGTCACCCCAGTGTGAACCGACTCTTAGCGATGCTTTAAACAATTTTTAGGTTACATGTTTAGAGTTACAGAGGAGGTCTAGTGCTAGAATTATTGCTCTCGCTCTAACGATCGCGGCGTATGTAACCTGTGTGTATCTGGCTCTGATACTAGCCAGTGCCTACCCAGCCACTGACTGGTATTTCTCCCCAGCCTGTCCCCACACACCGTCTCACCTGCTGACCTGTAGATGGGGGAATAACTCCTGTAGTGTTACTGTGTTCTGCCAGTAAGTACAATGATCAGTGTTGCTATCTATAGCTGGCAGCACTGATTGTTTTTGGAAAAACAAGCTGGTTGTAAAACCAGCTAGCCCATACATAGATCGACTATGGCAGGTCTCTGCATAATTGGTGTAATTTCAATTCATGTATGACCTGCTTAACCACTGCGCAGTCCCTAAAAATCCTTCCACTCCTATACATTGTGCCCACTGTCATACCCTCCAAACTTCTCTCCTGTACATAGTGCCCACTGTCATACCCTCCACACTCCTCTCCTATATATAGTGACCACTGTCATACTCTCCACACTCCTCTCCTGTACATAGTGCCCACTATCATACCCTCCACACTCCTCTCCTGTACATAGTGCCTGCTGTCATAGACTCCTCTCCTGTACATAGTGCCCACTATCATACCGTCCCCATTCCTCTCTTGTACATACTGCCCACTGTCATACCCTCCACACTTCTCACCTGTACATACTGCCCCATCATACCCTCCACACTTCTCTCTGGTACATACTACCCTCTGTCATACCCCCACACTCCTCCAGTACATACTGCCCACTGTCATACTCTTCACACTCCTCTCATGTACAAACTGCCCACTGTCATACCCTTCACACTCCTCTCCTGTACATAGTACCTGCTGTCATACACTTCTCTCCTGTACATACTGCCCACTGTCATACCCTCAACATTCCTCTCCTGTACATACTGCCCACTGTCATACCCTACACACTTCTCTCCTATGCATAGTGCCCACTATCATACCGTCCACACTCCTCTCCTGTACATACTGCCCACTGTCATACATTCCACACTCCTCTCCTGTACATGGTGCCTGCTGTCATACACTTCTCTCCTGTACATACTGCCCACTGTCGTACCCTCCATGCTTCTCTCCTGTACATGATGCCCACTGTCATACCCTCCACACTTCTCTCCTGTACATTGTGCCTTTTGCCATACCCTTTGCACTCTTCTCCTGTACATAGTGCCCAATGTTAGACCCTCCACATTCCTCTCACTCACCTGCACATACTTCCCACTTATATACTGTCCGTACTCCTCCCCTATGTCGCTTACCCACAAAAACAGTTCTTTAAAATAATACTGAATACCCTCAATGTTACCAGCTCTAAAATGGACACACTTTTGTTAGTTCAACTAAAAGAAATCTCAGTTCTCATATTTGTTCTGTTACTAGAACTTATTTAATTTTGTGATTACTACTGTGGTGTACAGAGGAACATAGGGGATCTCAGCTACTCTAAATATAGCACTTGTGAAAAAAAGTGTCCCTGAAAATATTTTTTAAATGTTGGCAACTATGCACTTATGCACTGCCCAAGGGCCACTGGGTCAGTAGGGGGCCCCATGAGAGGTTTCTGGGATCCTGTGATATTAAAGCGGTAGTAAACTTTCCTGACATTACTACTTTTTAGAGGCTCTGGGGTAGGTTATGCCACAATGTACAAGTATGCACAGCATATTAGCACATTAGGGTACACTTACATTTTCAGACTGGGCCCTCCATTGTTACGCTGTGATTCTCACACATTTATTTATTATTTATAAAAGGCCCCAACCAAAATCGTCAGCACCAGGCCCATGATGTTCTTAATCTGGCCCTGCATACAGCCCCTGACCATGACACTCCCACCACCATGCTTGACTGTAGGCAAGACACACTTGTCTTTGTACTCCTCACTTGGTTGCTGTCACACACACTTGACACCATCAGAACCAAATAAGTTTATGTTGGTCTCATCAGACCACAAAACATGGTTCCAGTAATGTTTACAGGCTTTCTTGCAGGCATCATATTTTGAGGCCTGTTCGGATTGGAGCCTGTCCTGGTAAACCTCTGTAACAATCTTCTTATAGCCTAGGCCATCTTTATGTAGAGCAACAATTATTTTTTTCAGATCCTCAGAGAGTTCTTTGCCGTGAGGTGCCATGTTAACCCTCCTGGCAATATACCCGAGTGTGGCTCGGGGTGAGATTTTCAAGCTACATTCGGTAACCCTGAGCCACACTCGGGCTTGCCTCGCTGGATGCAGAAAGAGGTTTCTTACCTTTTCTCTGCGATCCAGCGACGAATCCCCGCAGTGTACGGCGGCCGGATGTTCCGCCCGATGCTCTGTGTTCCCCTGATTCCCTTCCCTGCGAGCGTCGTGATGCAGGGGGTGGAACGGGGGGAACGGCGCGAAATTCAAAACGTATAAGTAGTAACAAAGTAGAACACAGTAAAACACACTGATACTATTGGATTAAAATTTTAAAAAAAATATAGCGAAATCTGATTGCCCCCCCAGTGCTTTCTCCAGTGCCCTGTCTGCAGATTACAGTACCAGTGTCTGTATACTGAACAGCAATCATGGCAAAGCGCGCCTCTACTTCCAAATCGCTATGCGACCTGCTGCCAAACAGCGACAACGATGCAGAATCCCTTGCGGAGGCGCTGAGTGACAGCGACGCGTGGGAAAGCTCGTCATCAGACGAAGAAAGTGATGTGAGTGACGATCCTGCACCTGTGCCCAGCGATGTGCGGACTTGGTGCGCAATTGATTGCGCTACGGAGCACGTAGCGCCCCCAAAGTTTCCATTCACAGGATCACCTGGGATAAAAGTGGGCATAGAGGATGACAATCCGTTGGAATACCTCCTGCTTTTTTTGACGGATGAGGTGATCGACAAAATAGTTTTGGAGACAAACAGATATCAAGATCAGCAAGCTGCTACCCATCAGCTATTTTCAAGGTGCAGAAAATGGGAGCCTGTGACCAGCGACGATATCTGGAAATTACTTGGCCTCCTAATTTTACAGGGAGTGGTGGGGAAACCACTCCAAAAGTGGTACTGGACAACAAATAAATTATTGACCACACCTTTTTTTGGAACTGTAATGTCCGAATATAGATTTTCATTGATAATGAAATATTTGCACTTTGCAAATAACGAGGAATTCAATGAACGTTCCCATCCAGCTCCAAAGCTAAAAAAAAAAAGGATTTTTAATAAACAGCTTACCTGTAAAATACTTTTCTTGAAGTACATCACGGGACACAGAGCGCATAGCCATTACACTTGGGTTATATGGGTACCTTCAGGTGTGGACACTGGTGTAATCAATTTCACAGGAAGTTTCCTCCCTATATAACCCCCTCCCACTGGGAGTGCTTCAGTTTTGTAGCAAGCAATCCTCCGAGGTTACACAATGTTCCCCAAAAGAGGGGTGGGAGCTCTGTGTCCCGTGATGTACTTCAAGAAAAGGATTTTACAGGTAAGCTGTTTATTAAAAATCCTTTTTTCTTTATTGTACATCACGGGACACAGAGCGCATAGCCATTACACTTGGGATGTCCTAAAGCAATGCTCTATGAAGGGAGGGAGACCGTAAGGCCAAGAATAGCCAAATAAAAAATTATCAGGAAGTAAAGTAACTCCACCAACAGAAAAAAAAGGGGCGTGACCCGGACCAGAGGATTCTATACTGCTGCCCGTAGGACCGCCTGCCCAAATGCTGCGTCCGTACCCTTTGCAACGTCCAACTTATAAAATTTAGTAAACGTATGTACGGAAGACCAGGTTGCCGCCTTGCAAACCTGTGCCATAGAGATCTGATGGTGTGCCGCCCAGGAGGCACTCATGGCCCTCGTAGAATGGGCTTTAACTGATAAGGGAGGTGGAACGCGCTTCAGACCATAGGCCTGAAAAAACAGCTGCTTAATCCACCTAGCCAAGGAAGACTTGGCAGCCGGCTGACCCTTCTTGGGGCCATCCGGAAGAACAAAAAGCACATCTGTTTTCCGAATCTTCTCTGTAGCCTTGAGATAGACCCTCATGGCTCGAACCACGTCCAAAGTATGAAGCAGTCTTTCCTCTCTGGACTGGGGAGTAGGAAAGAAGGATGGTAGGACTAGGTCCTGATTCAAGTGAAAACTGGATATGACCTTAGGAAGGAAAGAAGGTTGAGGCCGCAGAACCACTCTGTCCTTATGCAGAATAAGGTATGGCTCCCTGCATGACAAGGCTGCCAGCTCGGAAACCCTTCTGGCCGAAGCCATAGCCACCAAGAAAACCAACTTTCGGGTTAGTAGCACAAGAGGGATTTCTGTCAGAGGTTCAAACGGCTGCCTTTGTAAAGCTGACAAGACCAGATTTAAATTCCAGGGGCAGAGGGGAGCTCTAATAGGGGGATTCACATGCAAGACCCCCTGCAAGAAGGTTTTCATAAGCGAATGGGTGGCCAAGGGTCTTTGAAACCATATTGATAAAGCCAACACCTGCCCCTTTAGAGTACTAAGAGCCAACCCTTTGTCAACGCCAACCTGGAGGAATCGCAAGATCCTGTCAATAAAAAACTTTCGAGGATGCCATTTTTGAGACTCGCACCACTCCACATAGGTTCTCCAGACTCTGTAATAAATATTTCTGGAGACCGGTTTCCTAGCCTGAATCAACGTAGATATGACCTGATCTGAGAGGCCTCTGCCCTTAAGAATTAGGGATTCAGCTGCCAAGCCGTCAAATTTAGCTGCTGTGAAGCAGGGTGGCAGATTGGGCCCTGAGACAGCAGATCTGGGCGCAGGGGGAGCGGCCACGGCGCCCCGACTGACATCTTCACGATGAGTGCGTACCAAGCCCTCCTGGGCCAGGCTGGGGCCACCAGGATCACAGGCCTGCGCTCCACCCGGATCCTCCGTAGAAGGCGGGGAATCATCTGCAGTGGAGGGAACGCATACAGAAGAGAAAACTGGTGCCAAGGGCAAACCAACGCATCGGTCCCGTAGGCCGAGGGATCCCTGGCTCGGGATATGAATTTGTCCAACTTTTTGTTGGATCTCGTTGCCATAATGTCCACATCTGGGACTCCGAATCTTTGGCAAATCTCTTGGAATACCTGGGGGTGAAGAGACCACTCCCCCGGGAGCAACTGTTGACGACTCAAAAAATCTGCTTGAGAATTGTCTATCCCTGGGATGAACACCGCCGAGATGCAGGGTACATGGGCTTCGGCCCATGAGAAAATCAGGTTTACTTCTCTTTGGGCTGCTGGGCTCCTCGTGCCCCCCTGGTGGTTTATGTATGCCACCGCCGTGGCGTTGTCGGACTGTATCCTTACTGGCAGACCCTGAAGGGGGAGAGTCCAGGCGATCAGGGCCAGCCGAGCAGCTCTGATCTCCAGGATATTGATGGGAAGCAGTTTTTCTGCCTCCGACCACTGCCCTTGCTGGGTCTGTCCTTCTAGAACTGCCCCCCAACCTGACAGGCTGGCATCCGTGGATACTATCTTCCACGTGATGGGGCAAAAGGATTTCCCCTTTGACAAATTTTGGGGGACCAGCCACCAAAACAGGCTGCGCCGGACCTTCGGGGAGAGCACTAACGGACGATCTAACGCCTGAATGGACTTGTTCCAAGCAGAGAGAATGGCTGCCTGAAGATATCTGGTATGGATCTGGGCGTAGGGTACTGCCTCGAAGGCGGCCACCATCTTCCCCAGCAGTCGCATACATAGGCGAATAGTCGGCCTCTTCTTGCCTAAGATCACTTGAACTGCTTGAGCTATTGATCTGATCTTTGCTTGAGGTAAAATTATCCTCTGGCAGTCTGTATCTAGCCGAAGGCCTAGATATTCCAACTGCTTTGTGGGTTTCAATATCGATTTTTCTAGGTTCACAATCCACCCGAATTCCTCTAGATGCTGAACTGTGCGACCTACTGCCTGATTGAGGCTGGAAGCTGAGCTGTCGATAACCAGAAGATCGTCCAAGTATGCCAAGACCAAAATGCCTTCTGTCCTTAGGACGGCTAGCACCGGGGCTAACACCTTTGTGAATACCCGCGGAGCTGTTGCCAACCCGAAAGGGAGGGCTACGAACTGGTAATGGCGGTGATCTATCATAAAACGAAGAAACCTGTGATGTGCCGGGTAGATCGGCACGTGCAGATACGCATCTTTTATGTCTATAGATGCTAGAAAGTCGTCTTGATGTAGGCTGGCTGCCACCGAACGTATGGACTCCATACGAAAGGTCTGAATGTTTAGAAAGCGATTTAGGCGATTGAGGTCTAAGATAGGCCTGACGTCGCCATTGGGCTTTGGTATTATGAAAAGGTTGGAGTAGAATCCCAGACCCCATTCCTGAGTTGGTACTTCTACAATTACTCCTTGGAGCAAGAGACGATCCAATGCTTTTACAAGAGAGGCCCTCTTTAATGGGTCGCTTGGAAGACTTGACCCCTGAAAATGAGGAGGTGGGACTTCCCGAAACTCTAGCTTGTAGCCCGTGGCTACCACGGACATTACCCAAGAGTCGGGAATTCTGGCCTTCCACACTTCGGAGAAAAACCAAAGCCTTCCCCCCACCCAAGAGAGTGGGGGCGCCCCTTCATGAATCTGACTTGAGGACTGGTTTAACCGGCTTGCGAGACCATGGCCTCTTGCCTGCCGTGGCTTGTCCTTGTGGGCGGCTATTAAATGCTGAACGCCCGGGAGGCCGTCGATACTGACGGGAAGTTGAAGGGGCCGAGCCTGCGAAGGACTGTCGCTTAAACGCGGGCCCACGCGATCTTTTCTTGACAGGCAAGAAAGAACTTTTACCACTTGATATGGTCTGGATATATTTATCTAGGTCTTCACCGAATAGTCTCCCACCATGAAAGGGAAATCCTGCTAAAAGCCTTTTGCAGGGTGCCTCTGCTGACCAGTTTTTCAGCCACAAAAGGCGACGCATATGAACCAACAGCAGAGATAAACGGGACGCCTGTTGAACGGAGTCCTTAATAGCATCTACTGCAAAGCAGAGAGCCCTTGGGAGGTCAGCCAATTCACGAGCTTGCTGAGCCGGTATGTCCCTTAATATCTGTTTAGTCTGATCCTTTAAAGCCTGACAAACGCCAATGGCTGCCACCGCTGGCTGAACCACGGCACCTACTGTGGTAAAAGAAGCCTTCAGTAGGGTCTCCAATTTTTTGTCGACTGGATCTTTAAACATCTGGACATTTTCCACCGGACAGGTCAGGGATTTATTTACGCAGGAAATGGCTGCGTCCACGGTAGGGAGTGCCCATTTCTTTGCAAATTCTTCTTCCATAGGATAGAGAATGGTGAACCTTTTAGGAGGGATAAAAATCCTATCAGGTCGAGCCCAATCCTGAAAAATCACGCTCTCCAGAAGGGGGTGAACCGGGAAAGACGCACCACTCAACGGTGCCTTCAAGGAACCTAAAGAGGATACCGCGGGGGCTAATTGTTCTGACACTGGAAGTTTAAAAGCAGTGCGAACCATATCCGTCAGAGACTGGATCCACAGACTCTCTGCTTGAGAAGCCGAAAAAATTTCATCTATAGTGGAATCTTCAATGTCTGACCCGTCGGGACTCAGGTCCGCTTGATCCCCCTGTGGGTCCAATTCCTCCGAAGAGAGGACCTCTGCATCCGAACACACCGCTCTAGGTGATGGGGATCTAGCCCGTTTGCCACCCGGCAATTAAAGCAGTTAACCTTTTCTCTAGCCCACCAGGGTGGTCTCTAGCATTTCTTCCGTAACATAAACGGGAATGGGTTGATTGGGGGCCGCCTCTGCCCCTAGCACCCTCAATGGCTCCTGCAACATGCTGTTCGGTGGTCTATCTGGTGAGGGTGGGACCACTGGAGCCTGGTCCAAATCCTCTGACCCCGATGGAGACCCCTTTACTTTTTTGGTACCTTTTGCAGCCTTAGCTGGTCCTGATCCCTTGGGAGCCATTGCACAACCTTGAGACACCCCTACAGCCAACACCCAACTGTTGTAGCTAGAAGTGAACCATTAATAAGAACAGGCTATGGTAAAAAAAAATCTTAATTTTCATACGCCTGAGAAGGCGGCAATACCGAGGAAAGTCCTGTGAGTATTGCCACACCAATGCCCGTTAGCTGGAGCCCAAGGTTGCACCGACTCAGATACTGCCAGATCTAAGGCTGAGTCCCTTTAAGAAAAAAACGTTTTTTTTATTTTATTTTCTGGTCAGTGTGGACTAAGTCCAGACCTGAAGATCCACAAACCACCACTGGGTGTCACTGTTAGCCAGAACTGGCTCAGCTGCGTGCTCTATGTCCTCAGCCTCCACTGCTCTCAGGAGGGAATGACCAGCCAGGAAATGCTTTGTTGCTTTATTTGAGACCTGACGCTGCTGGCCCGCCCCCCCCACGCACGCTGACACTGTAAAAGGCGGCGCGCACGCGCGCGCGCCCCCCGCCCCCCCCACGCTGAAACCAACATGGAGGAAGCAGAGAGCAGAGGAGAAGCCTGGACCAGCGCTAGCAACCCAACAGACACCAGGTAAGTCACTAATCTTTATTGTAGTGCACACATAGAGGAAGCTGTCCCCATAGGCTTCCTAGGAAACAGGAGTTTTGTCAGCATTTCCTCCCTATAACACGTGGGGCTGCAGTATCATGCTAACAGGCAAGTCTGGGGGGAGTAGCAAAATACATATCTTTAAAAGCATATATATATCTACATGTTATCTGGGTAAACATTAGTACATCCCATCCTGCCTCAAAAGACATAGTGGAGATAGTGGCTGATGCACAAGCATACCATTAGCCAACCCAGAACCCCCAGGGGGATACCTACTGTCGAACCAAGTCCCGCAGGTTCCCTCTTACCTGCTCCACGCCGCAGGGTATTGCAAAATGCAAGAGGCCCAGCCTTCCCCCATCTCCGTGGGTATTGTCTTGGACCTTCAGGGACCGGGGTCCTGTGTTAAGGAACCCACACCCCTGGACCTATATAGCATCCTGGCATCAGTAGCGTTTAGTTCTTGGAAGAAACTAAGGCACTGGAGCCCAGAATCCAGCCCTCCAAGGAGAGGCATTATAGGCAAAACCCCACTCCAGCAGGGCCCGGGTACCGTACACCTTGGCTTTGAAGCACTTCGGACGGATCCGGCTAGCTATCCTGGGTCCCGAGACCTCCGAGGGACAGCTAGACGTGACCAACACCTAAGACACTGGCGAAAAAACTGAAGCACTCCCAGTGGGAGGGGGTTATATAGGGAGGAAACTTCCTGTGAAATTGATTACACCAGTGTCCACACCTGAAGGTACCCATATAACCCAAGTGTAATGGCTATGCGCTCTGTGTCCCGTGATGTACGATAAAGAAATTGGGATATTTACCAAATCATATTGCAAAACTTCCAGCGGACCTATGTTCCTGAGCGGGACATTACCATAGACGAAAGTCTGATGGCCTATAAAGGTAGGCTCAGCTGGATTCAATTTATTGCATCTAAGCGCGCTCGCTTTGGAATAAAATCCTTTATGCTGTGTGAGTCCAGCTCTGGATATATTTGGAACGCAGTAATGTACACTGGGAAAGGGACCAAATTCTCCCCGAGATTCAGTGGTTTTGGGATGGCAACCGCTTCAGTCCTTTCATTGATAGAGCCCTTGCTCAACCAGGGCTACTGTCTCACTACAGACAATTTCTATACTTCCCCAGAACTGTACGAGTTCCTTCTTATGAATAAGACGGACGCTTATGGAACGGTGAGGCCTAACCGGCGTGAGATGCCGTCAGGATTTTCAAATAAAAAGCTTGGGAAAGGAAAAGTAGCTGCATGGCAAAAAGGGAAAATGTTGGCACTAAAGTGGCGGGACAAAAAGGACGTTTCCCTTATGAGCACAGTGCATAATACCTTGACCGCCATGGTCCATACCAGAGGTGGAAAAGATGTTTGAAAGCCACAAGTTGTGTTGGACTACAACCACACGATGGGAGGTGTGGACAGGGCTGACCAGGCCATGACTTTTTACCCAGCTATGAGAAGACAGCAGAAAAGGTACTATAAAAAAATGTTTCCGACATCTTTTGGAGCAATGTCTCTGGAACTCCTTTATCCTGCTGAAAAAAAAATGTCAGGTCTATGGTCCATGCAGACTTTATGTGGAAGGTGGCAGAACAGATTTTTCTAAAACACCAAACGCCAACGGCAGTAAACCGTTCTGGACGACGGGCTTCTGGTGTTGTAAATCCTGAGCGACTGACTGGTCGTCATTTTTTGGACTACGTACCACCCACTGGAAAAAAAACAGAACCACACGGATGTGTGTGGTTTGCTGCTCCAAGCGCGACGACAGCAGAAGAAAAATACGCAAAGAAACACGCTTCTGTTGTCTCGACTGCGACGTTGGACTTTGCGCCATACCTTGTTTTAAAGATTTTCATACCCGAGACATTTACTGAATAATTATTTTGCACCCTTGTTTAACCCCCCAAAAAATCAGAGTTTATGAATATATTATTTGTTAAAATTTATTGAATAAAAAGTATTGTTATTATTAAATTATTATTTGTTATTATATTATAATTTATGATTTTGTGTTTCAAACTTTGTCATAGTCTACTAGAGACTCTGGTTTGGACAGATTTAGGTGAGTTATTCCTAAGAATTGCAAGCCTGCAATCTAAAATGCCAAATTTCCATGCAAAATAATGGTACCGCTTTCAGCACCTAAAATCTGAAAGAATCATACCGCCAGGGAGGTTAAACTTCCAGTGACCAGTATGAGAGTGAGAGTAATAACACCACATTTAACACACCTGCTCCCCATTTACACCTGAGACCTTGTAACACTAACGAGTCACATGACACAGAGCAGGAAAATTGCTAATTGGGCCCAATTCTGACATTCTCACTTATTGGTATACCCACTTTTGTTGCCAGAGGTTTAGACATTAATGGCTGTGTTTCAAGTTATTTTGAGGGGGACAGAAAATGTACACTGTAAGGCCTCGTACACACGAGGCAATCTATCTGTTCAAATCGGTTGGACCGACCGATTTGAACAGATCTGTCTGCTGGGATTTTGGTTTGCTCGCGTGTACACACGAGCAAACCAAAATCCCCGCCAGCAGACAGCGCGCTGACGTGTCGGTGACGTTGACGCCGCCACGTCACCGCATCAGGAAGTAAAACACTTCCGCGCATGCGTCAAAATCATTTGGCGCGTGTGCAAGAAGACATGTCTGCTGGTTAGCATACTAACCAGCAGACATGTCGGGCGGACGGGTTCCCAGCCGACAGATTTCAAAGCATGCTCGCCCATACACACGGTCGAATCTGTTTGCTGGGACAGTCTAGCAGACCGTTTCCAGCAGACAGATTTGATCGTGTGTACGAGGCCTTAGGCGCCTTTCACACGGACGGCTGTTCTGCCGCAGTTAAAAGCATGTTTCTTTCTTTTGAAATTCAAGGCTCCAGGCACAGCGAACGGCTGCATTTGTGCACTGCGATTAGCTGCGTTTACATGCAGCTACGTTTAGCTGCGGTTCGCCATTATTGTCATCCCCATAGCAACCGTTTTTATTTTGATGTGCTTCCTGTTGTTTTTTCTTTTGTTCACGCTGCTATCCGCAGCTGACAGAGTGCACTGCAAATACCTGCAGTTATGTGCAGATAGCTGCACAAAATCGTTCCTGGACACAGTCAAACCTATTTTTTCTATCTGCACCAAACCGCATGTAATGAAACTGCAGCTAAACGCAGTGTGTGAATGGGGCCATCGGAAAGCATTGTGTGCTTTCAGCTGCGGTAGAAAAAGAGAAAATCTGCAGCAAAAAGCACCATTCTATCCGCCCGTGTGAAAGAGGCCTTATACAAGCTGTACACTCACTACTTTACATTGCAGCAAAGTGTAATTTCTTCAGTGTTGTCACATGAAAAGATATAATAAAATATTTATAAAAATGTGAGGGGTGTACTCACTTTTCTGAGATACTGTATCTTTCCAATAGTCTATTAGAGATGGAGCAGCCTTTTCCCCCATGATATAATTACTACTTGCTGTTTTCAATCTATTTTAGATAGGCATCATATGCTTGTTGTAAATGTAGAATGTTGTGGTTTGAATTCAAACGGAAGCAACAGTGCTGCTACCCATACAACATACAGTTGTAAGATGATCCGCACACCAAGAGTTGCTCTTAAAAAAATCTTCATCTTTATTCAGTTATGATTAAGGCCTTATAGGTTGAAAGATTTTTTTTTTTTTAAGAGCAGCTCTTGGTGTGCGGATCATCTTTCTATACAATGTTGTCAGTTTCCATTTTCAGAAAAGGCATTCCCCTTGTGAGTCTCTACCTTCTCTTACCTCGCCACTTGACACTTGAAGATCCTTCTCTGTATCATCAACATGTTCCATATCAGATCTAGGGCTATACAAATAAATGACATGTTAAAGGATATCTATTGTGTAAAATGGTGTATTCTGATATGCGATTATATTTCGAATGCTAGCATTCAATTACACATTTCTTTTTTAATTCATAATTTAATTAATATTTTTCTCCTCATTTCCATGCACACCAAGGTGTCCAGAATACATGAAAAGGACCAGGGTTGAGACAAGCTATAATATGTTTTTTTAAAGCGGAACTACACTGTATCTGAGCACCACAAACCAAAAATGCCATTTATAAAAATGTTAATATTCAACGTAAACTCCCCCATCCATCCAAGTCTCCGTGCTTTATTTCCTGGGAAATCACTTTGAAAATATTAGTTGTGGATTATTAACAAAAGTGGTCTGTATTTGGGCCCTGTAGTTAGACTGATTTTGTGACACCACTAAAAAGAATTAATAAATACTTTCCTGATTGATGAGCGTTGTTATCTTGAAGAGTTAAGCTGCCTGAAGAATCTTCAGGATCCAACACACTTTCAGGTGTAACAGATGCCTGGTCCCTTACTGCATCCCGTTATAACCAGTGGTGAACTCACTGTACTGTAGACCCTGGGCTGTCATAAATTTAACGGACCATAACCCCCCCCTGCATACACACACCAGTTTTCCTTCTGAATGGGTTTGAAATGGATCTTATGCAGCAGTAGTCCCGGAGTATTTGCTGCACATTTTGGATGCTAGCGGGGGCTTTAAACCACCGCTAACAGCCGAACACAGTGGGGGTGCTGTAGGAGCGGTGTATACACTGTTTCTACAGCACCTCCAAGGTGCTGCTTGCAGGACATTTTTGAGCGTCCTGCCAGCGCACCGCTCCAATGTGAAAGTACTTTCATACTGGAGTGAGAGGAGAGGCAATTTACAGGCGCTTTGAAGGCCCTATTTTTAGCACTATAGCGCCTGTAAAGTGCCTCAGTGTAAAAGTAGCCTGAGCCTGGGTTCACACTGCTGCGATCTCAGAGATTGCATGTGATTCGGACCCGCACTGCAGGTGCCCATCACATACACAGTTGTATGGTTGAACTCGCATTAGATTTGCACATAAATTAGTGCAGGGACTTGTTTTTCCCCGCAATAGAATCGGATTGCATGGGTGTTCTCACCTATGCAATCTGATTCCTGTGCAAGTTCACAGTTCGCTCTACGATCTGTGAACAAACACCCGCAGCGGTTTGCACAAGGCAGTGTGAAATTCCTGCGGGAGAGGAGCGATGCAGAAACCATCGCTGTAATTGGGCTGGTTCCCGCATCGCATCAGTGTGAACTCAGGTTAACTGTCATGGCTGCTCATGCTCTCAGCCAAACTGTCAAGCCATCAACTGTCAGGAGTTATAACAGAACACATGTGCAGCGCCATGGAAACTGCAGATCGCGCAGAGGCTAAGATGACAGCTTAAACAAAAGGAGGGTTTACAACTACATTGGAACCTCGGATTGCGAGTAACACGGTTAACGAGCACAAACAAATGGTGTTTGTTTTTAAAATTCAGCAACATGGGATGCAAAGTGTGCAGGGTTTCAGAAACATATAATGCACAAATTTTCAAAACCAAAGCGGCACAAACATTTAATTGTGTGGCACAAACACGGCAACGAATGGTGTGTTTGTTTTTAAAATTCAGCAACAAAGGGGTGCAAAGTGGGCAAGGCTAGCATTAAATTGAATGTTTAATATCTCAGAAACCTAACCGGCAAAAACGCTCATGGTACTAATGGTATTTTTTTTTCTTAAGGTTTTACAAACATGGGGTGCACTCAGCTGTAGAAGAGGAATGTTAGAACAGGGCTGGGACTTTTTTCCCTGTGTTTCTCACGGGTACAGCTGCGTATTCAAATGAATGGTCTGCCGCACATACGATCAGTGCACACGTTCGCCGCACATATGTGAACCTAGGCTTAGCGCAGGGAATGCAGGGTAAAAGAAAAGGACCACCGTTCGAGCCTTGAACACACTAAACTCCCCAGCCCTCTGTATGGGGTCTTTATTAATAAAATGAAATAATATGGAGGAGAAGAAAAACAGCACTCACCTGCCAAGCCCTCTGTGTGGGGTATTTAATAATAAAATTAAATAATATAAAGCAGGAAGAAGCACTCACCTGCCCAGCGCTCTGTGTGGGGTATTTAATAACAAAATAAAATAATATAGAGGAGAAGGAAGCAGCACTCACCTGCCCTGAGCAGACATCTTGTTGCTAGGAAACAGTGTCAACTTCCGGGATTAGCCCAGCGTTTGTGGACTGTACCAAGACGAAGTAGGCGGGGTAGGTCAGAGAGAACCGTCCACGCTGATGTATTATACAGATCCATTGTCAGGGCAGTGCAGTGGGATAGAACTCCCCGGCACAGCGGTGGTAGTGCCCACGGGGATTGTGTGGTATAAGATAATAAAGTAGTATGGGGAGGACAGTTTCATTGTGTACAGTATAGGGGAGGGGGAGTGTTGCTGTCCCTGTCATTACATTATGTACAGTATGGGTGGACGGCTGTGTTCCAGCCCCGGCTCTGTGTGTGAATGGTACGTGGCCTTTCCCTAGTGTGGCAGGGAAGGAGTTGCCCGGATCCGCCCCGCCCCGTTGCTCGTGCTTCAGACCGGACGGGGCAGTGAGCGGCGTGTCCCAGAGGCAGAGTGCCGTGTGTGGAGGGCTGGCCGGGGGCAGGTAGGATAAAGACGGCGGCTGATATGTCCTTGTTCCTGGGGGGTCACCTTTCTATGACAGGGACAAGCCATCCTTGTACATGAGAAGGTCAGGGAGCGGATCGCAGGGAGGGGGACTTCATTATAACGGATACAAGGAATGGCCCTATAGAAGGATCATACAATCCAAATCACCTTCAGTCCAGAGTCTGCCCCTGCCTGCACTACTAGCTTCTGACACTAGTGTGGTGGTCAGCCCTGGGAATAGATGGTATAAAAGAGAAGCAGCACAGTGATAGGTTTATCTCCCTGTCACTCTGCTCTTTCCTCCTATCAGCATGCTTCTTGTCAAGCATTGTAGCTGGTTGTATTGACACTTTGTACAAGAACTGCTAGGGGCTGACACCAGGTCACATTCAGAGGCGTGCATTTTAAAAATCCACCCAGTAATGTATTTATTGTTGCAGATCTGCACTATTTTATGTCTTTTATATCTGCCTGGAGTGCAGCTTTAAAGCAGAGCTCCACTCAAAGGGGTGTCTGCCTCCTCCTCCCCCCTTGCTGTCATATTTGGCACCTTTTGGGTGGGTACCTGGTTTTGACCGGTACCTGCTTCCATTTCCGGGTTGAATTCACCATGGGGAGATGAGCCTGAAGTTAGGCCCCCTCCTCCTTCCCCCGCCACTGACCCATTCGCTGCAGGGAACTGGCTGTGAAGCCATAAGACCCCTTTCACACTGGAGGCATTTTTCAGGCGCTTTAGTGCTAAAAATAGCATCTGAAAAATGCCTTCCCTGCAGTCCCAGTGTGAGAGCCTGGGTGCTTTCACACAGGGACGCTGCGCTGGCAGGATGTTAGAAAAAAGTCCTGTAAGCAGCATCTTTTGGGAGATTTAGGAGCGATGTGTACATCACTCCTAATGTGCTCCTGGCAATTAAAATCAATGGGCAGCTCGCTGATGCGCCTGCAAAGCACCTCGGCAGTGGTACTTTTAATCCTTTATTTGGCTGCTAGCAGAGGTTCAAAGCACCGCACTCGCCAACGTGGCCACTCTGTCAGTGTGAAAGTGCTCTAAGGCTTCACTGCTGGTTTCCCTTAAGACCCTTTTCACGATGGAACGGTTTGCAGGCGATATTGCGCTAAAAATAGTGCCTACAAACCGTCCCTAAGCAGCTACTGCTGTGTCTCCAGTGTGAAAGCCTGAGTAAATCCTCCCCGCTAGCGGCTGAATAGCGCCGCAAAATTGGCGGTAAAGCGCTGCTAAAAATAGCTGACGCCACCCCTGCCCCAGTGTGAAAGGGGCCTAAACGAGATGGCAGTGGCAGCTCCCGAGAGCCGATTAATACATGGGCGAGGACATCGTTGGATCCCTGGACAGGTAAAGTCAGCAGCTACACTATTTGTACCTGCTGACTTTTTTTTTTCTTTTCTGGAGGAGCCTGGAGCTCCTCTTTACCGCTTGACCACTGAAAAGTTTTACCACCCTTCATGACCAGGCTGTGTTTTGCTTTTTGGCACTGCATTACTTTAACTGGTAATTGCACGGTCATGCAACGCTATACGTAAATTACATTTATATTATTTTTACCACACAAATAGAGCTTTCTTTTAGTGGTGTTTGAGCGCCACTGGGATTTTTATGGGATTTTTATTATTTAAAAAAAAAAAAGACCAAACATTTTAAATACAAAAACAATATATATATTTTTTTATTTTCTGCTAGAATACAATTTCTTCATAAATGTAGGCCAAAATGTATTCTGCTACATGTCTTTGGTAAAAAAAAAAAAAATGATCCAAATAAGTGAATATTGGCTCGAGTAAAAATTATAGTATCTACTAACTATGGTGTTATGTATGTATGTGTGTATATAATATATATATATATATACGACTGGTAGTGGGACTGTGACTAACTGCCAGTGACACTAATACAGTGATCAGTGCTAATACTATACACTGTCACTGTACTAATGACTCTGGCTGGAAAGGAGTTAACAACTAGAGTTATCAAGGGGTTAACTGTGTGCCTATCAAGTGTTAATGTGTGTAATGTGTGCTACTTTTTTTACTAAAAATCTGTTTGTTCTCCCTGTTTTGCAGGGAGAAGAAACAGACCGTTCCCTCTGTACAGAGCCCTGAGTTGTTTGTCAACAAAGGGCTCTGGGCTGTGATTGGACACAACCGATCAGCAGGTCCCGGTCATGAATCATGGTCTGAAACCTGTGGACAAAATCCTTGCCCATGTCCAATCAAAGCAGGAGTCTGGAAAATTAACCCTTGCAGTGGCATCACTCCTCTCTACTTGGGTTAAATGCTACTTAAAGCAGACCTGCAACCTAAATGACATCTTGGGGTTATTTATGAAAGGCAAATCCACTTTGCACTGCAAGTGCAGTCGCTGTAGATCTGAGGGGTCTAGTCAATATTCCAATCGCACGCGTTCCTGGACTTTTAAAATGGCTTGAAAAAAAAGGTTGGTGCTGAAACGATCACCAGCTGGGTACTGGAACCATCAAACAAATGAACATATTCGCCAGCACACCTTGGATCGTAGATTACGTCCAAAAATGTAGTGCAAAAGAAGCATCACAGAAAGTGCAACGTTTCGAGGCCACGCAGGACCTCTTCGTCAGGCAAATGCTCGACGAAGAGGTCCTGTGTGGCCTCGAAACGTTGCACTTTCTGTAGATCTGAGGGGGACATGCAAGGGAAATAAAAACATCATTTTTTTCTTGCATGTGATTGGATGAGAAAAATCAGCAGAGGCTCCCCTAATTTCAGAGCTTTCCCTCAGATCTACAGCGACTACACTTAAAAGTGCCATTGCAATGCAGAATGGATTTCCCTTTAGTAAATCAACCCCCTTGTGTTACCTTGCCTCCCCCTCCACCTTACTTTATTTGTGCTGCAAAGCACTTGCACTTTTCTAGAGACCCTCTCTCTGCCCCTTGCACATATGTGCTGCAGGGCTCAGGTCCCATTAGAGAGTGCTGCTTTAAGTCTATGGCAGGGGTCGCCAAACTGCGCCCCGAGGGCCAGATGTGGCCCTTTGCTAGCCTTTATCTGGTCCTTGGGGCACTATTCCTCCCTCTGACACCAGCAATGGGGCACTATGTTTTCCACTGATACCAATGATGGGATACTATTCCTCCTACTGACCACCAACCCTGAGGCCATATTTATTCTCACTGATGCTGGGCTCGGGACATTTTCTACCCCTGCTGGCCACAATCCGGCCCTCCCAAAGTCTGAAGGACAGTAGACTGGCCCTTTGTGTGAAAAGTTTGGAGACCGCTAGTCTAGGGGTAGAAGAATAAGGGTGTAATTCCTAACTTATTCCTTGTTCCAGCACTCTCCAAACCTCCACCCCCCGCTGTCTTCACATAAAATGCAGGGCTGTTGGCCCTGCATTGTATATGATGACATTGGCATGCAAAACTCAGCCAGAGCGCCTTGGAGAAGAGGCTTCAGAGGGCCAGCCTCACAGATAAAGGAAGCCTGTCAAAGCAAGACGTATGGTCATTATCTTTTCCAACATGTAAACTGAGCTGCCCAGGCACAGCTCAGCTTACATCTCCAGTATAGTAGTCCCTGTGTGTGTGTGCTGGGATGTATGCACCAGAGTGACATCTTCCCACACTGGCCAATTAGGATAGCCAAAGACCAGAAGAAGATTCTGGTGAGGCACAAGGAATATCGGCGGAAAGTTAAAAGGTGTCTTTTTTACCTTAATGCATCAGTCAGTAGCCCCCCCCCCATTTTACTCACCTGAGCCCTGGAATGTCCCACACCGAGGACGCACAGTCTCTCTGCCCAGGGTTCTCGGCTCTTCAATGGATAGATTGATGGCAGCACAGCCATTGGCTCCCGCTGCTGTCAATCAAATTCAATGATACGGCCTCCGGTGGGGGCAGAGTTCTGCATTTGGCGGCTATGGCTGCTGAATGATGGACTCGGGAGCGCGCCCTGCAAGGTAACCCCCTTGGGAGAGCGCGTCTCCTAGGGGGTTATCTAATACTGGGAGGAGCCACGAGAGCCGTCGAAGAACCCCAGAAGAGGACAGACGGGGCCACACTGTGCAAAACTAACTACACAGTGGAGGTAAGTATGACATGTTTGTTAATTAAATGTATTTTTAAATCAAACCTTTTATATTGTTTTAAGCTCCAATTTAGGCATTTAATCCTTTCAGTGTGCAGTTTTTTTTTTGCCTGAAGTGTGGCTTTAATCATGCCTGTGCTATATCCAATAAATGTCTACATCATAGCTTTTCAGTTCTGGGGGCGCAACCTGTGACCTCTGTGTGGCTTGGACACAGCAGTTCACGGATCAGATAAAGGCCAAATCACAGTGGCCCTTTACCCCGTGTGATCAGTAAGGATGAGCCAATCACAGGCGAAAAGGAGAACCAATTTGTCAGGACACAGTGAATAGAGCATTTACACTGATAATCCGTACAGCCACATCAGCACCCTGATAATCAACGCAACCCTATCAGTGTAGCTTATCAGTGCAGCCTTGCCAGTGTATCCTTATCAGTACAGCCTCGCCAGTGCAGCCTCATCAGTGCGCACCCGTGCCCATCAGCAGCCATAGCCTCACTTGTGTCCATCAATGCAGCTTCATCAGTGCGCACCAGTGCCCATCATGGCAGCCTTACCAGTGCCCATCAGTGAGGCCTCACCTGTGTCCATCAGTGCATCTTCCTTAGTGCACACCCATGCCTATTGGTGCAGTCTCACCTGTGTCCATCAGTGAGCACCCGTGCCCATCATGGCAGCCTCACTTGTGTCCATCAGTGCAGCTTATCAGTGCGCTCCTGTGCCCATCATGGAAGCCTCACCTGTGTCCATCAGTGCGCACCCGTGCCCATCAGTGCAGCCTCACTTGTGTCCATCAGTACATCTTTATCAGTGCACACCTGTGCCCATCATGCCAGCCCCATCGGTGCCCATCAGTGCGCACCGGTGCCCATTATGGCAGATTCACCAGTGCAGTCTCATCAGTGCGCACCTGTGCCCATCGGTACATCTTTATGAGTGTGCACCCATGCCCACCATAGCAGCCTCACCAATGCCCATCAGTGCTCATCCTTGTCCATTATGGCAGCCTCACCAGTGCTCATCAGTGCAGTTTTATCAGCGCACATCAGTGGAGAAGAAAAATTACTTATATGCAAAATGTTATAACAGAAACTAAGAAAAATAAATAAAAAGAACAATATTGTCAGTTGTGGTTTTGGAGAAAGGGGGAGCCTAGAATTAGGTTTCAAAGTAAACCTGTCATAAGTCTTTTTTTCCCCTCTATGCCTGGCCGAGAGTGCACCAGTACAGAGTGCAGGGCACCGTGGGGATGGGCTTATGATGCTCTGCAATCACAGTGATGTCCTCAATCCCACGAGTTAAGTGATGCCAGGTGTCATTAAACCCAAAAGACTCAGGACTTCTTGTGGTGGGTAAGAGGTACTACAGGGGGAAGCTCTGGATTAAAGGGTAGTATTTCAGCACAAGATGCTTTTTTATTTATTAATACTGCCTGGTTGATTTTGATTTTGTGTGTGTTTTTTTTTTTTTTTAAGGGAACAAAATTCAACCTATCTCTTCGAGTCACTCCTATAAACAGAACGTGAGTGGTAATGTCATGTCTTTGGATGTCTGCAAGCTGCATATTCCAGATAGGGAAAGTTGATATTGTTGTTTGCTTACTGAAAAGCCAGCAGTAGCTAGTGTTGCTTGTTTTTCTACATAGCATGCATTGCCATTCTTATACATTAGGAGAGCTCGCAAGCAGCCAGCCAGTGGGTAGATGGACTGTGATTGTGGCAATGTTGTAATGTCTCTGGTTAGTAGTGTTTTTTTTTTGTTTGTTTGTTTTTTCTTTCTTTTTTTTTTTATCAGAACATAGTTACATAGTTAGCTAGGTTGAAAAAAAAAACATATATCCAGTTCAACCATAAAAAAACAAACCAAATAAAACACAGTACAATCCCATACACCCAACTCCATACCCACAGTTGATCCAGAGGAAGGCAAAAAACCCCAGCAGAGCGATGATCCAATTTGCTACAGGAGGGGAAAAAATTCCTTCCTGATCCCCCGAGAGGCAATCGGATTTACCCCGGATCAACTTTACCTACAAATCTTAGTACTCAGTTATATTACGTGCAATTAGGAAAGAATCCAGGCCTCTCTTAACCTCCCTGGCGGTATGATTCTTTAAGATTTTAGGTGCTGAAAGGGGTACCATTATTTGCAAGGGAATTTGGCGTTTTATATTGTAGGCTTGTAATTCTTAGGAATAACTCACTTAAATAACTCACTTAAATATATCCAAACAACGAGTCTAATAGGCATCCCGGGTATGATATTTTATTTTTTTTATATTAAAAATTATAATGTAATAAATAATTATAAAAAATTATAACAAATAATAATATAATTATAGTAAAAATTATTCAATAATGTAATCAAATCAAAATCACTGAAATTTGCTCAGTTGCAGAATTTTTGCTGTCATTTTTTTTTTTTTTTATGATGAATTTCCCCACAAATCGCTATCGCTAAATTCTGCAAGTGATTATAATTTATTATCGCTGTTTTCTGGCTGATCTAAAACCATTTTTGACATAAAGGGACACTTTTGGTTGCTATGGGCAATCTACAGTTTCCAGGCAGAAAGAACAGTTTTTATTATATAAAAGAACATGCAGGGCACTGGACAGACCACTAGGGACATGGGGGGTGTGTATTTTTTACATACAGTACTGTAATCTATAAGATTACAGTATACTGTATGTAAAGTGTTTGTTTACTTTTTTTAATTTGGCGCTGTTCTCCGCTCCCGTGCGTCGTAACGTCGCAGGGAACGGAGCTCGGCGGCACACGGGGACGCTGTGTGAATCGAGCGAGCACCCGCTCGCTCACACAGTGTGGATGCATCGCTGGATCCAGGAAGAAGGTAAGACAGCGCGCGCTGCAGGCTCTGCATGTCTACCCCGAGCGTGACTCCGGGATACCGTTCTTAGCAAGAAAAAACCACCCCGAGTCACTCTCGGGAATACCGCCAGGGAGGTTAAAGCAATCTACTGAGCTGGCCAGAACCACCTCTGGAGGGAGTCTGTTCCACATTTTCATAACTCTTACTGTGAAGAAACCTTTCCGTATTTGGAGGTGAAATCTCTTTTCCTCCAGACGTAAAGAGTGCCCCCTTGTCCTCAGTGTTGACCTTAAAGTGAATAACTCAACACCAAGTTCACTATACGGACCTCTTATATATTTGTACATGTTGATCATATCCCCCCTTATTCTCCTTCTCAAGAGTGAATAAATTCAGTTCTTCTAATCTTTAGTCATAGCTGAGCTCCTCCGTGCCTCTTATCAGTTTGGTTGCCCTTCTCTGCACTTTCTCCAGTTCTCCGATATCCTTTTTGAGAACTGGTGCCCAAAACTGGACTGCATATTCCCAATGAGGTCTTACTAACGATTTGTACAGGGGCAAAATGATATCTCTCTCTCTGGAGTCCATACCTCTCTTAATACAAGAAAGGACTTTGCTCGCTTTGGAAACCGCAGATTGGCATTGCATGCCATTATTGAGCTTATGATCAACTAAAACCCCCAGATCCTTCTCCACTACAGATCCCCCCAGTTGTACTCCCCCTAGCATGTATATTCTTAGCCTCTAAGTGCATACCTTTACATTTATCAACATTAAACCTCATCTGCCACTTAGTCGCCCAATACACTTAGGTCCAGTTCACACCACATGCAGTCCAGTGCATTTTTTTTCGGCATCAAAAATGCACCAGTGCTTGCAGTTCCAGTCCACAAGAAAGAAGTAGAACATGCTGCATTTTTCTTGCACTGGACTGCTGTAAAATGCATCAAAAACACACTGGAACACATCGAAAAGCGCCTAAACACACTGTAACACACGTCCTTAGGGCCAGTTCACACCATAGAAACGCAGTCCAGATGCATTCCAGATGCTTATCTGCATGTGTGTTTTTGATGCAGTCCAGTGCATTTTTCCCCTCCCTTTTTTTTTTTTCTTATCCTTAGCCTAATAAGGACCTGTGTGTTCCAGTGCGTTTTTGCCCCTTTTTACAGCGTTCCATTACAGGAAATGTTTTTAATTTTTTTTCTAGAATGCACCGAAACTGAAAGCAGTGGTGTGAATTATTCCGTTAAAAACCACATAACCTACTTTCCATGCGTTTTTGATGCAGAAAAAACCCACACTGGACTGCATGTGGTGTAAGCTGTACGTTAAAGTTAGGACTGGTTCGCACCACTAAAAATGCACTCCAGATCTGTTCCCTATTGCGTTTCTGCATGCACGTTTTTAACGCGTTTTTGATGCTTTCCGGTGTGTTTCCGGATGCATTCCAGGTGCTTTTTTTTATTTTCCTCTTTTTTTTTTTATACTAGGGTCCTGTGTGTTTTTGATATGTTTCAGTGCATTTCAGTGTGTTTCAGATGTGTTTTTCCTACGTTCCAGTACAGTACAGGAAAAATGCAGCATGTTCTACTTTTTTTTATGGAACTGGAAGTGCAAGAACTGGTGTGAAATATGCCATTGAACACCATATAACCTGTTTTCCATGCGTTTATGATGGGGAACAAAATTGCACTGGACTACGTGTGGTGTGAACTGGCCCTTATGAAAAAAGGGAGAAAAAATGCACTGGATTGCTCATGCAGAAAAGTACCTGGAATGCATCCGGACTGCGTTTTCTATGGTGTAAATTGGCCCATAGCAAAGTGTATTTTCAGTAAGCGTACTTTTGAAGTGGTTTTTTTTTATATGCCTGAACCGTAATCACATATTGTATTTCTTATGCAGATGTGCAAATATTTGCTTTAGTAGTCATCAGGATATCAGGTTATGTTATCAGCATCCCTGCTGAATTACTGTTTGTGTTCAGTTATAGCTGAATGTCTGGCAAACGGCTCAAGATGAAATGCATATGAACGCTGTTTTACCTGGCAAAGGATTTATTTTTCTGCCCATCCAGTCTTGAGATTTAAACAGCTTTGCCACACAGTACAGTGTTGCCTGAAAGGGGAAGTTCCCTGGTATTTCTCTGATGCAGTTTTTGCTGTTGCGTAAAAGTCTCTTTCCCACCTCTACCCTGTGACTGGACAGTTAAAATGGAACTTTAGGATGTTCTAATTGGGGTGGGGGTAACTAACATAAAAAACATTTTGCAGGACATCCACTCTTGGACTGTACTCTGATATGCAAATATTTACTTTGCAAGAAATGTATGTTTTCTTAAATTTTTCTTCTCCCTGAATTTGGTCCATAAAATGGGCAACCCAGGTGACCTCTAGTGAGGAACAGAGGGCCCATTCTTTTTCACTTTAAATTATTACTATACTGTAAAAACAATAGTTTTAATATATCAAGGGACACTCTAACTCTTTGTCTGCTTTTTAATGTTTTTCCTTCCATATTCTTAATCTGTCACCCTGAGCCATGGACAGTGTAATCATCGAATTGTTCAAGTTCTTCTTGTCTATGGCTGCACAAGGAATGTGTTTTATATCCCACACCAAACTATGTCAATTATAGTGATTTATATCATAAAATATCTGCAATAGACTTAGAGATGCAGGGAACACTGACATGCGTAGAAAAGTGGGGACAAGACATCTGGAAAAAGCTAGAGGACTCGCATATGATAGGTGCAGTGTTTAACTATGCTACTGACATCACCACAATTGAGACACATTATAAATGTATGGTTCACTGGCATCTGACCCCTGAAAGAATGAATAAAATACACCCAAATAACTCTGCGTTGTGCTGGAGAGAATGTAACCAAGTAGGAACCACAATGCATGTTTGGTGGGACTGCCCGAGAATACAAGAGTACTGGTAAGAAATTTTAGAATACATGGAAGAAATTACAGGAGAAAAGATCCTACGAAACCCCTTGACCTGTTTGTTCCACGGAACGGATAGGCCAAAAAAAGGGTACGGATCGACTCTGGTTCCGGTGTTGCTGAATGCAGCAAAGGGCCTAATTCCAATAAACTGGCTACACCCACAGAGGCCATCCATAAAAGAATGGATACACCGAGTTGATTATATATCTGAAATGGAATATCTGGGACGGGGAGAATTGGGAGAAGAGGCTAGAAGCAGAACAGTCTGGGAGCAATGGAGAGCATTCAAAACGTCAGAAAAAATTGTACAGGCAATGACAGAAATAGGCAGGTGAGACCTAGGTAGTAATAGAGAAATTAAACCTAAAAGGTGACTGACAGAACCAAAGGGGGGGGGGGGGTAGGACTAGTGGGGAATTTAAAGATGAAGGAAAGGTAGTAATTGAGGGGCGGAATTTCCTCTATGTAATGATGGCCATAACCAAAAAAGTCTATTTAAGAGTTTCTTTTTTTTTTTTTTTTTGGTATATAGCAGAAAGAAAAAAAGTTAACATTATAAAAGGAAAGAGAAAAAAATAAATAAAAAAAAACATACAAAAGGAAAGAAAGAAAAAAGGGAAAAAAGAGGGGAAAAAAAAGAGCGCATACAATATGAACATGGTGATTCCTTATATATAATTGCTTGACAGGACGATGTGATGGATGAAAACAAGACAAAGAACCTCCACCAACGCAAAACACTGACCCTTACCAGAGCCTCTGATCCCAACAAAAGATCAGATAATGCAGGAAACAAATCAACATCAATCCACCTGAATCACAGATATCCTTGATGGCGTGGAGAGTCCTCAGAGGTTACCAATATACAATAGTGGGCATATGGAGACAGGAGATACTCACATAGCGTAAAACCATAACAAAAATGTATTAAAGTAAAAACAGATGTACACTTACATTTAGTAAGGTGATAAACAGCATTTAAATTACGAGCCGGCCGGCTAGCAGAACGTGTGCCTGTCTATTCCGGGTCCTGTACACGTGATGCGGTGACATCAGAACGCCGCCTCCCTATAATGTTTCTGATGAGACATAATCACTAATTTATTCAGCGCGACTCCCTTTTCTGTTTTAGGAGTAGAAATTGTTTTAGGAGTACATTTAGGAGTAAACATCACTACATTTGGTATTGGGGGGGGGGGGGTCTATAGTGCCCCATTGTTGGTATCCTAGGGAAGAATAGAGCCCTCATTATTTGTGTCGTGGGATGCTCCATTTCTGGTGTCTGAGTGTGGCAGAATAGTGTCTTGTATCAGTGGGAGTAGTAGTGCCCTAAGGGCCTGGGTAAAGGCAAGCAAAGGGCCACATCAGGTCCTTGGGCCGCAGTTTGGAAATTACTGCTCTAGAGCAATATAAATATTTAATCCCATACCACAAATGTATCAAATCCTTCTGCCCAAACAATTGCATGCAAAAATTCACAAAACCAATATACAATAAAATATGTCAAACCGTATACTGTGATATTGCTATATAGTTGTTAAAGCGTTTGCTACCTCAACACTTCATACTCCTGATATGTGACTGCTGTACCATGTACTTGTATGAGAAAGTATCCTGTTCTCTTTGTATCACGTCCATTGTGTGATGATATCCCTGGTCTTCCTGCCAGTCGCTCCGTAAATCCCTGTTGAGCCGTTGGATGACAGGGCGGTCCCCGCACACTGTGCAGGGACAACCCTGTCTTTTCTCCACTATGGGGGAGCGCATGAACACGGACCGTCTGTCCGTGTTCATCCGTTCCACTCTGCAGACGGAAGAGAAAATAGTGTTTTCTTCTGTCTGCAAAAGCGGATCTTTGCGGAGGCGGAGAATTACGGGTGTCAGCGGATGTTCGTCCGCTGACACTCACTATCCCATAGGTATACAATTACATGTATGTCCGTATTTCATCCGAAAACGGATGGATGAAATACAGAGATACGGTCCGCAAGTGTGAAAGGGGCCTAACATGGTGTGAGCAGATTTCTGATAGTTAGAGGTTGTGTCACGCCCCATCCAGCCTGTCTTTTAGAATAATCTACATGTAATATTCCACCCCTATTATGTTTAGCTGGTTAATGGGCATGGAGACAGAGGGATTTCAGAGAAATCTTTTTACTTAGATACAGGTATAAGGTTTATCCAGTCATATCTCTTCCAATCCACTGTAGAAAGTGATAATGGTATATAGTGTAGTATGTTTTATGTATAAATGGTTAAAACAAGTATAAAATAAGTAGGGTTGTCCCGATACCACTTTTTTAGGACGGAGTACAAGTACCGATACTTTTTTTCATGTACTTGCCGATACCGATTACCGATACTTTTTTTAATTGTCAAGTGACAGTTTTCAAACCAAAATACAGACTAAGCATATTTTCTTTAGAATTATGAAGAACTCTAACTCAAGACATTATAAAAGAATAAAAATGAGTAAAACATTTTTTTTGCTTGTCACGCAGTAGTAAAAAAACTCAACACATTTTCACAGAACATGTTGATAAATACAAAAAAAGTATCGGCAGAAACATTGGGAGCATTTGCGCGAGTACAAGTACTCCCGCAAATACTCGGTATCGGTCCCGATAGCGATACTAGTATCGGTATCGGGACAACCCTAAAAATAATGTTCACATGTTTCCTGGTGATGTGAAATTGATGACACGTTTAGTAAGGCGGAACATCCGGTGCATCACTTCCGGTCCTGAACATCCGATCAGTGGAATGCATGCCGGCTCCAGGCAGGTTTTATTTGTGCCAATCTGTAGGCACTTATTAATGTGAACACTTGTTTTAATTATTTATAAATAAAACATACTACACCAGCCATCACTAAATGGCGCTCCGAACACGGACCGATCGATTCTCCTGTTTGGACCGTCAGGCCACCAGTGTACAATGCCACATCCCACTCCTCCCTGCAACCAACGACATCACGTGTGCGCCCTGCTCCCTACTGTTTACTATCTCGCGGCTCCCAGGCCAGGACACGAGATACGTAGCAAAGTCACGCTTTCGCCCCATGCTGTTTGTTATCTTGCAGCTCTTGTCTCTTACTCAGCTGGCCACGAGGTATGATGTGTACGCACACTCTGCCCCCTTCTGCAAGACTCTTGGCGGCGCAGCTCTTTCCCTCTGCAGCTTGTTACCTCTGCTAGCTCCCGATTCCTGCCTTAAGGTATGTGGGGCGTTTCCCAAACTGATTGCACATTTTCCTATAAGGGGCATACCGATGGGCACATTTAATGTAATGTTCACTCTGATGGGCACAACAAAATGTGGCCATCAGAGTCCCCTTTAACTTAATATGCCCAGCAGTGTGTCCCTTAACATAAAATACGGGGCATTCTGATGGGCACATTTTATGTTGAGCTTCACTCTGATGTGCATATTTAATGTTAAGGGGCACATTTATGGGCACATTTAATGTAAGGTTCACTCTGAGCACAAGAAAATCTGCCCATCAGCATGCCCCTTATTTTATGTTATGATGGGCACATTTTATCAGCACACCTGCTGTTAAGTGCCACTGTGATGGGGACACCTGATGTAAACACCTGGGGACACCTGATGTTAAGATGAACTCTGATGGGCCCGCCTGATGTGATTTAGACACCAGATGTAAGGGGGCCTTCTGATGAAGAAACCTGACCTAATTGGGCACTCTGACGGGAATGTCAGATGTAAAGTGGCACTCTACCTGATATAAAAGGATACTCTGATGGTGGCAACTGATTAATAGGGGCAGTCTGTCTGCAGCACCCAATGTAATGAATTACTCTGGTAGGGGCACCTGATGTAAGGGGGAACACTATTGAGGATATTTGCAGAGTATTACCAGAGTGTGTGGAGGAAACGGTAAGAAAAGCCCCAGAGAACATGGTACAATCTTTCATGGCACAGACTTGTGATTAGGATCTGGACCAAATTTTTATTTATTTTTTAATTGCTGGACCTCCTTGAATTTTAATTCACAACCCCTGCATACTACACTATGGGGGTTATTTACAAAAGGCAAATCCACTTTGCACTGAAAGTGCACTTGCAAGTGCAGTCACTATAAATCTGATGGGTAGATCTGAAAGGAGAGGAAGCTCTGCTGATTTTATCATTCAGTCATGTCATGTACAAGCTAAAATGCTGTTTTTTATTTTCCTTGCATGTCTCCCTCAGATCTACAGTGACTGAACTTCCATGTGCAATTTCTAGTGTGATTTGCACTTGTAGTGCAAAGTGGATTTGCCTTTGGTAAATAACCACCCCATATGTTATTATCACTTCTCGGTTTACATGCTGGAGTGTAGGAGATACGATTTGCATAAATCTTATGCCTGTGTCTAAGTAAGAGAGAATTTCTCGGAGGCCAGATAGTTTGCCCACATTTAAGGAGCCAGCATGGCGAAAAAAGCGAAGGAGAATTTTTAAGAAATAAAGCACATAGTGACCTCCCTTTTTTAATAAAAGAGGTCATTGTGTTCTGGTGAGTCATCCATTGACATTTTGTTCTTATGGACGCTATACTTAACAATTCTTTATAGCAATCTCACTTTATATGTTGTTCAATTCACATATTTTATTGTATATTGGTTTTGTGGATTTTTGCATTTAATTGTTTGGATAGAGGGATTTGATACAATAGTGCCCCCTTAATATATCTATGGCTGCTCAATAACTGCAGACAATGACTTGGAACAAGGAACACGTGTGTACCTCATACCAGTTGTGTGTAATGTCTTCTGTGACAGGAGTCTGCAATTATAATTTATATGTTGCATTGCATTCATGAAAGACCTGGCGATCATAACCTGGCTCCACCTATGCATATGTTCTCCTTAGTCCTGCCCACCCTAGACATTCAATTGAAGAAAGCAGAATGCACAACTAAAGGGATCACAGATGCCCTCCTTGTTCTTTGTCCTGTTTTGGGAACATGTGTTCTGCACATAGTAGCTTCTAGCAGTTTGTGATCTCTAGTGATTACACAAGTGCAGAATACTTTATTTATGACTCTGGTATTGCATACATTAAAGTAGGTAAATTTGATCATTTCTTTGATGCCATGTTTACATTTGCATGGATTTGGAACAATGGCTCTCGAAGCACAGGGAAAAAATTCTGAGAAAATAATTTATAGTTGCAGGGTTGCTTTGTGTTCCTGCCTATAAAAGGTGGTGTGTTTTAAAAGTATAGTTATCCTTTGAAGTGTACCTTAAAGATAACTACCACCTTTAGTACTATTATTTAGTTGTAGTCTGCATTCTAAGGCCCCATGCACACGAGACGCTGGTAAACTCGAGTTCAGAGGCATTTGGGCATTTTTTTCAACTGCCCCTGAACACATTTAATGTTATCCTATGTGTCCATGCACACATTCAAGTTTTGCATTTTAAAGCAGTTGGGTTTAGGCTTGTTTTTCAGACGCAAAAAAATGGGTTCAGACGCTTTTGGCGCTTTCGCGTTTCAGATGCAAATCGCGGCAAAACGCCGCTAATCGTGGCAAAACGCGGTACTGACGTTTTGCCGCGATTTCGTTTATAGGCGTTTTTAAAGGTGACCTATTTTTTTACATATGGAATCTCAAAAATGATGGCAAATGATGAAAAAACATTAAAAAAACCTAAAGAACTGTAATTGCTTGCATTGCATTGTGGACAATCCACAACTTGTGGCAGGTGACGTGGCCAGGTGATTTGGCAAGTGGACAATCCACAACTTGTGGCAGGTGAAGTGGCCAGTTGATGTGACAGGTGACGTGGCCAGTGGACAATCCACAACTTGTGGCAGGTGATGTGGCCAGGTGATGTGGCCAGGTGACGTGGACAATCCACAACTTGTGGCAGGTGACGTGGCCAGGTGGACAATCAAATTTCTAATTTTTCAAATTTTCGAATTCGGAAATACACAAATTGAAACATTCGAAAATTGAAACATTCGAAAAATGAAAAATCCGAAAATTGAAAAATCCGAAAATTCGAAAATTGAAAAATTTGAAACTTGAAAAATTTGAAACTTGAAAAATTCGAAATTTCGAAACTTGAAAAATTCGAAATTTCGAAACTTGAAAAATTCGAAATTTCGAAACTTGAAAAATTCGAAATTTCGAAACTTGAAAAATTCGAAATTTCGAAACTTGAAAAATTCGAAATTTCGAAACTTGAAAAATTCGAAATTTTGAAACTTGAAAAATTCGAAATTTTGAAACTTGAAAAATTCGAAATTTTGAAAATTGAAAAATTAGAAATTTTGAAAATTGAAAAATTAGAAATTTTGAAAATTAGAAATTTCGAAAATTGAAAAATTAGAAATTTCGAAAATTGAAAAATTAGAAATTTCGAAAATCTACATTTTGAAAATAACACATTTTTTAATTTTCGTACTTCAGAATTTGAAAAATTAGAAAATTTAAAACATTTCTCTGGATAGGTACGCAGCTGGACATACATATTGGTAAAATAGCCAACTGAAAATCTCTGTGCCATCAACGGATGGGTCCAATAGTGACAAGCTCTGCCAACGGATCTCTCCCGTAGTTTGCGACGGCGTTGAAGCCTCAGCGAGAGCAGCGTATGGACAATTTCTTGGCATATATTCAATATGGGATCCATTTAAAAAAAGAAGAATCAAATGAAAGTATGCAAGTCTGCATATGAAAGTCTGCTTCTGCTGCTCTCTGTTGAAAATGGCAGAAATAGTTAAAAATACATAGCTTTCAGAGCTTGGGGAGGGTCTACAATGTCTGTGCTATAAACGCTGATAGCCGCAAACGCAGCGAAATTCGCGGCAAAAATGGGCGTTTTAAAACAACGGTTTTTGCTTTTGAAAACGTGAGTTCAGATGTGTTTGCATTTGCTTCTCGTCTGCATGGGGCCTAAGGCATGCACAGTGTCTACTCCATTGAAGGCATGGGGATGGCTGTCACAGTTGCCAGCTAAGTGAACTTTGGTGTCATATCTGATCACAAGTGGGGCATCATGGCAACTGCAGGTCTAAATGGAGGCACAATGGCATCCTCTTTTGGCTGAAAAAGATAAGAGGATTTAGTTCTACTTTAGGGGCCCATTGACACCGGAACAGTAATGATGGGAATTAATTAAATATAAGTAAAGTAGTTCTTAAAGGGGTGTTCCAGCCAAATGTTATGTTTATTAAAAGTCAGCAGCTACAAAAATTGTAGCTGCTGGCTTTTAATAAACATTCACTTACCTGCTCCAGCGTTCCGCTCCTCCCCCCCCCCCCTCCCCGGCCAGCGTCTTCATTCTAACTGTGGGCACCCGGCCGGGCACCCACTGCGCATGTGCGAGCGGCACTGCGCATGCGCGCGCGGCACGGCCCGCCGCTGATTGGACAGGCGATGGTCTAGGACCTGTCGGTGTCCTAGGCGGTCGCCTACAGGTAGGAGCTGCTGTATGCGATTAAGCTTAATCGCCTAACCAGCCCCTCGGCGTAAGGAGGAAATGGGACAGGAAGTCCCACTCCTCCTGAAGCCCCCACTCCCCCCCCCCCCAAAAAAATTACATGCTAAATGTGGCATGTAAGGGGGTGAGGAGTGGATTAAGCGGAAGTTCCATTTTTGGGTGGAACTCCGCTTTAAGGAGCTGCACTGCTACGCTGTGAACGTTATGTAGACTCAACTAAATTAGTCCTAAATAAAATACCATGCCTTTATCGCCAATTTTATCATGCGACTTCCTTTAACAAACAAGCATAGTACATTTCCAAGTGTTGCATTCTTCCAGCACCGTCTTCCTCTGTCACTCTCTGCATTGAGTCATATAACCTTTCAGGGTTGCTAAGGAAGTTGATGATTGAAGCCTTTCTTCTGTCTGGTGCTGTGAATGCAGGTTTAAACATTGAATTGATGGCTATATATTGCTCAGCAACTGTCAAGGGCTGCAACTCTACTCTGACTGAGATCTGAATGGGGAGCGTCTTCACCCAAGACTATCAGCCCAACATATATTATTTACTCTGGCCTTGGAGAAAGTGCTCTCTAACTAGGGTTGTCCTGATACCACTTTTTTAGGACCGAGTACAAATACTAATAGTTTTTTTTTCAAGTACTCGCCGATACCGAATACCGATACTTTTTTAAAAATGTGTCCCCAAATGCAGCCATGTCCCCCCCACATATGCAGCCATGTCCCCCCCACATATGCAGCCATGTCCCCCCCACATATGCAGCCATGTCCCCCCCACATATGCAGCCATGTCCCCCCCACATATGCAGCCATGTCCCCCCCACATATGCAGCCATGTCCCCCCCACATATGCAGCCATGTCCCCCCCACATATGCAGCCATGTCCCCCCCACATATGCAGCCATGTCCCCCCCACATATGCAGCCATGTCCCCCCCACATATGCAGCCATGTCCCCCCCACATATGCAGCCATGTCCCCCCCACATATGCAGCCATGTCCCCCCCCCACATATGCAGCCATGTCCCCCCCCCCACATATGCAGCCATGTCCCCCCCCCACATATGCAGCCAAGTCCCCCCCCCCACATATGCAGCCAAGTCCCCCCCCCCACATATGCAGCCAAGTCCCCCCCCCACATATGCAGCCAAGTCCCCCCCCCCACATATGCAGCCAAGTCCCCCCCCCCACATATGCAGCCAAGTCCCCCCCCCCACATATGCAGCCAAGTCCCCCCCCCCACATATGCAGCCAAGTCCCCCCCCCCACATATGCAGCCAAGTCCCCCCCCCCACATATGCAGCCAAGTCCCCCCCCCCACATATGCAGCCAAGTCCCCCCCCCACATATGCAGCCAAGTCCCCCCCCCCACATATGCAGCCAAGTCCCCCCCCCCACATATGCAGCCAAGTCCTCCCCCCCCACATATGCAGCCAAGTCCTCCCCCCCCACATATGCAGCCAAGTCCTCCCCCCCCACATATGCAGCCAAGTCCCCCCCCCCCACATATGCAGCCAAGTCCCCCCCCCCCCACATATGCAGCCAAGTCCCCCCCCCCACATATGCAGCCAAGTCCCCCCCCCCCCACATATGCAGCCAAGTCCCCCCCCCCCCACATATGCAGCCAAGTCCCCCCCCCCCCACATATGCAGCCAAGTCCCCCCCCCCACATATGCAGCCAAGTCCCCCCCCCCCCACATATGCAGCCAAGTCCCCCCCCCACATATGCAGCCAAGTCCCCCCCCCCACATATGCAGCCAAGTCCCCCCCCCCACATATGCAGCCAAGTCCCCCCCCCCCACATATGCAGCCAAGTCCCCCCCCCCACATATGCAGCCAAGTCCCCCCCCCCCACATATGCAGCCAAGTCCCCCCCCCCACATATGCAGCCAAGTCCCCCCCCCCACATATGCAGCCAAGTCCCCCCCCCCCACATATGCAGCCAAGTCCCCCCCCCCACATATGCAGCCAAGTCCCCCCCCCACATATGCAGCCAAGTCCCCCCCCCCACATATGCAGCCAAGTCCCCCCCCCCACATATGCAGCCAAGTCCCCCCCCCACATATGCAGCCAAGTCCCCCCCCCCCCACATGCAGCCAAGTCCCCCCACCCGTCCAATCCCGAGCAAGGGGGAGTGTCTATACGCGGCGCAGCGGGAAACACTACAGCTATTCAAATGAAAGCTGTAATGTTCCCTGCACGCTGTTTAACCAGGCGGCGGCGGCTTTGGTTGCGGCGGGGGGGGGGGGGGTAGTATCGAATGAGGCATTTGCGGGAGTACAAGTACTCCCGAAAATGCTCAGTATCGGTCCTGATACCGATTCTGGTATCGGTATAGGGACAACCCTATCTCTAATTCATTCCTCCATAATAGGTACTGTTCATTTTTTTAAATTCTTGTCTTGACTGTCTGTAACGGGAGTCCCTTTTGGACACAGATTGCACCAGGAAATAAGGGACATATGTTGGATTGTTTTAGCATGGACAGTAATCCAGAATATATTCCTTACTGTCTGCACAGAACTAATTCCAGTTTGGTTAATGTTTGAGTCACACCAGGTCAATAGACTCCTAAGATATTCCATTGTCCATTGTGTGAAGATGCTATTGATGATAGATGTGTTGTGACTCTAAAGGTCAGATGTCTCTCTTCAGGTGTATTGAATTAGCATGTCAATTATGTTTAGGGGAACTTGTCAAGCTATATGCAGAGCCAGGCTGTCTGGATAATGCATTTTGTTACAATTGGTAATTAACTCATCTGACTGTCATCTAAAGGAATGTGACTTCTCAGGTGCCGAAATGTCTGGATACTAATTAGTAATTGGCCCCAGTGTGTGATGAGGGGGGTAGAGTGTTTATTTGTTCCTTTCATGCTTAAACTGTATTAAAAACCTGAGAGTGTACCATTAAAGCGTTCATTCATTTTGAAACCAGAGGATAGAGCTGTGAGTCTCTTTTTCTGGGGAATTGATATGGATCATGTCTGCTGGTTTGTCGGTGTGTCGGATAAGCTGTCTTGGGTTGATGGAAGGTCGTAAACGGTGGTGACTGTTACACTGTCCTTAAGGTTTCCTACCATTTGCCAGTAACCCTTATAGAGGAACTTGACTCACACAAGGTTTTTGCACCACCGCTCCTCTTCCATACCACCATTTTTAAATATCCTGGATGTATGCAGATATGTGGTTTTTGGGACCTGGCAGAGAACTGCAACACTGTTGTGACCAATGCATTCCCACTGCATAGAATCACAGCTTCTACCATCACTGACGGAGTTTATCTCCACTTATACCCTAAACAGCAAACACCTTTTGCTGCTCGGGGACCTCAATCTCTGGGCCAACTCCTCACAGGATCCCGTTGCCGACGCCTGTATTGACCACCTGGAAGGATTAGGGCTACAGCAACTAGTATGTGGGCCCACACATGCTTCAGGTCACACGCTCGACCTAATTTTCAGACCAAATCTAAAAATAAGTATTTTGAAAAATGAACCATTGCCATGGACAGATCACCATGCAATTAAATTCAAAATTTCCAAAATTCCCCCATTGATAAAAACACCTAAGCCGGTGACAACACACTGGACTAGATCTCAGAAGAAGCTCCATTCGGAACTCTTCAAATCTACCTTGGGAAATAAAATAAAAACACTCCAACCACTTCGAACAGCATCAGATACACTGGATGCCATAAATGCAGCCCTACTACATTCAGCCGACTTGGTAGCACCGAAACGCAAAGCCCGCACCCGGAAAAACAAGTCCGGCTGGTTCAACAACCAGCTGTTGCTACTGAAGCAAGAGCGCAGGACGGACGGAAGCTGCCTGGAAAAGAAGCGCTTCAGAGAAAAACCTCCTGGTTCTACTGGACCTAAGCACAGCCTTTGACACAGTAGACCACAAACAGTTACTGACTCGGCCGGCTGAAGTAGCCAGAGTCACAGAAGGCGATTTACCATGGTTTTCCTCCTTTTTGGAAAACCGATCACAAACAGTGAAATTGGGACCTTTCACTTCTGAAAAACGCACGGTGTCATGTGGAGTCCCTCAAGGATCCCCCCTGTCACCGGTGCTTTTCAACATCTATCTTCGCCCTCTCTTTGAAATCATCAGTAGCCAACTACTACTTTATCACTCATATGCAGATGACACACAACTGTATTTTCGCATCTGCAATAAAAAGGATCATCATCTCAGTTAAGAGAATTGTCTCTCTTTGATAGAAAACTGGATGACTTATGCCCCGTACACTCCTCTTCCATACCACCATTTTTAAATATCCTGGATGTATGCAGATATGTGGTTTTTGGGACCTGGCAGAGAACTGCAACACTGTTGTGACCAATGCATTCCCACTGCATAGAATCACAGCTTCTACCATCACTGACGGAGTTTATCTCCACTTATACCCTAAACAGCAAACACCTTTTGCTGCTCGGGGACCTCAATCTCTGGGCCAACTCCTCACAGGATCCCGTTGCCGACGCCTGTATTGACCACCTGGAAGGATTAGGGCTACAGCAACTAGTATGTGGGCCCACACATGCTTCAGGTCACACGCTCGACCTAATTTTCAGACCAAATCTAAAAATAAGTATTTTGAAAAATGAACCATTGCCATGGACAGATCACCATGCAATTAAATTCAAAATTTCCAAAATTCCCCCATTGATAAAAACACCTAAGCCGGTGACAACACACTGGACTAGATCTCAGAAGAAGCTCCATTCGGAACTCTTCAAATCTACCTTGGGAAATAAAATAAAAACACTCCAACCACTTCGAACAGCATCAGATACACTGGATGCCATAAATGCAGCCCTACTACATTCAGCCGACTTGGTAGCACCGAAACGCAAAGCCCGCACCCGGAAAAAACAAGTCCGGCTGGTTCAACAACCAGCTGTTGCTACTGAAGCAAGAGCGCAGGACGGACGGAAGCTGCCTGGAAAAGAAGCGCTTCAGAGAAAAACCTCCTGGTTCTACTGGACCTAAGCACAGCCTTTGACACAGTAGACCACAAACAGTTACTGACTCGGCCGGCTGAAGTAGCCAGAGTCACAGAAGGCGATTTACCATGGTTTTCCTCCTTTTTGGAAAACCGATCACAAACAGTGAAATTGGGACCTTTCACTTCTGAAAAACGCACGGTGTCATGTGGAGTCCCTCAAGGATCCCCCCTGTCACCGGTGCTTTTCAACATCTATCTTCGCCCTCTCTTTGAAATCATCAGTAGCCAACTACTACTTTATCACTCATATGCAGATGACACACAACTGTATTTTCGCATCTGCAATAAAAAGGATCATCATCTCAGTTAAGAGAATTGTCTCTCTTTGATAGAAAACTGGATGACTTATGCCCCGTACACACGATCACTTTTTGTGATGAAAAAAAATGTCATTTTTCTTCATGAAAAAAAATGACATTTTTCAAACTTCATTTTAAAAAATGACGTTGCGTACACACCATCATTTTTGGAAAATGATGAACAAAGTGATGGCACTCTAAAGGGGAAGTTCTATTTGCCTTGAGGCTGCTTTTAGCTGGTTACTTGTTAGTAAAAGATGATTCCTGCTTTTTTGTCTGTTACAGCGTGATGAATGTGCTTACTCCATTATGAATGGTAGTTTTACCTCCCGTCTCCTAACTTGCTTCTGGGCATGTGCGGGTTTAAAACTTCATTTTTTACGTAGTTTTGCCCACACACGATCATTTTTTATGACACAAAAAATGACATTTTGAAAAATGACATAAAAAATTCGAGCATGTTCGAATTTTTTTTTGGTCATTTTTCAGAAGACATAAAATGACATTTTGCCCACACACCATCATTTTAAATGACATTTTTAAAAATGACATTTTTTTTCATCACAAAAAGTGATGGTGTGTACGCGGCATTAGAGTTATCTTAAACTCAACAGTTCCGAAACAGAACTTCTTCTGTTTCACGCCAGTCGCAAGAGTCAACTGGCAACAACCTGGACACCTCCGCCCATTCTGGGCCAGATCATCCCCCCTAGCTCCAAAGTCAAAAGTCTCGGAGTCATCTTTGACACCTACATGACAATGGATGCACAAGTAGGGTCAGTAGTCAGCGGATCTCACCATCTGCTGCGCCTACTACGCAGACTTATTCCATTTATTCCCAAAGAAGACGTAGCAGTTGTAAAACAATTGTGAACTCCAGACTGGACTATGCAAATGCCCTTTATCTCGGACTCCCGAAGTACCAAATCTCTCGTCTGCAAGTCATTGAGAATACGGCCGCCAGACTTGTGACTGGGAAAAAATCATGGGAATCAATCTCGCCCTAGTTGAGAACCCTTCACTGGTTGCCAGTAAAGGACAGAATTGCTTTTAAAACACTGTCTGTCTGACTCATAAGTGCATCCATGGGAAGGCTCCGCAATATCTATGCGAAAAGATAGAAGCCCACAATCCCAATCGCGTTCTTCGATCCACCGACCAAAATCTGGTCAAGATACCCAAAGCCAGATACAAATCCAAAGGAGAAAGAAGGTTTGCTTTCCAAGGTCCCAGACTATGTAACGCTTTACCAACCAGCATTCGGTTGGAGGAAAACCACCTGACCCTCAGAAGACAGATAAAAACTGTGCTCTTTTGATCTCTAGAGAGACAGGAACAATGAGCGCCCAGAGGCGATTTAGTTTGCATGTGCCATGCTATATACGTTTTTCATGCATTTATACATTCATTCATTCATTCATTCATAGACCAGGTAATTTTCCCTAGGCACTATTGTGCATTGATGTGAACCAATGGAGATACCCCCCCCTCCCCCATGTAAATGTTGCAGTATCTACGCTCACGGCTACCGACCCAACATATATTTCTTCTAGCCCAGGGACGAATGTCCTCCAACTTGTTCCTACCAAACTAGGTACTTTTCATACTATTAATTTTTTCAGCTGTCCCGAGTGCCCTTTAGGCTTCCTACCACTCACCAGTAACTCTTAAATAGAAACTTGACTCTCACTAGGTTCTTCTCCCATCGCTCCTTTTTCACCATGACTCCTATTCCATGCTGCATTCTGCATTTATGCAGATGTACAGTATGGCTCTACTAGGTTTTTGGGACCTGGAACCTGGCAGAGATCTGCAGCATATCTTGGACTACTCAACGCAGTCCCACTTCATAGACAAGACAATTTGCCTTGGGTCTATTGTTCAGTTTCCACCAACACTCTGCATTGGTGTGAACCAATGGAGATACTCTCCCTTGTAAATGTAAAACCTATATTATTTTTTCTAGCACCTGTAAAGTACCTGAAAACCGCCCATGCCACCCCAATGTGAAAGCCCGAGTGCTTGTGGAACATTACAAAAAGTCTTATGAGCAGTATCTATGGGGCAGTTTGGGAGCGCTCCTAAACCGCCCCTGCCCATTGGAATGCCTGAAAAGCGCTTTGGAAACGATTTCTTAAAATCTTAAAAGTGCCCTGCTAGTGGCCGAAAAGAGGTGCTAAAACAACGTTAAAGCGTTGCTTTTATGAGCTGCGCCTTACTGCTAACACACCGCAGCCCCAGTGTTAAAGTAGCCTTACTGACAGTTACATGAATGAATCTGTTTCATGTTGCACCATTTTGTTGCACAGGCAGAAGAGAGATTTCTAATGAGTGTCTCTGACACCTCACAATAAATTCCAAGGATAGATTACTGATGGTGTTCAGTTTGGACCAACGCATCTGACCACACTCCAATGTCTATAGCCAGCTGGAGTCTTGTAGTTCCCCCACCATGGCAATCCATGACATTTTGAGGAGAAGGGGGCTATTTTTTTCATATTATTGTTATAAAATATATATATATTTTATGTTGCTATTATATCCATGGAGATTCCATAAACCATAATTTTTTTCACAGAAAAGGATGTAGTTTTGTTGAGGATAAATTGTTTGTTTTGCGGTCCAGTTTGTATACAGCTTGGCAGCCAATGGTGGTGTACATTAGTTGCGTTATTCTTTGGTTTTGCTGCAGACTACACAATTGTATTGTCAATTTGTTTCTCTTTTAACTTTAAGCCACTTTTGTTTTACAGATTTCTCTTTTCCCTTTCCTGTCTCCTTGCCACTTCCTTTTTACTCACTCATCACATGAATGTATGAGCACATGACTTGTCAGCAATGTTATGCAGGCATACACTTCACGGTGGGCTAAGAAAAAAACAATGTGAAGGGTTTGAAAAGTATTGAGTATTGTTTTGTTTGAAATGTCTTGATTAAGGAGTCTGTTTAGTACATGTATGACACTGGGCTCTAAAATATAACAAATTATAACCATGAGACAAGAAAATGATATGCACAACCCGAAAATGTAAACTGCCTTCTTTGTATAAAAAAAGTTATGCTTGGACAAAAAACAAATATAAATTAATACAATATAAAAAAGTGGCGTCACTTTTCCATGTCCTATGTAAACAAAAAGATACAATATACAGTGGATATGGAAAATAATTCCCCCCCCCCTTTTTTTTAAATCCTATTTTGTTGCTCCGCAGCTTGAAATGAAAAGGACCCAGTTTGTGTTTTATCCAGCTGTATGTTCTCTGCGCTTATAACTTATAACCCCCAAGTGTCAGGAAAAAAAATAACTGAATCACGGAGTTGAAAAAAGGACCCCCCTCTCCTAAAAATGACTTGGATGCTGCGTACACACGGTCGTTTTTTGCGATGAAAAAAAAAACGACGTTTTCTGTGAAGTAAAAACGACGTTTTTGAAACGTCACTTTTCAAAGACAATTTTGCATACACACCATCATTTTTTCACAAAAAGCAAGGTTACGTTCACCACGCTTTTCCATTGAAGCTCGCTTCATAACTAGCTTCTGGGCATGCGCGGGTTGAAAAACGTCGTTTTGAACGACGTTTTTGCTACACACGGTGACTTTTTGTGAAACAAAAAACGACGTTTTGAAAAACGACACAAAAAATTCAAGCATGTTGGACGTTTTGCCCACACACGATCAATTTAAATGACGTTTTAAAAAACGTCGTTTTTTTTCATCGCAAAAAACGACCGTGTGTACACGGCAGTAAACTTAAAGGAGTTGTAAAGGAAAACATTTTTTCTCTTCCGTTCATGGACGGACACGGCAGCATTGACCTTAGGGTTATATATCCTTTCAGGAGAGACTAGGCAGAAAAAACAGCACTTCAAGTGTTAAAACACTTTCTTCAGTACAGCACCTCCCAGGGGGTGGGTCCCCCTGGGTATATCCCACTCTCTGACTCGGCAGCTTCAGTTTTTTTTCTGCCTAGCGTTAGGAGAAGACATGACCTTTCTGGAGTCCCTGTGCTCTGGAATTTTAAAAAAATGTTTTGCTTTTGTTTGTTTTTTTCCTGCATTTTTGGATCCTGGGATCTACAATCAACTACTGACTGGGTGACAGGCTGGATCCTCGATCCTTGTAGTCCCCCCATGTTCGGCCATCGAGCGTGTGACGGCCCTTAGCTACACTCTGGGCCATCCACGACATAGCCCATTGCTCCAGGGGTGGCCGGTTAACTACATGTTCCAGGGCACACATATGACCAGTCTCTATGGGCTTGTCACAGTGTGCTGGGCCGACAGCCATGCCATTAAGCGGATGTTGGTTCTGTCTGGAATGCCTCCAGCCGGTGGTCACAGGATGGGTAAGTAGTGTCCCCTTGCCCTGTTGAGGTGGTGCGGCTGGTGCCTTCCTGGGGAGGTCGAATGAGGGTTTGCACTGCTTTCCTCTCTGACACGGAACCAGACACTGCTACTGCATCTGGCTCTGGTTCTGTCATGTCAGATGATGCAGGCTTAGCCCACACGGACAGTGAGGATGACTCTGCTTCATGATAAGGTGTTTGGAGCTCTTATCACTGCGGTGCAGGATACTCAAAAACTTGAGGATATGGCGGAGGCATCGGATATGCCCGTCCCTTTTGGGTTCCCCAAGCCACCCCGCACCGCACAAGTGTTTCCTTGTGTTCCATATCTGGACAAACTGTTGTACAAGGAATGGGATAAGCCGCAGAAAGTTTTTGCTGTTCCAAAATACTTTGCGGTCCGTTACCCCTTTGAGGAGGACTTTTAAAAAAAGTGTGTTTCTCCTCCGTCGGTGAACCCCCCGGTGTTCAGACTGAGCAAAGCCACCACGTTGCCTGTGGAAGGGGCCCCCGCCTTTTAAGGAGCCCGCAGATAGGAAAGCTGAGGCTGTGGCCCGCTCTATGTTCACAGTAGTGGGTTCGACAGTGAGACCGATTTTGGCCAGGGCTCTGGTGTCGCAGACACTTACCGAATGGGCAAAGGCCTTGCTGGAGGTGCAGAATGCTTCTGAGACCTGTGTGGACCTGGCTGACCAGTTAGTGCAAGGCCTAAAGTTTGTCTGTGCTGGATACGCTCCCCTTGCTTTCTAGGGCGGTGGTACTACGCTGCCTTGTGTGGCTGAAGTGTTGGTCTGCGGACCAGTCTTCAAAAAAGGCCTTGGTGGATTTACCCTTTAAGGGTGAACGGCTTTTTGGAGCGTCCCTGGATGACATCATAAAGGATGCCACAGGTGGTAAGAGCACACTGCTCCCACAATCTGGGAAGGATAAGGAGCCTCGCCATAAGCAAGGACCCTCCTTTACTATCCCGCGTTTTTTTCGCCTGCTAAATGCGTCGGGAAAAAGTTTTTAAGGTGCTAAGGCACCCGCTGCAGGACAGAAGCGCACCTGGTAGCGCAAGCTCAACAAGCCTGCGTACAAACCTGCTTCCGCATGAAGGTGTGCCCCCGCCCGCATCTCGGGTGGGGGGCCGGCTTCGCGAATTCGCGGCTCGGTGGAGGTCTCTTCTTTCTGACCGTTGGGTTTGCGAGGTAGAAACAGGTAGAAACAGATATTTTCCTTCCAACCTCCATCTTCCTCCGGATCGCTGGAAGGATCTGTCAGGGGCTGTCCAGGATCTACTGGTCAGGGGAGTGATTCTGCCAGTTCCCTCAATGAAACGGTTTCAGGAGTTTTACTCCAATCTGTAGTCCCCAAGAAGTAGGGGGTCCGTCCAATCCTGGACCTCAAGGCCTTTAATTGTTTTGTCAAAGTGCAAAAATTCAGAATGGAGTCTATTTGCTCGGTAGTGGCAGCGCTCCATCAGGGGGACTTTATGGCATCCTTGGACATCATGGACGCATACCTGCATGTTCCCATATGCACAAAGCACCAGAGATTTCTGCGATCGGAGAGGACCACTTTCAATTTCTGGCTCTCCCGTTGAGCCTGGCCTCGGCACCACTGGTCTTAACCAAGGTGCTCGCTTCAATTCTGGCCCTGCTGCGGCAGTGCGGGATCGCTATCATAGGATACCTGGACGACCTTCTCCTGAGAGCTTCCTCAAGCTCAGAGTTAGAGGATGTGTCCATCACCTGCCAGACCCTCCGAGAATTCGGCTGGCTCCTGAATATCCAGAAGTCAGTATTGGTACCGTCTCAGCGGCTGGAATACCTGGGGTTAGTCCTGCATTCCTCGGAGGCGTGAGTTTTTCTCCCAACGGAAAAACTTCAGACACTGCAGTCTACGGTGCAGCGGTTGACGACCCAGAAGTGGTCGTCGCTTCGCTTCTGCGCAAGGGTTCTGGGTCTGATGGTGGCCTCTTTCGAGGCAGTTCCGTATGCCCAATTCCACACCCGAGTGTTCCAAAAAGAGATTCTGTCACTTTGGGACAAGCTCCCTTCGTCTCTGGATTACCAGATTTGGATGAGTCGACTGGCCAAGTCCTCCCTAGTGTGGTGGCTGACCTCTCTAGTGCTTCGGACCGGGAAGTCGTTTGTGCCGTGCCATTGGACAGTGGTCACAACGGATGCCAGCCTCTCCGGCTGGGGGGGGTGCTCAGTCAGCCCAGGGGGAGTCCTGCCTTCCAATCAATGTCCTGGAGCTCCGAGCGATCAAGTTGTGCCTCGCCGAGTGGTCCCTGGGTCTGCAGGACTGACCGATCAGGATCCAGTCCGACAACGCCACGACTGTGGCATACGTCAATCATCAGGGAGGCACACGGAGCTCGGCTGCAGCGACACATGTGCAGCGCACATCCTCCGGTGGGCCGAAAGGTTACGTTGCGTTACGTTACAGCTCTGTTGGCCGTGTACATTCCGGGGGTGCTGAACTGGCAAGCCGACTTTTTAAGTCAACAAACACTAGACCAAGAAGAGTGGTCACTACACCTGGAGGTGTTTCAGAGTCTTTTGCCGAAAATGGGGCACTCCAGACGTGGACCTTCTGGCGTCCCGTCTCAATCGGAGGTGTCACGGTTCGTGGCCAGGTCAAGAGACCCGTGGGTGGACGTGTCAGACGCGTTGGTGGAACCATGGGGTCACTATCGTCTAATCTATGCCTTCCCTCCTCTGAAACTTCTTCCTCGCCTGCTGCACAGAGTGGAAGACAAGGGGATTCCAACAATCCTGATCGCCCCAGATTGGCCGCACCGTCCCTGGTACGTGGACCTGGTGCATCTGGCGTCTACCCCTTAGAGAAGATCTTCTGTCGCAGGGTCCTATCTTTCACCCTGCTTTACAGTCGCTGGCTTTAACGGCATGGCTGTTGAGAGCCAGGTGCTGAAGGACCGTGGCCTGTCAGGCTCGGTGGTCTCTACCATGTTACGAGCACAGAAGTCTACTTGTACGTGGAAAGCCTACATCTCTGTGTGAAGAGATGAAATGGCACCCCCGTACATATGTGATGTCCCGGATTCTGCTGTTCTTACAGTGGATCAGGCTCTCGCCTTAAGTACGGTTAAGAGTCAGATTTCGGCTCTAGCTGTTTACTTTCAGCGACCCTTGGCGGCGCACTCCCTGGTTCTTACGTTTGTGCAGGGGGTTCGGCATGTGGCCCCTCCTGTGCGTCTTCCACTGCCTCCATGGGACTTGAATTTAGTCCTCTTGGTGCTTCAAGACGCTTCGTTTGAGGACATTTGAAAGATCCCTTTGTTGACTCTGTCCCAGAAGGTGGTTTTTCTGGTGGCAATTACCTTGGTCAGAGGGGTATTTGAACTGGCGGCCTTGTCCTGCAAGGTTCCCTACTTGGTCATCCATAAGGATAAGGTGGTGCTGCGGCCGCAGCCGTCATTTCTCACAAAGGTTGTTTCGGCTTTTCACATTAATGTGTTACCATCTTTATGTCCTCGGCCAAAAAAACTGAAGGAGGCCACTTTGCATTCCTTGGACGTGGTTCGGGCCCTACGGGTGTACTTGTCTGCTACGGCTCCTTTTCGGAAGTCGGATTCACTGTTCATGTCGGTGACTGGTCCTAAAAAGGGTCTGGAGGTCTCGTCGGTCTCCATTTCTAGGTGGATCAGACAGGTCATGGTTCAGGCCTATGCCCTAAGGGGGCGGGCGCCTCCCTTTCAGTTTACGGCGTATTCGACCAGGGCGATTGGTGCCTCTTGGGCTTTCCATCATCAAGCGTCTGTTTTACAGGTGTGTAAGGTCGTCAATCCACACCTTTTCAAAATTTTACAAGGTGGATGTAAGTGCATTTTCAGATGCCTCATTTGGCCGCAAGGTTTTACAGGCGGCAGTTTAAGATTGGAGTTCCTCCATTAAGAAACTCCGGTTTTTGTTTGGGGTGAAGCTTGGTTTGCTGTGTTTTCCCACCCCTCGAAAATGCTGCTGTGTCCTTCCGTGAACGGAAGAGAATATAGGATTTTTGTACTCGCCGTAAAATCCATTACTCCGAGTTCATGGAAGGACACAGCGCCCACCCCTCCTCCTTTTTGTTTGTACTGCTTGTTACGAACTGAAGTCAGAGAGTGGGATATACCTGGGGGACCCGCCCCCTGGGAGGTGCTGTACTGAAGAAAGTGCTGTTTTTTTTTCTGCCTAGTCTCTCCTGAAAGGAAGGATATATAACACTAAGGTCAATGCTGCTGTGTCCGTCCATGATCTCAGAGAAATACATTTTACGGTGAGTACAAAAATCCTATTTTTTTGCTGAAATTACTGTTTACTGGGTATAGAGACATAGGGCCAGATTCAGGTAGATGGGCGCTTCTTTACTTTGGAGTAACGTTTCTCATTTACGTTACTCCGCCGACACTTTTGGCGCAAGTACTGTTATTCACATAGCACTTGCGCGTAAACTTGCGCCAGAGTAACGATAATGCGCTGGCGTAACCCGACGCAAGTGGAAGTGGGTGTGATCATATGTAAATGATGGGCGGAGCCCAGCGCAGAGGCTTACGTTCAGCGCATCATCCACGGAGCATGCGCAGTAAGTGAGGCTTCACTCGCCCCCTTGTGCGCATGCTCACAACTTCCGTCGGCACAACTTCACGGGAAACGTCAGCGCAATGCGTCCCGTTGGGCGTTTAAATGCGCCCGTAGATGCGCCATTCCGGCACTAAAGTATATCCTGTTGCCCCTCCCCGCAGTGAAGTTACTTTTGTTCTGAGATGGCTGCTCCCGTTCCCCGCAAACACACAGGAGAAAGCTGAACTCTAAAGGCCAGGAGCTGTCAGTCGTCATCTCGGCTATGGAGACCTATGATGTCTTCCTCCATGGCTGTAAAAGTGGACAGAGGTGTTGTCCTGCAAGTGGGGGTGCTCAGCTAGCTCTTATCGTCGGTAACGCTGCTGTAGCTGCTCTCCTGCTGACCTGTGGCCGTCTGGAGTAAAGATAAAGCAGCTATTTGTAGAAATAACTTTGCGCCGGACGGACGAGATACGCGCGGCGCATGTAGCCAGCGTATGGTGCTAATCCGTTCGCGAATCGGGAAATAACCCTCATTTGCATATTTGCAGGGGAAATCAATAGGCGCGACTGATGCGGCAAGCGAAATTATGCGCTGACGAGACTCTGGCGTCGGAAAGTTAAGCCGATCGGAAATGGCCCGTTTTCTGTCGCATCTAGTTTGGTGGGTACGGCCACATAGAAACGACGGCGCATAATCACAGTTACGCGGCGCATATCGAATTACTCCAGCGCAAGTCTTGCTGAATCTGGCCCATAATAGTTAACTGATTCCTTTTAAAAACGATTGAAAATAGATAAAAATCAATCACTTAATGTACCTGTAGTTTCAGTTTCGTTTTTTGCATCTAGTTTAGTCTTTGCATGTGTTTTCCTGCCTCTGTGCTATACAGAGCCATAGAGCAGTGATGGTTTGGAAAACGAAACTAGAAGCTCCCAGTACCGTGGTCATCAGGAAACCGACAACCAGAAAGTGTCCAGAACAGAGAAGAATTACAGCAACATCAGAGCAAAAACGAACAACGAGGACATGAAACCAGGACTGCAGTAAGGTGAAGGAAGCTATTTAGCTAAAAATAAAATTTCCTTTAGCCCTGGTTCACATTAATGCTACTTTGAAATCATGCTACTTCCCTTGAAATAGTGCGATTTCAAAGTAGCAAGGTAAGAGCGATTTTAGCTGCTACTTGATAGACATCTGTGTGAAATCAGCAAAAGTAGTGCAGGAACTACTTTTGCAAATCGGTGCAGCACCACAAAATTGGTGTTGCACCGATTGGAACAGTACCATTGCCTCCAATATGCTGTGACTTATCATGCGATTATATCTCTCAAATCGCATGACAAATCGCTCCAATGTGAACCTAGACTAAGTGACCCTTTAATCAGGTGTAGCTAATTATCTTCTCGATGGCACACAGCCACGTGTTCCTCAGTTGTGATCAGCTGTGGTCATTTTGATGAGCTCAGCATTTCAGTCCCTGGTAATGAGACTAAAGCAAACAATCAACTATGGGTGGCAAAACACTGTCAAAAGATCTTTGGGATAAAGCTGTATATATTCAGGAGATGGATACAAAATCAATGCCTAGAAGCACAGTAAAGTTTATTATTAAAGTGGATATAAACCTTCACATGTGAAGTGAACAGCCTCAGATGATACACAGGGATGAATCAAACCTCCCTACATACGTTTTACATGTATATCTGCTGTCTTCATCTTTGTATATCCTTTAGAGTCGGTTCACACTAGGGCAACACGACTTCCAGCACGACTTTCAGAAGCAACTTCAACACGACTTGAGCATGAACCACAGGGCGATCTGGGGAGATTTACAACACGACTTGAAGTCCTTTTCAGGTCAGGAGACATTCCAGTGGCCAATAAAACAACAATCAGCTCTGGGAGAGAGAGGGGGAGGGAGAGGTTTGCCTGAGAAATGTATGTGATCTTCATGGAAAGTAGCTTCAATTAAAACGGTGATCAGACTTGGAAGCGACTTCCATTGAAATCAATGGGTACAAATCGCCTAGAGGTCTGATTGAAGTAGTACAGGAACCTCTTCTGAAGTCGGAGCAACCTCAGTAGTGTGTATTAACACCTCTCCCATTCACTTGCATTGCTTTTCTGGACAGCGCGACTTGGGGCGACTTGAGACGACTTCAAGTCGGATCCCAAGTCGCCCCAGTGTGAACCGACTCTTAGAAAGTGCACGTTGTGTTAGATTTTCTCTTCCTGATTTGGCCCTGGTTCACACTGGTGTGATTTGACATGTCAAGTTGTTGGCATTTGCTGGCAATGGCATCATCCTAATCAGTGCGGCACTGCACCGATTTCAAAAAGTAGTTTCTGTACTACTTTTTGCGATTTCACCCCCGCGATTTACATTGACATCTGTGCAGATGTCTCTGTAATCGCAGCCGAAATCGGGACCGACAAGAGGGAATGAAATTGTGTGAGTTCAGCTAAACTTGCATGGCTTCACTCCTGCAGCCCAGTGTGAACCTGAGCTAACACTGCAGAGAAGCCTGAGCATACAGCCAAGACAGCTGATTGGAGGAAACGCGCACACACCCCCTCTCCTCATAGGCAAAAGAAGAAAGGAATGTGCAGAGGTCTGCTCTTAGATGACAGAGCTAGACAGCTACAGGACTTGGTGCTTTGACGAGAGATACGAAAACACTACAGATATATGCCCAACTCAAATTTCATTAATCCGATTACATCCACTTAAAGAAGTGGAAGGTATTTGGTACAACACAGACCCTCCCTGGGTCAGGACATCACTCCAAACTGAATGAAAGAGACAGGAGGAAACTGATCAGAGAGTCTACAAAGAGGCCTACAGCAACTCTGAAGCAGTTGCAGGAATGTATAACAAAGAGTGGTCCCTGTGTGCAATATCACAAATGTGGCTTGTATGGGAGGGTTGCAAGAAAAAGGCACTCCTTAAGAAAGGCCACATGCAGTCACCACTGAACGTTGCTAAAATGCACCTTGAAGACTTTAAGGCCACATGGAAAAAGGCGTTATGGTCAGATGAGACTAAAATTAAATGATATGTCTGGTGGAAATCCAATACAGCTCACTATCCAAATAAGGCCATTCCTACAGTAAAGCATGGAGGTGGTAATATCCTGTTATGTGTGTTTCTCTGCAGCAGGGACTGGAGCACTGGTCAGCACTGGTAAGGATAGAAGGAAAAACAGATGATGCAAAATGCTCAATACAAAATACGTTAAATTCTTGAGAAAAATCTTCTGCCCTCTGCCAGAAAGTTATCAATGGAAAGAAAGTTTACTGTCCAACATGACAATGGCTCAAAGAACACAGCAAAAATTACCACACAGTGGTCGAAGGAGAAAAAGGTGAATATTCCTGCATGCCCTAGTCGGAGCCCAGACTTTAAATCTGTGGAATGACTTGAAGACTGCGGTCCACAAACGGTCACCATCAAATTAAATTGAATTTGAGCAGTTCTACGAAGAAGAGTTGGCAATTATTGCAAAGTCTAGGGGCCAGATTCTCGTAGATCTGCCCTTTTTTAGCGTATCCCCTTTATACTACGCCTCCGCACTATTTACGGGCAAGTGCTGTATTCTCAAAGCACTTGCTCCATAATTTGCGGCGGTGTAGCGTAAATGGGACAGCGTAAGGCCGCGTAATTCAAATAGGGAAGGAGGGGGGGCATACTGTATTTAAATTAAGCGCCCCCACGCCGAACGAACTGCGCATGCGCCGGCCGTAAATGTAGCCCACTGCGCATGCTCCATAGTACGCAGCAAATACATTAATTTAGACGGCAACGTAATTAACATACAGCCCTATTCGGGACGAGTTGCGCAAATGACGTAAACGACGGAAAAACACGACGCTGTCCCGACGTCCATACCTAACATGGTGTATGCCGGACCTACGCAAGGTTACCCCTCATATAGCAGGGGTAACCTTACGCTTACGCAAACTACGACGACGGCGCGCAAATACGTTCGGGCTCATTTGCATATTCGACACAGAAATCGACAGGAACGCCACCTAGCGGCCAGCGTAACATTACAACTTAGATCCGACAGTGTAAGTGACTTACGCAAGTCGGATCTAAGCGAAATCTATGCGTAACTGATTCTAAGAATCAGTCGCATTGATACCCAGGGCCAGATACAGAGATACGACGGTGTATCTGGAGATACACCATCGTATCTCAGCTGAGAATCTGGCCCTAGATGTGCAAAGTTAGTAGAGACAAATCCCAACAGACAAAAGGGTGCAATTAAAGCAAAAAGTGGTTCAACAAAATACCGACACAAGGGTGTGATCCTTTGTTTTCCAACTCTGTAATTATATATATATATATAGTTTTTCACTTGGATGTTTATAAGTTGTACTGAATAAATACAGCTGGATAAAACAAAAGTTGTGTCTGTCTTCATTTCAGGTTGTGAAGCAACATTATATTATTATTTTAAAGGGGGTGGTTCTTTACTATACCCACTGTATATTTAAGTTGGTGAGCTGCTGCCATTTACCGTGTTTATCTTCATATTACGAGCATCGGCGTATAGCGCGCACCCCCAACCTGGAAGGAAAATTTTATGAAAAAAATAAATAAATACTTAGTCCTGAATGCCCCTTGTCGGTGTCTTGCCCGGCGTCCATGTCCGGTCCGGCGTCCGTCTACGGCCTTGTGGTGTCCTCCCCGCCTCTCCCGCGCTGTCTCTGAGCCGATCCCCGCCGACATATACCGAGCGTAGTACACTCAGGCACGCTCGGCTCCTTTCGCATAAAGGCTAGGAAGTGGCACAGGGCGTGGCCACGAGGGGAGCCGAGTGTACTGCGCTTGGTATATGTCGGCGGCGGAGATCGGCGTATATCGATTTTTCAGGGGAAAAAAGTGCGCGGTATACGCCGATAAATACGGTACTTGTCCGGGACTTTATTCTATGGGTGTGCACCCTTTCTGTGGTTTCCTATTTAGCTGGATGGATTTTGGAGTGGTTTGAAGTTCATACATGGGAAATTATAACATCAGCCTTTTGTTTCATTATAGCTATGATGGCAACTGTTCAGTTTGCCTATTTCATAAAGAGCATTCTGATCAGAAAGTACATCTTGGCAGACTATACTGTTAAATATGCATCTGTAAACCATACCTCCATCGGTTTCCTAATTAACCCTATGGCACATACTGTAATATAAATTTTTATTTTTGCTTTAGTTACCGTATTTATCGGGGTATTGCGCGCTCCGGCGTATAGCGTGCACCCCCAACCTAGAAGGAAAATTTCAGAAAAAAAAAATACTTAGTTTGAATGCCCCTCCTTGGTGTTTTTTGCCCGGCGTCCATCGGCGGGCTTGTCTGGTCCGGCATCTGTCTGCAGTCTTGGTGGTGTCCTCCCCGCTTCTCCCGCGCTGTCTCCAAGCCGATCCCCGCTTCCTGAGCGGTGTTTGAACGCCACCGCCGATATATACCAAGCGCAGTTCACTTGGGCACGCTCAGCCAGGCTCGGCTCCTGACCGCGATGGGGAGCCGAGCCTGGCCGAGTGTACCCGAGAGTGCTGTGCTCGGTATATGTCGGCGGCGGCGGCTTTCAAACACAGCACGGGAAGCAGGGATCGGCGTATATCGCGCACCCACGATTTTCCCCTCATTTTAAGGGGGAAAAAGTGAGCGGTATACGCCAATGAATACGGTACTCTCTAAATAAGTCTTTAATGAATAATATTTGTGTGTAGGTAATTGATGGTCCTCTCCAAAATTGTATCTACTACCCTTTGTTAATTAAATAAAATCAATTCATGCAGCCAAACGCCACATGCAAAATATAGCAGAAAAGAAAATCTCAACTTTGTGCAATCTGCTAAAAACAATCTTTTTTTTTTTTTCGATGAAAAAATTCAGATGGACTTTTTTCATCAGAAAACCGATCGTGTGTGGACCCTATTGGACTTTTTTCCATCAGTGTAAAACAATAGAACATCGGGAAAAAAAACAATAGTCTCCAGGGTGTTCCTCTGACCTTTTTTAAAATTACGGCTTTTCCTTTTATCTCATTTTGTAATGTAAGTTGTACTTTTTATTCAATAATTGTATAGGACATTGTCCCATCTAAACATATCAAGTTTTGTAGAAAATTTGAGTGACTTTGTTCTTATTTCTGTGAAACAACTTCCGCCCAAAATAGGGTTTTCAATCTTTTGCCCAAATCTGACTTTCCAATTATATTGTTCATTGGAATTCTTTAAAGTCATTTTTTAAACCTTTTTAAACCGTGCTAATTTTAGTTGCATTTCAAAAAAAAATTCACTCTCTGGTGCATTGGAGCATTCTATGTATGCGGTCAGACCAGATGGTGAGGTTAAGCGGGTTTGACCATATTGGATTACAAGAATGTAGTGTAAACCAGTTCTGTAAATTTGAAATGATTGAATTTTCCTATACTGCTGGTTTGCTTATTGTTAGTACATGGAGGGTGAAACTTGGCATTTGAATAGAGCGGGAGGAATAAAAACTGTTGTGGGGCCCATCTTTGTGTACATAATTGGAAACAGGAATCCATATATCTGGTAAAAACGGAGGATGAATGAATGCAACAATCACTGATGCAGAAACATTGAAAAACAGTATATGCACCACAACTGATGTAGATGTACCCTGCCGAACTATAGTTAAAGAACATGCCAAGGTGGGTTCATGGTCGGTAGGCAGGTAGATCACGCTTATACACATCAAGACAAAGTGATTCTTGAGCAAGGTGGTCCAGGTTTATACAGAAAGAGATGAGCAAAAGCCATTACCCTTTTGTTGCCAGTTTACAATGTTACAATCTGAAGTCAGGTCAGTTGAGAGTCCCACACTGTAATCCAGAAACGCACAAGGTGCCATGGTTACTGCAAAGACCTTCCAGTACTTGGCCCTTGCCTGAAATTACGCTTTAAAGATGGTCAGTGCAAACACTAACTGTGCCTAAAATGGGCGTTCTGGTCCAGTCACGTGATCTCTTCAGCAGTCGGTTTCGGGGTGAGGAGAGTGCACCAACAATGGATGGCATGCCTAGGCAGTGATCTCTCCCATAGGGCATCTATTGTTGGCTGTCCCTCCTCTCCCCTGAAGCTGACCACTCGAGCCAATCACATGACTGGACCGAAGTGCTCTGAGAATAGGTATAGACATTTTCCTTCTACAGGGTAGTTAGAAGGGGAATGGGAGCTGTTTTAAGCTTAAGGAGAAGTCCAGCCTGAGCTTGTTTGGTTGGGCTTCTCCTATGGGTCACAGGAGTGCAATTTGTTTTGCACTCCTGTGACTTGTTTTCAGCAGAGAGGTCTGAAGTCCACTCTCTGGCATCACCAAGATCAGCCCAGGCTTTGTGTCGTTGCGACTCTGGAAGTCTGGATCCGCCAGGTGCCAGGACTGATAGCCGTCTCAGCCTCTCAGCGAGCTGCTGAGATGGCCGTTCCCAGCCCTCCATAGCGCCAGTGAGCGTGGAGGAGCAAAGAATGAGAGCTGCTGATTGACAGTCAGCAGCTCTCTGCTCTGGGAGCAGTGAGAACCAAGCCATCTGTGGTGTTCTCATTGAAGAGGCGCCGGGGAACAAATGCAGCATCAGATGGATGCTGCATGCACCTAGATAAGTATAAATCTGCAATGAACAGGATTCCCATACTTTTTCTTTAGTTAGTTAGCTCTAGCCTCAAATTCCACTTAAATACCTGGGATATGTGCTTTGAAGTACAGAAGAGTAATTAGAATGCAAAAGCATCTTCCTGTCCAACTGATGGGCCCATCAGAGTGGTGTACTGTCCCATGTATAATTATGGACAGAACATGTTGTCACCACAGAGTTGCCAACTTATTTTAGTGAGTTTGTTCTATCCCTTGAAGAACAAATTCTCGTTCAAGGAAACTACCCATTTCCACCCCCGCACATCCTGACTGGCTGCATATGCATTAGAAAGAGGGCTTTTCTGGAACATGTAGCTTGCAAATGCTATGCAGTGCCTCCTAAAGCAGGATGAAGGTAAGTACTGGGGCCATGATTAAAGGGGTTTAAAGACAACAATATGTTCCTATTAAATTAAAGTCTGACAGTAGCTGATAAAGTAAAAAGAAATGTTTTGCATTATAACTAGTTTGATCCCTGTTGAAATCGAGCCGTTTTATTGACCCTTGTCACTCCTGAATCGTTATTCTCACTGACTTCCTGGTTTGCAGTGTGCATTCATTCTTGCTACATCACGGCCTAATGGGACAACTACAGTTCCCATTAGGCTTAGCCTCCATGCCTGTGAGGGATAAGAGAACATCTTCACGCAGGGCTGTAGTCATAGGGAGGGGGTGAGCACATTCTGCTTTCCACCATGCCAAACGGCTCAGATGCTGGTGGAAAGCAAGAAGAGGAGAGACAGGAAATGGCATTTTCAAACCTGGATTACTGTATTTTGGAGGTCAAAAGGAAAAACAAGGTAAGTGATATTTAAAGGCTCTAGCTTACAGCAATCAATTGATCTAATAAAAAAAACTAACCTTTAGTGTTCCTTTAAGAGGGACATCCAATTGCACTGCGTTTTGTAAACCGTTTTTGGGATGATGTTAACCTAACATTGACACTTTTTTTATTCTATTGTTGTTTTTCTTCTATAACAATAGTTATTTGAAGTTACACTTTGTTATATGCCATTTTTTTATAAGAACACACATTTTCAGTGTATCCATAATTGACTACTTCTCATATGTATGTTCTATTATTGTTGCTTCAAATATTTGTGAGAAAACCTTTTTTCAATAAAAAAAAAGTTTTTATAAAAAAAAAAAACTGCTGTGGTTCACATGAACCCACTGCATCAGCGTGAATGGGGACTTGGTTGATCGGTTCTCATGTAAAATTGATCACTTTTAACCACTTGCCAACCCGCCACAGTACTTATATTGCAGTTGTGTGGCACATGCAGGCTCATAGATGTGTCATTGTGCCTGCTCTGCTATAGGAGCTGGACACAGCATATTGTGGATCCCATTACCTGGCCACAGGGGATCATATAGTTGCTATGCTGACAGGCTCAAAAAAAAAAAACTATTACGTTTTTAGAGTGGCCTAGTCAAAATTTGGACTTAAATCTGATTGATGCTGTGGCAGGACCTTAAACAGGCTATGAACGCTTGAAACCCCTTCAATGTGGCTGAATTAAAACAATTCTGCACAGAAGAGTGGGCCAAAATTCCTCCACAGCAATGCAAAAGACTCCTTGCCAGTTATTGCAAACACTTGATTGCAGAAACTCATTTTCAGTTACTTTTCTGAGGCTATTTTGCAGGGTTAGAAACTGATTTGATAGAAATGGAAACACAGACTGAACAAGCTGCATATTCTCGCATACTGAAGCATGTTTGTGTAGCGTCTTGTGTAGTTTTACATTAGCTAGGGTGGGGCTGTGGCTGGCTGACCCTAGTTTCACTATCTGGTTATTTCGTTTATGTAATGTTCAGGAGAAAAAAACAGGAAAGGTAAATGGCATTGTGTTGCAATGCACCGTTATGCATTGCACACTTTCAAATGTTTTCATTACTTTAACTAGGTATTAGTGTACAGTGGAACTTTGGTTTATGAGTAACGTGGTTAACAAGCATTTTAAAGATGGGCAACTTAAAAAAAAAAATCTGACTTGGTTTGCGAGTGTCGTCTCGCAAAACGAGCAGAATTCAAGCTAATGGAGTGTGCAGTACAGCATTTGGTCAAAGGTGCGGGGGGCATCGGTGACACTTGGAACGGTTCGGAGCCAATTGGAAATACTTAATTACTTGAAAAAACTCAGAAATACTTATTTCCAGGGTGTTTCCGAGGTCTGCCGAGCATTTCCGAGACTCTCTGGCACCCCCCCCCACCTCTGGCCACATGCGGTATTGCATGCCATTGACGTCAATGCAGAAAAAAAAATTCCGTTTCCATTGACTTCTATGGGGAAACTCGCTTTGATATGCGAGTGCTTTGGATTACAAGCATTCTCCCAGATGGATTATGCTCGTAATTCAAGATTCCACTGTAGTTCTGTTCCCTTACCTCGTAATGATGGGCTCAGTTTGTAGTGTCATGTATGACCAATTCCTCTATGTACATCTTATGCTGAAACTGGCCAGTCCCTATTCATCAAAGGGACAAGCAACGTCTTGTTTTCCGGGCCACATCAAAACCATGAGTTTCTCTGTGTTGTGTTACAAATGTGGGAGTGCATGTGATGAAATTCTTCTCTTCCAACTACGTCATAAGATCTCTGTTACTTGTTCTGCCCGTTTGTGGCCGTGTCATAAGTTATTACTGTTTAGCTCGTATCTGCAGAGCACCAACGTGAGAGACCCAGGGATTGTTCTTATACTACAGACAGAGGTCATTCCACATGTTGGAACAAAAAGAGAAACTTCTGAAGCCGGGGGAGTATTTATTCTACGCACTGTGTGTACAGGGTAACAAACGGCACCATGAAACATGATCAATACACATCTTCTCTTAAACCCAAGGTGCAGGTAGGAATGCCTATAATGTAGTCATGCATCAAAATATCGGCGGAAATTATCAGCCTAAAATAGGGTTTTCAGCACCGTGCTGAAAAATGGTCATTAATTTGTCCATGATTTTACCGTGGTTTTACCTTGCTTATAGTGTGTTTTTTCGTAGGTCATGTGACTTAAAAATTCATCAAAAATGTAACGGCATTTTTTATGTGTTCTTGCTGCGTTCACAATGCAGAGGTACGTTTTTGGTGCGGTTTACCAAATATGCAGCAAACAGGATTTCTAACATTGCTTCAAACGGTTCCTACAATAAATGTATTCTTTTAAATTCATGACAATTAAAAAGTCGAATACGATGCAAAAAAAAAAAAAAAAAAATATATATATATATATATATATATATATATATATATATAATATATATATATATATATATATATATATATATATATATATAATATTTTTTTTAAAACATAAATTTCGGTTTTGGCCAAGTGCATCCTGAATTTTCGGTTTCGACACCGAAATGTCCATTTTTGGTGCACCACTACTATAATGCCTTTTAAAGGAGCTGAGAAGTCTTCTAAGCATGTGGTCAAAAGTAAAGATAGAATAAAAGTGATCCTAGGGGTGGCCATAACTGGAATTCAGCTCTGAAATAGTGAGAAAGAACAGCTACTTGCAGAGCAGGAGGTAAATTTTGCACATCGGGTGTTAAGAAAGGTAAACTCTAAGCTGCTGCAAAAAAAATTTCCTCCAAAAAGGACTTCACTTACATTTCAGATGAATCTGTATCTACAGTTTGTAATGCGCTAGCACAAAATACACAGCACCAATACACTGACATTGAGCCTTGGGCATACAACATTAACACCAGCTCCCCTCCCCCTTCCAGTATTTTATACTTTGTTTTTATACCTGCCATTTTTCTTGAATTCTATAAAGTGGTTGTAACTTTGGAAAAAAAATCTGACTTCTGCCAAGACAAAGCTATTATTATTATTATTATTATACAGGATTTATATAGCGCCAACAGTTTATGCAGCACTTTATAATAGGGGTGCGACGGATCAAAAAACGTACGGTTTGGATCATTTCTCGGATCGGAGACATGGATCGGATCATTTTTTTGGATCAGCAAAAAAAAAAAGTCGGAACGTGGCTCAGGCACTTTCAGCATGTGTTTTAAAGCCCTCGTATTGCACAACTGAATATGGCCTCCTGTCTACACCTATAAACGCACCAATAGCGTTTGTGATGGCTTTAGCGCGGTCTGATTGTGCAACAAGGGGCTGGTTAAATGCTGCGGTGATAAACGGTTGTTGAGCAGCTTTCATTTTTTTGTTTTCACTCCTGTCAGTGAAACACCGAGGTGATGTTGCTTCAAAAGCGGGCCATGCTCGATGTGTTTCCATTGTCATATGGCTGTCTTGTGCCACAGTGCCTACATACCGTCACGGTTTTATCCACCAACCTCTTTCCTTCATCCTTATATTTGACAGGGAAGCCAAAATGCTCCCATACAGGGGAATTAAATGACGCAGGGCGTTTAAGCTCCTTCGTTCCTCCACTTGCCATGACCACGCTGTGTGTGGACTGAACATGCGCACAACTATTTTTTTCAGAAATGAATCCATGGATCACGTGTGTGCGGTTCGGATCAATATCTTCAATACGGGTCAATGAGGATCCGTTGCACCACTACTTTACAATATAAACGGGAGACAATACAGTTATAATACAATAAAATACAACAGGATTAAGAGGGCCCTGCTCGGAAGAGCTTACAATCTAATGGGGTGGGGCAGGTGGTACAAAAGGTTGTAACTGTGGAGAATGAGCTGATGGAAGTGGTAAGATATTAGTTGGAGACATGATAGGCTTACCTTCAGGCGATCCCTGTTTTCAGGGATCGCCTGAAGGTAGAAAAAGTAGGGGATAGCCAGACAGGTTGAGCTAGCAAGTTTCAGAGGATGGGAGGGGCTCTGGAGATGAGCATGGGAGGAGGAGACAAGAGAGTTTTGACAGGAGGAGGTCTTGAGAACGGTTTGGGATATGGTTGGAGACGAGATTGGTGATGTAGCTAGGGGCGGATTGAAGGAGGCGGGTTGGCAGACACTGAGTGGTTGGTAAGGTGGATAAGTCTGGCAGCAGCATTAACCTCCCTGGCGGTATGATTCTTTCAGATTTTAGGTGCTAAAAGCGGTACCATTATTTGCAAGAGAATTTGGCGTTTTATACTGTAGGCTTGTAATTCTTAGGAATAACTGAAATCTATCCAAACAAGAGTCTAATAGGCATCCTGGGTATGATTTTTTTTTTTTTCTTATTAAAAATTATAATATAATAAATAATTATAAAAAATTATAACAAATAATAATATAATTATAGTAAAAATTATTCAATAATGTAATCAAATCAAAATCACTGAAATTTGCTCAGTTGCAGAATTTTTGCTGTCATTATTTTTTTTTTTTTTATGACGAATTTCCCCATAAATCGCTATCGCTAAATTCTGCAAGTGATTCTGATTTATTATCGCTGTTTTTTAGCTGCTCTAAAACAATTTTTGCCATAAAGGGACACTTTTGGTTGCTATGGGCAATCTGCAGTTTGCAGGGAGAAAGAACAGTTTTTATTATATAAAATGACATGTAGTGTACAGGGCAGACCACTAGGGACATGGGGGGTGTGTATTTTTTACATACAGTACTGTAATCTATAAGATTACAGTGTACTGTATGTATAGTGTTTGTTTACTTTTTTAAATTTGGCGCCGTTCCCCCCCTACGTCGCGACGCTCGCAGGGAAGGGAATTGGCGGAACACACAGCATCAGGCGGACATCCGCCCGCCGTGTACTGCGGGGATTCATCGCTGGATCGCAGAGAAAAGGTAAGTAAACTTTTTTCTGCATCCAGCGAGGTAAGCGCGTGTGTGGCACGGGGTTACCGATCTTAGCTTAAAAATCTCACCCCGTGCCACACACGGGAAGACCGCCAGGGAGGTTAAAGATAGACTGAAGAGGGCATAACCTATGAAGAGGCAGGCCAATGAGAAGGGAGTTGCAATAGTTAAGGTGAGAGATAACAAGGGAGTGAATGAGGGGCTTGGTGGTTTCATTTGTTAAAAAGGGGACACATTTTAGAGATGTATGCATAGCATACTAGCTCATTATCTAATACTCGCCTGGGATCCAAGCAGGGGCGGACTGGCCCAGGTGGAAAGGTGGATATTTCCCCCCAGGCCGCTTACATTTTCTTTAAAAGGGCCGCCCGCGGTACAGTCTGTCTGTATTTTTATTTTTTTGTAGAACTTGGCCGCGGAGGCTGCCGATTGGCTGGCTGCTGCTGGCAGGCTGCACTGCATTGTGGGAGTTGTATTTTGGCCGCGGCGGCCGCTGATTGGCTGGCTGCTGCACTGCATTGTGGGAGTTGTAGTTTGGCCTTGCTAAAGTTAAGGAACTTATCAGCACAGCAAACTACAACTCCCACCTCCCAGGAGCCTTAGGGCCAGGCAGGTCATGTGACACGTCAGGGGAGGGACACGGTACAAGCGGGCTGGCTGCAGAGACGTGACAGACAGACTGACTGAAAGGCTGCAAAAGTAAGATGACCTGTCTGTCAAAACGTTATCACAGTACTGTATGGGCACCAGCAGACTCAGCCAGCCACTCCCCCTGCCATGAAACTCAGCCATGAGTCCCACCCCCCTGTATGGCGCGCTGTGTTTCTCCTGAGTCCTGACTCCTGACTGAGATGAGGTCTCTGTTTCATCCACTCTTCCACCCAGCCGTTTGTCAGCCACCCCCTGTCAGCAAGCCCCTCTCCCTGTCGGCAAGCCCCTCTCCCTGTCGGCAAGCCCCTCTCCCTGTCGGCAAGCCCCTCTCCCTGTCGGCAAGCCCCTCTCCCTGTCGGCAAGCCCCCCTCCCTGTCGGCAAGCCCCCCTCCCTGTCGGCAAGCCCCCCTCCCTGTCGGCAAGCCCCCCTCCCTGTCGGCAAGCCCCCCTCCCTGTCGGCAAGCCCCTCTCCCTGTTCAGCAAGCCCCTCTCCCTGTTCAGCAAGCCCCCCTCTGTGTCAGAAAGCCCCCCTCCCTGTCAGCACCCCTCCATTTCAGCAAGCCCCATCTGTGTCAGCAAGCCCCCCTCCCTGTCAGCACCCCTCCATTTCAGCAAGCCCCCCTCCCGGTCAGCGAACCCCCCCTCTGTCAGGAACCTCCCCTGTCGGCACCCCTCCATTTCAGCAAGCCCTCCTCCCTGTCGGCAAGCCCCCTTCCCTGTCGGCAAGCCCCCTTCCCTGTCGGCAAGCCCCCTTCCCTGTCGGCAAGCCCCCCTCCGTGTCGGCAAGCCCCCCTCCGTGTCGGCAAGCCCCCCTCTGTCAGGAACCTCCCCTGTCAGCACCCCTCCATTTCAGCAAGCCCCCCTCCCTGTCAGCACCCCTCCATTTCAGCAAGCCCCCTCTGTGTCAGCAAGCCCCCCTCCCTGTCAGCACCCCTCCATTTCAGCAAGCCCCCCTCCCGGTCAGCGAACCCCCCCTCTGTCAGGAACCTCCCCTGTCGGCACCCCTCCATTTCAGCAAGCCCTCCTCCCTGTCAGCAAGCCCTCCTCCCTGTCAGCAAGCCCTCCTCCCTGTCGGCAAGCCCCCTTCCCTGTCGGCAAGCCCCCCTCCGTGTCGGCAAGCCCCCTTCCCTGTCGGCAAGCCCCCCTCCGTGTCGGCAAGCCCCCCTCCGTGTCGGCAAGCCCCCCTCCGTGTCGGCAAGCCCCCCTCCGTGTCGGCAACCTCCCCTCCCTGTCAGCCAGCCCCCATTTTTTTTTTGTTTCGTTGTAATGGAGGTCTCTATTGGGGGGGGGGCACAGGCACTGTGATATTTAATCTGTTGTGGGGTGCCTGTGGATTGCTTTGAATTTTTTTTTTTGTAATTAAAATGCTGCTCACACTGTCCACTGCCCTACTGACACCGTCCACTGCCCTACTGACACCGTCCTGACACGGCACCGGCCAGGGACATGTTGTCCCAGAGTTACTTTGGGGGTGTGCACAGGACCCACGGGTAATGTCACAGGCACAGTCACTGAAAGCAAAAAGTGTGTTTTAAGAGTTTACAACCACTTTAAGCTGGTCACATGTTGGATCCTCTTCTGATCTTCTTCAGTGTTGGGTGGTCCCCAGTTATTCCGAGAGCAACATTGATGTGATGACATTAGCACCGCTCTCTGCATTATTGCACTTTGAGTTCAAGGCATCATGGTAATATGAGCCCAGGATGCCACGTACTCACAGTATCTCCTCCATCTTCTAGGTTTAATGGTATATCATTTCACCCTGAAGACTGAGGACATCTTGTGGCAGAAAGTACTTACTACTGTGTGCAGGTTAGAACTTAATTTTAAAGCGGAGTTCCACATTTGGCACCTTTTCAGGGGGGAACAGGGACCTGTTTTTTGACAGGTTCGCTTTTCCACTCCTGGTTGACCGGGCCATGGCGAGGTACGTCAGCAGCTTGGCCCTTCTCCTCCCTCCCCTTCTGCCGGGCCAGTGAGAGAGTGCAGCATGCTTTTTGCAGTAGGGACCTGGCCCTGAAGCCAAAAGGCTACGCTGACAGGTTGCCTTACCAGCAAAGGCGGCAGCAGCACCTGACCAGCCAATGTAAACACCGCGCCGACAGCGCTGGTCTCCATGACAGGTAATTTTCCTTTTATTAAGTCAGCAGCTGCCGTATGTGTAGCTGCTGACTTTAAATTTTTAAAGGGGGGAAACAGAACTCCTCTTTAATTACTGTTGGGGGGGGGGGGGGTGCTATTGACAGTACTGTGTGTCATGAATGTGCAACTGCGTATACTGTATTGGGATAGATTGTTGAACTAATTTTTATCAATGTATGTTGAGATTTGAAGTCGCTGCAGACACCAATGATGATCAGTGTGCCAGCCACAGTTAACCTGCCCATACCTCTGATGGTAGCAAAAACCACTGTAACAGTATTTAATGCGTAGATGACTTAAAGTGCTAATAAACCCAAAAGCAAATATTTATTATATTGCAGCTTAGATGTGATGGCTGTATGTGTGCCATTTACCACTGACGGGTGCTTACAATGCTTGGCTTTTATCGATATATTTATGCAAAACCCTCCCCTCCCCCAGATAAACAATGTTTCAGCCCCAGAAGAATTGGCTGCTCAATGACCAGCCATTTTTTTGCGATACGGCACTGCATTGCTTTAACTGACAATTGCGCGGTCGTTCCCACAAATAGGGCTTTTTTTTTTTTTTTTTTGTGGTGTTTGATCTTCTCTGTGATTTATTTAAAAAAAAAAAAAACAGTATTTTATACTTTTTGCTATAATAAATATTCCAATTATTTTTTTTTTTTTTTTAAAGGAAAGTTTTTTTTTTTTTCAGTTTTAGGTCGATTATGTATTCTTCTACATATTGCCACATTTGGTGCATTTTGGTACATCGCTACTGCCGACCACGTGCATTAGCACCCCCGAAATGTGCAGCCACTTTAACTGGTTGCCGACCAGCCGCCGCAGTTATAAGGCAGCAGGTCGGCTCCCCTGCGCGAGAGCCCGTAGCTATACGTCGGCTCTCTTAAAGGCTATACGTCGGCTCTCTTAACGTGCACACCCCCTGCTCGCCCCCGAGTCCCGTGCGCGTTCCCAACGGGCGCGATCCCCGCCGGGCACCCGCGATTGCTCGGTACAGAGCGAGGACCAGGAGCTGTGTGTGTAAACACACAGCTCCCGGTCCTGTCAGGGGGAGAAATGCTGATCTTCCGTTCATACAATGAAGATCAGTGATTTCCCCTAGTGAGTCCACCCCCCCCCCCACAGTTAGAACACACCCAGGAACATACTTAACCCCTTCCCCGCCCCGTAGTGTTAACTCCTTCACTGCCAGTGTCATTTTTATAGTAATCCAATGCATTTTTATAGCACTAATCGCTATAAAAATGCCAATGGTCCCAAAAATGTGTCAAGTGTCCGCCATAATGTCGCAGTACCAAAAATAAATCGCTGATCGCCACCATTACTAGTAAAAAAAAATATTATTAAAAATGCCATAAAACTACCCCCTATTTTGTATACGCTATAACTTTTGCGCAAACCAATCAATAAACGCTTATTGTGGTTTTTTTATTTTTTATTTTTTTTTGTTTAACAAAAACTATGTAGAAGAATACGTATCGGCTTAAACTGAGGGAAAAAAAGTTTTTTTAATTATTTTTGGGGGATATTTATTATAGCAAAAAGTAAAAAATATTGATTTTTTTTCTAAATATTCGTTCTATTTTTGTTTATAGCGCAAAAAATATAAACCGCAGAGGTGATCAAATACCACCAAAAGAAATCTCTATTTGTGGGAAAAAAAGGACGCCGATTTTGTTTGGGAGCCACGTCGCACGACCGCGCAATTGTCAGTTAAATCGACGCAGTGCCGAATCGCAAAAAGTGCTCTGGTCATTGGGCAGCAATATGGTCCGGGGGTTAAGTGGTTAAGGTGGAACCAAAACCTCCTATCCTTTACAGTCTATGAAGTTGCCATCTTAGCGTGTGATCTACAGTTGCCATGGTACTGCACATGTGATCAGTTGGGACACCAACCATTTAATGGCTTATGAGCTCAGTTGAGAGCACAAGCAACAGTGACAGTTCTCATTTACAACATAGAAATAGTGCAGCGCAAACAATACAATACAATGTCTTTAATGGTGCTTCTCAGGCACCATATATCAAAGTTCTGTGTAAATATAAACAAAAAATAATAAATAAAAAGTGATATATTGCACCAATAAAATGATATATTACACCAATAAAATAAGTGCATAGAATATCTAAACGAATGTCCATATAATAATCTGTGCAGAAGATCCAATTTTCCAATTGGTCTAATTAAAGTCCACCAGGGTGCAAACGTGATGAGAATTGATCCAATAATTAAATTGATCTAATTAAAATCCACCAGAGTGCAAACGTGATGAGAAGATATACGGTGATCCCACCACCAAATGGGTATTCTACTATTACCTCCAAGAAAGACCACTGTTTTACCAGATGGTCATACTGCGCATAAGTATCCAACAGGAAGCCCAGGAAAAAGATGTTATGTAGAATCCTCACGTCAGGCATGATAATGGCAAAGCAAAAAGAGAAAAAAAACAAACATCTAAGAGCTTCCATAAAAACCAGGGGTTTATTGCAGCATATAGCATACAGCTTACTCACATTTGGTGAGGAAATAAAAAGCATCAACGAAAAAACAAAAAAAACGTTACCTCCTTCTCCACTGGCAAAAGCTATACCATTAAAAATCTCATTACCTGTCAGACAGTTGGTGTAGTCTACATGCTGGAATGTGATTGCGGATTCCAGTATGTAGGCCGCACATCCCGTGCCTTATCGGTCCGTGTAGGAGAAATATTAAGTTGGGTAAACGGTCCCACAGTGTTTCTAAGCATTTCCGTCAATATCATAATAGGAATCCTAGATGTTTGAAATTTTGGGGCCTTGAGAGGGTCGACAAACATTGGAGGGGTGGGAATTACATTCGCCAAATTAGCAAAAGAGAGTCCTTCTGGATTTATGAGACCAAAGTGCTCACTCCAGAAGGCCTCAATGTAGAATTTGACTTAAATTGTTTTATATCCAACAAATAAATGTTTTTTAGTTCATTTTAGTTATTTAATATAGTGGTATTTAAATATTAATTTGAATTTAGATTTATGGAGATCGGTAAATGGATCGTATTTTTATGTAGATCCTTTATTCCACTTGTGTCCTGTAGATGTTTTTATTATTTTTATTATTAATAGTAGTTTTTATTTTATTGTAACAATTAAATAGGATATGTTCAATTTTATTTGTCTATATGCATATCAAAGAGGTTCTGATCTGACCGAGCGCTGTTATATAATATATATGTATTTATGCTTTTTACCCACAAGATGGCGACATCTTAGTATTATTTTCTATGTCGTCCTGACCGTCTTGTCGCGGGACAATAAAGTTATTGTAACGTGCAATGACGCGGAGACGTGCCGTACCGCGTCATCACGTTAGAAGGACGGCATCTGATCATTCTACAAGCTGCTAGCACCTCTTATGACGCTGAATTGAACCCTATACGTCATTACGTTACATGTGACGTTATCCTTCCGGGTTAAGCAGCGTTTTTAAGACAGCGCGCGACTGTTTGAATTCCTGCCCTGCTGAAGAAGTAATTTATTACGCAACGCGTCCGGGGACAGGAATCACTCGTACAGTCGCTCGTTCATGATCTGAACCTCTTCCTGAAGTAACCTCTCCGTCCGGTCCTTATGGTTTTCGTTGATGCTTTTTATTTCCTCACCAAATGTGAGTAAGCTGTATGCTATATGCTGCAATAAACCCCTGGTTTTTATGGAAGCTCTTAGATGTTTGTTTTTTTCTCTTTTTGCTTTGCCATTATCATGCCTGACATGTGAGGATTCTACATAACATCTTTTTCCTGGGCTTCCTGTTGGATACTTATGCGCAGTATGACCATCTGGTAAAACAGTGGTCTTTCTTGGAGGTAATAGTAGAATACCCATTTGGTGGTGGGATCACCGTATATCTTCTCATCACGTTTGCACTCTGGTGGATTTTAATTAGATCAATTTAATTATTGGATCAATTCTCATCACGTTTGCACCCTGGTGGACTTTAATTAGACCAATTGGAAAATTGGATCTTCTGCACAGATTATTATATGGACATTCGTTTAGATATTCTATGCACTTATTTTATTGGTGTAATATATCATTTTATTGGTGCAATATATCACTTTTTATTTATTATTTTTTGTTTATATTTACACAGAACTTTGATATATGGTGCCTGAGAAGCACCATTAAAGACATTGTATTGTATTGTTTGCGCTGCACTATTTCTATGTTGTATCTATTTGTGGGAATTTTGTGAAAGTTTTTTCTTTGTGTTCAGCTAGCATTCACAGAAAATTTAACCTTGGAGTTATTTTCACTAATACTTTTTTATATATATATATATTTTTTTGTAATTTTCCTCATCATTTTGCGCTGATTGCACCCTTTTCCTAGTTCTCATTTACGCCATGCTTTGAATATAACTGTTTTGGGAAATGGTTAAATCAATGGGTTTGCTTCTGCACAACCCTATGCTAACCGTTTCATACACAGTTGAAATACAATAGTGGTATCTGCTTTCCCTGGCAAAGAAAGTAAGCAGTACTGTCATGTGTGATTAGTGATGGGGCCTGGCTGCTGCCGTGAGACTCTTAATAGGTAGGGGTGTCACTGCACTCCTTCAGCCTTTTCCAAGCACATATACTAAACGAATGTAAGAAATATGAGCTTGCAGGATATTTATGTACATTTTCTCTTAGCTTGGAAACATATTGTTATCTTTGCAAGGTCGATTTGACCTGTGCACACAAAAAATGGAACACAAGACAATTAAGCCACCCAGCCAACAGGAACTTCACACTTGTGAAAAAAATAAAAGTAAAATGCTGTAGCTGCTGACTTTTATGGCCCATACACACTGGACGTTATAAAAACGCCAGAAGCGTCTGCTGTAGAGTGCTGCGTTAAAATCGCAAGTTTTGCTGCGTTTTTGCATTAGTGTTTTTTAGCAATACTGTACTTCAAAACTATACTGCCACCTTGCGAAGTATAACTCACAGCTTCCGCACCCTGCAGCTTGCCCTCAAGTTATGTGGGGGCACATATTTTCATATTTTGTTAAGGGGATCACTGATTACCATATTTTATTAATGGGCACATTTTGTTGTACCTATCAGATACCCCTTTAACAAAATGTGCCCATCAGCATGCCTCTTATTTTATGTTACCGGGCGCTCTGTGTACAACAAAATGTGCCCATCAGCATGAACCTTAACATAAATGTACCCATCAGAGTGACCCTTAACCACTTAAGGACCGCCGCACGCCTATGTACGTCCACAACATGGCTCGTACAGGCACAGGGGCGTATATTTATGTCCTCGCCTTTGTGCGGTTCGGAGGTCCGATCGGGACCCCCTCCGACGTGCGGCGGTCCCCCTGGCTCTGGGAGCGATCGACGAGCGGGCGGATGTCCGTCTTTTTCGCCACCCCCCCCCCGATCGCTCCCAGCCAATGGGAGTGCTCCCCCTTCGTGTCACTTCCTCCTCCTGTGTTTACACAGGAGGAGGAAATTATGTCATCTCTCATCGCAGCTGTGTTTTCCCACCAACACAACACTGACACACACACATATAGGCACATTAACCCCTTGTGATTACCCCCCCCCCCACCCCCCTGTCAGTGTCACTGAATTCAGTGCTCTAATCACTGCATTTAATGTCAGTGTGACAGGCAGTGTAAAAGTTAGTTGGTGTTAGGTTCAGGATAGCCCCCGTACCCCCCCTAATAAAGTTTTAACCCCCTGATCACTGCCCTAGTTAACCCTTTTACTCCCTATTGCCAGCGTCACTAAGCAATCATTTTTCTGATCGCTGTATTAGTGTCGCTGTTCCTGCTAGGTAGCTATTTTTTTTTTCATTGCGATTTTTTTTTTTTTACTAAAGACATGTGGCTGAATTAATTTTGGCCTAAATGTTTTACTAAAATTTTGTTTATTTGATTTTTTTATAACAAAAAGTAAAAAATAGTGATTTTTTTAAAAAATGACGCTCTATTTTTGTTTATAGCGCAAAAAATAAATATCGCAGAGGCGATCAAATACCACCAAAAGAAAGCTCTATTTGTGGGAAGAAAAGGACGAAAATTTTGTTTGGGAGCCACGTCGCACGACCGCGCAATTGTCTGTTAAAGCGACGCAGCGCCGAATTGTAAAAACACCTTGGGTCATTTAGCAGCATATGTGTCCGGGTCTTAAGTGGTTAACATAAAACACGGATGGGCACATATTTTAGTAATGTTAAGGCGGCACTGTGATGGGGACGCCTGATGTAAGACGTCTGCGTTTTTTTTTTTTTCCAGCAGCTACAAATATTGCAGCTGCTGACTTTTAAAATAAGGACACTTGCCTGTCCAGCGCGCCTGCAATGTCGGCACCCGAAGCCAATCTATCGCTCTGCTCTCGGGTGCTGCCACCGCCATCTTCGGTAAGGGAATCAGGAAGTGAAGCATTGTGGCTTCACTTTCTGGTTCCATACTGCGCATGCGTGACACATGCTGCACGTTCCCACTAGTCCCTGCTGTCTTCTGGGACCCATGTTTCTCCCAGAAGACAGTGTGGGGACGGAGGAGGCGCCAGAAGGGTGCAAAGTTCAATTTTTGGGTGGAACTCCACTTTAAAATGTTTTTGTTGAATCCAGTATTGACTCTCTCTTTGATTTATAACGTATTTTGTCTCTTGCTGCCAATACTCTCCTCCTGGTTAGGGAAAAGCTAACACCAGTCAGATGCCAAAATCGGTGCATTGGACCTGGCTGATGATTGGCAAGCTGAAATATATAACATTTTGGGGTTTAATACTGCTTTAAACAGAACCAAGTATCAGATATTCACTTGCCGACCAATTATGTACCTGGAACGTCAGTTGACTTTAAAGGGTTATCCTGCAGCTGCAAGCCTCATCCTGGTACAGTTTTTTTGAGTCAATGGACTTGTAAAAGCAATCCTGGCTTCTAAACTTCCCCACCCTTTCACTGCCTTCTACGGCTTTACCAGGATCTTCCATCCCACCAAAAGCATTTGAACACACTGATCTTGGTGTGATCAAATGCTTTTAAGGGCAGAGGAAAGATTTGGGGTCTTATAGTACCTGACTTATGAGTACCTGTCACTTGCCTTTTGCTGTCACGAAGCATGTTTACATTCCTTTTGACGGCAATAAAAGTGCAAACAAATAATAATTAAGCGACAAAGAACGCACGTGTCAGTCCTGCATAAGGCGATGGTTCCACACATGAGATATCAATGGGAACGTCAGATCATGGGTTGTAATTCTAGCACCAGACCCCGTAAATCTAAAGTGGTAACTTGTAAAGGCAATTTTAAAGCTTGACATGTTTGGTTTCATGTACACTTGAGCTAAAAAACGCCTGTTTTACAGGTGTTTGGCATTTTTATTTTTCTGTCTCTAAGCATCACTCCATGATGCACCAACAGGATGCAAAGACAGCAGCATCTACAACATGTTTCAGAGGCCCTGCCCTCTTTATCAAGTATATGGAGTTGATGGCCCCTGCCTCTAAAATCCTCTAAACGCCTATGCGTGCATAGACACAGACTATCATGGAGTGATGAAAAAATGGGGGAATCTCGCGCCAAAAAATGATTGGGGGGGGATAATGCAATATAGTGCAAATAATAAGAGCTGCTCCCTAAATAATACAGAGTGCTGGATTATACTTTTGAACAGGTGAAATAAGGGGCGCTGAGTAGTAATATATTTTGCATTAAGTGCTTATGTGACAATAATATATGTGAAAAATCGTAACACAACAATTGAACAACAAAGTATTAGATACAGCAAATGTGCAATAAGCGGTGGACAATGAATTGTCTACCTAGAGTCCATATATAATAAGATGTGCAATATTATGCTAATTAGCAATTGTGATCTTATAAAGTGCTCCGTGCTAAATCTTCAAAATAATTGATTCCACCTTCACCAAAGGACCACCTCAAGTGGGGATAGATGGCTCCTTACCCGATGGTGTGGACCTATTAGTTATAATAAGGTCAAGTGAGCTCAAGAATCGGCTGCTTCCCATGGAAAACTCGATTTCAGTTCAGGTTTAATAGCAGATCTCATAGAAAAAGCAAAACGGCTTCCATAGTGTAAAACGTTTTAATAAAGTATAAATGCTAAAAATACAGTGCCGAGTGGCCTCTTACTTGAAGTAGTGCCCGTATCCCGGCACTGAGGCTGTGGGTTTGTAGGGATATGGAGAGAGATGGTGTGGTATGCTGGTGAAGCCGGCGTGCGTTTCACCACCGTCAGCTAGGAAACCGGAAGTTGGTTAGTAGTGCGTGCCCAGGTACCGCCTCGACGTACGTTTCGTTGTTGTCGTCGTCATCAGGAAGCGTACCTGGTGCACGCTATGGGCTACTATTATAGGTCTGTCAATCAACAAGTAGGAGGGGCAATTCAATCGAATGACAGCCTCTGTCCCGGTCACTGCAGCAACCATATATACAATTACGATACGCAACAGCAATCTCGAATGTCAGTCAAGTCAGCAGTTTTTTAAAAACGTATCGAAAAGTTTAACATGCAGATTATTAAATACAAATAGGTTGTTAATTCTATTTTGTGATTTTAGACCAAAAGTCCTCATATCTTACTGGTCTATTTTGGGGACTCAATATATTATAAAAATTTCTGATGAAAAAACCAACCTATTAAATAAAAAAATAATGAAAATAAAATATTGACTTTAAAATATAAAATGAATAAAATTATTTTATAATGACTATATTAATAGTCAATATTGCACCTGGATAAAACGCCGTTGGGCAATATTATTGGACATTTATCAACTCAACATTATCTTTAATTGTCAGTTAGGAAACAGTTGAGGTCCAATTCTATGTTGAGGTCCTGTGGCCTCATTGTTCTGAGGCGATGGATCCACTGGGTTTCGTTTTGGGATATTGCCTTAGTCAAATCTGTTCCACGCCAGTGGTTGGTAATTCTATCTATCCCATAAAAGGTTAATAAACCGGGGTCTCTGTTGTGATGAAGATCGAAGTGTTTTGACACACTATGGTCAGGGAACCCCTTTATAATGTTGGCCACGTGTTCATTTATTCTAATTTTAAGTTCTCGAGTAGTCCGGCCTACATATTGGAGGTTGCAGGGACATACCAATACATACGTAACATACCTTGAATGACACGTGATCAATGGTTTGATGGTAAATTCTTTTTTTTTTTTTTTTAATTGTTTATTTATTCAGAACAGAAAACTGGTCCACACGAACCGCAACAGTAACAATACATAATAGTACATAAAGGGTTAGCACCGATTCCAGTGTTCATAAACATGAATGCAGACGTACAGTACCATACGTCGCTTGAAGCCTGCGGGTAGGCGGCACAGAACATTTCTTTAACCCACTTCTAACTGTACCCACACATAACACTGCTCCTGTGGGGTCCCAGGTGAGGGCCCCATCTTACTAAGGTGCAACAATAAGGCAGTAGTCCGCGGGCCCAGTCCACTGATTTTTCCTATTTCCAAAGACAAATAAGTGAGAGAAAAGGAAGAGGGAAGAGAAAGAAGGTCGAAGATAGGAGAGGATAGAAGGGGGAGAAGATGGAGGGGGGTGTGGGGAGCCACGAGCATGTTCAGTCAGCAGAGCTCAATGAGTCGCGTCTTAAGATCAGGTTAAAGTGTCCCTCTAGAGGGTAGCATGAAACGCTGTCCGGCATTCATAGCTAAGGTGTATTTCTGAGGGCTTGGCCCTCGTCTGAATATTTAAAAACATTCCAAAGAGACCATGTTTGGGAGTATTGCTCATTTCTGTCTTGCTTTGTCAGAATCAGGTCTTCCATTGTGTTGATGTCATCCACCTTTTTCAGCCACATGGCCAACGTTGGTGGGTTCGGGGATTTCCAGCACAGTGGAATACATGCTTTCGCCGCATCTAGCAAGTGTCGGATCACCGATTTTTTGTATGTTCGTGTCGGTGTGTCGCTCATGTGTAATAGGAAGTACGCAGGGTCATCTGGGACCTCTCGGTCCGAAAATTTTTGTGTCACGCGTCTGACTCCTTCCCAGTATGTTCGCAAGCGTGAGCAGGACCAGAAAATATGGAGAAGAGTGCCCCTGTCTTCCTGGCATCTCCAGCAAATGTCCGACACCGTCGGAAACAGGCAATGGAGAAGGTCAGGGGTCCTATACCACCTCGTCAATATTTTAAAGTTGGTCTCTTGTATCTTGGTGCAGATCGAGGACTTGTGCGTAAACCTTAATATATGGCCTATCTGGGTGGGTGAGAAGTGGCATCCCAGTTCCCTCTCCCATTTACTCAAACTCGGGATCTGGTAGTCTGTCGTTGGTGTGATCAGCATCGAGTGTAGTAGTGAGAGGGCATGTGGTAGTGGGCCTGAACCCGTACACATCTCCTCCAGAGGCGTCAGGGGGTGACCCAAGCCAGGTGGTAGTGCCAATGTCCTAAGAAAGTGGCTCAGTTGACCGGCCCTTAGGAAGTCTAGTCTGTATTGGCCTGTCATGTCCATCAGCTCCTCAATAGATCTCCACTTACCCGCCTCACCGAAGTGTGCGGCTTGAAACATACCCGAGTCCCGTAGGGCGCGAAATTTGGGGTCTATAAGGCCCGGGGCGAAAAGTGGGTTACCCAATATCGGGCGAAGGGGTGAGGGATCCGATGATAGGCGGAACCTTGCCAACAACCTCGAGCACACCGCAATGGTGTTTCCAATCAGGGGGTGGGTAAGTACGTCGCTCGATCGCATGGCTGGGGTCCAGGGGGCGTTCCGTAGCAGTATCGCGCTCTGTGCCTGTTCCAATTGTGTCCAGAGTTTGGTCCGATCGTGTCGGCACCAATCTATCAGCCTGTTCAATTGTGCCGCATAGTAATACATGCGTATGTCTGGCGCGGAGAGGCCGCCGTAGGTCTTGGGTAAGGAAAGGATCGTTCTACCAATCCTGGGGTGTTTGCCTGCCCACAGGAACGATCCGAGCGCCGATTGGACTCGTTTGAAATAGTCCGCAGGAATACGTATGGGGAAGGCTTGTAAGAGGTATGTAAATTTAGGGAGGATGGACATCTTAATTATATTGCACCTCCCAAACCACGAATGTAGGCCCGTGGACCACTGATTCAGCAATTTCTGGACCGCTTGTAGCAGAGGGGGAAAGTTCAGTTTGAATACGTCAGAGATCCGTGGTGAGACGCGTGTCCCCAAATACGTGAGGGCCGTGTCTGTCCACTTCAAATTAAAATTCTGTGTAAGGGAGGTCAGTTGGAGTTGCGGGACACCCACCCATATGGCTTCAGACTATGTTAAATTAATCTTTAGATTTGACAGTCTACCGTATGAGTCAAATTCCCTCATCAGGTTTGGAAGGGAGGTCAGTGGGTTCGTCAGGGAAAACATGTCATCGGCGTAAGCCGAGACTTTGTATTGGTGGTCACCCACCGTTAGTCCTGTAATGTCCGGGTTCAGCCTAACATGTCTTAGGAAGGGTTCAAGAGTCAGTGCGAAAAGTAGGGGTGATAATGGGCATCCTTGTCTGGTTCCGTTGGCGATCGGAAACGAGTCCGACGTTGTGCCATTCGTTCTTACCCTGGCCGTTGGGTTCGTGTAGGCTGCCGAAACCCAATTTAACATTTTCCGCCCCAGTCCTATATGTTTGAGTGTCGCAGTCATAAATAGCCAGTCCACGCGGTCAAACGCCTTTTCAGCGTCTGTCCCCAAGAAGACCGAGGGTGTCTTAGTTGCGTTGGCGACGTGGATCAGGTTTAACACATTAGACGTGTTATCTCTGGCCTCTCTGGAGGGTATGAAGCCCACCTGATCCAGGTGCACCAGGTCTGGAAGAAATTTTTGAAGTCGTGTGGCGATCACCTTCGTGAACAGTTTAAGATCTGCATTTAGTAGTGATATGGGTCGATAGCTACCGCACTGGCCAGGGTCCTTTCCTTCTTTGTGGATCACCGCTATTTGCGCCTGCAGCGTTGAGGTATGAAATGTACCCCCGGTACTTAGACTGTTAAAGAGGCCCAGTAGTCGGTCACCCAATGACGGGAACAGGATCCTGTAATAGGGGACAGTAAAACCGTCTGGGCCCGGGGCCTTCCCCGGCTTGGAAGATTTCAAGGCTGCCTGGATTTCGGGTAGGGTAATCGGTTCGTCTAGCAGTTTCACTGCGTCGGCCGGAAGAGATGGCATTTGGGAGGCAGTCAGGTAGTCTGCGTGGCGGCTCGCCTCTCGATTCGCGGACAATGTAGGAAGATTGTAAAGGTCCTTATAAAAGTCCTTAAATTCTGCAGAAATTTGCTGGGGAATAAATACTTTACGCCCTCCTCGCGTTACCACGTGCGGTATGTACGTTGTCGAATGTTGCGAGCGGAGCGCTTGGGCTAGCAGCCTCCCGCATTTATTGCCGGACTCGTATATTTTCTGTCTACAAATCTGCATGGCCGCTTTGGCTTTGTATTGCAATATGTCTGTGATTTTTGTTCGGGTGACATTTAATTCAGAGGTGATCTGGACCGTTTGGGACTGTTTATGTTGCAGTTCCAGGGCCTGCAGCTTGTGAAGTAAAGTGTTAAGTCGTTCAGTCCTCTGTCTTTTCAACCTGGCCCCGTGTTTAATAAGGATGCCCCTCACCACTGCTTTGTGGGCCTCCCACACTAGTCCCGGGTCGCTATCCTCAGTGTTGTTCGTGGTAAAGTAGCAGCCCAGTTCTCTTACTACCTCCGTCAAAGTGTCCTCGTCATGCAATAGACTCTCATTGAGTCTCCAGGGGTGTCCCCGGTTGGTCAGGGCGTCAGATAGTCTGTACTGTAGTTCGATGGGAGCATGGTCCGACCACGTGATAGAGCCTATCGAGGCTGCCTCGATCGCCGCAAGGTGCCTGTGTGGGATCAGGAATAGGTCAATTCTCGAGTACGACTGATGTGGCTTGGAGAAGAAGGTGTAGTCCTTCTCTCCCGGGTGGAGTAGACGCCATGCGTCTACCAGGCGGTGTGTATGTAGCGTCTCATGTATGCGTTTGATGAGGTCCCTCGAGATGGCAGATCTGCCCGTCGAGGTATCTTCCGAAGGTATCAGAGGGATGTTAAAGTCCCCCCCTATAATGAGTTGACCCGATTTAAAGTCAGTCAGTCTGTCCAGTTGTCTAGAGAGGAATCTATCCTGTCGTTCGTTCGGGGCATAATAATTCGCTATTGTGACCTGTGTCCGACCTATGCAGCCCTTCAGGAGCAATGAACGTCCCTCTGGGTCCGTCTGCACCTTCTCCAGGGACCAAGGGACCCTAGCCGAGATGAGGACGGATACCCCCCTCGACTTCGCCTCTGTATATTGAGAGTGATACACCGTGGGGTAATACCTGTTCTTCAGTACAGGCAGGTTATTATCCCTGAAATGCGTCTCCTGAAGTAGCACCACATCTGCCTTCAGATTCCGCATATCATGGAGGAGCATTCTCCTCTTCTCCGGTATGTTTAGCCCCTTGACGTTCAGGGATATTACCTTCAGCGTATCCATGCTCGTGGCTCTGGAGTAGGAAGGCGCCAGGGAGGCGGGAAAAAGGGGTGTCAAGGGTACAGGACAGGGAGGAGGGGGGGGGTTGGGGGGAAGAGTCTCCCCTTGTGGGGTGCTGTCGGGGTAGAGACGGGGATTAGGAAAAATGACACAGGGGAGCAGTTAGGAAAGTTAGAGAGAGGAATTAGAGTGCCTGCACAAGAGCGTGTGACACAAAGGAGAGAAAACGAAAGTAGCCTAAACAGCTAGAGCGCTCTCCAGTCTAAGACCGGGTATCGAGCGCTGGCCTAAGTGGGGAATAGATAGACAGGGCCGGCAAGGCGAGCCCCCGGAACCTGTCCCCCCCCCCCCCCCAGCCGATCATGATAACATTACTAGGTAAGGCATTGCAATCCATTTAAAAGTGCTCATGGTAAGTCTAGCGTTAAGAGGAGCTAGATAATATTGGCAATAGACATCTTGAGATAGTACGAGCCTAAAGGTGAGGTAAACACAGCATAAGCAATCAAAGCATTTGTAACAACAACAGTAACAGCAGTAATTACTATAACATTCCCCATACAGCTGCAGGGTGCTCACAACACACATAGAAGGTGTGTGCGGCGTCCATGCAGGTGCAGAGCATATCTGTGGCCAGCAGGCCTCCACTCCACCGATAACACTTCCTTTGTAACCGGTTATCTCCTCTTCCCTGACTATAACCCAGTGAGGCCCAGGAAGTCTCAGGCCCCCACATAACAGGAAATTCCACCGCCCCGCCTCCCCCCTCCCCCCAACCCCGCCATATAACACCACTTCCCTCGGCCAAGTCCACGGGGAGGTCCACTAAAGGGGATGTCTCCAACAAATCCCCTATGTATCGTGCGGCCCAGTGTTACTCATGTGCTCCAGGTCAGAGAGTCTCGGCAAGTGGTGTAGCGTTATTAATCTTAGCAGGGCGAGTTGGTAGTAGGTAGCCATCCCCCACCCCCCAGCACGGGGCACAGGCCTGCGCCCAATGATTACGCTCCATCCCCCGCCCCATATATCACACGTACGGCAGGAGCCCAGCGACTCCCAGGGATAGAATGGCGCATCTCGGTGGCATCAGTCGGCGGGTCGGGGTCCGGACTCCACCACCGCCGCCAGCTTGGACCCATATCCTCCGGAGCTGTCATGGCTCTGCCCCATAAAGACCGGGACGGTGGGACTATCTAAAGGCTCGTCAGCCCCCTCCTTCCATCTCCTCCAGGCATACTAGTGGGGGAAAACTTAAGTTGTGGTGTGGGGCAGCTAGTGGCAAGCCTCTCAGGGAGCGCATCAAGTCAGATGAGGGAGGTGAGGAGGGGGGGCCACACTCACGGCAAAGTATCTCTGGGCTGCTCAGAACGAGCGTTGGTTGGGCCCTGTACTCCTAAATAAGGGGTCAGGCGTCATGGAAGCGGCTAGTGGTCAGGAAAGGAAACAGTCATGGGCGATCAGAGGAGTGTGGCCCAGGGCCTACTTACAGATCAGTCTCAGTGCTCTCCTCCCGACGGGGCTCTCCGCCTTCTCCGCCCCTGTCGTTGTTGGCGTGGGTGGGCCGGGGCCCTGTAGTCAAAGGGGCCCGATCTCCCATACGATCTTGGCAGGAGTTGGAGCCAGTCCGGCACCGTGACCTGTTCTGCACCCAAGAACCGGAAGAGGCCGGGAAGGTCTGCTGGTGTCTGCAGGGTGTATGCATGTCCCTCCTTCCGAAAGGTGACCGAGAGGGGGTAGCCCCACCGGTACGTGTAGCCTCGTTCCCTTGCCAGCTCCAGCACAGGTCTTAGCATTGCTCTGCGACGCAAGGTCGCTCTGGAAAGATCTGGTAGCACCTTGATCTGAGATCCTTCCATCTCCAGTTCTCCTCGCTCCCACGCCAGGCGGAGAATGCGATCTTTTTGGGCGTAGCGTAGTAGGCGGCACACCACGTCCCGCGGTCTGTCCTGATCTTGCGCCCTGGGGCCTAGGGCTCTGTGTGCCCGATCTACTTCGATTTCCTCCTCCGGTTCCCCCAGTATTTCCCGGAACAGTCCCTGCAGTTGGTCATCAAGAGCTGCGGAGTCCACCGACTCCGGGACGCCGCGGATCCGCAAATTATTGCGGCGGCTTCTGTCTTCTGCCTCCTCCAGGTGGAGCTGCAGGGATACCGCCGTCTGTCGTTGCTGTTCTCCTGAGCGTTCCAGGTCCGAGACTCTGCTCTGTAGGTCCGCCAGTGACGTCTCCCCAGATGATACCCTCTCCGTTAGTGTGGACACCTCGGCCCTCACCTCCTGGAAGTCTCGGCGATGTGTCTCTTCCAGCTTCAGGATGAGGGCCTCGATGTCTGAGCGCGTGGGGAGTGCTTGTAGCAGGGCGCGTATATCCTGCTCTGCTGCCGAGCCCCCCAGGGGGGGAGCCGGGGACGCCATGGGGGAGTCTGATGCCGTAGGTTCCAGCAGCGGGTCTATGGGTGAGTCTGGTCGATCGTGGAGGGGAGCCCAGTCGCAGATATCCAGATCTTCAGGTACGTCTTGGCGCGCTGCTCCTCGTGGTGCCGTGGCCCTGGCCCCGGACGATTTTCGCGATTGCCGATGGAAATAGTCGTGTAAATCGCCTGCTGTCACACCGGAGCGGGTCACACGGGTGCCAGGCTTGTTAGTGTGCTTTTTGGCTGATTGCATGCCTATATCAGGGCAGGTTACGGCCGGTAAAGAGAGGGTCTAGGCCGGGAGCTCAGTACCAAAGCAGCCTCACTCAGCCATGTCCAGGCCACGCCCCCCTGATGGTAAATTCTTGTTGGGTTACACTGGATTTGAATTTAGTAACCTTTTTTCCTTGCCTATTTGTTTTGTTGCATGATCTGCATCGGGTACAGTAGTGAAAACTGGACCCATCAAGGAAAGTGAGAGGTTTTTCCGGGGGGTCTGGAACATTTACTGCAACCATATTTCTCAAACCCGGTGCTCTCCTGTATATAAAAGGTAGGGTGTGTGGGTAGGACTTTAGCCAAGTCGGTATATTTTAATAAGATTGGCCAATATTCTTTGAATATTTTTTCTATATTTTTATATTGTCTGTGATACCCAGACAAGAAAGGCACATCTTCTTTCCTTGGTGGTTTAGTCCTACTTTCCAATAGAGTTTGCCTGTCCATACCCAAAACCTCTTTTTGGGCCTTTTGTATTTTACTTGGGCTATAGCCCTTTTTCACAAATTTCTTGGTTAGTATCTCTGACTGTTGTTCATAGTCCGCTATATCATTACAATTATGGCGTATTCTCATGAATTGTTCCTTTGGTATGGCACCCAACCATTTGGGATGATGGCAACTTGAGGTCGGTACATACCCATTGCGGTCGGTTGGCTTAAAGTAAGTCTTAGTGTGGATTTGGTTGTCTTTCTTGGTTAGTATGAGGTCCAAGTAATGGATAGAGGTCTCACTGGATTCAGCGGTGAAGCTGAGACCGTATTCGTTGATGTTCATTTTAGCTAAAAATTGATCTAAGGAAAATTGAGACCCCTCCCATAAGAGTATGTCGTCTATATACCTACGGTAGTAGACTAAAGATGAGAGATTATCTCTATAGATGGTTTCCTTCTCCCATCTGTTAAGTACCAAATTTGCCACACTGGGTGCATATTGGGCCCCCATTGCAACTCCTCTGATCTGCTTGTAGAAGTTGCCCTGGGCCCAGAAATAATTTATTCCCCATGGCCAATTGGAGTCCTCTGACCAGGAACATTATTTGGGCTGGGGGTATTGAATATTTAGATGTTAATGCATCTTGTACCGCTGAAATTGCATCTGGTTGGCTAATGTTGGTGTAAAGCGACTTAACGTCCACCGTAACCAACCAAATGTTTTCAGAAACTGTAAAGGTTGCTAAGGACTTGATAAGATCTCTACTGTCCTTCAGATAAGATTTACCTTGGGTAACCAGGGGTTGGAGAAAAATGTCTAAATATTCTCCTACCCTGGAATAAAGTGAACCTATTCCACTAACAATAGGCCTCCCAGGAGGCTGGGTTTTGTTTTTGTGGATTTTCGGAACTATGTACAGTACAACTGTACGGGGTACTTTGGGGACCAAGTATTGTGCTTCTTTCTCAGTAAGGATAGATTGTGTTAAACCATCTTTAACCCAAAGGGCAAGTTCAACTTTGAGTTTACCCAATGGGTCACCCGTGAGAAGGGAGTATGTGTCAGTGGCACTCAACAGACGTTGGATTTCTCCATAGTAGTCTGCTTTTTTGAGTATAACCACTCCTCCGCCTTTGTCGGCTGGGCGTACTACTGTTTTTATTTTTTTCTAAAGCTTTGATTCCTTCTGACACCAGATTATGATTATAATTAATATTGGAAGGTTTGATTTCCAAATCTTGGATTTTACCTTGTACCATATGTTTTGAAGACCTCCACATGGTGGTGCATCCCCTTTTTTGGATTAAAGACTGAACTATTCTTTAGAGACCCGAATTGGTCCTGTGGGCACGTTATATCGACGACATCCTCCTCCTTTGGAAAGGCACGAGAGAGTCTCTTGACTCTTTCATGTCTTTCCTTAATGACAACAATTGTGGGATTGTGTTGTCATACGAAGTCAGTTCAACCTCCATCCATTTTTTGGATCTTGAGATCTCAGCCATTGGTGGTCATTTTGAATTTAAGACCTTTTTCAAGCCTACCGACCGGAATGGTTATATTCCGGTCGATAGTTGCCATCACCACCAATGGCTGCGATCTGTCCCTCAGGGCCAGTTCCTTCGGATGAAGAGGAATTGTACCAGAAGGGAGGACTTCGAGTCCCAGTGTCAGACCTTAAGGGATAGATTTTTAGACAAAGGATACAGAGTTCGTGAATTGGATGATGCCATCAACACTGTATCCAATATAGAAAGGTCTTCTCTATTGGTTGACAAACCTAAGAAAAACTACGATGATAGGTTCAAATGGTCTTTTTTCACCGACTTTTCTGTACAGCATAACGACATTAAGAAAATACTTAATAGGCACTGGAAGGTGCTCCGTAGCGACAAAATTTTGGGACCTTGCCTACCTGAGAAAGCAGGTCTAATTTTTAGGGGAGCCAAATCTATAGAGTGATATTGCACCCAATGTCATAGACCCCCTATAAAGGCCACATTCTTTCCAGAAACGAAAGGATATCATCCGTGTCGGAAGTGTAACACATGCATTGTCAATGTTTTAGGCAGACGAAGAACAGACACATTCATTTCTACTGTGACTAACCGCAGTTATAAGATGAAACAGTTCACCACATGTTTTACTAGTTACATAGTGTACCTCACCACATGTCCCTGTAAAATGCAATATGTGGGCCGAACCATTCGGAACTTTGCCATTCGAGTTAACGAACATTTGGGTAAGATCAAAAAGGGATGCCCTAAACACACTGTCTCCAGACATTATTTGGAACACCACGCCAGTGACCCCAGGGGTACTTCCTTCCAAGTCATTGATAAGTTTGTCCCCCACTGGAGGGGCGACTCTTGTACTAGGGGTGTCTCCCGTTTGGAGACTTTTTGGATACATGAGCTCAGGAGCTACACGCCCCACGGTATGAATGTGGATTGGGATGTCAATTGCTTCATTAACCGGGCGTGAGGTCCTGTGCTCATGTGTCCAAACTTTGGAGAGAAGGAAGAATTATATAATTACTTACTCATTTCAGGTTTTTTTTTTCCTTTTTTTTTTTTTCTTCCCTTTTTGTGGATATGCGTCCATCTATTGGGCAGTTGCGACGTTCATGTCCCATCTAGGTGTTACACTGGTTGCCCTTATTTTTCTAGGTTACTAAAGTTTTGCTTTTGCACAACTCGTTGTTATGATGTTTTATACATTAACATTACTGTTCTTCCATAGATACATCCTGGTGTCATTATTAGCTTGCTTATGGCCTTTATGGGAGGGTGTCCCCTGGGGTTGGAATTCACAGCCCAGGGTGGAGCGTTCCTTCTCTGGAGACACGGACTTCCACCCCTCTCTCCCCCCCCTTTCTTCAGTCCATGAGGGTGACGTAATGACGCATCTATGTACGTTCGGGTAGTGTGGGTAGTTTTACCCGCTTCCCGATCGGCGATGCGCCTGTGCCTCCCGATGGGCGGATGCAATGGGTACGTTAGATGACGTTTTTTGACGTCTCGCCCGCCCATTGGATTGCATGTCTGGCTGCTGAAGCCTGTCAGTCACGAATGCGGTTCACCTTGGATTGGTTGTGGGCGGCGGTGTCGATGACGTTATCGGCGCCGCACCCACCTACTTTGGATTGGCTACAGATCTTTGTGCTGTCCATTGTCTAGCTCTCCATATGACATTGGGCAGGCATGGGGGTGCGGTTAGCTACGAGCTATGCGGATTGGATGTTGATCCTTCCTACATCACCGGACCCGCCCCTCAGTCTTTCCTTGCTCTCATTGGTTATTCTGTGTGTCCCCAACAGACGGATTTCTATGTGGTTCCTGTTTCTTTATTGTCATGCACTGCATTAACTTAGGTTTTGGGCGGACCTTTTTGTATGGGGTAGTGCCTTGGTCCATTAGAGTGGCTCAGTGTTGCTTATGGCAGTTGATCAAGGCCCCTTACTGGTCACTACTCATAGGGCATGCATGTTTTTTTTTTTTTATGTTTTATTGTATGCTGCTTTGCTGTCCATTGGGATATATGTTTCGGTAAAGTTTGAATTAGATGCTTATTACTATTTATATGTCATTATATATACTGTATATGCTTTATACGTTTACCTTTTTGATTGTTCAATCATGTCAAACATTGGTATGACAGATCCTGCTTTATATTTGTATATTAGAACATTTGTTTTGATGTACTATATCCTGTCAAGATTGTTCACTTCCTGTCTCCTCCCTTTCAGGGGTGGAGTTCCGGATTACTTGTCTTATTTAAACTCAGCAGTGTGGGGGTACAGACAGATGCCCCTGTTGATGGCTTTGAGCCGAAACTAGTCGGGTAACATCCATAGTACCCCATACTGCTTTTTAGATATATTTTTCACGTGATTTTATTCATTTATTTTAAATAAAGCCTTCATTGGTTTTTTGATCTGCACCATTGGGAGCATTTCTTTTTTCTTTTTCCCATGCCACACATGTTGTGTTGATACATGAGCCTGGCCATCCCTCCATTGGCCTTTTGTTATCCGGGTTTCTGTCCCTGAAGTGAGGTATCCGACCAAGATTGAATCCATCATCTCAGCTGGAGTAACCATCGCTGCAAAACCTTTCACGCACAGAGCCCAGGGTCCGCTGTGACCACCATGCCTGATCTGACTTGCTGTTAGTACTAACATGTAAGTCCACCACAGCTGGTAAGAGTATCCATTTCCATTGATTTTGATAGTCTGAAGGTTGCTACAGACAAGCCATCATTGTTGTTTCAATTTCCTTGAACTGGCATCATATGTGAAGATTTCATTCATCCATTTGGGACACACCTATGAACTATTCATTTTTGTTTATTTTGTTTGGTTGGTTTTTTCACTCATCAGTTTGCCAACATATGTATGGACTATATCAGTATTCCACACATGTTGAGTACAATTGTCTTTTACTATGCTTTTACATACAATTTTTGTTTGATTTCACATTGTTATGTCATGTGAATTTGGCAGCATTTTCACAAAACTAATTAGTATAGCGCTGCACTTTCTTTCTCCACGTTCACTTTGACTTTGTTTGTCTGTGTGCTGGCTGCTACATTGTTTTTTGTTTTTCTTTGATAATTAGCGCAGTTGTTTTTCCCACTTTCCTGAACTATTCTTTAGCCCACTGTGTTGGAATGTGGTAGTATTGGTTTGAGGTTCATAGATGGGTTGTTGGGAAAAATGTTTTTTGATGTTAAGTTTCCTCACAAATTTTTCCACATCTATGAAAGTCTCAAATTTGTTGAGATTTTTATTTGGGGCAAATTTCAATCCATGTGACAGTACTGTTAGTTCCGCTCGAGCTAGATCTACACATGCCAGATTGAACATTCCTTCTCCTAGTTGTCCCTTGGTCTTTTTATTCTGGTTCCCCCTCTTTTACCTCTGGGCCTAAATAATCTTGTTGAGACTGAGGCAATGGTGGGGATCTTGTAGGGCTCGTTCCAGCCCCTCCACCCCCCCCGGTTGTTGTCCAGAATTTTGAGCATTGTGCTTGCCACTCCATATACAGCACCTACTCACAATAGGTATGCCCCATTGGACAATCGTCCAATGGATTACAATTACACCAACTATTATCAGGGTCCACCCCCATTTGCCTCTAGACCCCCTAGAGGCAAACCTAGGGGTAACCACAGAGGCAAGCACAATGCTCAAAATTCTGGACAACAACCGGGGGGGAAATGGAGGGGCTGGAACGAGCCCTACAAGATCCCCACCATTGCCTCAGGCTCAACAAGATTATTTAGGCCCAGAGGTAAAAGAGGGGGAACCAGAATAAAAAGACCCAGGGACAACTAGGAGAAGGAATGTTCAATCTGGCAGGTGTAGATCTATCTCGAGCGGAACTAACAGTACTGTCACATGGATTGAAATTTGCCCCAAATAAAAATCTCAACAAATTTGAGACTTTCATAGATGTGGAAAAATTTGTGAGGAAACTTAACATCAAAAAACATTTTTCCCAACAACCCATCTATGAACCTCAAACCAATACTACCACATTCCAACACAGTGAGCTAAAGAATAGTTCAGTCTTTAATCCAAAAAAGGGGACGCACCACCATGTGGAGGTCTTCAAACATATGGTACAAGGTAAAATCCAAGATTTGGAAATCGAACCTTCCAATATTAATTATAATCATAATCTGGTGTCAGAAGGAATCAAAGCCTTAGAAAAAAATAAAAACATAGTAGTACGCCCAGCCGACAAAGGCGGAAGAGTGGTTATACTCAAAAAAGCAGACTACTATGGAGAAATCCAACGTCTGTTGAGTGCCACTGACACATACTCCCTTCTCTCAGGTGACCCATTGGGTAAACTCAAAGTTGAACTTGCCCTTTGGGTTAAAGATGGTTTAACACAATCTATCCTTACTGAGAAAGAAGCACAATACTTGGTCCCCAAAGTACCCCGTACACCTGTACTGTACATAGTTCCGAAAATCCACAAAAACAAAACCCACCCTCCTGGGAGGCCTTTTGTTAGTGGAATAGGTTCACTTTATTCCAGGGTAGGAGAATATTTAGAAATTTTTCTCCAACCCCTGGTTACCCAAGGTAAATCTTATCTGAAGGACAGTAGAGATCTTATCAAGTCCTTAGCAACCTTTACAGTTTCTGAAAACATTTGGTTGGTTACGGTGGACGTTGAGTCACTTTACACCAACATTAGCCAACCAGATGCAATTTCAGCTATACAAGATGCATTAACATCTAAATCTTCAATACCCCCAGCCTAAATAATGTTCCTGGTCAGAGGACTCCAATTGGCCATGGGGAACAATTATTTCTGGGCCCAGGGCAAATTCTACAAGCAGATCAGAGGAGTTGCAATGGGGGCCCGATATGCACCCAGTGTGGCAAATTTGGTACTTAACAGATGGGAGGAGGAAACCATCTATAGAGATAATGTCTCATCTTTAGTCTACTACCGTAGGTATATAGACGACATTATACTCTTATGGGAGGGGTCTCAATTTTCCTTGGATCAATTTTTGGCTAAAATGAACATCAACGAATACGGTCTCAGCTTCACCGCTGAATCCAGTAAGACCTCTATCCATTACTTGGACCTCATACTAACCAAGAAAGACAACCAAATCCACACTAAGACTTACTTTAAGCCAACCGACCGCAATGGGTATGTACCGACCTCAAGTTGCCATCATCCCAAATGGTCGGGTGCCATACCAAAGGGACAATTCATGAGAATACGCCGTAATTGTAATGATATAGCGGACTATGAACAACAGTCAGAGATACTAACCAAGAAATTTGTGGAAAAGGGCTACAGCCCAAGTAAAATACAAAAGGCCCAAAAAGAGATTTTGGGTATGGACAGGCAAACTCTATTGGAAAGTAGGACTAAACCACCAAGGAAAGAAGATGTGCCTTTCTTGTCTGGGTATCACAGACAATATAAAAATATAGAAAAAATATTCAAAGAATATTGGCCAATCTTATTAAAAGATACCGACTTGGCTAAAGTCCTACCCACACACCCTACCTTTATATACAGGCGAGCACCGGGTTTGAGAAATATGGTTGCAGTAAATGTTCCAGAACCCCCGGAAAAACCTCTCACTTTCCTTGATGGGTCCAGTTTTCACTACTGTACCCGATGCAGATCATGCAACAAAACAAATAGGCAAGGAAAAAAGGTTACTAAATTCAAATCCAGTGTAACCCAACAAGAATTTACCATCAAACCATTGATCACGTGTCATTCAAGGTATGTTACGTATGTATTGGTATGTCCCTGCAACCTCCAATATGTAGGCCGGACTACTCGAGAACTTAAAATTAGAATAAATGAACATGTGGCCAACATTATAAAGGGGTTCCCTGACCATAGTGTGTCAAAACACTTCGATCTTCATCACAACAGAGACCCCGGTTTATTAACCTTTTATGGGATAGATAGAATTACCAACCACTGGTGTGGAACAGATTTGACTAAGGCAATATCCCAAAACGAAACCCAGTGGATCCATCGCCTCAGAACAATGAGGCCACAGGACCTCAACATAGAATTGGACCTCAACTGTTTCCTAACTGACAATTAAAGATAATGTTGAGTTGATAAATGTCCAATAATATTGCCCAACGGCGTTTTATCCAGGTGCAATATATGCACCTGTATATATGGTTGCTGCAGTGACCTGGACAGAGGCTGTCATTCGATTGAATTTCCCCTCCTACTTGTTGATTGACAGACCTATAATAGTAGCCCATAGCGTGCACAGGTACGCTTCCTGATGACGACGACAACAACGAAACATACGTCGAGGCGGTACCTGGGCACGCACTACTAACCAACTTCCGGTTTCCTAGCTGACGGTGGTGGAACGCACGCCGGCTTCACCAGCATACCACACCATCTCTCTCTTTATCCCTACAAACCCACAGCCTCAGTGCCAGGATACGGGCACTACTTCAAGTAAGAGGCCACTCGGCACTGTATTTTTAGCATTTATACTTTATTAAAACGTTTTACACTATGGAAGCCGTTTTCCTTTTTCTATGAGATCTGCTATTAAACCTGCACTGAAATCGAGTTTTCCATGGGAAGCAGCTGATTCTTGAGCTCACTTGACCTATAGGTCCACACCATCGGGTAAGGAGCCATCTATCCCCACTTGAGGTGGTCCTTTGGTGAAGGTGGAATCAATTATTTTGAAGATTTAGCACGGAGCACTTTATAAGATCACAATTGCTAATTAGCATAATATTGCACATCTTATTATATATGGACTCTAGGTATACAATTCATTGTCCACCGCTTATTGCACATTTGCTGTATCTAATACTTTGTTGTTCAATTGTTGTGTTACGATTTTTCACATATATTATTGCCGCATAAGCACTTTATGCAAAATATATTACTACTCAGCGCCCCCTTTTTCACCTGTTCAAAAGTATAATCCAGCACTCTGTATTATTTAGGGAGCAGCTCTTATTATTTGCACTATATTGCATTATCCCCCTCCAATCATTTTTTGGCGCGAGATTCCCCCATTTTTTCATCACTCCATGATAGTCTGTGTCTATGCACGCATAGGCGTTTAGAGGATTTTAGAGGCAGGGGCCATCAACTCCATATACTTGATAAAGAGGGCAGGGCCTCTGAAACATGTTGTAGATGCTGCTGTCTTTGCATCCTGTTGGTGGGTCTTAAATGTAAAAAAAAATGCATAACCCAATTTTTTGGTAAAATATAAAGGAATCTATTTACTTGGTGTAACATCATCTAAAGGCCCTACTGCACTTACCGAATATTACTACCTAACGTAATTTATTCTAAACTTCATACGGCTTTTTCAAGCTTGTAGTTTTAAAGTCAAACAATCACTTCCCACTGTTGAGGTGTCTTCTTCAAATTGGCTACCAAAAAAAAAAGAAAAACGAGGAGAAAAAAAACAAATGGCACTCCACAGAAAGAATCCTTTTCCCTTACGTCATAGGATCAATTGCTGAAATTACCTATAGTGGTACCTTGAATGCCTGAAGAAACGTTTCTTTACACTACTTATCAGTCTTAATGGCATTATGGGCCCCTGGGCAAAGTAATGCATTGGGGACCCTACCAACTTGCCCCAATTTACACACCTACTTTCAAGAAAAAAAGTATAAATAGTTGCTAGAATTAAACATATTTATCAGTACTTTCAATAAAATCGATTTTTACAAAAGGAAAACATTCCATAGATCAAAGACTAGTCAACACAAAGGGCACAGTACAGGGGGGGGCACACAGAAGGGCACAGTACAGGGGGATAAGGAGGTCACAATACTGGGATCAGGAGAGCACAGTATAGGTTCTGGGACACAACCATATTGCAACAGTTTTAGTAAAAATCGTGACTGTTCCAGCAAATCCGGGACAGTTGGCAAGTATGATGTAATGCAAGATTATTGTGGGCCCCCCATGTACCTGGGGCCCCTGGGCAGTGCCCAGAAGTGTCCTTGCATTAAGATGGCCCTGCTACTTATGCCTTTAGCGCATGTACACTTCAATCCTTCAACACTGAAGGGTCTGACTGCTATAGCCTAAGCCAGAGTTTCTTAACCTTTTTTCAGTTAAGGCACCATTTTAAAATTCTGCACACCATTCTAAAATGTAAAAAAATGAAAAGAATGGTTTAACATATTGCAACAACAGCCACACATATGCTGGACACCCAAAAATAGAGGTTATTTATTCTTCCAAAGCAAATACACCTTTTAAATACCGGTACTGACTAGTATTGTAATGTTTCTTTTCTCCCTAACTCAGGTAATGTGACCCCCAGTGCTGATGGAGAGGGGGTAGGAGAGGGACAAACAAGGATGCTGTGCTAGCGTTTAACGTTCTTCTTCTCAACCGATAACATAATTGGTTGTTAGGATTCTGGCGGCTAGAAGGTTATAATTTAGTACAATCAAAACCTGTGGCTTTGTGTAGGTAAAAGGCAAGCTTCATTCACCCAGTGGCTTGTATACCATTTCTTGGCAATTTATAGGCATTTTGTCTAGGCGCCCCAAAGAAACCTGAAGGCACTCCAGAATGCCTGGGCACCCTGGTTGAAAAAGGCTGGCCTAAGCTATAATGGTCCAGACATTACCTCATCTTCAGCTCTAAAGCTGGCCATAGACGGTTTGAATCTGTTGAACTGGCCAAAATTTAAACCATCTGTGGGTAGGCTGATTGTACCAATCAATTTGGGTACAACCAGCATGTCAGATTTTTTTGTGCAATTTTTGCCAGCGGCCATCGCTGTGTGTTCTCTCAGCCAGGAAATCTCCCCTTATTTGGAGAACACAATAGCTCCAATAGCAGAGAATGACTGTGGCTGGCTTAAGAATCTGCTTTGTTTCTTTTCTTGTGGAAATCCTAATGGGGTCATGTTTACCATTTAAAAGGGGTACTCTGCATTTTTGGGTTCGGTTCATGTGTGAATTTGCACCTGAACCGTTGAACAAAAACGCTCCGCAGCCGCATATATGTGAACCCAGTCTTCCACTTTCAACAGAAGTCCCCCATCCCATCTAGAAATATATGTCCCCTTTTAATCTTTCAAAGCTTGAATCTGCCAACTGGGCAGACTCCTTCCTTAAAATTGACCTTATGACGGGGTGTGCTCCAAAACATGTAGTCAAGACAATTGGCTTTTCTTATCGCTCCATCTACTTGGATTGCTGCCACACCGCCCAGCGATTTGCCCTTCCAGGATGGGAGTGTTTCCGCCAGCCTGCGATGTCACATCCTGGTCACAACCCCCGTCACTTCTATTTTAGTCGTATTTTAGTCTTTTGACTAAAATGCCATTTTAGTTTCAGTTCTATTTTAATCATCAGAATTGTTTTTAATATAAGTTGTATTTTTTATTTACTACCATATATACTCAACCTGAATATAAGCTGAGGCACCTAATTTCACCACAAAAAAAATAGGAAAACCTTATTGCCTCGAGTATAAGCCTATGGTGGGAAATGCAGCAGCTAGTGGAAAAAAGAGGGTCGCAATGCCCATTTGCAGCCTTACTGTGCCCATTTGCATGCCTCAGCCTCACTGTCATCAATTATGTAATGCTGCAGTTACTGTGGGGGTTTACAGACATCTGCAGTGGGGTTTAATTGGCCATTGGGGAAAGCTCTCTGCCTCATGTACCTGATCTCCCGGCGCAGCCTGTTCCCATCTGCAGCCTTATGATCTCAGGGGCTTTGATATGTAGTCTAGTCAGCAGCCATGCAGTGTAACAAAGCACAGGCTTCTCTTAGTTCTGGTCTGTGACGGAACACTGACTCTGTTTCCCAGCAGGGAGTCAGTATTCAGCCTATCATGGACGAGGACGAGGAGAAGGTGGGGCTTTGTTACACTGCACGACCGCCGACTATACTACATATCACAGCCCCTGAGATCATAAGGCTGCAGGTGGACACAGTGAGGGGGACTCGAGTATAAGCCGAGGGGTAATTTTTTCAGCACAAAAAAAAAATATGCTGAAAAACTTGGCTTATACCTGAGTATATACGGTAAACCCACAAGATTTTAGTCAACTAAAATGCATTGGAGATTTTGACTAGAAAATTACTTGGAATAGATATAGATATAGATAGAGAGATAGAGAGATAGAGATAGATATATTTTTTTTAGCAGAGACCCTATGGAATAAAATGATAGGTGTTGCAATTTTTTGTCACACTGTATTTGCGCACCAGTTTTTCAAACACTTTTCTCTTTTTTTTTTTTTATATAAAAATCTTGAAGTTGGCCCTCCTTTTATAAAAGATGTTATGCCGATTTAAATTGATATCTAACATGTCACGCTTTAAAAATTGTGTCTTCCGGTGAAATGGCAGCAAACTACGGTACTTAAAATTCTCCTATAGGCAATTGATTTCAGGCTGGAATCACACTAGTGCGGTGCGAATTTCAGCTCTGTAATCTCTGCAGATAGATAAGGGAAGTGTTCAGCAGATCCATTGCGTTTTAGCTGCAAATTTGGAGACCTGGGAGAAGTTCCGGGTGAGAGGAGAGTGGGGGAGAAATGTATTGAGCGGAATGAGAGAAATTCCTGAAGAGAAATGAACACATCTGCTAATCGGCTGCGTACCCATAGATGATAATGGGACTGAATTTGCACCTGAGCCGCACCGCAAGACATAAAATCCGCACACGTTTTTACTGCAATGCGCAGTGCGAATGCATCGCACATATGTGAACCAGCCTCATTGAAAACAATGTATTTAGAAATGCAGTCAGTCAGTGAGGCAGGGGATCAGCTACAGGAGCTCCACACGGCGCACGTCTCCTAGAGTAGGAGCGTGTGTGCTATAGCTCCAGGCAGGCTTAGGAGGCAGACAGGCAGAGTCCCTCCCAGCCCTGCAAGCTCAGTCCTCTCTCCAGTTCCAGACCTGGAAATCCTGTGCCCCTGATCTCTCTTCTCCTCCAGCACAGCTCCCTGGCTCTCTGCAGGTAAGAGCCCTCTACCAGAGCTGCTGACGGCCGTCCTTTTCAGGATAAAGCCGCAGCAGCAATACAGATCTCCTTTTCTCCTTTTTTTGTGTCCCCCTGCACTTCCACACCATCATCCTCAAGGGCCCCCCTCTCTATCCTCTCTACCCTCCGCCCGAAAATTTGCGCCGTTCTGGGGCTCTTTTTGAGAGCACCGCGCCAGGCCGCTCTGAATCGCGGGGCCGCGGTCTAGGAAAGACCGCGGCCTAACGGCGCGCCGCTCCCCACGCCTCTGTGGTCCTCACCCAGCCTCCAGGAATCCCCCCTTACCCCAGAAAGACAGAAGGACAGTTACCCTGTCTTACACCCTCTCAGTTAAAGAAGCACCCTGTCAGCCCTCATCCCACCGCCTGTGCAGGCAGCCATCCCACCAGACCAGCAACAGGGTCACCCTCTTAGCCCCAGCCCCCCTCCCCCCCCCTGTCCTCCAACATACAGAAGCTTGATCCAGGGGTCACCCGATCGCCTCTTACAGGGGTCAGGAAGGAATTTTTTCCCTACCGGAGCATATTGGCCGAGCGCCGCCAGGGTTTTTTGCCTTCCTCTGGACCAAGCCGGGAGAGAGGAGTTTTGCCAATTCCTCTCCCCACTGCCCCAAAATCTCCCCCTCCCGCCCCCCCGGTGTATTGGCGATCATGGCATGTAGGCAATATTCTGCCGAAACCATTTGGAGTTTGAGGCAATGCGCCGCAATACTGCCAGCCATCACCAAAAAAGCCCTAAGAACTGAGCGACTATTGAGAATCGATCATAGATCGACGGTCAGACATTTCAGTCATTTACCCCAGCTCAAGCACATATCATGTGCTCTGATCAATACAAGATCGGCAGTAAAACACCGACTAGAAATCCGCGACTTCATTCAACAAAAGGATCTAGATTGTCTTTTTATTACAGAGAGCTGGCTCACAGCCGACTGTAACACCATTCTAGGAGAACTGGTGCCAGAAAACTATCGTATTATTACAGAAAACAGAATAGGGCAAAGAGGAGGCGGCCTGGCGGTGATCTATAAGACTCATCTCACGATCACCAAACCAGTCCGCCAAAACCCTCTTCCATTCATGGAAACCCTTACTCTGCAACTTCAAGCAAATTCAAAGGAGACCGTCCACATTCTGCTCTGCTATAGGCCGCCCGGCCCAAAATCGCAGCTGCTATCATCTTGGACGGATTTCTTCTCCACTTATACCCTCAACAGCAAACAACTTTTGCTGCTCGGGGATATCAATCTCTGGGCAAACTCCTCACAAGACCCCATTGCAGACGCCTGTATTGACCACCTGGAAGGATTAGGATTGCAGCAACTAGTGTGTGGGCCCACACATGCTTCAGGTCACACACTTGATCTTATTTTCAGACAAGCTCTGGAAATAAAAATTTGGGAAAATGAAAAATTGCCATGGACAGACCACCATGCAATTATATTCAGTATTACCACCATCCCCCCTGCACCAAAAACATCAAATCCAGTGACAACACACTGGACTAGATGTCAGAAGAAGCTCCACTCGGAACTCTTCAAAACGACTTTAAGGGAAAAAATAGAAACAACTCAGCCGCATCAAACGGCCGTTGAAACATTGGAAGCCATAAACTCGGCCATGCTACAGTCAGCCGACTTGGTAGCGCCAAAACGAAGAACCCGCATTCGGAAAAACAACCGCAGCTGGTTTAATAACCAGCTGTCGTTACTGAAGCAAGAACGCAGAAGGGCAGAATCTGCCTGGAAAAGATGTTCTTCAGAGCTAAACCTATCCATCTACAAGGCGACTACAAGAAAATACCACAAAGGAATTTTCCAAGCCAAGAAAAATTATTTTTCGGAGGCTATCAACGGTGCCCTAAACCGCCCTCGCGAACTCTTCAAGATGGTCACCCAGACCATGAAGCCAGGATGCATTGAAGCCCCCAGTTCAGACACACAAGAATTTTGCAATGAACTATCGGATTGCTTCATTAATAAAATCAAGGCAATCCGCGAAAGCATTCAGCAAAACAATTCTCCCTCCAGCCCCCCCCCGCAGCCTCTCACACAGCACCCATAGTAATTCTCCGATATCAGGTAAGTTCACCCTGGAACCCATCTCCATCGAGACCACTAAGAATGTCATTTGTACTCTGCGCAATGGCACAGCCCCAAATGACATTATCCCCACAAAACTGCTGAAGGAATGAGCCTACATCCTGGCTCCTCCCATCACGCAGCTTATCAACCAGTATTTCTTGGAGGGCATAGTGCCCTCACAGTTGAAAGAAGGTATAATCCAACCCATTCTGAAGCAACCCTCCCTGGACCCCAAGGACCCACTCCACCGCCGTCCCATAACAAGCCTCAACGTACTCTCTAAGATAATGGAAAAAGTAGTGGTACAACAGCTGCAACTGCATCTAGATACCTACAAGCTACTTGACCCATTGCAATCAGGCTTCCGTCCCGGACATGGGACGGAAACAGCATTGCTGAAAGTATGGGACGATGTTCTCAAGGCCGCAGACGAAGGAGAATCTTGTCTCCTGGTTCTGTTGGACCTAAGTGCAGCTTTCGACACTGTAGACCACAATCTGTTACTGACTCGGCTTGCTGAAGTAGCCAGAGTCGCAGAAAGCGATTTATCTTGGTTCTCCTCTTTTTTGGAAAACCGATCGCAAACAGTGAAGTTAGGACCTTTTACGTCTGAAAAACGCACAGTAACATGCGGAGTCCCTCAAGGATCGCCTCTGTCACCAGTGCTGTTTAACATTTATCTTCGTCCTCTTTTTGAGATTATCAGCAGCCAAAAACTGCTCTACCACTCATATGCAGATGATACGCAACTGTATTTCCGTATCTGCAACAGACAGGATCACCACCTCAATCTAGAGACATGTCTCTCTTTGATAGAGGACTGGATGACAAAGAGTTATCTTAAACTCAATGGAGCAAAAACAGAACTTCTTCTGTTTCACGCCAAGCGCAGGAATCAACTTTCAACAGCGTGGACCCCCCCCGCCTATTTTGGGCAAAATCATCACCCCTAGCGCCAAAGTCAAAAGCCTAGGGGTCATTTTTGACTCCTTTATGACAATGGACGCTCAAATAGGGTCAGTAGTCAGCGGATCTCACCATCTACTGCGCCTACTACGCAGACTCACTCCGTTCATCCCCAAAGAAGATTTAGCGGTCGTGGTGGGAGCTATTGTAAACTCCAGGCTGGATTATGCAAATGCCCTTTACCTCGGCCTCCCCAAGTACCAAATCGCTCGTCTGCAAGTCGTTCAGAATATGGCCGCCAGACTTGTGACTGGGAAAAAACCCTGGGAATCCATCTCACCTTCACTGAGAGCCCTTCATTGGCTGCCAGTTGAAGACAGAATTGATTTTAAAGCTCTCTGTCTTACGCATAGATGTGTCCATGGGAATGCCCCCCTTTATTTATGCGAAATAATAAAAGCGCATAATCCCAATCGCGTTTTGCGATCCACGAATCAGAACCTGCTCCAGGTTCCGAAAGCCAACTTCAAGTCCAAAGGAGAAAGAAGATTCGCGATCCAAGGTCCCAGACTATGGAACGCTTTACCAACCAACATCCGGTTGGAGGAGAACCACCTAGCATTTAGGAAAAAGGTCAACTTTTCTCTTTTGATATCAAAGGAGACAGGAACAACAAGCGCCCAGAGGCGATTCAGTTCGCATGTGCCGCGCTATACAAGTTTTCATTCATTCATTCATTCATTCTGCGTATTAGATGCGGTTTAAGACGCAACCAATTCGCATAGGTGTGAATCTGGCCTAAAGGTTACCAGTTTACAGTTGCACAGGAGGTCTAGTGCTATAATTATTGCTCTCCCTCTGACTTTCGCAAAAATACCTCACGTGTGTGTGGTGCGATCACCGTTTACGATTGCGTGCAAGAGTAACGCATGCATTCGCACGTAGGAATGGTAGGACGGGGTGCTTTAAATATTTATTTTGTTGCACCAACTTTATTGCTATCACAAGGGATGAACAACATCCCTTGTGATAACATGGACCGTGACAGCCCCATTAGACCCCAAATCTATCCTCTGGCCCCCTATTGCAACCAGTCAGACTGAGATTGGTCTGATCGGTTGCTTCCCTGGCTGCTGGTCGCCAGGGAAACAAAGGGGCTAAAATGGAAGTGACAAACAGCTCATCGCTTCCGGTTTCCAGGGTTACAGAGAGAAGGAAACAATGTCAGTTCCTCTCTCTTTCTGTACAGCGCCACTGTTGCCACTGACCGTATCGCTCTCAGCCACCGGGATGAGACCGGAGAGCCTGGGAGAGGTGATGGCGGAAGGAGGGTGGGACCCCTTTCTACTACCCGCATAAGTGATTGAGTGGCTGATTAGCCACTTGAATAACTTTTGCTTTACAGAAAATCGCCAGCTGAACAAAACGGTACGAGTATGAAGCCTTTAAGTGCAGGCATCATCCCGGTATAACCACTGAAACCCAAGGACATACTGGTATGTATCTTGGGAAGGAAGTGGTTAACCACTTAACCCCCGGACCATATTGCTGCCCAATGACCAGAGCACTTTTTGCAATTCTGCACTGCGTCGCTTTAACTGACAATTGCGCGGTCGTGTAAGGTGGCTTCCAAACAAAGTTTTTTCCCACAAATAGAGCTTTCTTTTGGTGGTATTTGATCATCTCTGCGGTTTTTATTTTTTGCGCTCTAAACAAAAATAGAGCGACTATTTTGAAAAAAATACAATATTTTTTTATTTTTTGCTGTAATAAATATCCCCCAAAAATATATATAACAAAAAAAAACATATTTTTTCCTCAGTTTAGGCCGATACGTATTCTACATATTTTTCGGAAAAAAATCACAATAAGCGCTTATTGATTGGTTTGCGCAAAAGTTATAGCGTTTACAAAATAGGGTGTAGTTTTATGGCATTTTCATAAAAAAAAAAATTTTTTACTAGGCGGCGATCAGCGTTTTTTTTTTTTCAGTACTGCGACATTATGGATACTTTGGACACATTTTTTGGACCATTGGCATTTTTTTAGCGATCAATGCTATAAAAATGCATTGGATTACTATAAAAATGCCATTGGTAGTGAAGGGGTTAACACTAGGGGGCAGGGAAGGGGTTAAGTATGTTCCTGGGTGGGTTCCAACTGTAGGGGGGGTGGACTCACTAGGGGAAATTACTGATCTTCTGTTGTGTGAAAGGGGCTCCTGCGCTTTCGGGGAATACAGCTAGGGGGAACTGCGTGCAGATGCCTGGTAATTTGTCCTAGACCAGAAAATAAGTGATAAGTGAAAAAATATTGGTGTCTGCGCTGTGCTAGGGGTATGTGCCACAATAGTGCACGAACCAGGGGGAGGGTCCTAGGAACTAGGTAAATAATGAACACGTGTAAACAACATGTGAAAAGTGAATACTGAAACGCACAAATAAGGATAACACCATAAAACTTTATGACATCCAGACATCAAATGATTTCACAGAGTGAATAATACAAGAGTGGAATAATGAATAGTCTGTGGTACAAGTCCAAAAAAAATAAAAAATTCTGTGAGTGAAATGCCCAGAGCAGAAAGAAAACTTCCAACATAGAAATGTTGCAGATGGATGCTTTGGTGCAGACACCCCTAGTGCTCTCTAACCGCTCACCTTTCCAGCTATGTGCAGAAGAAGTCACATGACGATGCGCGTCAGGAGCTCTAGAGCATGCACGTTTGACGGCTGAGAGACAAGTTCGCTGCTCGTATGGATTTGTGCCCAGTTTTTACCTTGCAAATGTGAGTTTTATTTTTTCTATTGAGCCAATAAACCTTTTATACGGCGGTACTTTGCTATGTGCTTCCTCTGTTCTCTCTCCTCACACATCCATCTGCCACCTGCTTGAGATCCATCCATCTGCCTTTTGGCCACTTGGAACTGGAGAAGTGACTGGGGGGACCCTGAGCATTGATACCGGACCTGTACGAACTCTGAGTTCGTGGGAGATAGGCCCACCTTTCATGATCACAAAGTGAGTGCATGTCTGTGTGTTTATCATTATATTTCTAGTGCCATCACAGGATTATGCTATGTTGTGTCTCTGATTTTTACATTCTCATCTGCCATTGAGATCCTTTGTCATCATCCCTTACTGCTGTGCGTCTTCTCTGCTGGAGTGTATCCCTTTACTGCTGTGCGTTTTTCTCTGCTGGAGTGAATCCCTTACTGCTGTGTTTTCTCTGCTGGAGTGGATTTTTTGGCTATCTGCACATAGCCAGAAGGTGAGCGGTTAGAGAGCACTAGTGGTCATTTCTATGTTGGAAGTTTTCTTTCTGCTCTGGGCATTTCACCCCTAGTGGCCGCATAAGAGTCGAAATAGAGCTACGGGCTCTCGCCCAGGAGAGCCGACCTGCCGCAGTAAAATGACGGCGGCAGGTCGGCAAGCAGTTAAAGGAGAAGCGGTGATCGGTGCTTGTAACTGCCCCTAAAGCTGCACCAATCACCACTGATTGTCTCCATATTCTCCTCCAGCCCTCATCTGTTCTGCTGCTGTCCCCCTCCATGCTGCTGTCCCCCTCCATGCTGCTGTCCCCCTCCATGCTGCTGTCCCCCTCCATGCTGCTGTCCCCCCTCCATGTTGCCCTCCATGCTGCTGTCCCCCCTCCATGTTGCCCTCCATGCTGCTGTCTTACTCCATTCTCTTCTGTGTCCCCCCTCCATGCTGCTGTCCCCCCTCTGTGTCGCCCTCTGTGCTGCTGTCCCCCCCTCTGTGTCGCCCTCTGTGCTGCTGTCCCCCCTCTGTGTCGCCCTCTGTGCTTCTGTCCCCCCTCTGTGTCGCCCTCCGTGCTGCTGTCCCCCCTCTGTGTCGCCCTCCGTGCTGCTGTCCCCCCTCTGTGTCGCCCTCCGTGCTGCTGTCCCCCCTCTGTGTCCCCCTCCGTGCTGCTGTCCCCCCTCTGTGTCCCCCTCCGTGCTGCTGTCCCCCCTCTGTGTCCCCCTCCGTGCTGCTGTCCCCCCTCTGTGTCCCCCTCCGTGCTGCTGTCCCCCCTCTGTGTCCCCCTCCGTGCTGCTGTCCCCCCTCTGTGTCCCCCTCCGTGCTGCTGTCCCCCCTCTGTGTCCCCCTCCGTGCTGCTGTCCCCCCTTTGTGTCCCCCTCCGTGCTGCTGTCCCCCCTCGGTTTCCCATTCATTTTAAGCGCAGCTGAGGCTGCTGAGAAAGGGACTAGAAAACCTGTGTCCTCAGTCCATTTCCCTGTCTCAAAGGGTAGATGTCAGGGGTCTGTTAAGACCCCTGATATATTGCCAAAGCCCCTTAACAGGGCTGATGGAAAAAAAAAATTGTAATTAAATAATAAAAAAAAAGAATTGTAAAAAAAGAAAATTAAATTAAAAACGCACCAACACTGTCCACTCCCCGCCCTCTTAAAAAAATAAAATAAAAAAGGTAAGCATTGTAAAAAAAAAAAAAAAAATCATTGCAAAAATGTATAAAAGCTTGTAAAAAAAAAAAAAATACTGACACATGTGTCACTGTCACATGACATTAAAAAAGTGATATTGGGACAATCCTTAGTATTTGCAGTACCTTCAGTAGATTTTGTTTTTTATGTTCAATCATTTTTATTGGAATTTAAACAAGATACATAGACATAAACACAGTATGATCACCTTATAGCATGCAACGACAAAGTACTATCAATCCATATCACAATAACCCCGAGTGCATTAACAGGATACAGAGACCAACAAGGGAGGGTATATAGCCAATACAATTCAAGCATTGCAATACTAATAGTGATATATCAGATAAGATGCTGTGAAACAATAGCAATATTTTGCCAATAATAGGCTACAGGTGTACTGTAGAGAGGATTAAAAATAACAAGAAATAAACAAAAAGTAAAATAAAAATAAGGAAACATAAAAATAAGAAAACAAATGAGCCGTAACTGAGTTATATGTATATATGCTACCGTTGGATGTAACCAGTGTTTGTTTTAATCACCAAGTAGAGGATTAGTGTAGAAAATCAAGAGTGGTACCAGTTATTCCAGGGATCCCAGTGCTTATCAATATTAGCTCTGCCTCCAGTACTCAAGGCAAATAGTTGTTCATAAGTACCATGTGTGTGAACTGTTTGTATTGTTTCAGCCATGTCTGGGGGAATCGGGCTCCTCCAGTGTCTGACCAAAGCCAATCTAGCTGCCAACAGCATATGGGACATCAAGCGTCGCAGATGATGTGGTACGAAGTCCATTTCCAGAGACAGTAACGCCATCCCCGGCCCGGGTGACATGGCGACACAGACTACCTGCTCTATCCATTGGTATACAGATTCCCAGTATAGGGTAATTTTAGGGCATGCCCACAGCAGATGGTACAGTGTGCCAGTATTCCCGCAGAGCCCTCCAACACAGGGGGGACCCACCAGGGGCAAACCTAGAAATACGATAGGGAGTGAGGTACCAACGTAGAATGAGCTTTTGGAACAGCTCCCAGAGGTTGGCACTTCTAGGGGAGGCGTATGTCATTCTGAGTGCCATCTGCCACTGTTCCTCTGGATACACTTTAACAAAATCTTTTTCCCATGAGCGCATAGAGAGTGACTTTTGGAACACACATTTGTTTTGTAGGAGGGAGTAGAACAGCGAAATACCTTTGATATTATGAGATTTAAAAAAAGAAAGAACTGAGAGATTTGCCATGGAAGGTGGATGGAAGCTCCGGTAAACCCTTTCAGAAAGTGACAGATTTGCATGTATCTATACTGCTCCGTTGCAGGAAGAGATAGCTCCAGCTGCAAGGTTCGAAAGGTTTTAAGAGCAGGACCTACATAAAGATCATCTATGGACAAGTTACTTCTACTTTTCCAATTAGTGGTAGAGAGACCAGGTATGAATAGTGGTAGGGCCGACACGGGGAGCTTCAAAGGAGAGAGTTTGTGTGAGGGGAATGGGTGAGTTATAAGTAACCACCATGCGGTGATGGTTCCCTGGATTGTAGGACTAGATCTGGAGGAAGGGCGGGGTAAGGAGGCACTGGACAATAAATAATTATAGAGATTTCCACCGGGGACCTGGTGGCTTTCCAGTTGGGACCAGAGGGTGGGTGTTGAAGAGGGGAACCAACTCTTCAGTTGAGCAAGGGTGGATGCAACATGGTAATCTCTGATATGGGTATGACCTATCCCCCCTACCGACCTATGTTTCACTATTCTACTGAATGCACATCGGGCCCGTTTTCCCCCCCATAAGAATCGGTTGATCAGGGATTGTAGCGAGGAAAAAAAGGAGGAAGGGACCGGGATTGGCAGGGTTCTAAAAATATAAATAAGTTGGGGGAGGATCTGCATTTTGAAGGCAGCCAAAGGACCCGACCAGGAGAGCTCGAATCTCGCCAGGTTGGTCAGCTTGGTGGGGAGCGTTTGTAATAGAGGGTAGTAATTTTCTCTGGCCAATTCAGAGGTGTGGGGCGTAATCCCAGATAAGAAATTCCTTTGTCTTTCCAAATGTAGGGGAATTTTTGGCTCAACGATCGTTGGACCTCCGGGGGGATATTCATACCTAGGATGTAGGACTTGGTGTCATTAACTTTATAATGGGACACAGTTGAAAACAATTGTAGCGATTCGTGGACTGAGGTCAGAGAGGATTCAACATCTGTAATCATCAGGATGATGTCATCCGCAAAGAGGCTTATGGTGTGGAGTGAGTTTCCGCTTTTGAACCCTTTAATCAGAGGATGGGATCGAATGTAAGAGGCCAATGATTCCATAAGTAAGTTAAATATGAGTGGGGAGAGTGGACATCCCTGGCGTGTGCCATTAGAAATATTGAAGGGAGAGGATAGCATGCCGGATATATAAACCTGTGCTGAGGGATTTGTATAAAGCGCCATTATAGCCGAGTGGATCTCGCCCACAAACCCAAATTTGGTGAGAACCTTCGCCAGGTATTCCCAGTGTATCCTATCAAACGCCTTCTAGATTTTGTTTTTTAGGTTTCTGATTTTAGATGTGGTGATACCATGTTATGGTTTGCTTTTCCTTGTGTCTGAGATGTGTGTGGCGTGTTATTTATCACAGTGCTGATCGATGTACCAGAGGAGACTGCCCAATTTAATGTTAGTCAAAGAGGGCTGTGTTGTATTGACAAAGTGAGGCTGATTAAAGGCCAAAGTCCTCTCCTCGTGCTTCTTTTGCCTTTTAATGCATCCAGGTTTTTGTTGGCTCTTGTCGCAGTAGCTTGGCCCCAACTTGCTATAACACAGCTGTTTCTTCTAGCCACCCAAATCTTTTTCTGTCACAGATTTTCACAAAGATTTCAGACTGCAACCAAAAATGGAAAAAACTGCTCATACCTACAAAGATAAGACTAGATGAACAACTGTATTTTTTTTGAATGCCGTTCCAATTTTTCAAACAACCATTTTTCAGAGTTTGATGTTTTTGTCTGAAAAAACAAGCAAACAACAAAAAAAAATGTTTGTGTTGCTATTGTCAACCATTCCAGTAGATATACTGACATTTGCACCAAATTCAAAAATAATTACTGTCAGTTTGCAGATGATGAAACTGGAGGTAATTAAGACCATCTCAAAGTTGGGGTACAGAGACAGGCAGAGTGTCTGTCTCTGTGTGCTGTTTGGTGGAAGGCTTGTTTGCCACCACTACCTCTTCCCCTCCCCACCTGTCACTGGTTGGTAAGGACATTGTCGGCTTCATAGCCGACCGCCTTCTAGCAGCCAGTGACATCGATAGTTGCCAGAGCTTAAAAAGGAAGCTGAGACACTAGTTCCCTATCAGGTTCACTTTCTCCTTGTCATTGGCAGCAGGCATTGGGCACATTTTATAGTCCATAGCAAGCTACCTCTTGTGTTGTGACTTGCAGCCATTAAAGTGGAATGCAACTCATTAATTTAACAGTTTAAAAAACAGTTACATTCCAGGCAGGTGTGGGAATGTAACTGTCACAGTGGTTGTGCTCTCAACCAAACTCAAACCTGGTGTCATAAGGGATCAGCAGCCGCAGCATGACAGTTGAAGATCAAATAGAGGCCAAGATGGTAGCTCCCTTGGCAGAAAATAGGAAGGTTTAGTTCCACTCTAAGGAAAGAACTTGTGTCTAGTGGGAGAAGGACTGAAACACTGATTAGGTAACTCCGTTTGGTGGGTGTGACACATGCTAGTTTTAGGCCAGTGGGTAAAGTCAAACTAAAAGCAATAAATGTACCGCGTCTCTAATGGTCCAGGTTCCACACTGGCATATTTTTCCCAGGTGCTGGTCTTCTGGCATCTTTAGTGGGATAATGTAGCTCCTGTGCATGAGCAAGGGTCATTCCGGCACACAGGGACCATGCCAGCAATGAAGGCTGAGCTGTGTATATGCAGCTAAGTTTACAGTATATGCGGCAGAAGACTGCTAGCAGGCAGGTAGGTATATCGCAGAAGAGACATTGCCATAGTAGCCTGCCTGCTCACAGTTTGTTCTAAAAAGCCCTAATTTCTGCTTTCAGAAAGTACATTGTATAGTACCTGTGTTCTCTGCTAAGCTGAGACATAGCGGAAGCCGCAGTGAGTTAGGCATCAATGTGTAAGTTTGGCCTAGAATTGTTTTTCTTGAGATTAGTCTAGCTCAGGGCTCAAAATTTCAAGTCTTGAGCCACTAGCCAGGCCTCAAAAATTACTCGCCACCAGTTGCCCAACCCAACCAAGCCCCTAACCTGCTCCGCCCCTAATTCTGCTGCTTATCACACCCTCATAAATTATCTCATGAAATGACACTTAAATGTTTTATGCAGAATTACGTTACAGAAATAAATATTAACAACAACTTTATCAATTCCTTTCAGCACAGCCTCATCTGTGCCCCACATTGCAGCCTCGCTGTGCCCCACATTGCAGCCTCGCTGTGCCCCACATTGCAGCCTCGCTGTGCCCCACATTGCAGCCTCGCAGTGCCCCACTTTTCAGCCTCGCAGTGCCCCACTTTTCAGCCTCGCAGTGCCCCACTTTTCAGCCTCGCAGTGCCCCACTTTTCAGCCTCGCAGTGCCCCACTTTTCAGCCTCGCAGTGCCCCACTTTTCAGCCTCGCAGTGCCCCACTTTGCAGCCTCGCAGTGCCCCACTTTGCAGCCTCGCAGTGCCCCACTTTGCAGCCTCGCAGTGCCCCACTTTGCAGCCTCGCAGTGCCCCACTTTGCAGCCTCGCTGTGCCCCACTTTGCAGCCTCGCTGTGCCCCACTTTGCAGCCTCGCTGTGCCCCACTTTGCAGCCTCGCTGTGCCCCACTTTGCAGCCTCGCTGTGCCCCACTTTGCAGCCTCGCTGTGCCCCACTTTGCAGCCTCGCTGTGCCCCACTTTGCAGCCTCGCTGTGCCCCACTTTGCAGCCTCCTTGTGCTCCCCCTCCCCCGATTGCAAAGTCATTGTGCCCCCTCTGGCGGCCAGATCATGAGAGAATGAAGAGGAGAGACGTGGATCGCAGAGCTGTATAGCCTGCTGTTAGAACTTACATTTACTCTGCTCTGCTCGTTCACATAGCTCCGCCTCCTCCTCATCCCACACCTGTGATAGACAACACATCCCAGCATTGGACCCGCATTCTGTCTTATCACAGGTGTGGGGTCAGGAGGAGGCAGAGCTGTGTGAACGAGCAGAGTGGAGGAAATGTAAGTTCTAACAGTGGGCTATACAGCTCTGCGATCCACGTCTCTCCTCTTTCTCCGTGTTCTCAGCCATCGGGAGGATCGCTGGGAGAACAGCTCCTGACCCTGCCCTGCCGCAGTGCTTGCCCCCCCCCCCCACTCCCAGGCAGCCCAGCTCCTCGCCAGACCTCGTTTTTCACTCACAGAATGCGAGTAAGCGAGTGCAAAATTTGAGGTCTGGTCTAGCTGACTACTGAGTTGTCTAGCTGTACCGTTCCACCTAGCCAAGGTGTGGACACCAGACTTCTTTCAGCTTAAATTAAACTGCAGATCCTGCAAAATCCCAGGAATGGTCAGGTCCCCCTGGTCCTCCACGGTGCTAAGGGCTCAATCTGTTATGCTGCGTACACGCAACCTTTTTGTTAATTTTTTTAATTGGTCGTGTTTTTTTTTCACGTCGTGAAAAACGGTTGTGTGTACGCTTTAACGATGCACATGCTCAGAAGCAAGTTTATGAGAAGGGAAATTTGCATGATCAGCCCAAAGGGTGGGGCCATTCTAATGGAACTTCTGCCATTAGATCCAGCATACTGCTGACATCTGCAGGATGCTGTTTTTTTTTTTGTACTTATCGTTTTAGCAGGTTTTCTTCTCTGGCACCGGGCGGGGATTCCTTCCAGGTATAGGCGTTCCTAAGGCAAGCCTAGTTGATTGACAGGCTTGGATAGCGCGTCACTCCTTCCGAAAATAGCCGAAGTGACACTCGGCAATTTACGGCGCCTGCGCAGTCAGCTCTACACGGCAGGCGCAGGCGCCGTATAGCGCCATAAACAGCCGAGTGTCACTTCGGCTATTTTCGGAAGGTGTGACGCGCTATCCAAGCCTGTCAATCAACTATGCTTGCCTTAGGAACGCCTATTCCCCGCAGGAATCCCCGCTCGGTGCCGGAGAAGAAGCCTGCTAAAACGATAAGTCCAAAAAAAAACAGCCTACTGCAGATGTCAGCAGTATGCTGGATCTAATGGCAGAAAGTTGATTTTTGGGTGAACCTCCGCTTTAAGCATTTTTTTTTTCACGATCGTGTGTATGCAATGCAGGCTTGACAAGAATCGCTTTGAGAAAAACTTTTTTCTCCATGACATTAAAAATGGTCGTGTATACACGGCTTTAGGGTTTACATTACTATTTTGTGTCTGTAGTGATATATGGGTTGGCAGAAGGAACTACAGCGTGTATCTTGAGAATCGTAAATTGATACTCCCAGAAGTGTGGGATTTTGCAGGATCCTCAGCCAGCAGGTTCTCTTCACTCCTGCAGAAATAGGCCCCTTTCAGACGGATGGCTGTTTTACCGCAGCTAAAAGCATGTTTATGTTTTGCTGAAATTCAAGACTCCAGGCACAGCGATCAGCTGCATTTGTACAGTGCTTTTAGCTGCGATTGCGTTTAGCCGCGACAGGATATTGAACGGGGATCTGACTTGGATCCCTGCCAATATCAAGCACTGCGTCTGGTATGAAGCTTGAGGGGGAACTCCACGCCAAAGAAGGCTGCATATTCAATAATAAATATGCCTTTTTTTTTTTTTTTTTTTTTACTTGTCTAAAGGCAAGAGTTAAAATCCCTGTACTTCCAGCACATAGGAAAGTTGGACCATGACTCTTGCATACAATCAGAGGTCCACCTCTCCTGCAGTTCCAACATGCCCTTCTGATCACTGCTCATCTGATCACATCTGTCTTGTGCCATGGGTGAAGCTGCTGATTAAATAATTGTTCAAGGGGGGTGTGGTGGAGAGTTGAGTTGCTGCTTATATGTGAGAACAGCAGTCCATCTTCCTTAGTGTTGCCAGTAGAGATGTTTTTAAATCAAATGAATTTGATTTCAAAAGTGATCTCAATTTATCCATCCTAGAAAGACTATTAACATCAACAGCTTCATGTTGACAATTTGATATTGGTCCATGTTGACTAACAATTGCATGTTCAAGGCGACAGTCTTTGTGGTTGGGCAAACACAGTCACATGACATCAAAATTGAAACATAAATGTGCATGCATCCTCTGAGCATGTTTCTGGCTTGGAATTGTTCTTTACATGAATGACACCCCTTTTCAAAACTTGCTGCCTTACATGTGATCTGTTTTCTGTTTGTTTTACAGTAGGTTTGAAGGTTAACAGAGGATGGAATTATTGCCATGTCTTTGGGACAGCTTATTCGTCGTGCTTCCTCCAAGGCCTCCGACCTCCTGACCCTTGGCACAGACGGAGGAACATCCTCTATACTAGATGGAGAGATAATATTCTCAAAAAATAATGTGTGTGTACATCCCCGAGAGCTACTGCAAGATGTTTCAACACATCATCCTGGTGAGCACAGTTGCATATTAAGTTCTAGACCCAATCTTATGTATAAGTACAGAATACAAATAATATACAGATGTAGCTTAAAGATGAACTGCAGGTTAACAGCTAATTTATGTTCTAATATAATGAAGCCAGCTATTCAGTAACATCCACTGCATCAATTCTTTATTGGCTCAATGGCAGGATACAGCAGTAACATACTAATGCATTTCCACCAAAGCCTTACTCGTGCTAGGAGTAAGGCTATGGCTGAAATGTGTTAGCATGTTACTTGCTTAATTCTGCCATGTAGCCAATAAAGAATTGATGCAATAGATGTTGCCGAATAGCTGACTTCATTATATTAGAAAATTACTGCTAGATTCCAAAGGCATTTGGGCCAGAGCACCTGTGTTTAGTCCAAGGGCGGATCCAGAGTCTAGTCTCGGGAGGGGCACTGCCAGAAAATAAGGTGTTTCTTACAGAACTCCAATTAGGTGTCCGATGTGTCCGCTGCAATGTTGCAGTACTGCTAAAAAATCAATGATCCCCGCCATTACTAGTAAAAAATATTTAAATATGAATGCCATAAATCTATCCCATGGTTTGTAGACGATTGTCAGGGACTGCAGACGTGGTACAAGAGATGGTCAGAGACTGCAGACATGGTACAGGAGATGGTCAGAGACTGCAGACATGGTACAAGAGATGGTCAGAGACTGCAGACATGGTACAAGAGATGGTCAGAGACTGCAGACATGGTACAAGAGATGGTCAGACTGCAGACATGGTACAAAAGATGGTCAGAGACTGCAGATATGGTACAAGAGATGGTCAGAGACTGCAGACATGGTACAATAGATGGTCAGAGACTGCAGATGTGGTACAAGAGATGGTCAGAGACTGCAGACGTGGTACAAGAGATGGTCAGAGACTGCAGACGTGGTACAAGAGATGGTGAGAGACTGCAGACGTGGTACAAGAGATGGTGAGAGACTGCAGACGTGGTACAAGGGATTGTCAGAGACTGCAGGCATGGTACAAGGGATGGTCAGAGACTGCAGACGTGGTAGAGGAGATGGTCAGAGACTGCAGACGTGGTACAAGGAGATGGTGAGAGACTGCAGACGTGGTAGAGGAGATGGTGAGAGACTGCAGGCATGGTACAAGAGATGGTCAGAAACTGCAGACATGGTACAAGAGATGGTCAGGAAAACTGCAGACGTGGTACAAGGGATGGTCAGAGACTGCAGACGTGGTACAGGAGATGGTCAGAGACTGCAGGCATGGTACAAGAGATGGTCAGAGACTGCAGGCATGGTACAAGAGATGGTCAGAGACTGCAGACGTGGTACAAGGAGATGGTCAGAGACTACAGACGTGGTACAAGGAGATGGTCAGAGACTGCAGACGTGGTACAAGAGATGGTCAGGAAAACTGCAGACGTGGTACAAGAGATGGTCAGGAAAACTGCAGACGTGGTACAAGAGATGGTCAGGAAAACTGCAGACGTGGTACAAGGGATGGTCAGAGACTGCAGACGTGGTACAGGAGATGGTGAGAGACTGCAGGCATGGTACAAGAGATGGTCAGAGACTGCAGACGTGGTACAAGGAGATGGTCAGAGACTGCAGACGTGGTACAAGGAGATGGTCAGAGACTGCTGACGTGGTACAGGAGATGGTCAGAGACTGCAGACGTGGTACAGGAGATGGTCAGAGACTGCAGACGTGGTACAAGGGGTGGTCAGAGACTGCAGACGTGGTACAAGGGGTGGTCAGAGACTGCAGACGTGGTACAAGGGGTGGTCAGAGACTGCAGACGTGGTACAAGGGATGGTCAGAGATTGCAGACGTGGTACAAGGGATGGTCAGAGACTGCAGATGTGGTGCAAGGGATGGTCAGAGACTGCAGACGTGGTACAAGGGATGGTCAGAGACTGCAGACGTGGTACAAGGGATGGTCAGAGACTGCAGACGTGGTACAAGGGATGGTCAGAGACTGCAGACGTGGTACAAGGGATGGTCAGAGACTGCAGACGTGGTACAAGGGATAGTCAGAGACTGCAGACGTGGTACAAGGGATGGTCAGAGATTGCAGACGTGGTACAAGAGATGGTCAGAGACTGCAGACGTGGTACAAGGGATGGTCAGAGACTGAAGACATGGTACAAGAGATCATTGCAGCCTCACTGTGTATATGAACGCAGCCCCACCTTTGTATATCAATGCAGTCCCACTTTTGTATATCAATGCAACCCCACTTTTGCATATCAATGCATCCCCACTTTTGCATATCAATGCATCCCCACTTTTGCATATCAATGCATCCCCACTTTTGCATATCAATGCATCCCCACTTTTGCATATCAATTCATCCCCACTTTTGCATATCAATTCATATCAAAATATCAAAAAAAAATGATAATAAAAAAAAGTTATAAAAAATAAATAAAACAATATATAAAAAAAATAAAAAAAAAACATTAAAAAAAGGGGGTTTGACACATGGGGCCCTGGGGACCTCTGAGCCCTTTAATAAAAATGTATCTATATATAAAAAAAGAGAAAAAAATAAATAAAATATAAAAAAAAATTATAAAAAAAAGGAGGGTTGTCCTCCGGGGGCCCTGGGGACCTCTGTGCCCTTTAATAATACTAACAATAATAATAATAATATTATATATATATATATATATATATATATATATATATATATATATATATATATATATATATATATATATACACAAATTTAATAAAAAACGGGGGGTGGTCATCTGGGGCCCTGGGGATCTCCGGGCCCCTGGGGACCTCCAGACCCCTAAAAAAAAAATTGGCCCTTTAATAAAAAATAAAATAAAAAAATATATTTTTTTTATTAAAATAAATAAAAAAAGAGGGGTTTGCCATCTGGGGCCCTGGTGGCCTCCGGGCCCCTGGGACCTCCGGACCCCTAAAAGCCAATGTGACATGATTGCCTCGGGGGGGGGGGCAATTTCCCTGTTGCCCCCCCCCCCCTGGATCTGCCGTTGGTTTAGTCTTCCAAGTAATTTGTGGTAGAGCATGTTTTCTTTGTTAAACTGCTATTTATGCCCTTGAAATACATACATGGCAGTTGTTTTACATGTCAAAGCATTTGTAAATATGTACAACCAGTTCTGAAATTTACACAGCTCTGCTACATGGTATGGACAGGTTGGTGACCTTTTTTTTTTATGGTTAGACAATACAACTAGGTCACTTTGTTGCCCCCCAGCCTGAGATTGGATAGGGTAAAAAAGAAATTGGCACATGCCTCTGCCTTCAGAGATGCGACTGTTGGCGCTGCTGCTGTCAGCTGACAACTACTTCCAGGTGCCAGGTCTTTGACCTCTTGATTGGCCAGCAGGGATGACATGACTCCCATTTATTAGTACAGAAATCATTCAGTCCAGAACCACCACAGTGTGCAGGTAATGTCTCCTGAGCTGTGCAGCTCAGTGTACATTCAATAAAAGATTATGAATGGCTGTTTTTTTCTTATTGGATGTTTAGTCTTTGTACACACCAAATGCGGCTTTAAAAATCACACAATTTCTAAGTCGCATGTCAATGCAACTTCAGGCCTGACTTGGAAGACATCTGTGCAACTTCATGCACAATTTTCTATGCAAGTGGCACTTAAACTTGCAAAAAGTAGTGCAAGAACTAGATGATTGGCTCGGCAATGGCATGCAATGCCAAGCTGCTGCTAACAAAACAAAGAGAATATTGCATGCATTAAAAAGGGGATTAACTCTAGAGATAAAGCAATAATTATCCCATGTTACAAGACTCTGGTGCGGCCGCACCTGGAGTATGCTGTCCAGTTCTGGGCACAAGACCTCAGGAAGGATGTACTGGAAATGGAGCGAGTACAAAGAAGGGCAACAAAGCTAATAAAGGGTCTGGAGGATATTAGTTATGAATAAAGGTTGCGAGCACTAACCTTATTCTCTCTGAAGAAGAGATGCTTGAGGGGGTATATGATTTCAATTTATAAATACCATACTGGTGACCCCACAATAGGGATAAAACTTTTTCGTGCAAGGAAGTTTAATGGGACACGTGGCCACTCATTAAAATTAAAAGAAAAGGGGTTTAACTATATGGAGGGTTCTTTGCTGTAAGTGTGGCAAAGATGTAAAATTTAGAGAGGATGGAAGTAGGAATAGCGCTAGCTTTTAAAGTACAGTGCTGATGTGGTAAATAGTGTTACAGGCGCCTGTACTTAATAGTGAAAAACGCAGTGACATATAATCAAATACAGGTTAATTGGTGCATTTTAATAAAACCTAATTTCTTTCTCGTACATCACGGGACACAGAGCGGCATATTCATTACTATATGGGTTATATGGAGTACCTTAAGGTGTGGACACTGGCAATCTCAAACAAACAGGAAGTCCCTCCCTATATAACCCCCTCCCCTAGAGGGAGTCCCTCAGTTTTTTCGCCAGTGTCTTAGGTGTTGGTCACGGAATAGCTTTGCTCCACATCCTTGGGATTAAGGGCGGGCTAACCGGATCTGTCCAAGGAGCCTCAGTGCCAAAGTGGACAGTACCCGGGCCCCAAACCGTGGGGTTTTGCCTATAATGCTCCTCTTTGGAGGGCTGGACCCTGGGCCCAGGACTTGGAGTTTGTAAAGACCATAAGTTCCTGTTTGCCAGGGTGCTATATAGGTCCAGGACAGTGGGTGCCTTCATAGGACCCCAGGGCCTGAAGGTCTACTACGCTACCCACGGAGATGGGAGAAGATTGGACCGTTTTGCAAAACGTCCTGCGGCATGGAGCAGGTAAGAGGGGAGCCTGCGGGACTTGGTTCGACAGCAGGCTCTCCAGGGGAGATCTTAAGGGGGGTAGCCTGAGTATGCTCTGCATTGGCACCATGGTCACTATGTCTGATAGACAGGATGCCCTGAAATGTTTCCCCCCATAACTTGATCCCCCTACCTATCTATGTATGTTTGCTAGCTACCTGCTGCTCGCTGGTTGAAGATCTTTAAAAAAAAAAAAAACAGATCTGTCTCTAGGCTAAAGGGACTCCTTAGGGGCCTGTGTTAGCCTTACCTTGCCGGGATTCAAATCTGCCGCCTGATGCGTCCTCCAACCTGCATTCCTGGGCTCCAGAGTGCGTCTCCTCCTGGGCTCTCCTCCCCCGACAGTCGCGCGCGCGCATGCATATAGAAAATGTTTGCGCCGTTCAGGAGGGGGGGGGGGGGCGGGGAGTGTGACTGCAGTGTAGAGTGGGCGTGCCTTTAATTGCTGTTATACACAGCAGGCGCGTTCTTAGCTCAGTTCAGAGCTGAGCTGGAGAGAGAGGACGTAGAGCTGGCAGCACAGTGACTCCCGGTGGCGAGAAGGGGTACTACATGCTGGAGTCAGCTCCAATACTTTTTGATAAGCCAAAATCCCCTTGGCAACAGGTTAAATGCTGGCAAACATGTTGGGGGTGGGGCTGTATGTGGTGAATAATATATGAAAGAAAACATACTGAGCCCCACCGTTTTTGGGGCATTAGTGATCCTATTGTCCCCCTAAACCTTATTTTTGTACTCCTGGCTATAACAGTCTGTTGTTGTAAGCGGAGTCCTTCGGTTTTGTATTATGGCTTCCAAGGGTTCAGGATCAAAACACAAAAAAATAAATAAATAAATAAAAATAAAGAGAAAAGGCAAAGACAAAGGGGTTCCTCCTCTGGTTCTGATAATATGCCAATACTTTCCCCACAGGTTATTCCTATAGGGGTCACCCTGGATAAGCCATTAAGGGGGTCTGGTGCTGAGGCTGGCCCAGGTCGGCCCAACCCTGTGTTATCACAGAGGAGATGCTAGCCGTCACCCTAGGGGGGCTAGAGAAAAGAGGTTAACAGCTATGATCGCTGGCTCTTTGTCTGGCAAGAAGTGGACTAGATCCCCATCGCCAAAAGGGACAGAACCTAGAGGATCTACCACTGTAGAATCGTTTTCAGCCTCCCAGGCGGAGAGTCTGTGGGTCCAGTCTTTGACAGACATGGTCCGCTTGGCATTCAATTTGCCATTTCCAGAGCCTCAGGTTCCTGCGGTATCCTCTTTGGGTTCTTTTAAAAGCGCCTTTAAGCAACGCAGCTTTTCTGGCCCATCCTCTGTTAGAGGAATTGGTTTTTCCAGGATTGGGACGACCGGACAGAATTTTTTCTGCCGCCTAAAGCTGACGAGAGGGTAGTCTTTATGCACGTCTGCCAGGAAATATTTGTGCTTGCAGGCACTCTTTCCCCTGACCAAGTGCTCTTTAAAAGGGGCCCGGATGGCTCAGTTGGTAGAGCATCGGACTTTTGATCTGAGGGTCCAGGGTTCAGGTCCCGGTTCGGGCACTGCTTTTCAACTACCCGTGAGGTCCTTGAGGCCGCATCTCCCGGAAAGCGCCCGATCTCGTCTGATCTCGGAGGCTAAGCAGGGTAGGGCCTGGTTAGTGCCTGGATGGGAGACCACCTGGAAGGTTTTCTGTTATTTACCCTATGGAAAAGACATTTTTCTAAAGAAAGGGGGCGCTCCCAACGGTGGACGCAGCCATCTCATGGGTGAATAAATCATTAACTGGCCTAAGGGGAAACATACAAATGTTTAAGGTCCCGGTCGATAAACGTTTAGAGACACTTTTTCCAGCATCCCTGGCTACAGCCAGCAGTGGTTGCAATTGGAGTTTTTTTCAGGCATTAAGGAACCAGACAAAACAGATGCTTAGACATCCCTGCCCAATAGGCAGAGGAATTATTGGATATTCCCAGAGCTCTGTGCTTTGCGGTAGAGGCTATAAAAAGACTCCATCCAGCAGGCGTCTCGTTGTCACTATTTTTAGTGCATATGAGAAGGCTCTTTTGGTTGAAGAACTGGGCGGCCGAGCCCCATGTAAAAGACTGCTGGCAGGTTTGCCCTTCCATGGAAAGATCTGGATAAATACATTCAGACTGTTTCAAGTGGCAAAAGTACCCTTTTACCAGTCAAAGGAAGTTCCGGGGTCCTGCGTTTAAAAGGGCAGCTCCCCCCGGTTCCAGGGCCCTCAAATTTCAGGCAGTACGGTCCTCCTGCGCGATCAAACTTTTAACAATGGATCGCAAGGACAGGCCTCTGGTTAGAATTTCTAAAATTTCCTCCACAAGGAAGGCCTCAATGCGGGCAGCATTGGATCACCTGCTTTACCAGGGCATAATGGTAGAGGTACCAGCCCAAGAACAGGGGCTAGGTTTCTATTCCAATCTGTTTGTCATACCAAGGCTCATCGGCAATGTCAGACCAATTTTGGACCTAAAAGGTTTAAATGCTTACCTAAGGGTTCGCTCTTTCCGGATAGAATCCGTTTGGCCAGCAGCCGCCACACTCCAGAAGGATCGGGCTTCTATAGACATAAAGGAGGGTTACCTTCATGTACCAGGTCTTTCAGCCACATCAAATATTTTTGTTTTTACGCTTCGCAGTGATACAGCGTCACTTCCAATTTGTGGCGCCCCCCTTCGGGCTGATTACGGCCCCCGGGTATTCACGAAGGTCCTAGCTCCTATTCTAGTCAGTCCAAAGGATCCAAGGGATCTCGGTCCTAGCATACCTGGACGACCTCTTAATCATAAGATCACTCGCTTCCTTGGTGGAATGCGTAGTAGCCCTCATGGTTCAGTACCTCGAGAGGTTCGGCTGAGTCCTAAACCGGGGAAAGATCAGCATTTCAACCTACAAAGCAGTTGGAATATCTCGGCACGAGATTAGACACAGAACAGAAGATGGATGTTCCTGCCCCTGGTAAAGGTCGAGGCTATCAAAAGATTGATTCAGTTGGTTCTAAGCAAAAAAGAGCCAACTATTCGCCTATGTATGCGATGGCCATGTTCGAGGCAATACCACACGCTTCCACACTCGTGTCCTACAGGCAGCAATTCTAGCAGCTTGGTTCTGCCCAGTGGTCTGGAAGGCTGGAGAGCGGTCTTGAACAAGTTCACTCGCCAAGGAACTTGGGCAGAGGCGGAGAGGCAGCTGCCCATCAAGGTCTGGGAGTTCTGAGCGGCTCAGCTAGCCCTCCTGGCATAGACATCCAGATTACAGGGGTCCTCGGTGAGAAGTCATTCAGACAAGGCCACAGCGGTGGCATATAGGTGAACCACCAAGGGGGAACCAAGAGTCAAGCCACTCAGAGTGAGAGGAGCTTGGTTTTTCGGTGGGCAGAGGTTTATGTACCCTGAATATCGGCGACATTCATTCCCGAGGTGGACAACCTGCAGGCGTACTTCCTAAGTCGCCAAACCCTGTCGCCGGGGGAGTGGTCTCTGCATCCACAAGTTTTTTCAGACAATCTGCCAGAAGTGGGGAGTGCCAGACGTGGAGGTCATGGCATCAGGATTCAACAAGAAGCTAGACAGGTTCATGTCTCGAACGAGGGACCCTATGGCCTGCGGAACCGATGTGTTGGTTTGCCCTTGGCATCAATCATAACTTCTATATGCATTTCCCCCACTGCAGTTACTACCCCGCCTGCGGCGCAGGATCATAGCACAGGCTGGTTATCCTGGTAGCCCCAGCTTGGTACCGGAGGGCATGGTACTCACTAGTCCTGAAATTGGCAGCGGGAGGCCCTTGGACTCTTCCTCTAGGGCCAGACCTACTCTCACAAGGCCCGATCCTCCACCCTGCATTACGGCGTCTAAATTTGACGGCCTGGCGGCTGAATCCCTGATTCTCAGGGGTAGAGGCTGTCTAGGCAGGTAATCCCTACCCTCATTGAGGCTAGAAAGCCGGCCTCCAGGGTAATTTTGTTACCCGGTTTGGAGGGCCTACGTAGGCTGGTGTGAGGCTAGGAGATGGGTTTCCCGCAAGTATACCATTGATAGAGTATTACGTTTCCTCCAGCTAGGAGTGGATAAAGGCCTGGCATTAAGCACGATCTAGGGACAGATTGCAGCCTTATCAGTGTGGTTTCAGAGGCCGCTGGCCGCCCACTCGCTGGTTAAGATCTTCGTACAGGGAGTCTTACGTGTTAATCCTCCGGTCAAATCACCACTTTGTCCATGGGACTTAAATCTTGTTCTGTCAACTCCTACAAAAACAACCCCTTGAGCTGTTGGCTGAGGTACCTTTGGTTTTACTGACTAGAAAGTCGGTATTTCTGATCACCATAGTTTCGGCCAGTAGAGTATCGGAATTGGCAGCCTTATCTTGTAAGGAACCATATCTCATTTTACATAAGGATAGGTCGGGGTTCCGTCCTCATTCTTCCTTTCTACCAAAGGTTATATCCAGTTTCCACCTGAACCAGGATGTGGTACTTCCATCCTTCTTCCAAAACCCACCTCTAGAAAGGAGGGGTTGCTGCATACGTTGGATATTGTCAGGGCCATAAAGGCCCATCTTAAAGCTACAGAGAAAGTTCGGAAAACAGATGTGGTGTTCGTTTTACCGGAAGGGCCCAAGATGGGTCAGGCAGCTGCTTGATCCACCATCGCAAGATGGATGAAACAATTAATCGTTCAGGCCTGCGGTTTGAAGAGGTTGCCTCCTCCTTTGTCGGCAAAGGCCCATTCTACCAGGGCCATGGGCACCTCCTGGGCAGCACATCATCATCAGATCTCTGTGGCTCGAATATGCAAGGCAGCAATGTGGTCGTCAGTCCACATGTTTACAAAATTTTATCAAATGGACGTAAGAAGGAATGCGGATACAGCCTTTGGGCAGTCAGTACTACAGGCCGCGATTCAAGCTCCTCAGGATCTGAGGGGGCTCCCTTGATTTGATTTGAGATTTACATTTCTCGTTTAAGTTGGATTTACTAGTATTTGAGTATACCTCTAAATTAAATCCTTCTTTGGAAGATGTCTCCCTCCCCTCATTAAAGCATTGCTTTCGGACATCCCATATAGTAATGAATATGCCGCTCTGTGTCCCGTGATGTACGAGAAAGAAAAAGGGATTTTTAAATACAGCTTACCTGTAAAATCCTTTTCTTGGAGTACATCACGGGACACAGAGCTCCCACCCCTCTTTTTGGGAACATTTTGGGAGGCATACTGCTTGCTACAAAACTGAGGGACTCCCTCTAGGGGAGGGGGTTATATAGGGAGGGACTTCCTGTTTGTTTGAGATTGCCAGTGTCCACACCTGAAGGTACTCCATATAACCCATATAGTAATGAATATGCCGCTCTGTGTCCCGTGATGTACTCCAAGAAAAGGATTTTACAGGTAAGCTGTATTTAAAAATCCCTTTTTTGAAATCCTAGTACGGAAAGTAAAAGAAAATGCTTGTGATATCCAAAATGTTTATGTAAATTGCAATGCAATTACCGTAAGTGAAAATAGATTAATTTAGATGCTGAGCTTGAGCAGCTGCGATAAAAACGCAGTTCCAAGTGATCAAAAAAAAAATATATATAATAACATTAGTGCACCTTAATAAAATCCTTGTGCTACGAAGGCTAGTGATATCCACTCCAAAAGTGTGAGAAATGACAAAGAAAAAATTAAGTACCAATAAATTAAATATAAAAGTAAAAATAAATATTAGAAAAAGTGCTTCATGCTGTTGTGAACGTCTAGTTCTATGCTTCACACAGTGATCCACTCCAATCTGTGCTCCTATATGGACCACACTCGCCAGATTTGTGCCCCCTCTTGGGGTTTGCAGCATTCAAAGTGTATGCCACTGTGCAGCACTTTGGCAAAGGCAGGAAAAAAGAAGCAAGGAAGGGGTCCCAAGATAGTGTAAGATAGTGTAGTACCGTTTAAAAATTCTGCTTGGTACTCACAATTTTGTTGAAATGGCAGAGCATTACTTTAGCATGCAGAAAACGGAAGTGTTGTGGCGTTCTGTCGGATCGCTCAAAGATGTGAAATTCCCTTCCACAGGGGGTGGTTTCAGTGGGGGGCATTGATAGTTTAAAAAATCTATTAGATAAGCACCCAAACAACCACAACATACAGGGATATACAATGTAATACTGACATATAATCACACACCTATGGTTGGACTTGATTAGCTTGTGTCTTTTCAACCTCACCTGCTATGTAACTAAGGACTACTTTTAAAATCAGTGCAACTCTGATGGAGTAGGTGTCGCACCGATTTGACCGCTTCCAGTATCAAATTGCATGATAAAACATTGAAAAAAAACACTACTGGGCTCAAATACAAAGACACAGGTGTAGTCCAGTCCCAAATGATATAACATACTATTTCAGCTCCTGTGCAAGATAAAGTAAAACAATCCAAATCTGATAAATATGTGATGTTCCCTTTACCGTGAACTGACCGATGCCTAGCCAATCTGCTGTGGTGTCACTCAAATGTGCACTAGCCCCTCACTTTACTGCTGTAAGGTTACATCATGAACTAGATCTGATGCCTCAGATAGGGGTCTTCAGAGGGTTCCTCTATGGACAGATGTAGCAATGGATCCTTAGAGTGGGTGGTTACAGCCTCCTCTCCAGTTGGCTCGATCGGGGTGGTAAAGGTGGCAGAAAAATCCCAAATAGCATAATACCGCTTAAAACATATGTTTGAAGTGGTTTTTAGCTCGTACTTTTGCGTCACTTCCGGTTTCGACCTATTTCTCCAATCCCGACGCGTATCGTCACATCACATGTCTTCATCAGGGAAGTCACATGATGTGACAATACGCGTCGGGATAGAAGAAATAGGCAGAAACCATAAGTGACACAAAAGTATGAGCTTGTGGAGTGTGCAACATTGGGGGATGTCTAGCTCAAGTGTAGCACCCACTAGCGAGAACAGTCCACTCCAGAAATTCAATTTCAGGGCTTGTTGGCCCACTTTTGTTGAGAAATTTTAAGAAACACAAAATCACAGGTTTTCCCTCGCAGGGGGTCCATACAAAATAATGATAAATTCAGCCTCCTGGCTTGTACATACAGCAGTGATGCTCAGGCCTTCCACTTCAGGCTCTCATTTGTCTCTTTTTTTTTTTTTTTCAAAAATATTTGTTTATTCAGAAACAAGAAACAGGCCCACACGGACCACAGTGGGAATACAGGCATATTAACATGGTAACATGGTACAGAAAGAGTATGTAAAATACTACATAGACAGGGGTAAGCATGTGCTACATCTAATATGAATCAGTAGTCAACATTTGTAGCTCAGTATCACGTCGTCGTGTGGGTGGTCAGTTGGTGAACTACATATCACATAGGGTGTTTGACCGGTCGTCATGGTCCCATGGGACCGCCTCCCGCTCCTGCTTTTTAGTATTCTTTAAGGACAGTATAGTAGAAAGAGAGCTAGGGAGGGGGTGTACGGGGGAAGAACCGAAAGGGGCCGGGTAGAGCCCGGATCTAGCGGGGATGGAGAGTAGGATAGGAGGGAAGAGGGGGGGGAGTCTGCAAGCATGGACACTCGTCTTTTCCGACGTGGAGGATGGGCGGCAAAGGTTACCCGATAGGTCGGGTATATTCAGGTCTGTGGGTTCGTTTGAGGGTTCGTTTGAGGGTTTCGCTAGGGGGTTCCTCTGAGGGCTTGCCCTTCGTCCGAATATTTAAAGATGTTCCAGAGTTGCCAAGTTCTGGAGTATGCTTCTTGTCTGTTTTGGCTCGTGAGGATCAAGTCCTCCATTCTGTTGATGTCATCCACTCTCCGTAGCCACATTGCAGCCGTCGGGGGGTGTGGAGACTTCCAGCACAATGGAATACATGCCTTGGCGGCATCCAGGAGGTGGCGTACGATCGATTTGTTTATATATACGTATTGGTACGTTGTTAGCATGTAGAAGGAAGTACGCCGGGTCGTCGGGTATTATGCGATCAGTGAATTTTTGCGATATGCGCCGCACCTCCTCCCAATATGGGCGTAGGGAGGGGCATGACCAAAAGATATGTAGCAATGTGCCCTTGTCTGTTTGGCACTGCCAGCAGCGGTCCGACGTCGATGGGTAAAACTTATTTAAAAGGGCCGGAGTCTTGTACCACCTTGTCAGGATTTTATAGTTGGTTTCTTGCACCTTGGTGCAGATTGACGATTTATGCACAAACGTAAGGATATGTTGTGTCTGCCTAGATGAAAATGTATAGTTTAGATCCTGTTCCCATTTAGTCAGGCTTGGGATACGATAGTCTCCTGTCGGCGTAATCAGCATAGTATGAATGAGGGATAGGGCGTGTGGTAGTGTGCCCGACTCCGAGCACAGCTCCTCAAAGGCCGTAAGGGAAGAGTCAGACGGGCCGGGGGGTGTCAAGGTGGTCAGGAAGTGGCTGAGTTGATGCGCTCGCAGAAAGTCCAGCTGGAACTTACCCATTGGGTCCATAAGTTCCGAGACCGTTTTCCAACGGCCTGTCACTCCAATGTGAGAGGCTTGAAATATGCCCGCTTCTTTCAGCATGGAGAATCTTGCGTCTCGCATGCCAGGTTCAAAAGAGGGGTTTCCCAATATTGGGCGCAACGGTGAGTTCCCCGACGAGAGACGCGTCTGTGTCAGAAGTCTCGCGCAAATCTTAACGGTGTTGCCTACCAGCGGGTGAGTTTTAGAGAGTCCTTGTATCGCCGTAGGGCACCAGGGCGCTCTGTCCAAAGGGGTCTCGCATTGTAACTGTTCTAGTCTTGGCCATAGTTTGGTGACTCCGTGTCTGCACCAGTCTATTAGTCGGTTCAGATGTGCGGCGTGATAGTATGATCGGATGTTTGGCATCGCCATGCCCCCGTACGCCTTTGGAAGGGAGAGGACCGTCCTATGAATTCTGGGGCACTTTCCGCCCCACAGGAACTTTGTGAAGGTAGTTTGGGTTTGTTTAAAGAAGTCAGTTGGTATGTGTACGAGCAGAGCCTGCAGGAGGTATAACAATTTTGGAAGTATGGTCATTTTGAGTATACTGCTCCTGCCAAACCAAGAGTGGAAGCCAGTAGTCCACTGTGTTAGCAACGTCTGGACAGATCTAAGTAAGGGCGGGAAATTTAATTTATATATCTGGGAGATCTTCGGGGGAATACGCATGCCTAAGTAGGTCAGGGCTGTGTCAGTCCATTTCAAAGGATAGCTATTTCGAAGACGGGCCAGCTGTGACTCCGCCACTCCCACCCCCATCGCCTCTGATTTTGTAAAGTTAATCTTTAAGTTGGACAACTGTCCATATCTGTCAAATTCACGCATCAGAGCAGGTAAGGATATCAGTGGCGATGTTAGCGAGAAGAGCATGTCACCTGCATAAGCTGATACTTTATATTGCCCGTTTCCTATTTCAACACCCCTGATGTTTGGGTTCAATCTCACATGTCTTAGGAAGGGTTCTAGGGATAGAGCAAATAAGAGGGGTGAGAGTGGGCAGCCCTGCCTGGTCCCATTGGTGATTGGAAACGTCTCAGACAGCATTCCGTTTGCTCTAACCCTAGCTGTCGGGTTTGTGTAAACCGCCGAAACCCAGTTCATCATTTTCGGTCCCATCCCTATATGTCTCAGGGTGTTGAACATGAATGGCCAGCTGACCCTATCAAATGCCTTTTCGGCATCTGTCCCCAAAAGGACACAGGGGGTCTTTGATGTCGTGGCTACATGAATCAGATTCAACACTTTAACAGTGTTGTCCCTGGCTTCTCTAGTCGGGACAAAGCCCACCTGGTCGAGGTGTATCAGGTCTGGCAGGTGTTGCTGGATCCTAGACTCTATGATTTTGGTAAATAACTTCAGGTCGGTGTTTAATAGCGAAATCGGACGATAGCTACCACACTGACCCGGGTCCTTCCCGTCTTTATGGATTACAGCTACCTGTGCTTGTAGCGTAGAGGTATGCAATTCCGTCCCAGTACTCAAACTATTATGAAGGGCCACTAGGTGTCCACCCAGGGAGGGAAGAAGAGTCTTATAATAGGCAATAGTCAGGCCGTCCGGTCCCGGGGCCTTACCTGGTTTGGCATCGCTCAATGCTGTTGTAAGTTCCGATAGGGTAATCGGTTCTTCCAAAAGGTCTCTCGTCCCCGTGGGTAGTGTCGGCATATGCGAGGAGGCTATGTAGCTCTCTGATAATTCGATGTCTTGGGTCAGTGGGGCGGTTGGCAGATTGTACAGGTCATGATAAAAATCTCTAAACTCCCGAGAGATGTGTTGGGGCGTAGAGATCTTTTGACCTCCGCGTGACATGTGTGGTATGTAGGTTGACTTGTTTTGTGAGTGGATGGCTTGGGCAAGCATCTTGCCACATTTGTCGCCTGATTCATAGATCTTACGTCTGCATATCTGTATTGCCGCCTTGGCTTTATACTGCATTACATCAGTGACTTGCCTGCGGGTATTGTCTAGGTCAGTGCTCAGTTGTGTCGACAGGGCCTGTTTGTGCTGTGTTTCTAACGTTTGCAGTTTAAGAAGTAGTGCAGTCAGTCGTTCGGTTCTTAATTTCTTCAGTCTAGCTCCATGTTTAATAAGTATGCCCCTGACAACTGCTTTGTGGGCCTCCCAGACTATTCCTGGTGTGCAGTCCTGGGCGGCGTTCTCGTCAAAATAGTGTCCCAGTTCCCTGACCACTTCCGTCATAGTATCCGGGTCTTGTAAAAGGGACTCATTCAGACGCCATGGGTGCTTCTGGGCGGACTGTCTTTCTGTCAGGGCGTAGACCAACGTGATCGGAGCATGGTCCGACCAAGTAATGGAACCTATTGAGGAGTCCTTTACGGCTTCCAAGTGTCTGTGGGGGATTAGGAAGTAGTCTATCCTAGAATAGGATTGATGGGGCCTGGAGAAGAAGGTATAGTCCCTCTCTCCAGGGTGACACAGCCGCCAGGTATCCACCAGGCGATTGGAATGTAGTAGCGTCTGAATGTTTTTCCGTGTGGTCCCCGACGTCGAGGACAATCCAGTGGATGTGTCCTCAGCGGGTGACAGAGGGATGTTCAAGTCGCCACCTACCACCAGTTGTCCTTCTGCAAAGCCAGTCAGCTGTTTAAAGCGTCTCGTCAGAAAAGTGTCTTGTCGTTCGTTTGGGGCATAAAGATTTACAAATGTAATTAAAGTCTCCCCTATTTTGCCCTTTAAAAAAAAGAAACCGCCCCTCTGTGTCTAACATCACATCTCCGTGCGACCAGGGTACTCTTGCAGAAATCAATATGGAGACCCCCCTAGACTTGGCCGACGCGTAGGTGGAGTGGTACGTGATCGGGTAGTATTTGTTTTTTTAGCACAGGGGAGTGGCCCTCCTTAAAGTGCGTCTCCTGCAGTAGGACCACGTCCGCCCGCAGGCGGCGCATATCGTTCAACAGCATCCTCCTCTTCTCGGGGGTATTTAGACCCTTGGCATTTAATGATATAATAGTCAGCTCGTCCATGCTCACAGACAGGGGGAGGGGGGGTGAGATCACCAAAGGTAAACAAAGAATTTGGTCTGTGTGGTAGTCAGGAGTAGACCCCACCAGGTCAGGTCAGGTGGGTGGGGGGCGGGGGGGTAAAGTGGGATGAGAAAAGTGAGTTACTGCTCCAGTGAAAGAAGAACCGGAGCAGCAGGCCGCTACAAGGGTGTGCGGCCCAAAAAAAAAACAGGCTAAGAGCGCTCTCCAGCAAAGTACTGGGTACCGAGCCTACGTGGGTAGATGGGTGAACAGAGCCGGCGGAGCGAGCCCCCGGCCCTGCCCACCCCCACCGTCCAGTCAGCAAATCATGTCAGTTGTTGGCATTGCAATCAAAATAAATAAACATAACAGTAAGAGCATCGGTCAGGGTCATATCTACAACATTTTAACATAAGTGCAGACCCCGGTGTGTAATATCGGGGTCTCTCAGACAGGGAGGGGCATCCGGTAAGCACAATAGTAAACCAAACCTGATTAGTAAATAATCTCCCTCTTAGTCCAGGAAACAAGGATCCTGCAGAAGACTTCACCTCCCCCCCCCCCCCCAACAAGACCCACACATAACAGCTGCATCACCATGTGAGACGGTGTAAGTCTCATCTCCCCCGCCACCTCCCATCATGTCCCCAACACCGATCCAAGGTACAGCCAGTAGCCCTAGCATGAGGTCTGGTAGGTTAAAGAGCTTGCCCAGGGTGCATACAGGTGGTAGTAAATGAAAGTTGTTCAGGGTCCAAAGTCCCAACATAAAAAAACATGCAGCATTGAACACCAGGGGGGACAGAGCTTGAGAGTTACCACTGATAGGGCACGTCCTAACAACGCGGGAGCCCACAAGAATATGCATCAGGGGGGGCATTGAGGGTGATACCTGTAACCCACCCACCATAACAAACGGGGGCTTCATCATCCCCAGTATCCATCACCAGTCTGGGTGGGAGCATGAAAAATAGGTCGGGGGTAGCGGCAGGGGGTGGGCAAGTCATTGTTCCCTGCTGTCCTCCGATCGCCTCGCCGGGCGAATGGCACCTGACAAGCATAGGAGGGGCAAGGCGGGGGTCTCATGGGGGTAGGGAGCCAAGGAGGGGCAAGGCGGGGGTCTCATGGGGGTAGGGAGCCATTCTTAGGGGATGCTGGCCACAGGCCTACTCACGTCTCTCGTCTCCAGATGGTGCTCTTTGGCGTCTCCTGTTATACCTCTGCTGTCTGGGTTGTGCCGCAGCTCTATATGTGGAGGGACCCGATCTGCCGGCGGATCGTGGTAACAGCTGCAGCCAGTCCGGGACTTTAATCTGCTCCGCTTCCAGGAACCCGAAGAGAGCCGGAAGGTCCGCTGGGGTCTGCAAGGTGAAGGCGGATCCGTCCTTTCGGAAGGTGACCGATAACGGATATCCCCATCTGTAGGTAAACCCTCTTTGTTTCGCCAGGTCTAAAAATAGGCCTTAGCATAGCTCTGCGCCTTAAGGTCGCTCTGGAGAGATCAGGAAGAATTTTAACCTGGGCATCCCCCAGAAGTACCTCTCTCTGCTCCCACACCCGACGCAGGATCCATTCCTTCTGGGTGTAGCGCAAGAGCCTACATACCACATCTCGTGGTCTGTCCGGGTCGGCGGACCTGGGGTCTAGGGCCCTGTGCGCCCTGTCTATTTCCACTTCCACAGTAGGCTCCTCCATCACCGATCGGAACAGCTCCTGTATTTTCTCCCCCAGGACCTCCACCGTCCCCGGTACCCCCGGAGCCTCAGGTTGTTCCGTCGGCTCCAGTCCTTGACCTCCTCCAGGTGTAGCTGGAGGGCGATCGCCGCGTCTCGGTGTTGGTCTCTGGATCTCTCCAGCCCCGCGACCCGGAGCTCCAGCGCGATAAGTGATGTCTCGCCTGTAGTTACGCGCTCCGTCAGGGTGGAGACCTCCTCCCTAACCTCCTGGAAGTCCCGACGGTGGATTTCCTCCAACTTCAGGATGAGGGCCTCCATGTCTGTTCTGGTGGGGAGGGCCTGCAACAGGGCCCGAATGTCCTGATCTGGCGGGGGACATCCCGGGGACTGCGAGGGGGATGCCATATTGGTGTGGTCTGGCAGTGATCCAGGGGTTGACCGACCGGAGTGTTCCAGGGTGTCTGAGAGGGAATCCCAGTCACCTCGACTGTAGTTCTCCGTCGGGGGCACACGTGCTGTGCCTCGTGGCATTGTAGCTCTGGCCCCGGGGGATATCCATGGCTGGGACTGAAAATAGCGATGTAGATCACCTGCGGAGGTGCTGGAGCGGGTCACTCGGGTAGGCACTCTTTTTCTGCTTTTTCTGTGATTGCATGCCTGGAATTAGTAGCTCTGGAGCCGGTAACGGAGGGCTCAGGCCGGGAGCTCAAAGAAAACACTGCTTCACACGGCCATGTCCAGGCCACGCCCCCCCTCTCATCTGTCTCTTACAGACTAGTCCCTTGCCAACATCGTCCATATGGATGGCAGCCCCTCACTGCTCTGACCCTCAGACTTGGGACTCTGGCTTTGACAGTGCAGCTTGCACTCTCTGGCTACTCCAGTGCACACCTGCACCCTCTGTGTTCTCCCTAGCAATCCTGGACTCCTCAGGGGGGTGGAGCCTAGACCCCTGGTCCTGACTCTATCAGGCCCACACACACACCTGAACAATCAGTGTGCCGTTGAGTCTCAAAACCCAGATCCAGGACTGGAGGATTTCATCCCACCCAGATTTCTAAGAAATTCCCGGGCTCCAGGTACCAAAGTGGAATTTAGTAAATAATAAGGAAACTGAAAAGCCAGTTTCATCCCAAACAAGCAAATACACTGGAGCCCCTCAGCCTGCCTAATTGAGAATCCTGTATTCGTACACTGGTGGGGTACCACACTACCACATATCCTCCTCCTTTGTTTCGACCCAGAGGGCGGAACACACCAGTACAACCTCCTCACTTTGGCATGCAAGCTACCACCCACATGGGCTAAACCTTGTCCCACCAGGTGAAGTTTTCCATGTCCCCTTGCTACGTTTACTCAGGCTCTACAAAAACACATGCTTTTTTTACGAGGTTCAGAATTACCCTCATGAATCTGTAGAGGGCCTAATTCTGCTATACCTTTTACCTCTTCTATATCAATCATACCAGTCCCTATCTCATTAACATTTTCCGGGTTTGCTACAACCATATCAACTTGACCAAGACCATCACCATCTACCATTATTTTTGTTGTCACCTATGGTAACCAAACCATCAACAATTGCTGCATTTTTCATCATGGTCAGATATATCAATGCATTTGTTTTAGTTCATTTCACCCATGTTCAGCAGGGGAGTGTCTGGAGAGGAACTGCACCCAGCGGATTGATTGTCTATGGCAGTTTTACTTTACACCAACTCCACTGGCATGAGGTCCTCTGCCAGCAACTGTCCTGACCCCTGACCATCATCACATAGAACATTTGGACCTGTGACTACAATCACTTCATTTAATGCTGTGCCATCTGGCACTTCCAGCAACACCAGCTTATTTGGCACCGCAGAAATCATGTCTGCTCCACTCTTACAAACAGAGGCCTTTTCCAACAAAGCCAACAGGCTTTTTTGCCCATCTGCCCAGTCTGTTATCCCTGCGCCCCCAGAGGTACCACACAGTACTGCTCCAACTGCACAAAGAAACCCAGAGGGACAGAGTGGCTCAGCAACAGACACATTGCACATGTCACTTTTGTTCAAACCAGACTGGCAATACATTTTTAGCCATATCAGGCTGCAATACCAAACTCTCACCACCTTGCTCTGGTGGCGCTTCATTAACTGCATGAACGCTTTCACACCTGTCATAGCCAGACTGCAAAAAGCCATTTCCAACATAAGTGTTTTCAAACATATCAGTTTTAGCATTTAACATTTTGTTATCACCAGGTTTGGGTACCCTCTTATCCCTCAGAGCGGCACCATGACTGTCCCAGGCAACCTCCGGCTTCAAAACGCAGATCTCCCAGGGGGTTTCTAAAGGACACCTTTGTGGCCTTCATCACAGTTGCTAGGGGAGATAGCACATCTTTAACCACATTCACAGCAATGTTTTTATCTCTAGTGAGCTGCACTAGCCCATTAGCAACTGAACCATCAACTTTAGCCAATATAATATTAGCAGTTTTAAACATCTCAATATCATCTTCAAGTTTACCACTTGCCTCCCCACTGGACAGGCACTGTAGCAAGGCAAGTCCTTTTTCACACAGACATTGGATCTCCCAATTTGGGTCCATTCCACTCCAGTGTGCACAGTCAAATACTCTGTCTCTTCTATACATTTAGAAAAGAAAGGAGGGCGCACCGACCTTGTGCATTACCACTTCAAATTGCATTAAAAACTGAATAAAAAGCAATGTTCCTATTAACAAGAAAATATTGAGTAAGCGCTTTTCAGACAGCTGCCAATAGAACCTCAGACATCTGAACGGCTGACGCGTTTCTGGGGTGTACCCCCTTCTTCAAAGCCTAAATAGTCTGTGGTACCTCTCTCCTGTGTGTCCTCCTTAATATAGGTATGTGTGTGTGCACATGTTCAAAGACGGCCCCCAACACCAGTAGCCACTGATTGGCAGGCCTCGCCCCCCCTCTCGCACAACCCCACCTATCCCTACTGTCACCTCAGGGTAGCACGCACAGATGTGGTAAATAGAGGCATGTGCTCTATCTGGGGGACTCCTGGGCTATCGCTAGACAGCTACATAGTGGGCAGCCTTCTTGATTGAATAAAGTCGCAGGGGGATTGGAGAGGTGAGCCTGATCCAAAGTAGGGGACACCACAAGAGACCAAACATAAAGGTCCTTACCTGCTCCCCCTCATACTGCAGGAAAAGGCAAAAAGCAAATAGGCCCCGTATACAGCCGACACCCCAATACACCAAGTGTCCCCAATCGTTGCATGGATCCACTGGAACGAACGCCATCGTACAACCAGGAAGTGCGGGTACCTCCTGCGTTCCACCCCGCACTTCCGGCTGTACCAAAGGTGACTTCCTCATCTGCGCGCATACATGTCATACATATCTCTAATGCGTGCACATATGTCAGACAGGCGCGACCAGGAAGTGCGGGTGTATTTGAGTTCCACCCGCTACTTCTGGTCTTAACCAGGCATTAGACACACACCAAAAAGGTCCAGCCCAGTGGCTGGTGCCATGTGCCACCGCACACATGCGAAGAGACACTAGGTGCGCTTAATGGGCGTGCAATGTGTGCGCAGGTGTAGAGAGCAGTGTACATGCATATCTCTCTCCTATTCCATATATGCAATAAAATCTGTAGAAACCTACAGGTATATAAAAACAGCATATCATATGATACTTATATAAATGTATAGAGACATAATTATAAAAACTATTATTATAATGGATGTGCATTTGAAAAGTCCCATATATAAAAACGCATATAGAAAATGCATACATAAATGTATAGATACACACACACACTTATCCATATATAACATCAGGCCATGGAGTAGGCCCATTGTTTTTTATTCTGTTGTTAATACAATTTTAAGTTGTAATGCACAAGGTCGGTGCACCCTCCTTTCTTTTCTTTATGTTTTAGCCATATGACCACCCTTTGTTCTGTGGAGGGCGGCAAGACTTCAGACCGTTAGACTATACTGCTGTACCCGGTTTTGGCGAAACACCAGAGCGCAGGAGTTTTTTGTGTTATTGTTGTTTCTTCTATAAATTTACCAGCACCAGTCTTACCCATCACTGTAACAGGGGTTGCCAGTGTGTGGTCTATCCTTTAATGCACTTTCACTGGCCAACTCTCCCTGGTGGCTATGGAATGAAACTGCAGCAGCTACTTCTGACTCCTTAGCACCCTCTGCAGGCACAACAAGTACTTCCTCACTGTTGCCAAAGGTGACTAAAAACATGGTTGCACAAAAATCTGGGCTTGCAGACAAAGACTTCTGCCCAGTAACGGTCACCACCATTTACGACCTTCCATCAACCCAAGACAGCTTATACGACACTCCACAATCCAGCAGACATGATCCATATCAATTCCCTCTGAGAGACGAGACGTACACTCTGTGCTTTCTGGTTTCAAATGTATGAACCCTTTAACCACTTAAGGACCGGACCAATATGCTGCTAAATGACTAAAAGTGTTTTTACAAAGCGGCATTGCGTCGCTTTAACAGATAATTGCGTGGTCTTGCGACTTGGCTCCCAAACAAAATTTGCGTCCTTTTCTTCCAACAAATAGAGCTTTCTTTTGATGGTCTCTGTGATTTTTATTTTTTGCGATATAAACGGAAAAAGACCAAAATTTTAGAAACAAATGATATTTTCTACTTTTTGTTATTAGAAAAATCTAATAAACTAAATTTTAGTCAAACATTTAGGCCAAAATGTATTTAGCCACATGTCTTTAGTAAAAAAAAAATCGCAATAAAAAAAACTAGCTACCTAGCGGCAACAGTGACACTAATACAGCGATCAGAAAAATGATCGCTTAGTGACACTGGCAATAGGGGGTGAAAGGGTTAACTAGGGCGGTGATCAAGGGGTTAAAAACTTTATTGGGGGGGTAGGGAGCTACCCTGGACCTAACACTAACTGCCTGTCACAGTAACTCACACTGACACTAAATGCAGTGATCAGTAAATATATCAGGGCTCAAAATTTCAAGTCCTGAGCTACTAGCCAGGCCTAAAGAATTACTTGCCACCAGTTGCCCCACCTAATTCATACACTGCCCTGCGCCTAATTGCACCCGTAAACACGCCCTCGTAGACTATCTCATGGAATGACACTGTTAAATGTTTTATGCAGAATCAAGTTACACAATTAAATATTACCAACAACAACTTTAACAAAAGGGGACAGGGCACTGGGGGCAGACCAGAGGGACAGGGCACTGGGGGCAGACCAGAGGGACAGGGCACTGGGGGCAGAGCAGAGGGACAGGGCATTGGGGGCAGACCAGAGGGACAGGGCACTAGAACTGGGTCTCTTCCCCATTCTCTTGCTGTCTCCTCTGCAACTCCCATCCATCCTCTCTCTCCCATTCATCTCATCATCAGGAGCCTGTGTGTGCGGCTCCACGCTTGCATGTCCCCACTTCCTCTTTTTATGTAGGCTGGCAGTGAGAAGAGGAGCTGCAGCACAGCAGGAGGGAGTACAATCCAGCACTGAGATCCACACAACTGAACAGCCATTGACACGATAGCACAGTGCACACTGACACAGCACAGCACACATTGAGCCCAGTCTGTTAACAGTGCTCATGCTGAACTGTTGGACACTTACATAGAGCACAAGGAGAAGAAAACTGCACAAACTGGAATAATTGTAACGAGAGCTCCTGTGTACTGCTCTGCCTATGCGCGGCTCACCAGATTACTTTTCCCGAGCATGCACCTTTCCTCTTCGGCCGCCAATCTCATCGGGACTCTAAGTGTAGGCACAGATTGGAGGGAGATTGGTCATGTAGCCCTGTCATCACTCGCCTCCAGCTCAAATCCACTCGCCAAATGCTAATAGGCGAGTGGAAATTTTGAGGGCTGAATATATGATCACTGCAATCAGTGACAGGGGGCTGGGGGGGGGGGTGATTGGAAGGGGTTAATATGCCTATGTGCTGGTGTCAGTGTAGTGTTGGAACGACTTACTTGTGATGTCTTCTCTCCTCTCACTTCCTCTGCCTGTGTTTACATTACACAGGCAGAGGCAGAGCAGGGAGGGAGCGGATTGGCTGGGAGCGATCCAGAGGGGGCGGACAAAAACAAACTGCTGCCCCCTCATCCCGGATCGCTCCCAGAGGCTTACTGACCGCCGCAAGTACCGGGGGGGGGGTCCTGATCGGACCCCCGACCCACGTCTAGACAGGGACGTACAGGTAAGTCCATGTGCCTGTACGTGCCATTCTGCCAACGTATATGTACATGCGGCGGTCGTTAAGCGGTTAATGGTACACTTAGCTTTCTTATATACAGTACAGCATGTTAAAGTTAATCACAGGAACAATGAACTCTCTACCCACACATCACACCATGGGGGGGCTTCAATCACATCCTTTTAGATAATGACATCCAGTTGAGCTAATTACTAATTGTAACAGAATGCATTATCCAGACAGCCTGGCTCCGCATATAGCTTGACATGTCACATCTATTATCCATAGAATTCAGTGTTAGCATCACACAATTAGTTCCCCTCAATCCACATCTTTAGACAGACTACTGTCTCTGACAAAAAGGTATTCACACCTGATCATCAATGGGCTTTAAACAGTGTTATCACACAATGAAATGTCTTTCAGGAGCCAGCCTTACTTAGCATTTCAACAGCCTGGGCTAAGCATTGAAAGAGTTATTCTTATTGACCGGTTGTGGGTCCATATGAAATCACCTGTAATATGTCCAGTATATCCTGCAATATATGATTTATCATTTATTAGCCACCCTATGCCCAAAAGGGGCACAGGGTGACCCTAGACCCAAGAGTCCTTAGTGCCGCTGACACAGGAGTATCCCCCATCCCTCAAAAGTCTCTGGGCGTCACGGGTAATCCCGTTACATCTCTCCCCTTTCGGTGAGAGACTGACACAGGAGGGAACCCCAAACGGGTTGACTCCGAAGTTAGTCAGTAGTTCCAGTCCTCCAATGCTGGTATCCATACTGTACCCCAAATAAATAGCTCCAAACATTACTCACCCAGCCAACCTCTGCCTCTCTCAGAGAACATGCCTGCCGCTGGGGAGAGGCCTGGACTGGCCCTTCTCCCTGGAGTCCTTTCAGCCGCTGTAGAGAAGACAGGGTGACTGGGCTCAGTCCATCATGCTGTTGGGGATCTGGGCCAACTGCCCCCCATCCCTGGGGTATACCAGTGGAGACTGAAGTCCCATCCACTGGTGCTAGGTGAAAATCTCCCAGTGCTTGCAAAGCCGACATCCTCCTGTCTCAGTGCCGCACCATTTTCTGGGGTGGTCTCAGTGAAGACTGAAGTCCCATCCACTACCCCAGGACCTCCCTCTCCTGCTAGTTGAGAGTAGAGGCTTGTGGCACTCTGCTCTGTTGCCAGCTCTTCCGCTGGGTTGCTGTGAGTGGAGACAGACCACAGTCCCATCCCTTGATGTCAGCTCAAGCTGCAGCGGTCAGCAGCATCCTGCCCCGCTGCCAGCGATTCAGCTGGGAGTAAAAGCTTTAGAACATCAGCTTGTTGCTGGAGAGAAGGGCCAACTGCCCCGGCCCCCTGGAACTCCACACCATCAGCTTTAGGGATGGCAATCTTCAGGTTTTCCACTGCAGATTCATCCGCCAGGATTTCAGAGTTGTCATCTAAAATTTCCTAATAGTCCCAGGCAATGGGAGCCCCATCCTGCTGCTGAGCAGCTGTCTGTAGGCAATTTCCAGCTCCCATTCCTGAATGGCCAGGAACTCCAAATCTTCCTGTAACCAGTGCCCTTCGGAGACATTACATTTTTCCTCTCTGTGCTCCATTATGTCCTCCAAGCGCCACTCCTGATCATCCCCAAAGTCAGGATCACTGAACATCCTCCAATACAACAATCCCAGGCCATCATAGTCATAGCCTTCCGTGGGGCTGTCATTCGCTATCATCCACCGACTATACGGCTCCGCATATAGCTTGACAAGTCGCATCTATTATCCATAGAATTCACAGTGTTGGCATCACACAATTAGTTCCACTCAATCCACATCTTTAGACCGACTTCTGTCTCTGACAAAAAGGTATTCACACCTGATCATCAATGGGCTTTAAACAGTGTTATCACACAATGAAAGGTCTTTCAGGAGACAGCCTTACTTAGCATTTCAACAGCCTGGGCTAAGCATTGAAAGAGTCCTTATTGACCTGTTGTGGGTCCACATGAAATCACCTGTAATATGTCCAGTATATCCTGCAATATATGATTTATCATTCATTAGCCACCCTATGCCCAAAAGGGGTACAGGGTGACCCCAGACCCAAGAGTCCTTAGTGCCGCTGGCATAGGAGTATCCCCCATCTCTCAAAAGTCTCTGGGCGTGACAGGTCATCCCGTTACACCATATCTCCAGGCATGTTCCATAAACTGGGACAAGAAAAAAATCCATGCCCCCGTTGACCACATTCCAGGCATGGTACTTTTCTGCACATATCTTTAGTGGGACGCTGCTCGTACAAAGACAAGTGTGTCTTGCATACAGTCAAGCATGGTGGTTGGCTGTCATGGTCTGGGGCTACATTAGTGCTGCTAGCACTGGGGGGGTTCAGTTCATTGACACAAAAGAGCCTAACAACCGTCGACCTATAACTGGCCCCAACATATTTTCCAAGGTTATGGAGAAAGCAGTAGTACAACAACTACAACACCATTTAGACACACACAAACTTCTAAGCCCACTACAATCGGGCTTCCGTCCAGGACACGCGGCAGAAATGGCACTTTTCAAAATATGGGATGACGCTCTGGAAGCAGCGGACGACTGAGAATCCTGTCTTCTGACACTTTTGGCCCTTAGTGCGGCCTTTGACACAGTAGACACAGTAGACCACAAACTGTTGCTGTCTCGCCTCAGAGTTGCAGATTTTGATCTGCCATGGTTTTCATCATTCCTGGAAAAATAATCCCAGACAGTGAAACTAGGACCTTTCACGTCTGAAAAACATATCGTGTCATGCGGAGTGCCCCAAGGATAACCCCTAACGCCCATACTATTCAACATTTACCTCCACCCACTCCTAAAAATTATTAGTAACCAAGACCTACTCTATCACTCCTACGCGGACGACACGCAACTTTATTTTCGAATCGGCAACAAAAAGGATCAATACCCCCTATTAGAACAATGCCTAACCCAGATAGACAATTGGATGATAGAGTCACCTCAAACTCAATGGAGAAAAAACAGAACTCCTACTCCATGCAAACCGAAAGAGACTGGCCAGGACTACCTTGACAACACCACCCATTTTGGGACAGACCATCACCCCAAGCACCAAAGTCAAAAGTCTCTGAGTCATTTTTGACTCTGACATGACAATGGATGCCAAATAGGATCAGTAGTTAGCGGATCTCTTCTACGTCAGCTACGAAGACTCGTTCCCTTCATCCCGAAAGATGATACAACAGTAGTGGTAGGGACAATTATTAACTCCAGGTTAGATTATGCAAATTCCCTCTACCTCGGACTCCCAAAATACCAGATTGCCCGTCTTCAAGTTGTCCAGAACACGGCGGCACGACTGGTAACAGTGAAAAAACCCTGGGAACCGATCACTCCATCCCTGAGATCCCTCCATTGGCTGGCCGTAAAGAACAGAGTCACATTTTAAGGCCCTATGCCTGAGGCACAAATGTGTACACGGAAGTGCCCCCGAATATTTGGTTGAGAAAATAAAATACCAAAACCCCAATCGCGTTCTTCGATCAACTAACCAAAAACTACTCTAAATCCCCAAAGCCTGTTACAAGACCAAAGGAGAATGAAGATTTGCAGTCCAAGGACCTTGACTGTGAAACGCATTACCGACTAACATCCGAATGGAAATTGATCACCAGGCCTTCAGAAAAAAACTCAAGACCCACCTATTCTAAAGGATAAATAGAAGGAAAATGGATGCCAAGCGCCTTAAGGCTATTGAGTTCTCATTTGTAGCGCTATACAAGTTTTTCACTTACTCATTGAGGGAACCATTAATGGCAACATGTACTGTGACATACTGAAGCAGAGCATGATCCCCTCCCTTCGGAGACTGGGCCACAGGGCAGTATTCCAACATAACGCCCCTCAACAAACCTCTAAGATGACCAGGCCTTGCTAAAGAAGCTGAGGGTAAAGGTAATGGACTGGCTAAGACCTAAACCCTATTGAGCATCTATGGGGCATGCTCAAACGGAAGGTGGAGTTGCACAAGGTCTCTAACATCTGCCAGCTCCATGATGTCGTCATGGAGGAGTGAAACGTTTAGTGGCAATCTGTAAAGCTCTGGTTAACTCCATGCCCAAGAGGGTTAAGGCAGTGCTGGAAAATAATGGTGGCCACAAAAAATATTGACACTTTGGGCCCAATTTGGGCTTTTGTTGCCAGCAGTTTTTACATTAATGGCTGTGTTGAGTTATTTTGATGGGACAGCAAATTTACACTGTTATACAAGCTGTACACTCACTAATTTTGTAGCAAAGGGTAATTTCTTCAGTGTTGTCACATGAAAAGATATAATTAGTCTGGCTCTCCTGTGAGCTGAATTACACATCAATTGCTGCAAGCTGTGACACTCACCTGCTTCATAAAGAACTGAAAATATAAAACATAGTGTCCACAAATTTGGAGGATAAAAAGGAGATCCACTAGCCAGCAGTGGAGCTATAAAAGGGACAATACTTCAAGTATAAAGGTGAGCCTCGGCCATTTTAATACTCCCTAGGCCCTCAGACAATAGTGCCTTACCTCATGCTCAGTTACAGTTCCTCAACAGGAGATAAACATCCGCATATTGAGAATACAGGCACATGCCTGGTAAATATTTTAAAAAGGGCAAATAAAATAATAAGCAAGCTAAGACTCGGAACCTTCTCAAAATGGTCACAGTACCTCAGACATACACACAAATTGCAGCTGAAGCACCTTCATCACACAAACTGTGTCCCCTGTATTACATCAAGCTTTACTTCTGGAATAAATATCTAATGCCTGCCCTGCTTATTCTTCCCAAACACTGATGGAAAGGGAGAACCCTGTGGAAATTATACAAACAACACCTGTGTTGGTCTCCTCATGTAATCCAGTCCATTTGGCAACAAACAGTGAACAGGCTCCTGATGTTACCTTTAATGTCTCTGAACTATTTGCTAGAATATCTGAAATGCTGGACAGAGGCTTGGCACAAAATGCAGAAAGGATAACTGGAGAAATTAGAGCTGACTTTCAGAGTCTGGGTAAAAGAATTTAGTCTATTGAACATAATTTGGATGTTAATATTGCTAGAACCGATCAAAATGCTGATCATTTACAATTCATGCAGGAACAGCTTGACAGCGCAGGCAAGGATCAATGACCTTAAAGCGGAGCTCCACCCTGATTTTATTTTATTTTTTTTTAAATCTAAAAAAAAAAAAAAATGAAATGGAAAAAAAAAAAAAAAAAATACTCACCCTAAATAGGCTGTTGCTATGCGGAAGTCCCAAATCTGCCCTCATGATCCACGGTGCAGTTTTCTTCCTCCTCCTCTTCTCGGTGTCTTCTTGTGAATGGGCCGCGCTGCATTCTGGGAACTGTGTGTATCCCAGAAAGCAGCCGGACCATTCACAAAGCGCCGCGTCGCTCGCACATGCGCAGTAGGAAACGGGCAGTGAAGCCGCACGGCTTCACTGCCTGTTTCCCTGACTGTGCATGGCGGTGCCGGGATCGAGGATCGGCATCGGCGGGGGCCGTCAGCGCGGGCGCCTAGGACAGGTAAGTGTCCTTATTCGAAGTCAGCAGCTACACTGTTAGTAGCTGCCGACTTTGAAAAAAAAAAAATGCGGGTGGAGCTCCGCTTTAAGAATAGATCTAGAAGAGGTAATTTCAGGATCAGAGGTCTGCCAGAATCTATCCTTGATGTTAACTCTGCTGTGCTGGACATTATTAAAATTCTATTGCCATCTATTTTGGCTCATAAACTAGAATTGGACCGTGCACATAGATCTTTGGGACCAATGAGGAAAGATGGCTTACCAAGAGATGTGTTGGTGAAACCACAATACTACTCTACAAAGGAGGAGATAATGAAAAGATGTCGCCAACAAGAGCAACTAACATACCAAGGTACCAATATTCAAATATTTTCTGATATTTCCCCTTACACAATACAAAAAACAAGGACAGTGAAGCCTTTAACAGCCCTCATGAAGAGAGAAATATGATATAAATGGGCATTTCCTTTTGCACTAAAATTTTCTTACAATGGCAATCATTACACGGTTCATAATTTTCAGGAAGGAGAACGACTACTAATGAGTCTAAATATAATCTCAATGGAACCTGATATGAACACTACTCCTACCCAGCAGGGCTCTGCCAAAAGACAAAATCCTATAAGCCCAACTTCTTCTGCATGAAACAAAGTCAAACACAGGAAGGTTAAAGATAACTCTGTTGTACCCTGAAGTAAAAAAAAAAAAAATATTGAATAGTCTTTTTTTTCTCTTCCGATATGCTCTTTGTTTTTATTTTTTTCTAACATTTTTTTCAGGAAGAACTGAATTTTTCCATACTGATATTCCCATATATCTCCAATGGAAGAGGGAAAATAAACCTCTCCTCCTTCTTTTTTTTTTTTTTTTTTTTTTTTTTTAACGTTTGATGGTATTTCTATATGGAGTTTTGATATTTCATGCATAAGTATTTTTGGAGGAAAGTTTTTTTTATTTTTTTTTCTCCTCTTCACCCAGCTTCCGAAAATGCAATTATTTATAATATTCGTTAAATCTGTTTTGAATGAGACATTATCTTATGATTCTTAAGTAATGGTCACGGGCCAGTGGTGAGACATTGGGCCTCAACTTACTCCTTAGATTGACGTTTGGTTGTCCTGGGGAGTGAGTACATAGCCCTTTTATATGGGCTATTCTAATGTTACTTTTTTGAATGAGGGAAGGGAGACATCGCCTTCCCCCTCATTCTGGGCCATTTCTTGGCTCTCTATTATCTTGCATTATACTGATATGTTTAAGTTTCTCTTCTTATTCTCTGGTTTTCTCTATCTTTTCTCTATCTTTTCTATCTTCTTTACCTTTTCAGCCTACCTGCCAATGAATGGTCTTATTGAGATATGTTTACTGCTGCAGTTACACAACCCGTTCACTGTCTATTTTTGGTATGATATAGGTCTTAGAACAATATCCAGATGGGCATGTTGCTTAGGTTCATTAATATCCTGATCCATGGCTGGTATAGCTAATTCTCCCTCTCCCCTTCGTGTTGTTTCGCACAACACACAGGGGTTGAATTTTCTGATCAAAAGAAGAAAAGCCCTACAATTCTACAAGTCCCTTCACATTGATGTAGTATTTCTGCAGGAAACCCACTTCCCAAAGCGGTACACCCCTTCGTTTTTACATGCACATTTTCCAACGTTTTAGTCAAGGCAGAAAAAAAGACTAAGGGAGTGGCTATTTTATTCTCCAAACACTGCAGTTTTGACTTGACTAAGGAGTATGTTGACCCAGAAGGCAGGTTCATTCTGGTCAAGGGCTCCTTGGATGGAATACTATATACTTTTGTTTCCTACTATGCTCCTAATAGGGGACAGAAAAAAATATTTTACCATATGTTAGAGACTCTCCAACCTTTTATGGAAGGTATCATAGTTATGGGAGGAGACTCCAATTTGGCCTTTGTTTCTGGACTAAATAAGTCTAGACCAGGGGTCCTCAAACTACGGCCCGCGGGCCGTATCCGGCCCGCCAGTGTGATTTACCCGGCCCGTGGACTGAAACTAGTGACAGGGCAGTGGCGACGAAACTGACAGGCTCTGAGAAGGGACACAGGCAGAGCCGCAGCTGCGGGGGAATTCCACCCCTCCCTCTCCTTGAGCAGAGCATTCTCCTGGCAATGCCTGCTCCTATTGGCTACGTTCAGAGCCAATAGCTGGGAAACTAGAGCATTATGGGAATTGCAGTCCTGGATACCAGCAGGCCGCATGATGATTCCCTGAGAGAAGTTCAGCCCCTACATGCCGAGCGTGAGGGGGAAGAGAGGAGAAGAAGTGTCATGAGGCTGTTGAGTGGGAGGGAGCCAGTGATTCTTGTATTGTCCTCCAAGGTAAGAACTTACCTCCTATCTAGCTGGCTGCTCCCACACAGTTCTACCTGGCTGCTATTCTACCCTCCACCTGGCTGTTCTCACCCTGTCCTCCACTCCACCTGGCTGTTCCCACCCTGTCCTCCACTCCACCTGGCTGTTCCCACCCTGTCCTCCACTCCACCTGGCTGTTCCCACCCTGTCCTCCACTCCACCTGGCTGTTCCCACCCTGTCCTCCACTCCACCTGGCTGTTCCCACCCTGTCCTCCACTCCACCTGGCTGTTCCCACCCTGTCCTCCCCTCCACCTGACTGCTCCCACCCTGTCCTCCACTCCACCTGACTGCTCCCACCCTGTCCTCCACTCCACCTGGCTGTTCCCACCCTGTCCTCCACTCCACCTGGCTTTTCCCACTCTGTCCTCCACTCCACCTGGCTGTTCCCACCCTGTCCTCCACTCCACCTGGCTGTTCCCACCCTGTCCTCCACTCCACCTGGCTGTTCCCACCCTGTTCTCCACTCCACCTGGCTTTTCCCACTCTGTCCTCCACTCCACCTGACTGCATCCACCCTGTCCTCCCCTCCACCTGGCTGTTCCCACCCTGTCCTCCCCTCCACCTGGCTGTTCCCACTCTGTCCTCCACTCCACCTGGCTGTTCCCACCCTGTCCTCCACTCCACCTGGCTGTTCCCACCCTGTCCACTCCACCTGGCTGTTCCCACCCTGTCCACTCCACCTGGCTGTTCCCACCCTGTCCTCCACTCCACCTGGCTGTTCCCATCCTGTCCTCCACTCCACCTGACTGCATCCACCCTGTCCTCCCCTCCACCTGGCTGCATCCACCCTGTCCTCCCCTCCACCTGGCTGCATCCACCCTGTCCTCCACTCCACCTGGCTGTTCCCACCCTGTCCTCTACTCCACCTGGCTGTTCCCACCCTGTCCTCTACTCCACCTGGCTGTTCCCACCCTGTCCTCTACTCCACCTGGCTGTTCCCACCCTGTCCTCTACTCCACCTGGCTGTTCCCACCCTGTCCTCCACTCCACCTGGCTGTTCTCTCTCTGTCCTCCACTCCACCTGGCTGCATCCACCCTGTCCTCCACTCCACCTGGCTGCATCCACCCTGTCCTCCACTCCACCTGGCTGCATCCACCCTGTCCTCCACTCCACCTGGCTGCATCCACCCTGTCCTCCACTCCACCTGGCTGCATCCACCCTGTCATCCACTCCACCTGGCTGTTCCCACCCTGTCCTCCACTCCACCTGGCTGTTCCCACCCTGTCCTCCCCTCCACCTGACTGCATCCACCCTGTCCTCCCCTCCACCTGACTGCCTCCACCCTGTCCTCCCCTCCACCTGACTGCCTCCACCCTGTCCTCCCCTCCACCTGGCTGCATCCACCCTGTCCTCCCCTCCACCTGGCTGCATCCCCCCTGTCCTCCCCTCCACCTGACTGCATCCCCCCTGTCCTCCCCTCCACCTGACTGCATCCACCCTGTCCTCCCCTCCACCTGGCTGCATCCACCCTGTCCTCCCCTCCACCTGGCTGCATCCACCCTGTCCTCCACTCCACCTGGCTGTTCCCACCCTGTCCTCTACTCCACCTGGCTGTTCCCACCCTGTCCTCTACTCCACCTGGCTGTTCCCACCCTGTCCTCTACTCCACCTGGCTGTTCCCACCCTGTCCTCTACTCCACCTGGCTGTTCCCACCCTGTCCTCCACTCCACCTGGCTGTTCTCTCTCTGTCCTCCACTCCACCTGGCTGCATCCACCCTGTCCTCCACTCCACCTGGCTGCATCCACCCTGTCCTCCACTCCACCTGGCTGCATCCACCCTGTCCTCCACTCCACCTGGCTGCATCCACCCTGTCCTCCACTCCACCTGGCTGCATCCACCCTGTCATCCACTCCACCTGGCTGTTCCCACCCTGTCCTCCACTCCACCTGGCTGTTCCCACCCTGTCCTCCCCTCCACCTGACTGCATCCACCCTGTCCTCCCCTCCACCTGACTGCCTCCACCCTGTCCTCCCCTCCACCTGGCTGCATCCACCCTGTCCTCCCCTCCACCTGGCTGCATCCCCCCTGTCCTCCCCTCCACCTGACTGCATCCCCCCTGTCCTCCCCTCCACCTGACTGCATCCACCCTGTCCTCCCCTCCACCTGACTGCATCCACCCTGTCCTCCCCTCCACCTGGCTGCACCCACCCTTTCCTCCCCTCCACCTGGCTGCATCCAGCCTGTCCTCCCCTCCACCTGACTGCATCCACCCTGTCCTCCCCTCCACCTGGCTGCATCCACCCTGTCCTCCCCTCCACCTGACTGCATCCACCCTGTCCTCCCCTCCACCTGACTGCATCCCCCCGGTCCGCCCCTCCACCTGACTGCATCCACCCTGTCCTCCCCTCCACCTGACTGCATCCACCCTGTCCTCCCCTCCACCTCACTGCCTCCACCCTGTCCTCCCCCCCACCTCACTGCCTCCACCCTGTCCTCCCCTCCACCTGACTGCCTCCACCCTGTCCTCCCCTCCACCTGACTGCCTCCACCCTGTCCTCCCCTCCACCTGACTGCCTCCACCCTGTCCTCCCCTCCACCTGACTGCCTCCACCCTGTCCTCCCCTCCACCTGACTGCCTCCACCCTGTCCTCCCCTCCACCTGACTGCCTCCACCCTGTCCTCCCCTCCACCTGACTGCCTCCACCCTGTCCTCCCCTCCACCTGACTGCCTCCACCCTGTCCTCCCCTCCACCTGACTGCCTCCACCCTGTCCTCCCCTCCACCTGACTGCCTCCACCCTGTCCTCCCCTCCACCTGACTGCCTCCACCCTGTCCTCCCCTCCACCTGACTGCCTCCACCCTGTCCTCCCCTCCACCTGACTGCCTCCACCCTGTCCTCCCCTCCACCTGACTGCCTCCACCCTGTCCTCCCCTCCACCTGACTGCCTCCACCCTGTCCTCCCCTCCACCTGACTGCCTCCACCCTGTCCTCCCCTCCACCTGACTGCCTCCACCCTGTCCTCCCCTCCACCTGACTGCCTCCACCCTGTCCTCCCCTCCACCTGACTGCCTCCACCCTGTCCTCCCCTCCACCTGACTGCCTCCACCCTGTCCTCCCCTCCACCTGACTGCCTCCACCCTGTCCTCCCCTCCACCTGACTGCCTCCACCCTGTCCTCCCCTCCACCTGACTGCCTCCACCCTGTCCTCCCCTCCACCTGACTGCCTCCACCCTGTCCTCCCCTCCACCTGACTGCCTCCACCCTGTCCTCCCCTCCACCTGACTGCCTCCACCCTGTCCTCCCCTCCACCTGACTGCCTCCACCCTGTCCTCCCCTCCACCTGACTGCCTCCACCCTGTCCTCCCCTCCACCTGACTGCCTCCACCCTGTCCTCCCCTCCACCTGACTGCCTCCACCCTGTCCTCCCCTCCACCTGACTGCCTCCACCCTGTCCTCCCCTCCACCTGACTGCCTCCACCCTGTCCTCCCCTCCACCTGACTGCCTCCACCCTGTCCTCCCCTCCACCTGACTGCATCCCCTTGTCCTCCCCTCCACCTGACTGAATCCACCCTGTCCTCCCCTCCACCTGACTGCATCCCCTTGTCCTCCCCTCTACCTGACTGAATCCACCCTGTCCTCCCCTCCACCTGACTGCATCCACCCAGTCCTCCCCTCCACCTGACTGCATCCACCCAGTCCTCCCCTCCACCTGACTGCATCCACCCTGTCCTCCACTCCACCTGACTGCATCCACCCTGTCCTCCACTCCACCTGACTGCATCCACCCTGTCCTCCACTCCACCTGGCTGCTCCAACTCTGTCCTATCCTCTCCCCTCCCATTGTGTTGGGGGTCTGTTATTGGGTGCTTTGTAATGGAGAGAAGTTTGTGTTGGGGGGCTTTGTGATGGGGGACCTAATACGGGGGAATCTTTGATGGGGGGGATCTGTAATGGAGAGTAATCAGTGATGGGGTGGGGGGTTATGTGATGAGGGGGGTCTGTGAAATACTAATAAGTTTGTTGAATAAAATTGTTCTTTATTTTAAATATTGTATTGTTTTTTTTCCTGTTTTTTTGTACTTCAAATAAGATGTGTGCATAGGTTCATATTTTTTTTTAAACTATAGTCCGGCCCCCCGACAGTCTGAGGGACCGTGAACTTGCCCCCTGTTTAAAAAGTTTGAGGACCCCTGGTCTAGACCATCAAAAACTAAATTAATCAGACCAACTAAAGCTAGCACTCTAATTGCTCATCTGATTCACCAATCCAGATTGACGGGTATCTGGAGGGAATTGAACCCAACAGCAAAAGATTATACACACTACTCCAGTCCCCATCAATCATTTTCACGTATAGATCACATATTACTATATACTCATCATATCCCTTATGCTCTGAACTCCTCTATTATTGATGTTCCATGGTGGGACCATTCCATGTTAGCTTTGAAAAGGCTGAATACTAAACAAAGGGTTTTTCATTGGAACCTTAACCAATCACTTTTAAATGACCCCAATATAGTTATGGAAATTGAACAAACCATAAAAGATTATTTTGATATTAATGTTAAGGACGGGATCTCACCAGAAAGCCTATGTGCAGCTCACAAAGTGACCGTTAGAGGCAAACTGATACAGATAGCAGCTAGACAAAAAAGATTGAAAAAGTTGGAGGTAGAAAAACTTGAACAAACATGTAATGACTTGAGTATAAAACATAAAATGGATCCTATTGGATTCCCTACGTCCACTTTAGACGCAGCTAGAACAGCTTTAAACCTAGCGCTTACGGTTAAAGCAGACAAGGCTATAGAGTGGTCCGGGACAACATTTTATTGAATGAAGGATAAAATAGTTTATGTGCCAACATCGGACCTATCGCCTAGATTTAGATCAAGGATCCTTCCCAAGATTAAACAAGCTGATGTTTCATTTACTCTAAATCCTCAACGGGTGATGGAAGCCTTCCAAAAATGTTGTTCAAAGCTTTATCAACTGTGGTTCTAATGGAGTGAAAGAGTTCCTGCAAGGCTTAGATCTTCCAAGACTATCAGATATACAATACATAGAAAAGAAATGGATGCTCCCATATCAGTTGAGGAGGTTTTGGAAGTAATTAAAGGGTTAAAGTCAAATAAGGCCCCTGGTCCTGATGGCTTTTCATCTCCTTATTACAAAAAAACTTTTACCCCCCTATCTCGTAAGGTTTTTAAAAGCATGTCGGAAGGTAATCCAATAGGTAGTCCACTTAATATGGCGTACATATCTGTGATCCCTAAACCTGACAAAGATTCCAGTCTAGTTGAAAATCATAGACCAATATCTTTGATTAACAATGGCCAATAGACTATCGTTTTTCATAGGTCAATATATACATAAGGATCAGGTAGGATTTATCCCTAATAGACAAGGTCCAGACCAGGTTAGAAGGGTGGTCGACTTAATTTCAATTTTGCAATCTGAATGGCTTGGAGATCATAGACAAGAGGGTATGCTTTTATCAATAGACCTTCAGAATGCCTTTAATTCGGTATCCTGGCCATATATGTTTGCTGTCTTGAGACGCTGGGGACTTGGTTCTAGAATGTTAGGTTTATTATCTGCTCTTTACTCTTCACCTGAGGCCACAATAAGACTACAGGGACTATATTCAGAAACTATTTAGAATTAAAAGAGGTACTCGTCAGGGATGTCCTTTGTCTCCCCTGATATTCGCTGTTGTAATAGAGTCTTTAGCAATAGCAATCAGGAGCAACCCGCATGTCAGGGGGGTTAAGTGTGCTCAGAGAGAACACAAATGTGCGTTATTTGCGCATGATCTTTTACTATTTATAACCTCCCCAATCTCTTCTTTATCTGCAATCTATTCTCTATTGGATAAATTCTCTGAAGTGTCAGGCCTTAAAGTCAATATAGCCAAATCTAGGGCCCTTAATGTATCACTCTCTAAATCTATGTTATCCCTCATTCAAAAAAATATATAATTTTTGTTGGAACAAATCATCCATTAAATATTTAGGTATTAATCTAACCTCGAAATTTGAAGATCTTTATCAGGCCATGTATAAGAAACTTGAATCTGATCTAGGTGAGTGGGGCTTACAAAATATTGGTTGGATGTGTAGGATAAGTTCCATTAAGATGACTTTCTTGCCCAGGTTTTTATACCCATTTCGTTCACTCCCAATACCGATAAAGAGAAACCATTTGAAAACTTTTCAGAGTAGAATAACCAAATTTGGAATAAAAATAACCCATGTGTTTCTTCACGCTGTCTTTTTAATTTACCTGAGGAGGGTGGTCTTGGTCTTCCAAACCTATTGTGGTATTACAAGGCTGCTAGATTTGCTCAACTGTCAGATATATACATCCAAGGGGATCGACCTGATTGGATCAGTTTGGACGAACAGGCAACTCCCACATATTCGTTGGAAAATGTATTGTGGGCCACTCCTAGAAGTAGACCTCCTATTATGTCACCGACTCTGTCTCAAGCTATGGTTCTGTGGGACTCTCTAAGAAATAATCCTTCCCTGATCTCCAAAGGTCACCCATTAGCCGATTTATTCAAGGACCCTGCTTTTGCTTCTAGGGTAGATGGGGAATCCTTTAAATTGTGGCGTGACAAGAGGGTGTACCGCATTGGACGGTTTTTTTCTCACATTCAGGTCCCCTTTCCGAAAAATATTTTAAGGATAATCTAGATCTTCCACCCTCTGAAAGGTCAGGGTTTTCTCGAATTTATGATTTTACTCAAAAACTTTGGTTAGATAAGGTTGTAACAGGATATATGATTCCATATGAAAATAGATGTGACCAGGCCTTGGGGAGGAATTTCTGTAATATATAAATCACTTGCTGCTAATGATCACAAATTATCTCATATGATAGCTTGGGAGAGGGATCTTCAGGTTGATTGGGATTTGAAAGATTGGTATTCTAATTTTGATAGATCCATGAAGAGCATTACTAATGTTTCACTTATAGAGGCTAATTTGAAGATATTTACTAGATGGTATTTGATACCCTTGAAACTGGCCACTATTTATCCTTCTCTGTCACCTCTATGATTTAGAGGGTGTCAAGGGGTTGGTTCTATGATTCATACATGGTGGGACTGCCCAAAGTTATGTGGATTCTGGAATAAAGTATTTCATATTATAAGACAAATCACAGGTTGTAATATACATCAGTCTCCAGCGATTGCTTTGCTAAATGGACTTATACCACAGGCTCATAAGTTTACCAGAAGACTAATATTATTCATCCTAATAGGAGCCAGAATTTCTATAGCAGCTGCTTGGAAAAAACCGACAGTTTCGATTGTATATATAAAAGGGAACGTCACATGGATAATGGAACAAGAAAACAAGGATTGGCTTACTATTAGATAAGGATAATCAGTTTAATGAGATTTGGGAACCATGGTTGGAGTACTTAGGAATCTCTAATACCATATAAATATGGAAGCACAATTCGCTACTTACAGCTGTATACATTTGGCAGGTAGGCTGTCTATCCTTCTTTCTCTTTACTCTTTCATCTCCACCTCCTTTTTTTTTTTTCCTTCCTCCTTTTTTTCTTTTTCATCCATTCTCTTTTTGCGATATTTTTTTCTTTTGGTTTGGTTTCTATATTTTGTTTCTATTATATAAATAACACAAGGAACTTTCTTTATATAAAAATGTTATTTATATTTTGGTTCTTTTCTATTTCATATATAGTTTGATTTTATCCATATGGTTACATTCTTAAGTTGGTATAGGTATACTGAAATTTCTGATGTATTTTTGACTCCTGGAATCTAGGGAGATAATTTTGGAGGAGGAGTCAATTCCCCAAATATATTTTAAAATTGTTTGAAAATAAATATTTTATGTTACCTAAATATTCTTTCCCTGGATCAAAAGTATCGGAATATCCAAGCTTCTGTTATTTTTTATTTTTTATGTTTTTCCTTAATTTTTTCCTATCTAATCCACCATAAGAGATAGTTTTAGAATTGGGGGAAGAATGGATGGAGGAGATGCTCTGCATCCCTTGAAATTACTTGACCCAGACATGGTGTAAAGAAAGATGGAGGGTAGTTTAAGAATTTAACATATTCATAGATTTAAGAGATATAACTTTTGTTGTGATTCATAATGTGAGTTAAGTGATGACTGGGGATGGGAAAGTACGAGTAACTATTCAATTTCAGTTAGGTTGATTTACAGAAACTTGTGATTTTTTGTTGTATTCTTTATCTCTGGCTAATGAATGATTCTTTGATTTAGACCACAGTGTTATTAGAGTATACTACTAAATATGACGTTGTGTAATGCAATATAATGACTTTTTGTTATGTTCTATCAAATGTAACGTCTATATTTTGAAAATAAACTTAAACTTGAATGAAAAAAAAAAAAAAGATATAAAATACCAGTATTTACAAAACTTTTAGGATGTACTCACTTTTAGGAGATACTGTATAGCCTTTCTTCATGTTTTTAGATGGTATAGCTTTTAAATATTCAATGTAGGCAATCTTTATATGCATGTTAGATATTTACTTCTTTAACCACTTAAGACCCGGACCATAATGCAGGTAAACCACCTGGCCCCTTTTTGCGATTCGGCACTGCGTCGATTTAACTGACAATTGCGCGGTCGTGCTCCCTAACAAAACAAAATTGGCGTCCTTTTTTTTCCCACAAATAGAGTTTTCTTTTGGTGGTATTTGATTATCTCTGTGGTTTTTATTTTTTGCGCTATAAACAAAAATAGAGCAACAATTTTGAAAAAACTGCAATATTTTTTACTTTTTGCTATAATAAATATCCCCAAAAAATATATATATCAGTTTAGGCCGATATGTATTCTTCATATTTTTGGTAAAAAAACTAATTTGTTGGTGTCCAGTAGCGCTAACACTTCAGAGTAGTTGTTTCTCCATACCTGTGAAGAACATGAAGACACTGTCATTTGTCAGTGACCTCAAATGTTGAGTGAAACTGGCCATTTTCATGGTGATTTTTTGCCATTAGGCTTCCAAGATACTGTGAGTGATTGCTCTTGCCAGCAGCCATGCAGAACTGAACTTTCAGTGGTATTAACAGGGGTCAGTGCATCCAAATGTCATGTCGGTTGTATGTGCACTGCTTTAACTTCTGGCATCCCATGGGGGATCTACTTGTGTTGGCACAGGGTTATTGAAACAATACCCCCCAAGTTGTTCAGAAACTACAATTCCCATCATGCCTAGTGATATCTGTGAATGTCAGTCTTGCAATGCCTCATGAGATGTGTAGTTCCGCAACAGCAGGAATGCCGTAGTTTAATGGTCCCTGCCATAGTGCCTGGCTTTGTTTTATAACTACCCTGCTTTTAACCCCTTTGCAACCCCAGGTTATATCTGCTTTGACCTCTGGAGCCTCTTTGGGGCCTACAAAGATGGATCTTCTCATAGCACTCAGCTTTGTTTATAACCACCTTGTTTCTCACTCCCCATGCAACGCCAGGCTTTATGTGCTTTAACTTCTCGAGTCTTATAGGGACTAAAAAAAAAATAGAAACTACTTGCCATAGCGCCTGATTTTCTTGATCAATACATTGCTTCTCACCCCAGGCTATATCTGCCTGGCGTTTAGTTTATGTAAGGCTAAAAAAATGTTTCATTTAGATAAAGTAGTGAATGGTAAAAATTCTTATGAAGGTTTTTCTTTATATCTGTGCTCCAATTCCCTTAACATCCTTTTCTTTGGCTAAAAGAGAAAGTACCGTATGAGTAAATCTCCCCAAAGTGAGGAAAATTCATTATAGACAGTTGTCCCCATTGGTAGTTGGTACGTTTCTCCCTCTGTTTCTGTTCTGGCGATGACACATTTCAGATTTTACCTCACTTTCAATGTTGTTGGCAATGGTCACCTGGACAAATGGGGTGATTCTCCCTAGCAAGTACATGGACTGTGATGCACAGCTGACAGAATTTGTAACGCTTCTCCCAAAATGGTTTTAGCTTTAGATACACTTTTTGGCTCTGCAATGTCTACTGAGAAATTAAATATATATATATATATATATATATATATATATATATATATATATATATATATGTGTATGTATGCTGTGAGGGGTTAGCCTGGCAGCGGGTATGTGACCCCCTGGAAGGGTTCAGCACACAAAAAACATTAGGCACAGCAGACAGTGGTAGGAGGAAAACAAAAAGGTGCGATTTTTTTTTTTTAACTATATACAGATAAAAAAAAGAAAACAAAAGAAATGCAAAAATAAATCCTGGTCAACTTGACCTGCTCACTATAAACGTTGGTGTCCCTAACTAACAACTGGGTACAGCCTTGTGCTGCCCCAGTCCCTGACTCCCTGCTGTTTAAATCTCTTAGCAATAGCCACACAGGCTTGGTCTCACCGCACAGACATCATAATTCCCAGTCTATCTACACAGATCTGGTTCCAGGTTGGAGCCTATCTCTCTGCATGCTGGGAGTTTTTGTAGAGGACCTAACGAGCCCACCTTATTCAGCTGGGCTCATCAAGTCTTCCCTGGAAGACTCCCAGCACTCCCGCTAGAGGTATAAACTGGCATAAAGCCTGAACCTAGGGGAATTATACACTGCATCCTGGATGCAACCAGGGAATTTATAAGTAGTGCCTACTGCCACTAAATATATATATATATTTCTCTATCTCTATCATTGAAAATAGTTTTGCATGCTACAAAGTATAATATTACTTAAAATAATATTCCAACCAACAAGTAAAACTCTTTAGTCATATCCTAATACAGTCAAGAAAAGACTGCAGCAGTGCTAAAAGCAGAATATTCATTTATTCTACTTTCACAAGTTTTCTGTGAATATTTGCAACAGCACACACAGATTTCCTAACACGTCTTTGGGAGTGTACTGGAGCTGAGCGGGTAGATTGTGTTCCCAGTATTAATCTCATCAAGCATTTGTTTTCAATGTTAACTAACAGTCTTGCGATGTCTTATTTTTTTATATATGTATTTGTAATAAAAAGCAAATATTAAGTTCCTGTTCACATAATGGACAAACCACAGTTACAACCACAATAGTTGACTGTGAAGTGCTCTGCAAAGTAACATGGATAGAACGTCTAGCGAATAATGCACTCGGGATGCAAAGCAGAGGCGCTATGTACCACAATGTCTGGAGTAGTATTTTTGTTTGGAATGCAGAGAAACTTCTAACATTAGGACTTAATTTGCACTAGCTCATAAACACACTCAATATCTTTTTATTTATATATATGTATATATGTGTTTTTTTTTGTTTTTTTCCCAGTAGAGCATTGCTGTTTTATGTTGGAGGGTCTTCTTGCCATATTACCTCTTATTCTGAGATTGGATTCTGCTGCAAATATACAGCTTTTGTATGTTATATGAAGTACTCACTTGTTGTTTGGGCAACCTTACCTAAATGCTGGCTTGTGTATTCCAGCTGTGGAATCTTTGATCTAGCGCCCATCATTCTTTTTATATAGTGTACGTTTGGCTATTGGCCTAGAGTTTAACAGAACTGCCTGTGTAATGACCAGATCCCACGTCTCGGTGTTTGAAAGATACAATAGGCTATTGAAAGACCAGATATGCAAGTTTACACTCAGACAATCAACCCAGCTGTCTGTGGATGATATGGGACAGGACACAGCCAGTGCATTGCAGAGTCGTTGGCCCACTGTTGTACTGTTGTTTCGATGAAGATTAAGCTGTTCTCATATTGGACTTGTCTGGGGCAGCCATAAGCAACTTCTGTAGCGTCTGGATTAATTGTAGCTGGAGAAAAGGGCTTTCATTCACAAAAACACAAGCTGACAACAGCACACATCAACTACTACACTAGTCAAAGACAGCCTAGTGCAGTTCCTGGCTTGTGAAGTTTTTGGCTTCTCTTTTTGTGAATAAAGGCCCTTTTGATGAGCATTGTTGGAAAGCTAGGCCAGTCAATAGGGCTAGCTATCTCACAAAACTGCTCAGCAACCTCCTGCACAGATTTAGATGTTGAAGTGCAAGATTTCCTGGAAGACTTTTATTTATTTTTTCATATTTCTGGTTATAGTTCTTCTTTTAATACCTCCCAGCTGTCAGTGTATATATTGATATTCGAAAAAGAATCCATTTAAAAGGTAATTGCAACACCTTTCAACTTTGCATACTGGCTGGATCCTTAAATTCCAGTGAACTGCAGGACTGTGTCGGTTCTTGGGTTGTAGCATGCCGCTGTCCACTGACACCCAGACAGGTTGATTGTGGCTGAACCATTAGTGAACCATGCTGACTTTTTCTCATGTTCAGATACTTAAAGGTGCAGCTTCTTGAATAGGGGATGGTTGCAGCACAGAAATTTCTTCTGGCTTGGTGCTGGTGAAAGTGACAAGCTTTTTTTTTTTTTTTCGACATCCCCTCACTTCTGAAGGTACCACTTTAATTTGTATCAGTGTTTGGTTCTGGGCTAAAGTTATCTTAGTAGTCCATTCCCTTATCGTCATTGTCAATAGATATTTCTAACATGCGTCATAGGCATACTTATAATTAAACTCCAAAACACATTCTGTTACTCCCCTTATAGCCTAACCACATAGAGGAGCCCAAAATCAAACGAGCACCTTCAGAAGTTCCAGGGGCATAATCCTATTTCCTGACTCCCCATCACATTTTTGGAGGCCCTGGAGCACCAGGACAGTGGAAACGTCCACAAACAGAACATATTATGGAGAGTAAATTATTCAAAGTTATTTTTAGTTGTCAATTTGTCAGTTGTCAATTTAACAAGTTATTTCTCACACACTGTCTGGACTGATTAAGTACTAGTGATATACTATAGGTCGCATACTGGTGACATACTGGCCACAGAGTGCAGGAGGCTGAAAAACGAAAGAGTTCCTGTCGTTCCAAGAATGCAGTTGTCTGCAGGGTATGGCAATGACTGGTGTTTCACAGAAATGTAGTCCGCAGGATGTGTCAGTTCAAGCGCAGGCAGACACCAGGTCAGCAAACAGGCAAAGGATCAGTCCTGGCAGCAGGCAGAAATGTGGTCAATAAACTCAGTAAGTTTGTAGATGGCTATCTACGTCCCCACGTTCTGAACCTCCCAAGTTACATCAGAGACACCCCACACCTACTACAAAACATAGATGGACTATCTGTTCCCCCCACATCGGTACTTGTGGCAGTGGATGTAGAAGCCCTACACAGCCTAATACCACACAAGGGTCTCCCCTGCATAAAGCAGCACATCTCCCAAAACAAAAAATATAAAAAAAAGGCAAACAATTTCATGGTGGCCGCTTTGGAATTTATTCTCTTTTACAATTACTTCATCTTCAACGGATCCCACTACCTCCAGGTGCAGGGGGTTGCAATAGGGACATGTTGTGCCCCATCGTATGCTGGCCTGTACCTGGGGGAGTGGGAACGGATGATCAATCAATCTGCGTCTTTTGCCCCTTACATGGATAACATTGTCTTGTGGTTTTTCTACATTGACAATGTGTTAATCGTGTGGAGGGGTGTCACGTACCTTACCAGAGGCCGAAGTGCTGAGAGGGCTTCCTTTGCGACTCGAGTGCAGAACGCCCCCTGGAGGTGAGACGGGACGCGATGCCCAGGGATGCAGGAGTTGCCGGCTGAGACTTGCTGGAGCGATGCCAGAGAACAGATGAGCACCAGGATATGTAGTCCGGCAGGAGTACCACGGAAGTACCAATAGATTGGCAGGAAACCCAGGGGCGGAGTCGGGAGCCGAGCCGAGGTCATACACGGGAAGCAGGAAGTAACTGGAACAGGTCAGGAGGCAAGCCAAGGTCATACACTGGAGGCAGGAAGTAACTGGAAACGGGTCAGGAGGCAAGCCGAGGTCATACACAGAAAGCAGGAACAAGGAATCGGCATCAGGACTGAAGATCATGCAGCAGTTTGGTGACTGCTGCAACCAGGTTTAAATAGGCACTGACGGAGTCCTGCCCGTATTGCGTGCGTAACGGTGCGTGCGCGTGCACAGTAAAGAACAGCGTATTCACTGTGTTGTTGCCCGTATGCGCACGCATGCGCCTGGTGCTCGTATTCGCGGGCATTGTGCTCGTATGTGCGCGCATGACAGGTCTGCCAGTTCTTTCACGGCCAATTCTCTGACAGTGGCCCCCCCTCAGGGGCAGCCTCCGGATTCCCAAACGAACTTGCTTCTCAGGATACTTTTTGAAGAATTTAGACAACAGTTTCGGGGCATGAACATCTTTTGCAGGTTCCCAAGAACTTTCTTTGAGAGAGTAGCCCTTCCATTTTACTAGGTACTGGATTTGTCTACCTCTCTTCCGACTATCCAAAATGGCCTCCACCTCGAATTCCGTGTCCTCACCCACTGTAACTGGAGGCGGAGGTGGGTCTTCTCTTCCAGGAAAGGAACCGGTGGTGACTGGTTTGAGAAGTGAGACGTGAAAGACATTGATTTGATTTTTTTCTTAATTTCAAAAGGACCAATGAATCTAGGACACAGTTTCCGGGAAGGGCAGGATAGTTTAGGGTTTAAAGTAGAAAGCCAAACCTTGTCTCCTACATCCAGAGTCGGACTCTCCTTCTTCCTCCTGTCATAATACTTTTTATAGTCCTCCTGGGACTTCTGCATAGTTTCCTGAAGAACCTGTAAATTTTCTTGGAGAAAAGTTAATCTGTCTTGTACGGCAGGCACCGTTGCTTCAGGAACGGTATTGGGCAGGAAGGATGGATGAAATCTGTAATTTGCCCAAAACAGAGACTGGTTAGTGGTGGAGTGTACCGAATTGTATGCAAATTCGGCACATGGAAGTAGGGTTACCCAATTGTCCTGAGAGGAGGAGGAAAAGCAGCGGAGATATTGCTCTAGTGTCTGGTTGGTTCTTTCTGTTTGGCCATTACTTTGTGGATGATAAGCGGAAGACAAGCAGATTTCGATGTTCAAGGCTTTACAAAGGGCTTTCCAAAATCTAGACGTAAATTGCACCCCTCTGTCGGATACCATACTACTGGGCAGGCCATGCAATCTCACGATCTCTTTAATAAACGTATGTGCTGTATCCATGGCCGAGGGGGTACCTAATAAAGGCAAGAAGTGGGCCATCTTCGTTAGCCGATCGCCCACCACCAGGATCGTGGTAAACCCTTCAGAGGGGGGTAATTCCACTATGAAATCCATAGATATAGCTTTCCATGGGTGGTCGAGGACGGGTAATGGTCTTAACAGGCCCCAGGCTTGTGTGCAGCTTCCTTTACTTCTGGCACAAAGTGTACAGGAACTTACAAAGTCCTTGCAGTCCTTCCTCATGTCAGGCCACCAATAGGATCGCTGAATAAGCTCAAAAGTCTTATGGACCCCAAAATGACCGGCAAGCTGGTGTTCATGAAGGGTCTTTTTTTTTTTTTTCCAAAATATTTTATTAAGTTTGGATAAGAGTAAACAGGCAACAGATAACTTTAGATCGACTGAGGCGGTGTACACACGAGGGGATATGTCCGCTGAAAACGGTCCGATGGACCGTTTCAGCAGACATCTCCGCTCGTGTGTATGGGCTAGCGGACAGATTTCTCCACCCGACAGATTTCAAAGCAAGCTTTGAAATCTATCCGGTGGAATCTGTCCGCCCGACATGTCTGCTGGTTAGTACACTTACCAGCAGACATGTTGGCCCCCACCGCCGCCGCGCCGCTGCCGAATGGATTCGGCGCATGCGCGGAAGTGTTTTACTTCCTGGTGCGGTGACGTGGCGGTGATGCGGCGGCGTCAACGTCACCGCCGCGTCACCGCGCCGTCCGGCGGCGGGGAATTTGATCCGATGGTGTGTACACGACATCGGATCAAACTCCCGATCGGACATATCCGATGGAAATGGTCCGCGGACCGTTTTCATCGGATATGTCCGATCGTCTGTACGCCGCCTAAGAAGATTATTACATTCAGGACCTTAAATAAAAGGCAGTGACCAAAGATATATCTAGACATTTAAAGGAGATGAGTAGAGGAAGTAGAAACAGAAAAAATATATGGCAGAATTGTGCGAGAGAAAAGGAAAGATGGAGAAGATCAGAAGAGAGTAGAAGAGAGAAGAGGAAAAGGGAGTAGAGGATCGAGAGGCAACTGGGAAGGCACCATATATCAGACCTGTGTCCGCGATAAGAGATGTAAAATAGTATGCATAGAGAACATCATAAAGAGTTATACAAAATGTTATAACATTTTCGGAACCATAGGAAATAGACAGACTCGAGAAGGTGGTGGAAGTCAAGGTAGCCGATAGATCAGACAGTAGGGGGTGGTCCCCCATCGCAGTCAAAGTCATAGAAAACAAAGGGGTTTGAAGAAAGAGATCTTTGTTCCGTCACCGACAGACTGTACTTGATGAAGGCCGACCACTTCTGCTCAACTCTGGCCTTGGATTGCGAGGAAGTGGCAAACAGGTCAAGATTTTCCTTGTATAGTAGCAATTTAAGATCTCTTATTGTGGCTGAAAGGGAAGGAGGAGTACGCAAGATCCATTGATGTAGTATTGTCCTGCGGGCCACAAGCAGTGTGAGAAATATCCAGTGACGGGTGCTTTTAGGTAGTAGGTTGTAAGTTGAGGAGTGGTGAGTAGACAGGGGAGGACATCCAAAAAGCAGAAGTGCAGGGTCCACATCCAAGGAGAAGTGCGTGACACTGTTTATAAATTTTGCAATTGCAGTCCAGAAGACAATAATGCAGGGGCAGGTCCAGAGCCGATGCAGGAGATTTGGTCTGGTGATCAGGCACCAAGGACACGATGGACCTATGTCAGGCGAGCGTGACGTGGAAAACGGGTAGTAAGCCCTATGGATGATCTTAAATTGGGTTTCTCTCCAAGATTTGCACTGTGTGATAGTCCTAGTAAGCTTATATCCTCGAATGATGTCGTCTACTTCCAGGCGGCCCAAGAAATCTTTGGTCCAGGAGGACATGGAAGTGTCTTGAAGTGGTTTTGTATACATTGCATTGAGAGGGGTATAGATTGCCGATATGGAGTACTTGGTACCCGCCAACAGTTCATCAATGAAGGAGGATTGCAGTCTAATTGATTTCTTAGGGCAAATTTTACTAAGGAAGTCCACATATTGCATGAATGAGTAAAAGTGATTGGGGGGAGCGAGAATTCGCTCGACAGCTGAGAGAATGATTTAAAATTTCCTGTCTTATCTTGGAAAAGAGAACAGACCTTAACCAGCCCTTTGTCTTTCCATTTGGAGAAAGGTTCATACTGGAGACTGAGTGTGAACATGGGGTTTCCAAAAATTGGGAGATGGTTAGAGACAAATGGGGACAGGCCTAATTTTTTCCGGATTTCCCGCCAGGCCACAATAGTATCCCTGAAAAGTGAGTTGTGTTTGATGGTATCGGGCAATTTTTGGAGTGAACTATGCAGTAGAGCCGCCAGATCCACAGGATTGACCAAAGATGACTCTAGTTCATAGTTAGAATATCTAGAGGAGCGCAGTATCCAGTCTAAACCGACTCTCAAAAGGCAAGCCAAATTATATAACCTGATATTGGGAAGATTCACACCACCCTCGCTCGTCGGGAGATATAGCTTTGTCAAGGCAATTCTCGGCCTCGCCTTTTTCCATATGAATTTAGTTACGGCCTTGTTTAAAGTTTGCACGTCTTTGTGGTTCAGAAGTAAAGGCAGAGTTTGCAGAGGGTATAGTAGTCGGGCAAAGCTACTCATCTTATATAGTGCGCATCTCCCGAAAAACGAGAGCGGCATAGCCGCCCAATTGTCCAGCTGACCCACTATCTTGTCTATCAAAGGAGGGTAGTTCAGGTAATAAAGAGAGGATGGTTCCCTGCCAATTTTCAATCCTAGATAGGTGATATGTTTCTCTGAGATCTTGAGGGAGGAGGGGGGAAGACCAAGAGACCTGTCGCGTATGCCTAGAGGAAGTACTTCGCTCTTGGAAAAATTAATTTTGAGACCGGAGCACTTGCGAAATGTGTCGAACATCGTTTGAAAAAATGGGAATGTCTGAGTGTGGGGAGGAGGAGAATATGAGTATATCGTCCACAAATAGAGCTACCCTGAGTTCCTCGCGGCCGATAGGCAAGCCATGTAATAGGGGGGAAGAAGATAAAAGACGTGAGAGAGGTTCCACAGCGAGATTAAAGAGCAAGGGGGAGAGGGGGGAACCTTGCAGTGTTCCTCTGTGTAGGCGAAAAGGGGGAGATCAGATTCCCGCCGCAGTGACCGTGGCAGAGGGGGCCGAGTACATATTATGAATAAAGGCGGTAAAGGGACCAGATAGGCCAAAACGCTGCATAACCAGAGAGAGCCAATGAAAACTAACATTATCAAAGGCTTTCTCGGCGTCAAGGGTAACTATCACTGTATCGTTGGAGGGATGGGCCTTTGCGTATTCGAGAGCCGTCAGTACCTTGCGTATGTTGGCAGCCGCTGACCTACCCTTGGTGAAGCCCGATTGAGCGGGATGGATAAGGGATGGCATTATGTCGCCCAATCTGGAGGCTATTATTTTGGACAGTAATTTGGAATCTACGTTTAATAAGGATATGGGTCGGTACGATCCTGGGTCAAGAGGGTCTTTCCCTTTTTTGCCGATTAGCTTGATATTGGCTACATGACCTGTAGGGAGGTAGGGTCCTCCTTCCCAAATGTGATTATAGACCGAGTGGAGCGTGGGTGCAAGATTTGGCAGTAGCAGTTTGAAAAACTCAGAGGTGAAGCCGTCAGGGCCCGGGGCTTTCCCATTGGAGAGGCCTCTAACCGCGCCATTGATTTCTTCCAAGGAAATAGGCGCATTTAGGCGTTCTAAGTGGGTTGGGTCAATTTGGGGCAAGGTGGCATTTCGCAACCAGTCTCCCGCTATGTCTACATCTATGGGTTCCTCACCATAGAGTTTAACGTAAAAGTTTACCAAAGATTTGTTAACCTCTTAGGGGGATGAAGAAAATGACCCGTCAGGATTACGTAACTTTGTAATATGCGTCGGGGTATAAGTGCCCTTGGTCAGCCTCGCAAGGAGTTTCCCTGGCTTGTTACCAAATTTGTGATAACGTAGTTGGGATGCAGACAACTTCATCCGTTCCACCTTCTCCGCCCAGGTATCAAAATGGTCTTTGGCTTCCTGCCAAGTTTTAAGATTATCATCTGAGCGATTGGTATTGAGGAGTAGTCGTGCTGCCCTAACCCGGTCACTGGCTTCTAGGTACTGTTTCTGGGCGTTCTTTTTGTAGGCCGACGTATAGGATATAATTTTTCCCCTTAAACATGACTCTCCCAGAACAAGTTGGGATTGTCTAAGTGTTGGATGTTGATACGGGAGTAGTCTTCCCACGCCTCCCGTAACATTGTTTGGAAACCTTCGCTTTGGGTCAAGAAAGCCGGGAACCTCCACTGTCTAGCGGAAGCATTCGGCCGACAGAAATTAAGCGAAATTGAGATAGGAGAGTGGTCGGAAATCACTAGATCGTGAATGTCAGTGTTGTTAATTTGTGGTAACAGTGAGTGTGTACACAGGAAGTAGTCTAGTCTGGCAAAGGACTTGTGGACCGGAGAGTAAAACGTGAACTCCGAGTCTATAGGATGGTATATCCGCCAAGTATCGAGAAGATTTAGGGCCTGAGTCATACGGGAGAAGGGGGTGGAGCTGGCCACGCGAGGTGAATGGGGTCGGGGTTTTGACTTGTCTTCTTGTTCACATAGTGTTGAGTTAAAATCGCCCCCCACTAAGTGAGGGATAGACTCATCAGACACTAACTTAGATGCTAGCTGTGTGAAATACATTTGGCTGGGGGAATTAGGGGCGTATATATTGGAGACCCTCAGTTCTCCCAACGGGAACTTCAGGTGGATGGATAGACGCCTTCCATCGTCATCTCTGGCGACAGACAGAAGATCATATACCAGGTTTTTGTGCAGTAAAATAAGGGTACCTGCCTTACGCTTAATGGATGCTGAACCTAGGACCTTCCCCACCCAAAGCTTCTGCATGCGGGAAAAATCTTTTTCCTCTAGGTGTGTCTCCTGCAACAAAGCAATATCTGCCTTCAATCTCTTAAGGTGTCAGAGGACTTTCATGCGTTTGGCTGGCGATCGTAGGCCCTTGACATTCCACGAAACTATGTTAGCCTGGGACATTATGTGTGAATATGAGAAATGGTGATGTGTGTTTGTACGTGTCGTTTACCTGGGGTTGGATGACTGTCGTGGGTCCGACATATGGTGTTGCATCTCTGGGGTAGTATGATGGGTTGGCAGGTCCATCCTCTCAGTAAAGAAAGAGGAACAGTGTGGGAAGCATAGAAAAGGAAAAAGAAAAAAAAGAAGTTAACAACAAAGGAAAGATAAACCACAACATATGACTTCACTTTTTTCCGCATGTATTCCCCTCACCGGACGTACCGCTACACCGCACACAGAAGTATCGCCGATCCCGGCATTGTCCCAATAGTCGAGACCAATTTGTGTAAACCCCTCGTACCAAAGGGTCCAGTGCAGAATTAAAGGTACCTACAAAAGACCACGTGGCAGGAATGCATGTTCCCCCCCAAAAGGAGGGTGTCTAGAGTAAAACAGACCCCTAGAGTGTTATAGTAACAAGTAAAACATTCACTGAGTCAGCTAAAACAGATAAGATAAATGGCTAAACATAAATTGCATAGATAACAATAAAAGACCCGGATTGATGACGAGGGCGGCGTGGAGCGCAGCAGTAGGAATGTGGGGCTGGCCGAAGCCAGCAGGTAGGTATGTTGAACATGCCACGACTCATCCCGGATCCTGTCAATTAAAAGCTAAAAGCTTAGTGGGGGGCCTGGCGGGCAGTGGGAGAATAAAGAAGTAGGAGAAGGTGGAGGTGGACTCCCGTTTCGGCCCGAGCAGGTAGAAAAAAGAAAACAAACAAGAGAGGATGATGGTGGTAGTAGGCCGTCAGCCAGATTCCTGATAGTCAAATGCTGTTGTTGGTTTAAGGCAATTAGGAGGTTCCTTGCGTGGGCTTCTTTGGTCCCTTGGGGCTTGCTTCGCTCGGTCGGCGTATGTTGTAGTGGGCGCTCGTTCTGTGGATAGAGATTGGAGGAAGGCCCGGGCCTTGTCTGGAGACTTTATTGTAAGTTGTTCCCCATCCGGGGTTTGTAGGCGTAGGACTGCTGGGTAGGCCAAAGTGAAGCGGATGCCCCTCTTGTAAAGTTCTGCACAGATCGGTTGGAAGTCCTTGCTTTTGCGGGACACTTCCGCCGAGTAGTCAGCGAATAGCAAAAGTCTGTGGCCCGCAAGTTCTGCTGAGCGCGTTTTCCGAAAAGCATGTAAAATGTCAGTGCGGTCAGCATAATTCAAATAACGTGCAATCACTGGCCTGGGGCGGGCTCGGTCTTCCGACAGGGAGCCTATGCGATGGGCCCTTTCTACAACGCACACACGACCTAGGCCTAGAATTTCCGTCAGTGTGGCCGAGCAAATGTCCAGCAAGGAGCCCTGTTTATGGGTCTCAGGGAGGCCGATTATGCGTAAATTATTCCTCCTGCAGCGATTCTCAAGGTCTTCCATACGGTCGTGGAGGTGCTGTTGGTCCTGTACGAATCGCTCCAGGGCATTGTCCATATTATGTTGATCATCCTCCAAAGAGGAGATGCGTTGCTCGGCCGTGGACAATCTCAGGGAGTGTTCCCCAATCTCCTTGCGGAGCTGTTTGATCCCTTCTGCCACTGCTCTGTCAACTGCAGCTGTGATGGTGGGTAACAGCAGCGCTGCTACCGCCTGAGCGATCCGCTCATGTGCACTGACCTGGTCTATGGCCGCCGGGAGCAGTGTGTCCATAGCCTCGGACGGTGGATGGGTGCCCGAGTGACTCCCTGTTAGAGCTGATGGTGGGGGACCTTGGGGCGGAGGAGCGCCGCGTGTGGTGTCAGAGGTGGCCAAGTTAGCTGGAGCCGCGTCCCCTGCTGTGCCATCCGCCGCGCCGGGTCCCCGTGTCAGGTACCGATCCATGCACGGTGACTCGTGCTACACGTGGGGGTAGGAAGTACCGCGATCCGGGACAATGCCGGGGCTTTTTATGTTGATTTTCGGCGCGGTGTTCACGGAGCCTCCTACATGCGGCGCCGGAACCAGAAGTATGAAGGGTCTTAAGAAGCTGAAGTCTGGCTCCCTCGGGAACAAAAATCTTATTTCCGTGCCACAGGAGCCCTTCTTGTTTTTTGAATGCAGAACTCTTGGATTCAGGACATTGAGCAGAGGCTTGTTCCAGGGCTGACTTTAGGTCGGGCTGGATCAACAAAAAATTCTGGGGGGACGGGATGGTGCTGGGAACGACCGTCTCTGGGGTTTTTGGGAACATGCGTGAGAGGGCATCTGCTTTACCATTTTTGGACCCTGGGCGGTAGGTAAGATGAAAATTAAATCTTGAAAAGAATAAGGCCCATCTGGCTTGCCATGGTGTTAGTCTCTTGGCAGATCTGAGATATTCAAGATTCTTATGGTCTGTGAATACCATGATGGGGTGAGCGGCACCTTCAAGGAGATACCGCCATTCCTCTAAAGCAGTCTTTATTGCCAGTAACTCTCGATCCCCCACGTCGTAGTTCTTCTCCGGCTGGCTAAACTTTCGGGAAAAAAAGGCTATTGGGTGTAGCAGAGCTTTAGGGCCTTGTCGTTGAGGACATAAGGTAACGTTGGGTCCGGGTGCTGTAGAATGGGAGCTGAGGTGAACAGAGTCTTTAGTTTATCGAAGGCCTCCTGGGCTTCCTGGGTCCACTGAAAACGGGTATGCTGGTGGGTCTGCTGGGTAATGGGGGCAACAATGCCGGAAAAGTCTTTAATAAACCTTCTGTAAAAATGTGCAAACCCGATGAACCTCCGAATGCCTTTCTTGTCAGTAGGAGCTGACCATTCCAGGATAGCGGATACTTTCTGAGGATCCATGGAGATTCCAGATGTGGAAATAATTAGACCCAGGAACTTTATAGATGACTTTTCAAACTCGCACTTTTCCGCTTTTTCGTAGAGCCCGTGCAACCTTAATGTGGCTAGTACCTTCCGGACATAGGTTCTGTGTAATTCCAGGGTGGCAGAGAAAATTAGAATGTCATCTAAATAAACGATTACGAAGTAATCCAGGAACTCTCTGAAGATGTTGTTCACAAAGTGCTGAAAGGTTGCCGGTGCGTTACATAGGCCGAAAGGCATGACGAGATATTCAAAGTGACCGATTCGGGTTCTAAAGGCGGTCTTCCATTCATCCCCCTCCCGAATGCGTACGAGATTATAGGCACCTCGTTGATCCAATTTAGTAAAGACTCGTGCAGTACGGAATCGCTGAAAAAGTTTGGGAACTAGAGGGAGAGGGTACCTATTTTTGATGGTAATTTCATTGAGTTCTCTGTAATCCACACAGGGTCGGAGGGTGTGATCTTTCTTCTCTACAAAGAAGATTCCAGCACCAGCTGGAGAGGAAGATGGGCGGATGAACTTCTTTTCCAGATTTCCGTCAATGTATTGACGCAAGGTCTCAAGCTCAGTCTCTGAGAGTGGGAATATTCGCCCAAAGGGGATTTCTGCACCAGGCAACAACTCAATAGGACAGTCATATGGATGGTGCGTTGGTAAGGTATCGGCTTTCTTTTTGTCGAAGACGTCTAAAAAGTCATGGTAAACTGAGGGAACATTTGGATTGGAAGTAGGGGCTGGCTGGACGGTGAGGCTGAGGTCTCTGGCTTTATACAGTGCTGACGGCAGTACCCCGATTTGAAGGAGATACTCCCTGTGCTCCAGTCTATCTGTGGACTATGTGCCCGCAGCCAAGGGAGTCCCAGGATCACAGGAAACATTGGTGAACCAGTAACATCTAAACAGAGAAACTCTTGATGGCCAGAGTCAGTTGAGGCAAAAATGGGTAAAGTCTCTTGGGTGACAGGCCCTGAGCAAGGTGTAGATCCATCGGCCAAATGAATCTCAAGTCTTTGTTCTTTTTTCCGCAGGGGAATCCGGTAGTCCTTAGCAACGGAAATGTCCATAAAGCAACTACAAGCTCCGGAATCGATTATTGCTGGAAACCTGACCTCCCCTCTTGCTAACTGTAACGTGACATGTAGCACCAGGTGAGTTGAGGAGGACCTCGGGACCCGGAGATGCAACAGGTTTCGGGGAGAGGGCCTACAGGGCCGTTTTGGACAGCGGGGACAAAGATGTCCGGCCTCTCCACAGTAGAAGCAAAGGTTCGCCTGCCGGCGGTGCAGTCTTTCATTGAGGGTCAGGGCAGGGCGAACCATACCAACCTGCATAGGCCCACTGTGGAACGTGACTGAAGAGGGGGATGCATGAGCAGCTGGAGGTAAGTGAGAAGGCCGGCAGGCACGTTCAGACTGTCGCTCCCGCAAACGCCTATCAAGTTGGATGGTTAGCAGGACTTTATCAATTTCAGTGGTACCGTATGAAGGGGAAAACATCCAGACAATCCTCCACATCGAGATCACGTTCTCCCCGTGGTACTGCCAGTGGAAATAACAAAACGATTCCTGCATTGTTTCAAGCACCTCGCCTCAGATTACAACCGCTCAACCTCTGGATCCTGGGCTTTTACCTCCATTACTGGCTCCATCGAACTCTAATGAAGAGGTAAACTCATCACAACCTTCACTTAACATCCATGACCTAAAGACTATTGCCGCTGATATTAAGGACACCCTAACAGCTGCCATTGCAGAACTGAGACTAGACATCCACAAGCTGACTGACAGGGTTGTTGAAGTGGAACATGTTACAGCACAACATGGTCTGGTCCTTCATAAGGCGACAAAAAAAATTGATTTCCACACCCTACAACTTAGGGAAATTCAACGCCATGTTGAAGACCTCGAGAATAGAAGTAGACGCCATAACCTGCGCCTTAGGGGGCTCCCTGAATTCATTGATTCAGACAACCTATTCTCTGAAGTAACAAGCTTGTTTAACGGACTACGAAGCAGACCACCTCAAACATCAATAGCTATGGAACGCATTCACAGGGCCCTACGTCCTAAAGGACGAGATTCTGATCCCCCTAGGGACATTATATGCTGCATTGTAGACTTTAAACTTAAGGAGGAAATTTTGCGACAAACCAGGCTCAGGAAACAGCTTCTACATGCTGGGACCCCCATACAAATTTTTTCAGGATTTGTCCGGTATCACCCTACAACATCGCAGAGATCTGAAGCCTTTATTAGAAATCCTACATTTTAAAGGAATACAATATAGGTGGAAGTTCCCATTCTGTCTATCTGTGTCACACGCAGGGCGCACTGCCTTGCTCAAAGTCCCTGAAGACCTTCCCGCGTTCTGCGTTGCTATGTAGATCCCTCAGCCTGAAGTGCCTAACTGGTATGCAGAGTTCTGCATACTAAATATGAAAAAAATATTTACCTCGAGGAGAAGAGGAGCCAATGGACAGCCAAACTACAAGTCTACAAAGGAGAAGATCCCCCTCTGCATCAAGACATCAGATTGATCATCTGGAAACTTATTATGAAGCCAGTCCCTCAAAATCTCCACGTCACAGGAGAGCTAGGAAGAACTGACCGACTCCTCCGGTACATTCATACAGCTAATGTTCTGCTGTCTTCATGTTTCAATGAAATGTCTCTTCATTCTTCATTAGATAGTCTTATATTTTCCTTTACATTCTCTGTCCCATAATACTGTTACATATTTACCTATGGGCTACCCGAGAACTTCAAACACAGGTTATTGACACACCTACGAGTCTCCCTCTAACCACAAATTATGGGACATGATATACAGATTTTTAATTACTGTAGGTGAACAAGGTGCTCCCTAATATACTCCAGGTTTGAGTCTGAAAGAGTGACTCCTCCCCAGGGCTAGAACTGACTCCAGTAGTGATCGGCGTGCGTCCTAACAGTAGGACGTACGGCTCCTGGAGCCAGACAGGCAGGGTTTTCCTCCCCCTGCCTCAGCTTTCTGATCCATCAGATCTGCTCTGACCCTGAGCCGCCCCTGGATCCCTTGGTTCTCTTCTCTCCCACCGTGAGCCTCAAGGTAAGCCCCTGACATAGGGGCCATCTCAACCACCCCCTCCACCTCCTTGAGCTCTGTTGGCGGCTGTCCTTTTCAGGACAAGCTGCAACGGAACCACGGCCGTCTCATGGCTCCCCTCTCCTCCGTTTTCCTTCCTCACACTATCATCCCTGCACAAGGCATCCCCCCATCGCCTCTCCACCACAATTCCCGCCGATTCTGGCGTTTTTTTGGAACAACCGCGCCTGTCAACAATCGCGGCAGGCGCGATCTAGGAAAGGCCGCGGGTGAAGCCGCTCCCCACCCCCCTGCACTCACCAACAGCCCGAACTGCCTGGCAGGTCCCCCCCCACCCCAGGAGAGTACCTGGTTCTGCTCCAGTCTCCCCCGGCTGCACCTAGCCACCCCTAGCTCACAGCCCCTAGCCCAGATCCTGCTAGCCGATCGACAGCTATCTTGCTATACCTAGCCCCACTCTGCCCCTTCTCATCATTAACTTGATCCAGGGCTTATCCGATCGCCTCTTAAGGGGTCAGGAAGGAATTTTTTACCCTGCCGGAGCATATTAACTTTTTTTGCCTTCCTCTGGACCATCTGAGGGTAGAGGATTCAGTTATCCTTGAACGTCCTCCCCCCCCCCCCCCCCCCTGGGTGTCTGGCGACTATGGTTAATCTGCAATATTCTGCAGAAACCATTTGGGATCTGAGGCAATTTGCCGCAATATTGCCAGCCATCACCAAAAAAGCCCTAAGAACTGAACGACTATTGAGAGTCGATCAACGATCGACTATCAAGAATTGCAGCCGTATACCCCAGCCTAAGCACATATGTGCTTTGATCAACACAAGATCGGCAGTAAAACACTGACTAGAAATCCATGATTTCATTCTACAATACGATTTAGACTGCCTCTTTATTACAGAAAGCTGGCTCACAGCCGACTGTAACACCATTCTAGGAGAATTGGTGCCAGAAAACGATCGTATTATAACGGAAAACAGAATGGGGCAAAGAGGAGGAGGACTGGCGGTGATCCATAAGACACATCTTGGGATCACTAAACCCGTCCTACAAAACCCTCTTCTATTCATGGAAACCCTTACTCTACAACTACAAGCAAACTCCCAGGAGACCGTCCAGATTTTTCTCTGCTATAGGCCACCTGGCCCAAAATCGCAGTTTTTCCCATCACTGACGGACTTTATCTCCACTTACACCCTGAACAGCAAACACCTTTTGCTGCTCGGGGACCACAACCTCTGGGCCAACTCCCCGCAAGACCCCGTCGCCAACGCCTGCATTAACCACCTGGAAGGATTAGGGCTGCAACAACTAGTATGCGGACCCACACATGCCTCAGGTCATACGCTCGATCTTATTTTCAGACAAAATCTGGAAATAAAAATCTGGGAAAATGAACCATTGCCATGGACAGATCACCATGCAATTAAATTCATTATTTCCGAATTCCCCCCCCCCCCCTTAACAAAAACATCAAATCCAGTGACAACACACTGGACTAGATGTCAGAAGAAGCTCCACTCGGAACTCTTCAAAGCCACGTTAAAGGAAAAAATAAAAACCATTCAGCCGCATCAAACGGCTGAAGAAACCCTGGATGCCATAAACACAGCCCTATTACAGTCAGCTGACTTAATAGCGCCGAAACGTAAGACCCAGATCCGGAAAAATAACTCCAGCTGGTTCAACAACCAACTGACGTTATTGAAGCAAGAGCGCAGAAGAGCGGAAGTCGCCTGGAATAGAAGACCCTCAGACGAGAACCTCTCCATCTACAAGACAATAACAAGAAAATACCAAATTTTTTTTTTACAGCCAAGAAAAACTATTTTTCTGAGGCTATCAACAGCGCCCTCAACCCCCCCCCCCCCCGCGAACTCTTCAAGCTGGTCACTCAGACCATGAATCCAGGATGTCTTGAAGCCCCAAATTCAGACACACAAGAATTTTGCGATGAATTATCGGATTACTTCATTATTAAAATCGAGGGAATCCGGCAAAGCATTCAGCAAAACAATTCCCCCCGTAACCCCCCCCCCCCGCAATGATTTACACAGCACCTGCAGCAACTCGCCACTACCAGGTGAGTTCACGCTGGAACCCATCTCTATCCATGCCACTAAAAATATCATCGGTACTTTGCGTAACGGCACTGCGCCAAATGATATTATCCCCACCAAACTGCTGAAGGAATGCGCCGACATCCTCCTATCATGCAGCTTGTTAACCAATCGTTCAGGGAAGGCATAGTACCCTCCCTGTTGAAGGAGGGTATAATTCGACCCATCTTGAAGAAACCCACCCTGGACCCTAGGGACCCACTCCACCGCCGGCCCATAACAGGCCTAAATGCACTCTCTAAAGTAATGGAAAAAGTAGTGGTACAACAGCTGCAACAGCATCTAGATACCCACAAGCTACTTGATCCATTTCAATAGGGATTCCGGCCCGGACACGGGACAGAAACTGCATTGCTCAAGATATGGGACGATGCTCTCGAGGCCGCAGACGAAGGATAATCATGTCTTCTGGTTCTGTTGGACCTAAGCGCAGCCTTCGATACAGTAGACCACAAGCTTTTATTGACTCGGCTAGCTGAAGTAGCCAGAGTCGCAGAAGGCGATTTATCTTGGTTCTCCTCTTTTTTGGAGAACCGATCGCAAATTGTGAAGTTGGGACCTTTCACTTCTGAGAAACGCACATTATCGTGCGGTGTCCCTCAAGGATCCCCCCTGTCACTGGTGTTATTCAACATCTATCTTCGTCCGCTTTTTGAAATCATCAGCAGCCAAAAACTGCTTTACCACTCATATGCAGACGACACGCAACTGTATTTCCGCATTTGCAACAAAAAGGATCACCACCTCAATCTAGAGACATGCCTCTCTTTGATAGAGGACTGGATGACAAAGGGTTATCTTAAACTCAACGGAGCGAAAACAGAACTTCTCCTGTTTAACGCCAAGCGTATGAATCAACCTGCAACAACTTGGACACCCCCGCCCATTCTGGGCAAAATCATCACCCCTAGCGCCAAAGTCAAAAGTCTTGGGGTCATTTTTGACTCCTATATGACAATGGACGCACAAATAGGGTCAGTAGTCAGCGGATCTCACCATCTGCTGCGCCTACTGCGCAGACTTACTCCTTTCATCCCCAAAGACTTAGCGGTCGTGGTGGGAGCAATTGTTAACTCCAGACTGAACTATGCAAATGCCCTTTACCTCGGACTCCCCAAGTACCAAATCGCTCGTCTGCAGGTCGTTCAAAACACGGCTGCTCGACTTGTGACTGGGAAAAAACCCTGGGAATCAATCTCACCTTCACTGAGATCCCTTCACTGGTTACCAGTAAAAGACAGAATCACTTTTAAAGCACTCTGTCTAACGCATAGATGTATCCATGGGAATGCTCCCCATTATCTATGCGAAAAAATAAAAGTTCATAATCCCAATCGCGTTCTGCGATCCACCAATCAAAACCTACTCCAGACGCCGAAAACAAACTACAAGTCCAAATGAGACAGAAGATTTGCGGTCCAAGGTCCCAGACTATGGAACGCTTTACCAACCAGCATTCGGTTGGAGGAGAATCACTTAGCATTCAGGAGAAAGATTAAAACTCATCTCTTTTGATACCAAAAGAGACAGGAACAACGAGCGCTCAGAGGCGATTTAATTTGCATGTGCCGCGCTATATACGTTTTCATTCATTCATTCATTCATTCTTATATATATATATATATATATATATAAGCTTTATCTAGAGCAAGCATTACTGTGATTCGGGTAAATGATTTTGCTTCTTATAACTTACAAAATAAGTTGCTTAAAGTGGAAGTAAACCCTTCTATCATTTTCAGGCAAGGAAGCTGCCATCTTGGCCTCTGTTTAATCTTCAACTGCCGTGGTGCTGCACATGTGATCAGTTATGACACCAGCCATTGGATGGATTGACAGTTTGGTTGAGAGCACAACCAATGTGACAGTTGGCAATCCCGGCATGCCGGAAATTTAACTGCTTTTTGAAACTGTTAAATCGATGGGTTTACTTCCGCTTTAAACTTACTACACTCATTTATGCCACACGAGCTGTTGGGACAAAAATATGGTTGAGAGTTCTTTATGACATTACCTTGGTTGATTGTTTTAATATGACCTTAAGCAATATTTAATATTCATAGTAATAGAAAAGTGAAATCTTGGGAGGCGTCCAAGATGGCCGCTTAAGCCGGGAGCTCCGCTCCACCACAGCCACCCATCGGCCATAGCACCAGATTCACGGCGGTGCAGTATCCCGTTTTGGGAGAATTCGACAGGGGAAGACCCGGTGATCACCCTGGTGTACAGCAGTGTGGTTAGAAGGGGCCTGGAACCGACATTCACAGCGATGGAAGCCCAGGCCGAATCCAAGATGGCGGCCGCGCCTCAGCTGCTGGCGTCTTATACTGAAGGAGACATTATGGTGAGGCAAGTTCTATCTACAACCACACTGCACTCTCCCTCACAACACCTCGCCCAGGATACCTCAGGCTCTGTGTCAGGAACAGTATTTGCTTCAGAAACCAAACTTATTGCTACATTGCCCCAATATGCTGTTTCACCTCAGACCTCCTCACCTGCTTACCATACAGCCATTTTCCCCTCAGGAAACACTGATCTTATGGTCCCTCAGAACGCAGGGGAGCTTTTTCAGAAGTTTTCTGAATTGCTTGAAAGGGGTCTTGCACAAACAGCAATGAAAATTACTAATGACATACGTTTGGATTTTCAGAATTTAGGCTCCAGGATGGAAATAATAGAAAATAAACTTGACATCACTGTATCTAGAGCCAACCAAAACACGGACCAAATACAATCTCTTCAAGAGCAATTGGATGTGGCCCTTAGCAGAATAAACGACCTTGAGAATCGTTCCAGAAGGGACAATTTTAGGGTTAGGGGCCTTTCTGAGTCTATATCAGATGTTCCAAGAGCCATTCAGGACCTCATCAAGAGCTTACTCCCATCTATAGCTCCAAGTAAGCTAGAGCTGGATAGAGCTCACAGATCTTTGGGCCCTTTGAGAAAGGATGGTTTACCCAGAGACATAATTGTGAAACCGCATTATTATTCTGTGAGGGAGGAGGTTATGAAAATCTCTCGTCAGCAGTCCCACATCACTTTCCAGGGCCAGGATATACAAAGACGCAGAACACTGAAACCACTGCTGGTGGTTCTGTCGCAGAAAGAAATCAAGTATTGGTGGACATTCCCTTTTGCTCTGAAATTTACATACAAAGGAAAGACGCACACCTTCACCTCCCTGACTGAGGGAGAAAAGATCCTCCGTACCCTACGGTTCATCTCATTGGAGTCATCAATGGACACTTCAAACTCACAAGCAGGGTCTTCCAAGCGACCCATTCCGACCAGCCCTATCTCCCCCACATGGAAGATGGCCAAAAGCAGACGCACCAAGGATCCTGCAAAAACCTGATATGGGGACTGAAATTTGTGCAACTTAATTCCTGTCACGAGTAAATGCCCTTAGGGTATTCCTGACCTCTGTCTCCTGTGTGTGGTGGGAGACACAAGTGTCTTTGTATTTCGTCCATGCATCTATTTTTTTTTTTTGATTGACAGCCTTTTTTTCCGTCGCGTGCCGCCTTTCCCTCTCCCCCCCCCTTTTTTTTTTTTTTTTGGGGGGGGGGGGGGGGGGGGGGTTGGAGGGCGGGGGGGAGTGTGTAAAATTTTCTCTTTCCTTCAAGTGCTAATGAGTTTGCACCGACCGTGATCCGTATTATTCCTTTGTATGTACTATTATAGTTTTAGATTGAGTATGTTCGTGTTTTTTTTTCTCTAAAATGATTTTTAACATTCATTTGCTTAATCTAAAGGCTGATGGGAGCTGGGGTGGCTGCCCTGTGCCTCTGACCGCTTCTGGACGGTGGATCATTCACTGTTTGGAGGTGGCCCTGTAGCCCATTTTGAGGGCTACGTTAGTGGTTTGAATGACAAGAATAGGGGAATTCTTTTTTTCTCCTACCCTTGTTGGTTCATACTGTCTCATCTCTTAAGATGTTTCTTAAGATGTTTTCATTTTTGTGTGTCTTACCCTTCAGTTCTTCTTATACTTAACCTCTTTTCTTCGATTGTCAGCCAGCTCCAGCAATACCTTACTTGTCATTCTCCGGACTTACCCAGGGTCTACAGTCTGTACCTCCCTCTCTCATTACTCGTGTGGATCAGGGTAAGTGAAATGTTGATCGCCTTGTTACTCCACCATTATAGCTGCATTCTGAATCTCACTTCTTCATAGTATTATGAAAATAGCCTCACATAATGTTCAGGGCTTGAACTCGCCTATTAAGAGGAGGAAGATCTTTCAATCTTATCATTCCCAGAAGATTTCAGTGGTTCTTCTACAGGAAACTCATTTTCCTACTAGTTTCACCCCCACTTTTCTGCACGCTCAATATCCTCAATTTTTCTTAGCAAATGCGGATGACAAGACTAGAGGGGTGGCGATTCTTTTTGCAAAATCTTGCAAGTTTAGCCCTATTTTAATACACAGAGACCCAGAAGGCAGGTTTCTGCTGGTTAAAGGAATGATGAATGAACAATTAATGTCATTTGTCTCATACTATGCCCCCAATAGAGGCCAGAAAACCTTTTTTCAATCCATGTTCACTGCTTTGGAACCCCCTTCTTGAGGGAGCGATTGTCTGCGCCGGTGATTCAAATATAGCTTTTGATCAGAGCCTGGACAAATCCAAGCCTATGGGTAGCAGACTTACCCGCCCAACCAAAGCCAGCTCGCACATAGCGAAATTAATTTTCCAACAAAATCTAGTGGATATATGGCGGGAACTTAATCCGACAAAAAGGGATTATACCCATTATTCAAACCCACATCTTTCCTATTCTAGGATTGATCACATTCTCATTTCTACTAGACATGTCCCATTAGTGAATAAAGCCATCATAAAAGACACATCACTCTCAGATCATTCAATAGTGATCTGCTCGATACAAACGCAAAATTTAGGCCCCCTCAAATCGCATTGGAGATTGAATGAGACCCTTCTTGATGACCCCAGTGTAGTCGCGGAAATTAACAAAACGATAGAAGAATATTTCACGCTAAATAATGTTGATGGAACCTCGGCTGAGACTATATGGGCCGCTCACAAAACTGTTGTCCGCGGGAAACTAATTCAATTAGCATCTAAACGAAAAAGGGAGAAAAATGCGAAGATAGCTAAACTCGAAAGAGAATTTGAGCTATTACGCAAGGACCATAAGAAGGACCAGAGGAAGGTACTTACCTCACAGCTAGACTCTGCTAGGCTAGCATTAAACTTATCACTCACAGTCAGGGCTGAAAAATCTCTAAATTGGAGCAACGCAAGATTTTATTTGCAGAAAGACAAAATGAATACGATGTTGGCAACTAAGCTCTCCCAGAGGTTCCGCGCATTTTCACTCCCAAAAATTAGGTCACGAGATGGGACCACCACCCTTAATCCTATGCGCATTTTGCACAAATTTGAAACTTTTTACTCGTCCCTTTATCAAAAGTCGGGAACGACCGGACACTCTGACATCAAATCTTTTTTAGATCACCTAGAGATCCCGTCTTTACAAAAGGGCCATATTGACCTAATGGATGCCCCGATCTCAGTGGACAAAACATTAGAGGTTATCAAAAAACTTAAAGGGGGTTCAGCGCCAGGACCTGACGGCTTCTCTTCTCCTTATTATAAAATGTTTGCGGAAACATTGGGTCCTCATCTCACAAAATTTTATAATTCAAAGCGAGGGGGAGAAGGCCTACATCCACATTTGAATGAGGCATACATTACGGTCATACCCAAACCAGATAAGGATCCAGAACTAGTGGAGAACTATAGGCCCATCTCTTTAATTAATAATGACTTAAAGATACTAACCAAAATCCTGGCCAACAGAATGAACTCTTTTATACGCCTTTACATTCATAAGGACCAGGTTGGTTTCATCCCAGGGAGGCAGGGTCCAGACCAGGTAAGGAGAGCGGTGGACATTCTCTCGTTACTCCAGTCAGGCTGGTCCAGGGACCCCCCTCAGGAGGGAATCTTCCTGTCGTTAGATCTCCAGAAGGCATTCGACTCCCTGTCTTGGGAGTACCTTTTTGCGGTCCTGCAGCGGTGGGGCTTCGGTGAAAGCTTCCGGGGTCTTCTAAAATCCCTTTATTCAACCCCCAGGGCGAGGGTTAAGTTGCAGGGTTGTTTCTCAGATTTCATTAGCATCTCAAGGGGTACGAGGCAGGGATGTCCCCTCTCCCCTTTAATTTTTGCCATAGCGATCGAAACTTTGGCTATAGCCATTCGATCTGAGCCTGACATAAAGGGGGTGACCTGTGGACCTCAAGTCCACAAATGTGCACTTTTCGCAGATGATCTCCTCCTTTTTGTCACCTCTCCTGTTACCTCCCTCCCCATTATTTGTAACTTACTCGGGTCGTTTGGAAAGATATCGGGACTCAGGGTCAACTTTAATAAATCCCAGGCACTAAATATTTCCACACGCCCCTCAATAATCGAGGCCTTGAAACCTCACTTTGACTTTAAATGGGCGGAGACGTCTATTCGCTACTTAGGTATTAACCTGACCTCCAGGATCGAACGGCTTTATCAGACCAACTTCCCCACCATGTACCGTAAATTGGAAAGTGATCTTCAGTTGTGGGCTCGACATACAATCTCCTGGGTGGGTAGGATCAATTTGATTAAAATGACCCTTTTACCTAGATTGCTCTAATTATTCAGATCCCTCCCCATTCCCATCAAAAAAGATCAACTGAAATCATTCCAGAGTAAAATTGTCAAATTGATCTGGGGAGGTAAAGGCTATAGATTGGCCCAAAATGTCTTATTTGGACTCAAGACACTGGGGGGTCTTGGTCTGCCTAACCTGTTTAAATACTATCAAGCAGCCAGATTAGCCCAACTGTCCTCCATCTACTCTAAGTGTGAGAAACCTGAGTGGCTAGACATAGAGGGGATGGCAGTCCCCGGTCTAAAACTGGAAAACCTGCTTTGGATGCCCCAAAAATCTAGGCCAGCTATAATGTCCCCAACACTGTCCCAATCACTGAAAATCTGGGATGATATGAGACATCTTCCTTCTTTGATCTCGGAAACTAAGCCCCTAACCAGTATTTTCCACAACCCTCAATTTGCAGCAGGAATGGACATTAAAGCATTCCAATGGTGGATAGACAAGGGGATTTATAGAATAGGAGATTTCCTTCTAACCACGGGACCCCTCTCTCTGACGCATTGTGTGAAGAAATTGGGTATGCCTGACCAAGAGAAGTCCCGATACTCTCTGATTTTCAAATTTTGTTTCTTCGTTTTGGGATAACAATATTGGTCCGCTGGCTTTCACCAATTACGAGCGCTGGTGTCACCGGATGGAAGAACACAGAGGAGGAATCTCCATAATATATACTGCCTTATCCGAAGTATTCTCTAAGTTCGCTTACATGGAGCCATGGTAGAGGGATCTGCAAATGACTTGGGACCTGGAGGAGTGGCATAGGATAGGTACGAGAACCTTTAAAGGTTTAAACAATATATCCTTGATAGAAGCCAATCTCAAGGTGCTGATGAGATGGTATCTGGTTCCCAGTAGGCTTGCGTCAATGTTCCCAACTGCCTCCCCATTGTGTTTTAGAGAATGTCAAGCTCAGGGCACTATGCTTCATATTTGGTGGGAGTGTCCAAGAATTAGAGGATTCTGGAATAGGATTTTTAGTCTCATCAGAAAGGTCACGGGGGTGACAGTGGAGAAATCCCCACAGGTTACACTATTAGGGACTACTATATCCCAGGCTTCTAAACACAGACAAAGATTGATAGACTTTATGCTTCTGGGAGCAAAAACTACTCTAGCAGGTTCGTGGAAACAACCAAGAGTCTCCTATCTGGCAGCCAAAAGGAAGATTTCATGGGTTATGACCCAGGAAAAAATGATTAGCTCCATTTCAAACAATTCTGACCTTTTTGAGGCTGTGTGGGAACCCTGGGCCAGATATGTGGGAATCTCCCCATCAACTGGAAATGTGGCGCCATCCATGGGCACTGGGTAGATAGGCTGACAATCAACTCAGTTCCGTTTCCTTCTTCCCTTTCTCTGTCCCCTCTCCTCTCTTTCTCCATTTCCTTCCCCACCTTTTATTTCTTTAGGTGCTCGATGTTCATGTGCACCTTACCAGTTCACTAATTAACCTTTTTCCCTCCTTTTTTTTTTGATTGGTATGTTATTGTTGATGGAACTTCTCTGGAGGGAGAAAGTAATCCTTTCACAATCAATTCATGGGAATGAAGGAGATTTCCTGTTTGCTGATTTATTATTAGTAAGAAGATCCTGGACTCTACCCAGTCCTCATTACCATCTTGATGCTCTTCTTTGCCCTGGTTTTTTCTTTTTTTGATTTTGGTTACCCATGCGGCTCACGGATCTTTGATCCTTCAGGACATCTGTAGGGATATTCCGGGAGTTTTATGACTGTGGTTTAAGACCAGGAGGTAAGTTCTCTTTCGGCACAGTTTGTTCCCAATAGGGGTGTCGAAACAGTACTTTAGGTCTTTCTCCTGTTTCAGGCTTCCTCTCACCTATGGAACTCTATTTACCTGGTAGGGCAGATTGAACTGTTTTATACTGACTGATAGTTGGAGGCTTTGCCCCCTACTTCTTCTCTTCTGCAATATTTAATTATAATTATATTCTTATGATTTAACTATTTGTTATTTATCACTATCCACCTGTTTATATTAGATTGAGGAGGAGTATTCTATTTTATTTTTCACAATGAATTGTACTATTTGTACTCTGTCAGTATTTGTCCTCTCACTTGTTTATTCGCTCCAAAATTGTTCTGGGAGCATTGATTGTATTCCTTTGATATTTATTTAAATAAAAATCTTAAATTTAAAAAAAAAAGAAAAGTGAAATCTTATGCTTAATATTACTGCTAACCTGGATTTGAGTCTCCGACTCCCCCTTTCCCCCTTTTTATTTTATATATATATATATATATATATAAGCAGTATAAGTTTTATTCTTTTTGTTTTAACTCTTCAACATGATACATATTTTCAATTGCTCACTTTTCTTTTACAAGTGTTAAATATTATGTAACATCTTGACATCTTTTTAATTCCTTCTATAGATTTCCCCATTATCTCGTACATATACGCTAAGAACTTCAGTCTGTGGTGTAATACTGCCATCTACTGGCGTTTTGTTTAATAGTTCTTCTGGTTAATGTCTTTTTACAGAAATTCTTCCTGATTTAAATTTTGTTTGTTGAAACTTTGTGATAGAATATACTTATCTTCACCTAATTAACTATATATCTGTCCTCTGAGTGAGTTGATACAACTATTGGACTAGGATATATATTTTTTATGGTTATTTTCTTTTTGAATATTACACTTATTTTACCTGAAGATTATATTTAAATTCTCTCCCTTTTCTACACTTTTTCAATATTTCACGGGGAACTTCCTTTGTTCTAATGTGGAGTTTGTCTGGTCAAAATATTTTGATTAATAAACCTACATTGTAGCACAAGGCAATTGCGTTGTTACTCCTATATCTTTTGAATGAATTGATACATATCCAAGAATGTAACACGTTTTATTAGAGCTTACCACTTTTTACAAATCGATGTAATTGTTTTACCGGGCGGCTTCACTTCATTTTAGTATTTCTTATCATCTATAATTATTTCATTTGATGATACATATTACTATGCTTAAACCTATCACAATTACTCATACTATGCTAAATATTCAAGCAAGAGATGCAGAATTTCTTATAATCATAATTAAATCTATAATTTCTTAGATTATACTGCCATCTACTTATTTAATTTACTGTTTCCTGTATTCATTTAATTCACATGAAATTCTGATCGGAATGTTTTGATTAATAGACCTACATTGTAGCACAAGGTAACTATTTAGCTACTCCTATATCTTTTGAATGAATTGTTACATCTTCAAGAACATAACAAGTTTTATTAGAGCTTACCACTTTTTACAGGTCTATGTAATTGTTTTACCGGGTGGTTTCATTTTGTTTTAGTATTTCTTATCATTGACTATTGTTATTGAGGTTTCTTATATTTTACAATGTATTTCTTCATGCTCATTCTTTTATCTTTCCCCCTAATTACTATATACGTAACATTGACTGACTTAGATATTTTATTCGGTCAAGTTATCTCATATACTTCACGTTATAGATATATGTTTATAACTTCATTTATTTTATTACACAATTTCACAAACTCGCCCCTTTATTCTCTAATATATTACACTTTATGGGCTATTCTTTTTACCCCTGTTACTCATCTCCACTATGTAAGTCCTTCCTTCATAATTCCTGGACTTAGGCGATGACGAGATCTCTCGCGGTTGAGGATCGTTTTTGGTGTTAGGTTTTCACCAACCCCCACTCAGTGTTGGAGAAAGGTCTTGTCCATTCTAGAGACCAATTTCCTTTCACTGTACGTTTTTTAATTTTATCTCTCCATTTTCGGACGGCGATATCCTCTTTTCCCTCCCATCCTTACCTAATCTTTTCCCCTAGTTTATTTTCCCTTGTTGGTTTTCCCTTTAGGCAAGCACTCATTACCTCGTCCCTAACCCCTTGAGGTTTCTTATTTACCTTCTAACCCTTTTGTGTGTGTTACTGTCGTTTATAATGACATTTGCTCCTGCCCACAATAACACACACCACACTTTGATGCACTCCAATACTCAAATTAAAATATGTTCCCTAAATGTGCGTGATCTCATAACTTCCGAAAAAAGATCAAAATTGTTGTACCTACTTTAAAAAGATAAAATACACATAGCATTCATACAAGAAACACCATTTTCGCTCAGACGCTATCCCTAAACTCTTTAATCAATATTTCCAAATTGTATACCTCGCTTCCACAACCGTTTCTAAGACTAAAGGTGTTACTATACTAATTTCCAAGACATGCCCCATACTTATTACAGAAGTCAGGAGAGATGAAGATGGTAGATTCTTAATTCTTAAAGGGACCTTACACAATAGACCAATTACGTTGGCGAACATATAAGCACCTAACAAGAGTCAGGTCACATTTTTTTAGAAATACCCTCCAACAACTTAATGAATTTTATTCTGGAATTCTTGTTTTGGGAGGGGATTTCAATGTTGCTCTCAACCCTTCACAGGATTCCTCCACCACATCCTCATCTATGCGTTACAGAGCCTTACAGGCTATTAAAAATCTCCTTCGAGATTTAACTCTTCATGATGCTTGGAGAACGCTTCACCCAAATGAAAGAGATTTCACATTTTATTCGGCACCACATGATAAATATGCAAGAATCGATCATATTTTTATTTCCCAAAGGGACCTTTCAATTCTCTCCAAAGCTACCATAGATCCTATGATTATCTCTGACCACGATCCTGTCAACATAACACTGACCTTACTGATGGCTTCAACATCTCATAAAATATGGCGTCTTGATAACTCTCTTTTTACAGATCCGGTGATTTCTCATAAAATCCACACAAGACTCACACAATACTTCTCCGAAAATGTGACTGCTGATTCCACACCAGCCACTGTGTGGGTAGCATATAAATGTGTCATTCGTGGGGAACTTTTGTCCTTGATGACAAATAGAAATAAACAAAAGAGAGAACAGATTGCCACTCTATCGGCTAAGATACACACTCTAGAGAAAGCTCCTAAATTATTTTTTTGTCTCCCAAACCCTTACTGAACTAATTAAAGGCCGTGAAGATCTACTGGAAATACTGGGTAAAACTATAAGACGCAAATATACCCTTACGAATAAGCTGTTTTATGAATTCAGCAATAAGTCAGGTAAATACCTAGCTAAAGCCCTACAACTTAGGAAGGCAGCTAATACCATCCACTCAATTCGGGATCCCACTGGTAAATCTTTTTCTTCTCCAGAGGATATTTCAAATCAATTTGTCCACTACAGTATTTCAAAAACGTATACAACTTACCTATCGCGCACAAAAAAGGCCACTCTCCCGAAAGAAGGGCCATTGTTGACGAATTCTTAAAACAATACTGTCCTTCCCCTATTTCACAGGAAGATTCTGAGCACTTGGATGTCCCTATTAATGCATTAGAAACTGTAAATGCTTTAAAACAACTTAAACCAGGAAAGAGTCCAGACCCCGATGGCATAACCATTAGTTACTATAAATCATTCCAAGATATTCTCAACCCACATTGTATTCCTGCGTTTAATAATTTATCATCTTCTTCCCATACTCTCAAAGACCTACTAGAAGCCCATATCACCCTTATACCTAAACCAGGCAAGGATGAAACATTAGTGTCTAACTATAGACCTATCTCCCTTCTTAATGTAGACCTAAAATTATACGCCAAAATCCTTGCAAATTGCCTCTTCCCTCTTATACCCAAATTAATACCACTTGATCAAGTTGGTCTTGTCCCTGGCCGAGAGGCCAGAGAACACCCTAAAAGCTATAAACATTCAACATTGGCTCTCTGCTCTCCCACTGAAGGTTTCTTTTTGTCCCTTGATGCTGAGAAGGTGTTTTTGATCGGGTGGCCTGGGACTACATGTCAGCAACTTTAGAGGCCCTAGGATTTCCTGCTCATTTTCTACAATTGATTCTCAATCTATATTCTGTCCCTACAGCCAGAATTAGAGTCAATGGTCACCTGTCAGACGCCTTCCACATCTCAAATGGCACACGCCAGGGCTGCCCCTTATCACCACTTATTCTCATACTCACCTTACAACGCCTATTACGAAAACTCAGGGACAACCCAGACATATGTGGCATTAATATCCGAGGCAGACAATTCAAAATTGCTGCTTACATGGATGACATCCTGCTTTTTTCTTTAAAAAACCCGTATCACTATTCCAAACCTACTTAAAGCGGAGGTTCACCCTAAATATAAGATCTCCCATGTGATCCAGCATACTGGCGTCAGCGCCAGTATGCTGGGGTTTTTTTTTTTAATCCCACACTTACTGTATTATGCAGGAATTTCTTTTTTTCCCCCCCGCGGTGGACGGCTCTAGTATTGCTCGTCACATCTTCCTAAAATACCCGATATGGACTCGGGTAATCTCGGCGAAAATGCGGCGCCTGCGCACAGACCTAGGAGCTGACTGCGCAGGCGCCGTATTTCTCCGAGTCCTATTTCGGAGGGCGTGACGCGCCATAGCCGTAGGACTCGGAGAAATACGGCGCCTGCGCAGTCAGCTCCTAGGTCTGTGCGCAGGCGCCGCATTTTCGACGAGATTACCCGAGTCCATATCGGGTATTTTAGGAAGATGTGACGCGCTATACTGGCGCCGTCCACCACGGGGGGAAAAAAAGAAATTCCTGCATAATACAGTAAGTGTGGGATTAAAAAAAAAAAAAAAAAACAGCATACTGGCGCTGACGCCAGTATGCTGGATCACATGGGAGATCTTATATTTAGGGTGAAATACCGCTTTAATGATTTCACCTTATTTAATAAGCTTTCTAACTTACAAATTAATTTTACTAAATCTAAAGCACTTAATATCTCTCTCCCTACCAATTTAATAAATCAATGCAAGGCTAATTTCCCTTTCAGTTGGGAACCCAATTCCCTTACATATCTGAGTATCCAAATCCCCTCTAAGTTAGCTGACCTCCATGAGAAAAATTTCACCCCTATTCTCCAAAATGTTAAAAATGATCTCCACAAATGGTCCTTGAGTACATTTTCTTGGTTTGGCTAAATTGCCATTCTCAAAATGAACATTTTACCACGCTTCTTATACATTATGCAAGCCATCCCAATCAAACTCCCACCGTCTTTTTTCACAACATATAAGAGACTCTGTAGAAACTTTATTTGGGCTTCCAAACCTCCTAGAATAGGTTGGGATAGAATGATTCTTCCCAAATTAAAAGGGGGACTCGGCCTCCCAGATATTCGAAAATACCATTCAGCATGCCATATCACTAGGATCATTGACTGGCATCTACACACCCACCCCAAAGACTGGATTGCCATTGAAGATCTTTCTACACAAATTCCCCTTTCCCACCTGCCATGGATATCTTTCAAATCCATTCCTAAGGATTGCCTATCCCATCCACTAATAGGACCTACACTCAAAAAAAATCAAATGATACTCTGTATGCTTCCTTCTCCTGTTCCATTAACACCTTTGGATGGTAACCCTGACTTTCAACCTGGATCAAATAATAATATTCCCTTCTTCAAATTCTTACAAATACGAATTTTTTTACAAAGCAAAAGGCCTATTTCACAATGGTACAGGGAACTAACCCCATTTGAAAAACTGTGTACTGCCAAGACTCCTCAGACACACCTAATTTCATCAGTTTATTCAATTATTTTTAGTACCATGTTACAAAACTCCAACAAAATTAATAAAAGTTGGGAAAATGAACTTCAATTACAACTTTTAGAATCTGACTGGGACAATATATTTACACATATTCATAAGGGATCTGTTAACATTTCAGCCCAGGAAAATAACTACAAATTATATTCTAGATGGTATCGTACTCCTGAACGTCTACATGTCTTTTATCCAACTGTATCCCCTATGTGTTGGAGATGCAACAACGCTTTGGGATCATTATTACATATTTGGTGGAAAAGTACATGGGGCAATTATCCAAATCTCAACTTACACATTGGACTTTACTCCTGCTCAATATCTACTACACCATACATTATTACCTCAATCCACCTATAGAAAATCATTGATACTCCATCTCATAAATGCTGCAAAACAATGCATCCCTTTTTTTGGAAGAAGGCTAATCCTCCTACACTAACTGACTGGATTAACCGCATGCAACACATTTCTGAGATGGAGGACTTGATTAACCAAGCCAATGATAACCTGACAAAATATAGATCCACTTGGTCATGTTGGATTAACTTTAAGAATTCATCGAGGTTTACAGACTTATTAGTCACTTTAATTGTTCCTTGTATTTGCAATTGTTACGACTACTTTGAATTTTTTATTCTTCATTGAAATAAATCACCTGAAGTGATTGGAACCCCCACACATTCCTTTTCCCACTTGGTTTGAGCGCTTGCCTATACACTTTTACATTTTTCCTCTGATATCTTTCCCTACCTTTGTTTTAGTTTACTGAATACTTTTTACTATGTGCTAAATACCCCCTATATTTTTTATTTTTTTTATTTTATTATTATTCCTTGCCACATTTTTTTTTAAGACTACACTATATCGGAGTCTTTTATTGTTTCATTCACATCAATATGATCGGACTACATTGTTATATAATTTCTGATTCATCTGTGCTTTATATCTTCAGGCTATTGATATAGTGATGTATTATCTTCCTATTTGTCATTTATATTTAATTCTCTTTTAACCTTATGATGCTTGAATATATGGGGATAATAGTATTATATTTTATGCCACTATATATCTGTAATTTTGAATTATCTTTTTATTGTACAACCCCATGTATATATACATGAATTGATTGTATTCCTGTTTAACTTTAATAAAATATTTTAATACTTGGGAAAAAAAAAAGAAAATGCAACCCAATTGTGACGTCACTGGTTACTACACGCCAAGCGGCTCAGGCGTTAGCAACCAGGGCAGGGGAAGACTACCAGCCAGCAGTGCAGCTCCACCCACCTCCTCCCTTCAGCGCGGCGTAATGACCAGAGTCGGTCGAGACTGCAGTCAGATTTTCAGGGGGCAGACTGAGTCGACCGGGTCCCCCCCACCACGGGCCCTCGGGCAGTGCCCGACTGACCGAATGGTCAGTCCGCCCCTGCATGTCGGACGGACAGGTTCCCAGCAACCAGATTTAAAAGCATGCTTTAAAATTTGTCTGCTGGAAAAACCTGTCTGTCCGCCCGTACACACGATTGAATTTGTCTGCTGAAACGGTCCGTCGGACCGTTTCCAGCAGATAAATTTGATTGTGTGTACGCGGCCTAAAGGCCTGTACACACAGTAGGACATCCAACACAATTTCCCTTGGGTTTTTGTCCTAATTGATTTGTCCGGTCACACCCATAGCATACACACAGTCAGACTTTTCTGCAAACTTTTCTAAAACGTTCCCATCATCACGTCATTTTTCTGCTCTTTACCGCCACCCTTTGGTTAACTTCTGTTATTGTTGGTTGATTTTAACATTGGTTCTGAGCATGTGTATTTGCACTTTGTACAAAAGTTGGTTGGATTGCTGTACACACGATCACACAAGGCACCATCGGACTTTGGTTGCCGAAAAGTTGGTCCGTTCGCAGACCCAACTTTTTGTCGGATGAAACCAGAAAAAGTTGGTCCGATGGAGCGTACACACGATCGGACAAATTTGAAAAGTTGGAGATTTTGAAGTTGGTTGGTCAAAAGTCCGACCGTGTGTATGGGGCTTAAGAGTTATCTCAAACTCAACGGCTCTAAAACAGAACTTCTCCTGTTTAACGCCAACCCAAAATTCAGCCCCGCAATAAGATGGACACACCCGCCCATTCTGGGAAAAACAATCACCCCTAGCACCAAAGTCAAAAGTCTCACTCAGAGTCATTTTTGACACCAACATGACAATGGATGCACAAATAGGGTGAGTAGTCGGTGGATTAATTCCAGGCTTGACTATGCAAATGCTCTCTATCTCGGACTCCCCAAATACCAAATTGCTCGTCTGCAAATCATTCAAAACACGGCCGCTCGATTAGTGACCGGGAAAAAACCATGGGAATCAATCTCACCTTCACTGAGATCACTTCATTGGTTGCCAGTAAAGGACAGAATCACCTTCAAGACACTCTGTCTAATGCATAAGTATCTATTTGAGAAAATAAACACACACAACCCCAATCGTATTCTGCGATCCACCAATCAAAACCTTGTCCAGATACCCAAAGCCAGATACAAATCCAAGGGAGATCGAAGGTTTGCTGTCCAGGGACCTTGACTATGGAACACGCTGCCAACCACCACCCGACTGGAGTTGGACAACCTGGCCTTCTGAGGTCACACGATCTGACTCAAAGTATGGACCCAGCGCCCAGAGGTGTTTCAGTTCGCATGTGCTGTGCTATATAAGTTTCTCACTCAATCACTCACTAGCATTAGACCGTGGCCATCTTAAATGTGGGCATCTGAAGCCAGACTGTATTAATTCCTGGATTTCCTGATTGCAGATCTCGCACATGCTCAGTGCTGCACAAGCAGTGTAATGGTTTCAGGTCAGGTTTCCATAGCAACGGCAGTGTCAGAGGAAGTTGACACTTTTCTATGCAAACATTTCCCCTCCTCTTCCCTGCAAGAACCGGGAAATAATTTGCATATTCAAGAAATATAGATATAATATATATATCTAGTTATATATTTATAGTTATATAGTTATATATTTATGTCAATGGGGAAAAATTACTGCGCAGGTCTTTGAAAAAAAAAAAAAAAATTGTTGTGACAAAATAAATTGTGTTGTGCTGCTGCTGCAAAAAAATGTGCGATACACATAAAATACTATAACTCTAAAGATATGCTGCGCTGCAAAAGAAAGTAAATAGGTAAATCTATATACTTGTGTGGACACCAAGTTCCTTAATGGATGGTATAAACTTAAAATAAACCGCTAATGAGGTGAAACAGAGAAGTCCAAGCAAAATCACAATCACATATGTGAAGCAAAAGTCCATCTGTGTCCTATAAACACCCGAAAAGTGTTAGAAGAAGAATCTTCAAGTGAAGTCAATCAAAGGCACCTCCACCTCTATAAAAAATGCCTGCTTACCAGCTCCAACTTAAAAACTGCATTTGTTATTAAACTGTGCTGCTCCTAATAGTCCTCAGCCGTCCACCTCCTCTTACAGATGATCCAGAATCGATCAATGCCACATCCGAGGGTATGGAGAGAAGGAAACTCATAGAGTAGTATTGTAGGCAATCGCGTTTATTAAAATAAAAAATAAAACTCACATGATTCTTTGTAAAATAAGCGTGTTAGGTAAAAGCCGGCCGGCTCAATACTATCGCTCGTCCTTCCGGATTGTCGGTAAGCGGTGACGTCAGCACGCCGCTCTTCCCTACGTCGTTTCGTCACAGATGACGTCTTCCAGGGGTACGAGCGGCGCGCTGATCCACCGCTAATTATACATTCTGCGTGTCATTCGGAACGCCCAGTTCTGACATCCGGGAGTCCTTGACACTGATCCTCCATCTTGAAAGAGGGATCCTTGCCCCTACTATTCTTTGATTACGGCTACACTGGCATTAAATGTAAACAAATCTAAGACACAAGGCTTTAAGATAGCGGGGACTTTGTAGTAAACTAAATATGGACAATAAAAATTAAATTCTAAAGTTAAAATGAAAGCGACATAGTTCAATCGCTGTCAGTGCTCGGTAACATAGCGTATCAACTGGGTGAATATTAACAAGGACATGCACATGATGAGAAGCCATTTAGTAGATAGCTACAAACATTTCTTAATTAATATGAACAGCCTCCACTATCAATGTGATAGGGGACTATACATATGCTTCCGCAACTGAATAAAAAAATATATATATATGTAAATAATCTTAAAAATTATTTTGTCTACCAGTAAGCTGATTCAATCTGAATGAAAAAGCTTACTTGGAAGCTTGTGGCAGCAAGCTAGGAAAAGGAACAGAACATTTCTAGAATAGATAAGTTAGGAAAAATATGCTAATGGGACCAATAAATAACAGTCCCTATATGTCCCTTTGGTTTTCTAAAAAGTTATATATTTATAGTTATACACACATCTACACTCAGTGGCTACTTTTTTCTGTACAGCTTTTCATTAAAAAAACAATCTCAGCAACAAAACTAATTTCTGCATCTAGATAGCATCGCCCCAGCACATCCCCCCCGTCAAAGCGCAGCACATCGCTTTGCCCCCTGCCAAGTCGCATCACCGCAGCACATCAAATCACATCAACCCCAGCACATCGAATCGCATCGCCCACAGCACATTGCATCACCCCCAGCACATAGAATCGCATTGCTCCCAGCGCATTGCATCGTTCCAAGCACATCGAATTGCATCGCCCACAGCACATTGCATCAACCCCAGCACATCGAATTGCATCGCTCCCAGCACATTGAATCGTATCACCCCCAGCACGTCGAATTGCATCGCTCCCAACACATCGCATCGCTCCCAGCACATCGAATCGCATCACCCACAGCGCATTGCATCAACCCCAGCACATCAAATCAAATCGCCCTCAGCACATCGAATCGCATTGCTCCCAGCACATCGAATCGCATCACTCCCAGAAGACCAAATCACATCGCCCAAGCACATTGCATTGCCCCCGCCAAATCGTATCACATCGTACCATCACATTGCATTGCCACCAAATCGCATCACCCCAGCACATCTCATTGCCCCCCGCCACATCACATCGCATCACCTCACCAGCAAATCACATCGCCCTAGCACATTGCATTGCCCCCGCCAAATCGCATTGCATCGCCCCACAACCAAATCGCATCAACCCAGCATGTCACATTGCCCCCGCCAAATTGCATCGCACCAGCACATTCCATCGCCCCCCCCCACCAAATCGCATCGCCCCAGCACAGTGCATTGCCCCCCACCAAATCGCACCGCCCCCCTCCGTAAATTGCATCACATCACATCCCAGCCCTTCGCAGTACATTGCCACCATCACATGTCCCCCATCACAGCACATTGCCACATTACATGTCCCCCAGCACAGCACATTGCCACATTACATGTCCCCCAGCACAGCACATTAGCACATTACATGTCCCCCAGCACAGCACATTGCCACATTACATGTCCCCCAGCACAGCACATTGCCACATTACATGTCCCCCAGCACAGCACATTGCCACATTACATGTCCCCCAGCACAGCACATTGCCACATTACATGTCCCCCAGCACAGCACATTGCCACATTACATGTCCCCCCAGCACAGCACATTGCCACATTACATGTCCCCCAGCACAGCACATTAGCACATTACATGTCCCCCAGCACAGCACGTTGCCACATTACATGTTCCCAGCACAGCACAGTACATAGCATCATATTCCTCCGCCGACGATCTTGCTGCTAGGGACACTGGCAACAATAGCCTGGTTGCCCTCATTTAAATTGACGCCGGCGTCGTTTCCGGTTTTGCGTCATTTCCGGTTTCTAATGAATGCAATATTACAGCCTAGGAACGATGTGTTGTCACATTCTGCTCCCTATCACAGAATGCTACGGAAGTGACGTTCCATCGCCGCCATCTTGCTACACCCCACACCATTGCACAGTAATGATAGTGTGAAGGGGGCAAGCGGACATCTTGTTACACCCACCAGAGTTTTAGATTTCACAGTTATTTTCAACACAAAACTGAGATTATGTGCTTAAATACAGTGTTTTTAAATCCGACGGACTGTTTACATGTTAAATGTGAAAATCTGAGGGGTTCTATCACATTAGCAACCATGCAAGGTCATCAGGTTTGCTGCTGCTTTTAAAATTTAACATTTAAACAGTCCGGATTTCCAAACACTGTATTTAAGCATATAAGCTCTGTTTTGGGTTGAAAATAACTGTGAAATCTAAAACTCCGGTGGGTGTAATAAGATGCCCGCTTGCCATTTTCAGACACTAGCATTACTGTGCAGGAGTGTGGGCGAGATGGCGGCGACAAAGTGTCACTTCCGCAGCATTCTGTGATAGGGAGCGGAATGTGACACTACAGCGGCTATGCCTTTTGGGATTGATGAGAAAAATCTCCCAGGAGGCTGCGGCCGCGGCAGGACAAAACCAATAAACAGTCATATAACAGGGCGTTTAAAAAAATAAATACAAATCATTTGCCAAATCTATTAAAGGGGACAGACCTACAGGGGATGCAGAAAAGTGTCAAAAGAGGGTGAAATTCCACTTTAATGCCTTAATTCAAGGGCAACGTTTGCAAAATTATCTGTCCCCTTCCTACTGCTGGTCAAACAAACCTGTGCAGTTTTGCTTTTCCTGAACAGTTTGCACAGCATTTTGCTTAGCACAAGCAATTACAAATACTACAGGAAACAGGCCTGTTTCAAATGGACTTTAATGCAAATCCCAGCCAGAAGCCTCCAGTAATTGTTCTTCTTTTCTTTTTTTTTTTTTTCGACTGTTTGTCTTATCTTTACAATAAACCCAGTAGTATATCATTGTGCCTTTAGTAAATAAGATGGATGCATATACAAAATACTTACAATGACAGAAAAACAAAACAAGACATACAGATTTAGACTTTGTGAGAATATCAGAAACTTGGTTTGACAGCGCACACGTCTGGCTGCCAACTATCCTGGGGTATTCCTTGTACTTGAGGGACAGGGAAGGTAGAAGGGGCCTATATATCAAGAATGATTTATAGAGTGAAGAGAGGAATGGCATTGCAAAGTGAGGAGGTGAAATCCCTGTGAGTGGAACTCCATAGGGAAGAAGCAAGTGGGAAATAGTGGGGGTATGTTACAGGCCCCATAACCTGAAGGAAGAGGAGGAGTTGGATCTTGTATCACAGTTTGAAATGGCGGCGAGGCAGGGAAATGTCGTCATAGTAAAGGACTTCAACTATCCAGATATTGAGCAGAAGGGCAGCTAATTAAAGGCCCATCACTACTTAAATGTCTTACAGGACCACATCATGTCTCAATTGGTGGATTCCCTGACTAGAAAGAATGCATTGCTATACCTATTAATTACAAATGACACTGCTCTGGTCGTGGATGTGGAAACTGGGTACAACTTGGGAAACTAGCGATCACAGGATAATTACAGTCAGCATAAATCATAGGAAAAGGAGGCACCAGGGAAGTAGGACACTACATTTCAAAAGGGCCATTTTTTTTTTAAACTGCACACAATACTACAAAGACATTAAATTGGACCAAATCCTGTCCTGTCCTGGACCAAACACTGAAAATGAGAATGCTTTATATTAAATAAAGGTATCACTGAGTGCATTCCAATGGGCAATAAATGAAAAAGAGCCAATGTTAAACCTGGGTGGCTAAACCATAGCATATTAACCACTTAAGACCCGGACCAATACGCTGGTAAATGACCCAAGGTGTTTTTGCGATTCGGCACTGCGTCGCTTTAACAGACAATTGCGCGGTCGTGCGACGTGGCTCCCAAACAAAATTTGCGTCCTTTTCTTCCCACAAATAGAGCTTTCTTTTGGTGGTATTTGATCACCTCTGCGATTTTTATTTTTTGCGCTATATACAAAAATAGAGCGACATTTTTGAAAAAAAAACACTATTTTTTACTTTTTGTTAAAAAAAAAATCAAATAAACTAAATTTTAGTCAAACATTTAGGCCAAAATTTATTTAGCCACATGTCTTTAGTAAAAAAAAAAAATCGCAATAAAAAAAAATAGCTACCTAGCGGGAACAGCGGCACTAATACAGCGATCAGAAAAATGATCGCTTAGTGACGCTGGCAATAGGGAGTGAAAGGGTTAACTAGGGTGGTGATCAGGGGGTTAAAACTTTATTAGGGGGGGTGGGGGGGCTATCCTGAACCTGACACTAACTGTTTTTTACACTGCATGTCACACTGACACTAAATGCAGTGATTAAATCACTGCATTCAGTGACACTGTGACAGGGGGGTGGGGGGGGGCGATCACAAGGGGTTAATATGCCTATGTGAGTGTGTGTCAGTGTTGTGTTGGTGCACACTTACTTGTGATGTCTTCTCTCATCAGCAGCGCTGGGAAACAGCGCTGCGATGAGAGAATACATCATTTCCTCCTTCCTGTGTAAACACAGGAGGAGGAAGTGACAGGCTGGGAGCGCGCTCCCATTGGCTGGGAGCGATCGCGGGGGGGGGCCGATATCACGGACATCCGCCCGCAGATCCCAGATTGCTCCCAGAGGTAGGGGGACCCCCGCACGCCGCGGAGGGGGTCCCGATGGGACCCCCGAACCGCACTCAGGCGGGGACGTAAATTTACGCCCTTGTGCCTGTACGTGCCATTCTGTGGCCGTATATGTGCGTGCGGGGGTCCTTAAGTGGTTAAAGGGAAAAAATGGTCTTTAAAAAATATAAAGCAAAGGGGTCAGTGTCGGCATTCCAACACTACAAGGAATGCAATAGGAACGTGTAACAATGCAATCAGAGTGGCTTAAAAAGAATATGAGAGACACACAATGGAAGAGAGTGTAAAAAAAAAAAAACTGTTTTTCTTAACCGTAAAAAAGTGAATTCAGAGCACATTGGCCCCATAAAGGTTGATGAAGGGAAGCTAGCTACTGATAAGGCAACTGGGAGTCTGAGATTAGGAGACTTATCAAAACTCTCCCACTGGGCAAGTCCCCGGGACCTGACGGTTTGCCAAATGATTATTATAAGGCTCTTCACGAAAACCCCACCCTGCAGGCCGTTTTTGCCAATGCTGTGTCCTCCACCTCGTTCCCCTCTGAAATGCTTAAGGCATATGTGGTCACGATCCCCAAGCCGAAGGACCCCTCTACTCCAGCTAACTTCAGGCCAATATCATTGCTCAACACTGACATTAAGTTATATGCAAAAATTCTAGCTCACAGACTTCTGCCTGTTCTCCCGACTCTTATCAGCTCTGACCAGTCTGGTTTTACCCCGGGGAGGCAGGCGTCGGACGCCACCAGGCGGGTGCTTGGGGTTGTGCAGTGTGCTAGATCCTGTCGGATGCCTTCTCTGCTATTGTCCTTGTACGCGGAGAAGGCGTTCGACAGGATACATTGGGGATACATGAGACACACTTTGCATACATTTGGCTTTGTGGGGCCCATCCTATCAGCCATACTGGCTTTGTATTCCTCCCCCTGTGCCTAGGTATATACATCTAATCTGTTGTCGAACGCTTTTTCTATCTCTAATGGCACAAGGCAGGGGTGCCCTCTGTCCCCTTCAATTTTTAACCTCCTGATAGAACCCCTAGCGGAGAGGATTAGATCCCATCCGCACATCGCAGGCTTCCCTATCCAGGGCAGGTCTCATACTATTAACTTATTTGCAGACGACATTATAATATTTCTCTCTTCCCCCCTCGGTCTCCCTTGCACATGCTCACGATACCCTAACAGCATTCAGCAACATATCCTACTATAAGGTGAACTTCTCAAAGTCAATTATTCTTGACCTGGGCATTTCACTACCTATGAAGGCCCATCTCCAGAAAGCTTTCCCCTACACCTGGAGCAAGTCCTCCATTACCTATTTAGGAATCAAGGTTTTGGCGGATGCGAGCAAGCTTGCGGACGCCAATTACTTGCCACTCATCAACAAACTGACCACCGATACTAAAAGTCTCTCTAACACAGAGTTGTCATGGACTGGACGTCTGGCCACGTTCAAAATGATGATTCTACCTCAGATGCTTTATATTTTTAGAACGCTTCCAATTCCCATACCCAAAACACACCTCAGAGCACTTAGTATGATACTCTTCAAATTTATATGGAAAGCAAAAAGGCCACAATGTGCAAGAGCTTTGCCAGTCAGACACAGAACGGCGGGAGGAATGGGACTGGTAGATGTCCGAGATTATTTTCGTGCGTCTCTTCTGACGCAATTGAGAACTTGGCTGACTACATCGACAGGCACAGACTCAGACTCTATCTGGGCTGACATTGAAGCATCCCTCTGCCCGACCAACAACCTTAGGCTCCTTCTTTTGCTAGACGCCTGGAAACCGCTTCCCATACGCACCTTGCCGCTCACACTTCAGGCCTCCCTTGCGGCTTGGAGGGAGCTGCGTGATGGACCCCCCCTTCCCTCTGGGTATATAATGATTCCCGCCCCCGTAGAGATTCTCACCCTGGCTATCCCGAACCTCTCAATGTCTGGCTGGCGGGACAAGGGGATTCTGACTGTTGATGATCTATATCACAAGGATACCCTCCTCCGGTTCGCCTCACTCCAAAGTAAATTTGCCCTACCCACCATGGATTATTATACATACCTCAGAGTTGCTCACTTTCTCGGATCTCTGCCCTCCCACCACATACACTTCCACAAAGAGGTTTGGAATTTCTACACCTCCTACCCAGCCCCATCCAAAGGCATCTCATTTTTCTACAATTTTTTCCAACACAAGATGCATTTCATAAAATCTCAACCTTTTAAAAAGTGGGAGGAGGACTTGGGAGAAACTATATCGGAGGAACGATGGCAACAAGCGTTCCGATCGATATACAAGGCGTCTAGTTGTGTTAACCACTGGGAACTAGCCCAAAAAATTGCCCTTAGGTGGTATATGACTCCCTATAGACTCTCTAAGTTCGTATCTCTTGGATCCCCGCTATGCTGGAGGAACTGTGGAAAACCGGGTAACTTGTTACATATGTTTTGGTCATGTAAACACTTGACAAGCTTCTGGAACTCCATATTTTCCTACATCTCCAGGATTACTGGATTTCTGACTCGCCCGACCCCTGCCTTGGCAGTACTCCATGTAGGCATTGAGAAGTTTCCACCTGACCTCAGAGTAGTGGTCACACATATTCTGCTAGCGGCTAGGACCCTCATTGCGAGACATTGGAAAGCAGATAGAGCCCCCAATGCGTCGGATGCTTTGGAGATCACGCGATCGCACTATGTATACGAGTCCTTAATAGCAAATAGGAGGGGTAACAGGCAGAGGTTTGACGCTATTTGGCAGGTATGGACTCGGCACTTCCAGAACGTACCTTAGGCATGCCTTTTGTATGTATGTTTGTATTATCTGCCGTATGTTATTTCTAGTATGATTACTGATTAAACGACAGACGGGCCTTCCCCTCCCTTCCCTTCTCTTCTCCTTCCCCATCCCCTCCCTCCTTTCTCCCCGTTTCTTAAGTTGACCAGTTTGTATCTCATTGATGGTTCCCTGCAGGGATTTAATTCTACTTTCTTGAGCTGTGATTGTACCTTTGTAGTTATGGTTCCCATGTGGAGAACTGCTGTACAGTTGACCCACTTGGTCTCCTTAATCTCGTTTTTGTATTGTACCCTGTTTGCAAAATTTTCTCTCTCAATAAAAACTATTTGACAAAAAAAAAAAGAAGGCAACTGAACTAAATGCTCTTTCACTGCACAGGATGTACTCTTGTACACAGATGCCAGTGTCCAGAAAATACTAGAAACGCTTAACACAAATAAATCACCAGGATCAGATGTCTTACACCCGAGAGTCCTGAAACTCAGTCAGGTTATAGCCAGACCATTATTCCTCATCTTTATGGACAGCATACTGACAGGAATGGTACCAGCTGATTAGTGAAAAGCCCATGTGATACCAATATTCAAAAAAAGGCAGAGATATATTCCTAGAAACTACAGGCCAATCAGTCTAACATTAAAGTGGATGTAAACCCCCTGCCCCCCCCCCCCCCATATACCCAGTGAAGGATGTGGAATTCTCTTCCACAATTGGTAGTGTCAGCAGGAAGTATTGATAGATTTACGTGAAGACGTGCATCTTAGTGAACACAATATGCAGGGATATAGGAAATGATTATCAACCTGAACATGCACACGCCCACACAGGTTGAACTGGATAGACTAGTGTCTTTATTCTACCTTACTTCTTGTCGGAAAAATTGAGAACCAGCTCTCAAATTTTTCTTGCCGAAAATTCCGACAGAAAAATCCCAGTGGAGCCTACACACGGTCAGAATTTCCGACCAAAAGCTCACATCGGACATTTCTTGTGTGTACGCGGCATAAGTCACTAAGCTTCCATTTTAACGGATCCATAATTTCCTTGGAGAACAGGGCTCCAACCTTAGTGTTGTGTCGTGGTAAAGTCCCCCTTTTAGTGTTGGTGCAGGTCCTTTTAGCTTAGTTTTTAGCTCTTCCCATGTGCTGTACTTCCCACGTAGTACAGCAATTCCTATCAGGAAAGCATTTCTGCCTGCAAACTCTAGGTGACAGCACAGTACGATAAATGCCACAGTCGGTTATATCATAACAGATTCTTATTGACACAACTACTATAAAGCTTGGGTCCAGTGTTTGACCATCTCTCCCGTAAACAATGAGAACAGCTGACAATACTGTGTACTTTCTTAGCAAATGGTTTGCTGTAGGTACACATACACCTACTGCTATCTTGGTTTCCTATTGTGTTAAAAGAAAACACAACTGGCATTTTGCAAACACTTGCTTAATTAAACAATTTCATGTAAGAGAGGGGCTTCCATGTGAGCTGTGCGTTTTTTTTTTTTTTTTTTAATATAAATATATACATACACACACAAAAGTAAGTACACCCCTTACATTTTTGAAAATATTTTATTATATTTTTTCATGTAACACTGAATAAATGACACTTTACTACAATGTAAAGTAGTGAGTGTACAGCTTGTATAACCATGTAAATTTGCTGTCCCCTTAAAATAACTCAACACACAGCCATTAATGTCTAAACTACTCGCAACAAAAGTGCGTACACTCTTAAGTGAAAATGTTCAAATTGGGCCCACTTAGCCATTTCCCTCTCCGTTGTCATGTGACTTGTTAGTGTTACAAGGTCTTAGGCGTAAATGGGAAGCAGGTGTGTTAAATTTGGTGTCATCAGTCTGTCATACTGGTCACTGGAATTTCAACATGGCACCTCATGGGAAAAGAACTTTCTGAGAGTCTGAAAAAAAAAATTGTTGCTCTACATAAAGATGGCATGGGCTATGTTGGAACAGAAAGGGGCCATTCCCAAACTGTTCCCACAAAGTTTGAAGCATGAAAGATTTCCCTTCACTGGAACTAAGGAGCCAAGCCCAACCCCTGAAAAACAACCCCACACCATAATCCCCCCTCCATCAAATGAGTTGGACCACAAGATGCAGATGCCTTACTTTGTAATTGCAGGCCAACTTGTTTGAGAATATGTAAGGATTATAACATTGTTATAACCGGTTGATTAATTACATGGCAACTGGACATGAGGGGGGGTCTTGTATTCATGGTACTTTTTTTTTTGGTAAATATCATTTCAAAAAGCAACTTGTTTACCTGGACATTACAGTATAGTGACCTTGATTGTCATGTTTTTGTAACTACAAGTAGGGGCCTCTTGTTTGACCACAAGCTCAAAATTGTTTATTCAAGTCAATCAGAACCCCCTCCATCTTTAGTTACTGATATTAAACTGTATATAAAGGGAATTTTTACCTGCCAGATGGGAATTCTAAAATAGTGATTTAGGATATAATATACATTTATTACATGCATGGAAGCCACCTAGGTGCATAATATAGATTGGACATATACTGTATACTGGGGATAAGTGGAGTGCCTCTGTTTGCTATGACAGAAAATAACTAAGTACCATATTTGCCGGTGTATAAGGCGACTGGGCGTATAAGACGACCCCCTAATTTATTTAATTTTTACGATTTTTTTTTTGCCGGTACTCACCGTATAAGACGACCCCCCTTCCGAGCCTTCCGACGCTTCATATGTCTTCCTTCTGGAGCCATATTCTTATTCCTTCTTGCTGGAGCTGGAGCCAATCACAGCGAGCGATATATTATATTAATGAATACAAAGCCTGCTTGAATTGGCAGAGGCTGTAACATCATCAGCCCATGCCTCTCTGACTCTCAAAGCCAATCCGTGCAGGCTACTGTATGTAGCCTGCTCGGATTGGCAGAGGTTGTTACTCCGATCCGAGCAGGCTTTGTATTCATTTGAATACATCGCTCACCGGGATTGGCTAAGCAGGATATACTGTATGTAGCCAAAGCTACATACAGTATTACCGCATATCCAGCAGGCATCCGAGAAGCTGACCCGGCGTATAAGACGACCCCTGCTTTTTGAACAGTTTTTTAAAGTGTAAAAGGTAGTCTTATACGTCCGCAAATACAGTATTTTGAATTGAACTCTGAGCCTTCTGATTATTGTATTATTTTGCCTTCTGATTATTGTATTATTTTGCAAGTACTCTGTTGGAATTGTCATCTGTTCTGTGATCCAATAAACACTCTCTTCTCACTGGAAAAGAATAATATTTGAATTATCCATTATCATTTATTATTTACTACATAGTTATTGCCACTATATTATTACAACAATGTAAACAGTTGCAAGGCTTAAACATGGAGTTCTGCAAAGGCTAAAATCCTTCTCTACCTGTCGTGCTGCTCTTGCACATTTTTGGTTACTTTCTAATGGTTGATGTACAGCATAGCTGGGGCATTGTTCAACCGAATTCTCATCAGATGATTCTGTAAATGGGGTGTTAATTGTTGCAGGGATAGCCAAAAAGCTCCAGACGGGCAGATCCAGAGTCTAGTTTCGGGAGGGGCACTACCAGAAAAAAAATTTGAGTGTCAATTTATCAGGGAAATGACTGGTGTTAGCATTTCAATGATCACGGCACCATGGTTGTTAATGGTGTAAGGATGATTGAAGCGCATTATTTATATTACATTGTAATATAAAATGAAATGGTTTAACTCATCATAATGCAGAATCAGTGGGAGCCCGAGTGTGTGACTTGTCACTTTACCTGTTATCAGATGCAGCTTGTCACTTGCCACACGTTGCGGATTGTCACTTGCCATGTCACCTGCCACATGTTGCAGATTGTCACTTGCCATGTCACCTGCCACAAGTTGTGGATTGTCACTTGCCACGTCACCTGCCACAAGTTGCAGATTGTCATTTGCCACAAGACTTGCCTGCCATCAGATGCAGATTGTCGCTTGCCACGTCACCTGCCACATGTTTCGGATTGTCACTTGCTAAGGTGGTGTTTTGCCTGTCAGAGTCAGGCAGCAGAGAGATGATGTAATCTCTCCGGCCTGCACAGTGAGGGCGGCAATTAACTGCAGGGGTGCAGGGCGGGCGCGGGGTAACTCTCTGCTCCCCTCCGCCGCCGGCTTGTTGATTGGCCAGCCGCCTGCTCACCCACATATTCGACCAACTGACCGCCCACTCTGTGACTCTCTCACTCGCCGCCCGCCCACACACTGAGGTACTCGGCAGCTCACGCTGTCACCCGGACTCTTGGGCGCCGCAAGTTCCGGAACTAACAATAATTTCTTGGGGTGGCAATTTCCCCATCCGCCTGGATCCGCCCCTGGCTCCAGAATATTGATCTGAACAGAAGATTCCTCTGGCTTCCAAGTCCTCTGCACTGACAAGTTGTTCATGACTTCTCTCTAGTACCTCAGGCCTAAAATTGTTGCGAGGATCTTTCACTAAAGATCTTCCTTGATGAGGTCTTGATTGAAAATAATATATTATCTTGGAAAAAAATAAAAAATAAAAGGGCTAGTAAAAGTGTCAGTTCTGTCTACCGCAATGCTGCAATACCGATATAAATCGTTGCCACCATTACTAGTAAAAAAAAAACATAAATCTATCCCCTATTTTGTAGACACTATGTAACTTTTGCGAAAATCAATCAATATACACTTATTGCGATTTTTATTTTATTTTTTAAACCAAAAATATGTAGAATACATATTAGCCTAAAATGAAGATTTTTTTTTTTTTTTTTTTTTTTGGGGGGGGGGGATATTTATAGCAAAAAGTAATAAATATTGTGTGTTTTTTTTCAAAATTTAAATCGTTCTTCTTTTGTTTATAGCGCAAAAATAAAAACCGTAGAGGTGATCAAATACCACCATCGCATTATTGCTCAATTGTCGGTTAAATCCACGCAGTGCCGTAATCGCAACAAATGGCCTGGTCATAAATGGGATAAATTCTTCCGGGGCTTAAGTGGTTAATTAATGTTGGAAATATAGTTTTGATAAACATTTTCTGAAGTTTCTACCGGCCCTGTGATTTCAGAAAATATATTTTTGATTTTTACAAAATTTCAATGCTGTAAGTGAAAAATAACAAAAATGGTCCAGCCACCTAAAGTGAAAATGGGAGGCTGGGCCTAGCAGTGAAATTGTTTTTGAGGTGTTGCATACAGCAGGTTACCATATAGCGCTGAATTTTATGATAATAGTATGGTACTTCTTAACTGTAAATTACTATATGGCCTGTCTATCTGTTGTATATGAGATAATATATGTGTATATGTATGTATGTATGTGTGTATATATGTATGTATGTATATATATATATATATATATATATATATATATGTATATATATGTATATGTATGTGTGTGTATATATATAATACACACATACAGTGGGTAAAGAAAATCACCCCCTTAAAAATCACATTTTGCTTCTTTGCAGCCTGAAATGAAGACAGATATAGTTTTTGTTTTATCCAGCTGTATATTTACTCAGTGCAATGTATAACATCCAAGTTAAAGATTATAACACCAACATGTCAGAAAAAAATAAAGAAAATTCAAAAACTGAATCACGAGGTTGGAAAAAGGATCTCCTCCTTGTGTCGGTATTTTGTTTTGTTTTTAACCACCTTTTGCTTTAACTCCAGCCTTTTGTCTGTTGGGATATGTCTCTGCACATCTAGATTTTGGAATATTTGCCCACTCTTCTTTGCAGAACTGCTTAAGTTCAGTTAAATTTGATGGTGACCATGTGTGAACTGCAGTCTTTAAGTCATTCCACAGATTTTCAATGGGGGTTAAGTCTGGGCTTGGACTAGGCTATGCAAGAACATTCCTGTTTTTTCTCCTTCAACCACTGTGTGGTTATTTTTATTTTTTTGTTTGCTTTGAGTCATTTTCATGTTGGAAGGTCATCTCATTGACAACTTCATCTCATTGACAACTTTCTGCTCGTATTTTGCCCCATCCATTTTTCCTTCTATCCTGACAAGTGTTCCAGTCACTGCTGCAGGGAAACTCCCCCACAACAGGATATTACCACCTCCATGCTAGGAATGGTGTTATTTAGATGGTGAGCTGTATTGGATTTTCACCAGACATATCGTTTGGTGTTTGAGGTAAAATAATAAAGTTTTAGTCTCCTCTGACTAACACCTTTTTTCACGTGGCCTCAGAATCTTCAAGGTGCGTTTTGGCAAAGCCCAGTCATGACTGCATGTGGCCTTTCTTGAGCAGTGGCTTTTTTTTCTTGCAACCCCCCATACAAGCCACATGTGTTGAAAATGTGGGGTATTATTGTCACATGCACACAATGACCACTGTTTTCATAAAAATTCCTGCAACTACTTCAGTTGCTGTAGGCCTCTTTGTAGCCTCTCTGACCAGTTTCCTCCTGGCTATTTCATCCAGTTTGGAGCGATGTCCTGATCCAGGGAGGAACTGTGTTGTACCAAATACCTCCCACATCTTAATAATAGAGTTCACTGTACCAGAAAAAAATTGATAAAGACTTCGATTTATTTCTGTCCCCACAGTGTATAATATATATTTTGCCCTATTTATTTTTTTAAAAAGAAGAGTTACCCACATTGTTTTACTCTTGAACGGTAAGTGCCTTGGATGAGCAAAGTACAGGTTCACTTTAAAACTGTGATGTATCATGGCTCCAGCAGGAGGGGGAATGGTGGTGGTGGTGTTGGAGAAGACTTTTAATAAACCAGAGGGTAATCATATACCCCTCATGTCCTCCCAGAACTGGTTATCCTTTTTTAAGATGTACTTTTTGTTTTAACAAATGGTACTGACTATTAATCTTGACATCCACCCATTGCTGGAATGAGTATAATTGGTAACATAAAAACAATGAACTAACAATTTTTTCCCATATAATTCACTTTTTTCTTAGGATACTTATGTGTCTACATGGAGAAAGATGAGTCTCTGGGTGCCACCTTGATTTTGGCATGGGTTCCTAACTCTCGCATTCAGCGTCAGGATGAAGAGGCCTTGCGTTACATTACTCCTGAGAGTTCCCCCGTCCGAAAAGTTCAACGAAAAAGAAATCGGCACCTTCCAAAAACTGCTGCTTCCTCATCTCAAAAACCATCCACATTTACCAAAGAAAACCCAGAACAGAATGCTACTGATACTCCTGGAGAGCAGAATGCCTCTGATGTCTCTGAAGAGGGAACAGGGGATGTTGTAGAACAAGGCGAAGATGAACAGTCTCTGGACATATCTTCTGATGAAGTGAGCAAAGATAGCCCTTTGGACTCTGATTCTGATGCAATTTCTTCTCCCTTTTGTCTGTCCCCTATAAGCGAAGCTCTAGGAGAAAGCAGTGGTTCTGTTTTTTTGGAGAATGAGATGAGGTAAGTTATCAGCTCATCTAATTTAATGAATGAATAGATATTTAATTAGAAGGGCATAAAAATATTGAATGCAAAGTAGTAGACTTCTATGTGCTCTTTTTTTTTTTTTTTACCTTGCTTGGTCAAGACACACTCCCTGGCTTGCTGAACAATGTGGGAGCAGCAAAATGCCAATGTGATCATCCTGTTGCTTACTCTTCCCCCCCCCCCCCTGTCAGCATGTTCGCTTCCAGACTATGTACATACAGTAGAACCTGATTTATGTTCTAGTGCTGCCTTCCCTATATCAGATTACCATACTCTAAGCCTGACATATTTTTTTTTTGGGGGGGGGGGGGGGGGTTTAGATTTACTATAAAGTATAAAAAAGTAAAAAAAAAATAGATATTTGGTTCATTTTATCTCTCCTGCTTATATTAGACAGGCAGGTGCTAATTGGTCTTTCTACAGGTACTTCATAACATCATAGAGATTGCTGGCTGATTGACTTTTTCTCTGGAGGATTTCCTACCTGATTTGATACTGTAAAGCCTAGTACACACTGCTATTTTTTTTCATTCAACTCACCAGGCTGAACAAAAAAAAAAAAACATGACAGCTAAGGGTCAGAGCCGCTGCACTAACAATCTGATCTTGGTACAGCGATCCCCCCTGCTGTTCCATTGTGTTCTGACAGGGGGGCGGCCCCCCAACCAGAACACCCCGGTCCAGCCATTGGCCAAGGGCACTGATCAAGAGCCGGTCACCAGACCTTTTCCGGTCATGCCCCTTCGACAGAAGTCGGCTGAACAGCTTTAGGCAGTTCTTCTGACCATTGAGCACGCATACTAGTTAGCTACTAGAAAATCACTTTCACACCCAAATCACTCATCCCAAGTTTGTGGAGGCAAAGAGGCCACATGGAAGTCGGATTTTGTGTGCACAGTTTGATTACATCTGATCAACTATTTTCCCTATGGGACTTCTGGGTTTCTGACGTGATAGTAAATGTGGCCATGCAAAGATATATCTTCTACTCAATACAACTAATCATTCAGCATATTCAATAATTTGTATCACCTAGTTTTTACATATTTAGATATCTCTAAATTTCTTGTTTCTATTTTTTTAAATTGTTATACAATGGGTGCAGATAAGTTAATTTCAAGGAATAAGAACAGCTAATCCATATTGAACAGCCAATTCAATGTCTACCCCATCTTGTGTAAGCAAACTTCTTGTGATGCCCCTCCCACACACTAGTACAGAGCCGATCATGTGTATCTTTAAATAGCACACCAGGAAGGACAAGAAAAGGTGTAGAAACAGACAATGATACAACACAGCTAGAATGAGAATGCAGGGAACATTTGGTTATGTATATTATCCCTAGATGCTAGAGAGTTACCACCACCATAATCCTGCCACGAGTTCAGGAGTAGTCACCAGTATGGAAATGAGTTTACAATAAAAATGTACCTTATTTACCAATAGACTGAATAAAATCCTAATTGCCATCTCAGCCAGAAAGTAACTACCATAGTCTTTACCAGAGTCTGAGAGTGGCTGCTGTAAACTGACGTTGATCATGGTGATGGTCACTCTTGGATTCTGACAGAGTACAGTCACTAGTAGAGCCAGGGAGGTACTGTCTTATTTTTGCTAAAGACTGAGAGTGACTACAAAAAAAAATATTACAGCTAGAGCCAGGAAGTGATCACTTTCATAATTACTCTTAAAGCAAGGAGGTGATCAACAGCATAATATTTGTAAGTTGACCGCTTCAAGTCTTGTTCTTCAAAAATTTAGGTTAGTATTAGGGTTGTCCCGATACCACTTTTTTTAGGGCCGAGCACAAGTATCAATACTCGCCGATACTGAATACCGATGCTTTTTTTAAATGTGTCCCCAAATGCAGCCATGTCCCCCCACATTTATCCAACCATGTCCCCCCACATATATCCAGCCATGTCCCCCCACATATATCCAGCCATGTCCCCCCACATATATCTAGCCATGTCCCCCCACATATATTGCAGCCATGTCCCCCCACATATATTGCAGCCATGTCCCCCCACATATATTGCAGCCATGTCCCCCCACACATATTGCAGCCATGTCCCCCCACACATATTGCAGCCATGTCCCCCCACACATATTGCAGCCATGTCCCCCCACACATATTGCAGCCATGTCCCCCCACACATATTGCAGCCATGTCCCCCCACACATTGCAGCCATGTCCCCCCACATATTGCAGCCATGTCCCCCCACATATATCCAGCCATGTCCTCCCACATATATCCAGCCATGTCCCCTCACATATATCCAGCCATGTCCCCTCACATATATCCAGCCATGTCCCCTCACATATATCCAGCCATGTCCCCTCACATATATCCAGCCATGTCCCCCCACATATATGCAGCCATGTCCCCCCACATATATGCAGCCATGTCCCCCCACATATATGCAGCCATGTCCCCCCACATATATGCAGCCATGTCCCCCCACATATATGCAGCCATGTCCCCCCACATATATGCAGCCATGTCCCCCCACATATATGCAGCCATGTCCCCCATACCTAGTAGTAGATGATGATCAATCATGATGCCGCCGCTGCTGCCGCAATAATCAGCGTACATTACAGGCAGCTTTCGTTTGAATAGTTGTAATCCCAGCCGCGCCGTGTATAGACACTCCCCCTTCTCGGGATTGGACGGATCCGTCCAATGCCGAGCAAGGGGCAGTGTCTATACACGGCTCCGTGCATAGACACTCCCCCTTGCTCGGGATTGGACAGATCCGAGCAAGGGGGAGTGTCTATACACAGCGCGGCGGGGATTACAACTATTCAAACGAAAGCTGCCTGTAATGCACGGGGATTAACTCAGTGGCGGCAGCTTTGCAGTATGCGGCGGAGGGGGCGGCTGCTTTGCGGTATGCAGCGGCATTTTACATTGCTTTTCAATTGCTTATAGACTACTCCTACTACTCTAACACTTGAGGTTTGTACATTTAATTTGTGAAGATCCCCCACACATTTACTTCCTTAAATTCTGTGACACATATTCACTATGCCCTCTGAGTGAGCACTGCTGTGTCACTCATTTCACAGAGCCTGCCTTCTGGTCTACTGTCATTCTGAGAGGAAGAGTTTCAGGAGGCAAAGCCAGTACAGTAATTACTGCTTGTAGGTAGTAAAGTATAATGGGCTATGTACAAACTTACAAAAGTTTTTCCAGCACACCAACCAGCTAGCTAGCCTGCAAAAATAAAATAAAAATAAAAATGGCAGTAAAAGTTTGTGCTAAAAACTGAGGTTTTTTTGCAGACATCTGCAAATATACAAGGAAGCCACACTGCCTCCACATGCCCCTCCTGTAAAATGTGGTCCTAACTGTAATATTTGAGATTCTTCATATTGGAGCATACATAGCAATGAATAAATTGGTTTCAGGCATGCCTGAAGGGAGCCTAGTCCTCCCTAAAGGTGCAGGGACAAAATAGAAGTCCAGCAAGAGCACAATGGCAGCTGAAGGCCAATTCCAGTGAGCAAGCTATACAAAAATTTCAACCAGCCCAGTTTATAACAAACTATTGAAGTAAGGTGCATATGGTAAGGCTTTGCACAGCACAAATCGGCAAGAATTCAAGAGTACAGTGTTTCCCCAAAAATAAGACCTACCCCGAAAGTAAGACCTAGTGCTTTTTTCCAGGTGGGCTGCAATATAAGCCCTACCCCGAAAAAAAGCCCTAGTTTTAATACGGCGGTGTGCAGTGTACTATGGCTGTGTATGTGTATCTTTGATCTACAGTAGCAATATCGGGTGCCTTTGTTACAGAGCGGAACGCAGCCCATCTCCCTGCTGGTCTCCTCCTCTTTCTCCCAGCTGTCGGCGGGGGATCTTAGGGCCCCTCCTTCCTCTGCAGTCATGGAAGGTACAGTCGTCTCAGTGCAGAGGCTCAGTACTAAATCAACGTGTTACACTGTGTTCATACCAATACTCCTGTCTCCACAAGGTACCGTATTTAACTTACACGATCCATACAGACTTAAGCACTAAAATGCTGCAGATCTTTCTTTCGTTACATGCCGGTGTGCTCTCTTCCCCACGCTGCGGAGGGGGGGGGCTTGTGGCTGGGACAGGTGGAGGAGAGCAGAGCTGAGGCGTTTGGCACCATTGGACTGCAGGGGCACACACATTGTGTAATGTATTGTGTGCTACTGTAACAGCTGTAACAGGATTTTGGCATTTTACAAGCATTTTAACTTTGTTCAAACTAAGGCTTCCTGACAGGCAGGGAGGGAGAGAAACCGCTCAGTCTTTGACTCCGTTTCAGGTCTAAATTCAGGCAAAAATTTGGGCCTGATTTGTCCCTTAACCACTTGAGGCCCCGCATATGCTCAATTGACGGCAGCTTTGGGGATCTAAATTTCCAAGCTGCCGTCAATTGATGGCATCGTTTTTTCCGGCCACTGGGGGGCGCGCGCGCACCCGTCGTCCCCGAGATGCCGATGCGTGTGCCTGGCGGTCGCGATGTCCGCCAGGTACCCGCTGATCGGCAGTTTTAGAGCAGGGATGTGAAGCTCTGTGTGTAAACACAGAGCTCCACGTCCTGTCAGGGAGAGGTGACAGATGCTGTTTCTCTTGTACATAGGGAGACAGCATCGGTCACCTCCCCCAGTCACCCCCCTCCCCCCACACAGTTAGAACACACCCAGGACTCACATTTAACCCCTTCCTCACCCCCTAGTGTTAACCCCTTCACTGCCAGTCACATTTATACAGTAATTAGTGCGTTTTTATAGCACTGATCGCTGTATAAATGTGAATGGTCCCAAAAATGTGTCAAAAGTGTCCGATGTGTCCGTCGCAATATCGCAGTCCTGACAAAATTCGCAGATCGCCGTATTACTAGTAAAAAAAAAAAAAAAAATTGTCAGAATTCTATCCCTTATTTCCTAGCCACTATAATCTTTGCGCAAACCAATTACTATACGCTTATTGCGATTGTTTTTTTTACCAAAAATATGTAGAATACATATCGGCCTAAACTGAGAAAAAATTTTTTTTTTTTAAAAATTGGATTTTTATTATAGCAAAAAGTAAAAAATATTCTGTTTTTTTTTCAAAATTGTCGCTCTTTTTTGTTTATAGCGCAAAAAAAACCCCGCAGAGGTGATCAAATACCACCAAAAGAAAGCTCTATTTGTGGGGGAAAAAAGGACGTCAATTTTGTTTGTAAAGCACGTCGCACGACCGCGCAATTTTAATTTAAAGCGACGCAGTGCTGAAAGCTGAAATTTCGCCTGGGCAGGAAGGGGGTATATGTGCCCAGTAAGCAAGTGGTTAAATGGAGAACAAGGGCGCACCAAACCCCCCTGCTGCGAGCCTCTGCCACAGCTAGAGTGAACCTGGCCTGAACTTTGCCAAAATGCACCATAAAGATTCTGAGGCCACATGGAAAAAGGCTTTATAGTCAGATGAGACTAAAACTGAATTATTTGGCCTCAACACCAAAGGATATTAGTGGAGGAAATCCAATATAGCTCACTATCCAAATACCATTCCTACAGTAAATCATGGAGGTGGTAATATACTGTTATGGGGTGTTTCTCTGCAGCAGGGACTGGAGCACTTGAGGAAAATCTGCTGCTCTTTGCTGGAAAGTTTTCAATAAGGAGAATGTTTGTTTACCTTCCAACTTGAGAATGACCCAAAGCACACAGCATAAAAGGACCACACAGTGGTTGAAGGAGAATTGGTGAAGCTCTGTGCATGGCCTAGTCATAGCCAAGACTTAAAGGGGTTGTAAAGACAAAAATATTTTCCTCTTAAATTAAAGTCTGACAGTAGCTGATAAAGTAAAAAGTAACGTTTTGCATTATAACTAGTTTGATACCTGTTGAAATCGAACTCTTTTATTCACCTCCGTCACTCCTGAATCGTTATTCTCACTGACTTCCTGGTTTGCGGTGCGCATTTATTCTTGCTACATCATGGCCTAATGGGAACTACAGTTCCCATTAGGCTTAGCCTCCATGCCTGTGAGGGATAAGAAAGCATCTTCACGCAGGGCTGTAGTCATAAGGAGGGGGTGAGCAAATTCTGCTTTCCACCATGCAAAACAGCTCAGATGCTGGTGGAAAGCAAGAAGAGGAGAGACAGAAAATGTCATTTTCAAACCTGGATTACTGTATTTTGGAGGTCAAAAGGAAAAACGAGGTACGTGATATTTAAATGCTCTAGCTTTCAGCAATCAATTGATCTAATAAAAAACAAACCTTTAGTGTTCCTTTAAACCCCATTTAAAATCTGTGGAATGACTTGAAGATTTTAGTCCACAAACAGTAAAATATCAAAATTAAAAGAGTGGGCAAATATTGCAAAGTCTAGACAACAGAAACGCGTTTCTTTACAGATTTTTCTTCCGTTGTCGTCACGCTTGGAGCAGCAAACCACACACATCCTTGTGGGTGCTGTTTTTTTTCAGTGGGTGGAATGTGGTCCAAAAAATGATGACCAGTTAGTCGTTCAGGGTTCACAACACCAGCAGCCCGACGTCCAGAACGGTTTACCGCCGTTGGCGTTTGGTGCTTCAGAAAGATCTGTTCTGCCACCTTCCACATAAAGTCTGCATGGACCATAGACCTGTCACTTTTTTTTTTATCAGGATGAAGGCATTGTTGCAAAAGATGTCGGAAAAAAATGTTGTAGTATTTTTTTCTGCTGCTTCCTCATCGCTGGGTAAAAGGTCATGGCCTGGTCAGCCCTGTCCACACCTCACATTGTGTGGTTGTAGTCCAACACAACCTGTGGCTGCATAACATCCTTTCCATCCTTACCATGACGGTCGAGGTGTTATGGACTGTACTCATAAGGGAAACGTCTTTTTTGTCCCGCCACTTCAGTGCCATCATTTTACCCTTCTGCCATGCAGCAACTTCTCCTTTCCCAAGCTTTTTGCTGGCAAATGCTGACGGCATGTCACGCCGGTTAGGCCTCACAGTCCCATAAGCGTCGGTCTTATTTAGGAGAAGGAACTCGTACAGTTCTGGGGAGGTATAAAAATAATCCGTAGTGACACAGTAGCCCTGGTTCAGCAGTGGCTCTATCAAGTAAAGAACCAAAGCGGTTGCCATTCCAAAACCGCTGAATCGCGGGCAGAATTTGGTCCCTTTCACTGTGTACAGGACTGAGTTCCAGGTGTACCCAGAGCTGGATTCACACAGCATAAACGATTTTATTCCAAAGCGAGTGCGCTTTGATGCAATGAACTGTATCCAGCTGAGCCTACCTTTTGTAGGCCATGAGACTTTCATCGATGGTAATGTCTCTCTCAGGAATATAGGTCCTCTGGAAATTCTGAAAAATAATCTGGTAAATCTCCCAATTTTTTTTCAGCTTTGGAACTGGATGAGAACGCTCATCAAAGTCCTCATTATTTTCAAAGTGCAAATACTTCATGATCAATGAAAATCTGTACTCCGACATGACGGTTCCAAAATAAGGTGTGGCCAATAATTTATTGGTTGTCCAATACCATATTTGCAGGGGTTTCCCCACCACTCCCTGTAAAATGATGAGGCCAAGGAACTTCCAGATGTTGTCGCTGGTTACAGGCTCCCATTTTCTGCGCCTTGAAAATAACTGATGGGTAGCAGCTTGTTGTTCCTGGTATCGATTTGTCTCCAAAACGATGTTGGAGATCGCTTCATCCGTCAAAAAAAGTTGGAGGTATTCCAAGGGATTGTCATCCTCAACGTCCACTTTGATCCCCGGTGCTCCTGTAAAGGGAAATCTTGGTGGTGCTACGTGCTCCGTAGCGCAATCAATTGCGCACCAAGTCCGCACATTGCTGGACACAGGTGCAGGATTGTCGCTAAAATCCCTTTCTGCGTCTGGTGACATACTTTCCATTGCGTCGCTGTCACTCAACGATTCCGTATTGCTGTCGCTGTTTTGCAGCAGGTTGCATTGCGGTTTTGAGGTAGAGGCGCGCTTTGATGCCACGGTTGCTGTGCAGTTTACAGACACAGGTACAGTAAATCTGCAGACAAGGACAGCACTGGAGAAAGCACTGGAGGGGCAATCAAAGGTCACTGTATATTATTTTTAATTGTAAACCAATTGTATCAGTGTGTGTTTTACATTGTTTTCATTCATACTGTTTGAATTTGCCTCCCCCCCCCCCCCCTGTTCAGCACCCCTGCGTCGCGAAAGAAGACTTCAAAGGAAGACTTCAACATCAACATGGTTCAGAAACAGGGCAGGATTAAGTCTTTAGCTGGTGTTTGGTGGGCTTCCCTTTTTTTTTTAAACTACAATCTGATTCCGGCATCAATTACGGTATACCTTTCTTACATTTACATTTTTTTAGTATATTTATTTCATTATGTTTACTGGTCGTCTTATCATAATTACTAAGAAAGTGCAAAGCTTTTAATTGTATTTAAGTATTGCATGATTACAGTCTCTTGTCTAAAGCCATAATTTCACCAAACCCTGAAAACTATTCTGCCAGTTGGTACATTTTCCTGGAACTGTAACGTTTAATAGAGTGTACTGCACATCTTTTTACACATTAATAAATTAGTTACGCATAAACATAGCACCCTCTGGTGGCAACTACAGAAACATGCAGATGGAAACCCACAATCTATGGTAAACTCTGGTGATGCTAACATAAATATACAGATCTAACATGTTCACCTGTTCTTATAAACTAAAACCAAGAACTTTTATTGCAAAAAGATATTCAGAAAAAAAAAAGCTAGTCACATTTCCAAACCACAAAATAGAAGCATACTAAACATTGACAAAAACATGTAATTTAATTGTATTGAACTTTATACTTTTATTACAGGATAATACTACAACAGCTACAACTGTATCAACCAATATTGTTAACCCGTATAAAGCCAATTTAAATGGAATTAATCTTAAATAAAAACCTGTCGGGAGTTCAAAACTTCCCCTCAATTACTAAAAAAATAATTTCTTTTATTTCTGTTGCTTAATTCCACACTTGTAATGGGTCCGAATCGTTCGCCATTCTATCCAAAACTAAAAATTTAAAAAAAGTCATAAAAAAAAAAAAATACATTTTAAAGTGGAGCTCCATCCAAAAGGGGAAGTTCTGCTTTAAGGACTTGTTCCATGCTCCTCTTGAGCGATTGATACTTTTGAGGAGTTGGCGGTGGGAGCAGGTACCCAAATTTTGACAGATACCTGCTTCCCACTTCTGTTCAGAGTGCCGCTCAGAAACTGAAGATCTTCTCCCTCCCTCCTGCAGTCTTCTGGGACACTGACAGGTCTCTAAAGACTGCACCCACACATTCACTTCTACCTAGCCTCCTTTGCACCGATTACATCCCTAGCTCTGTCTGCATATTCCTCCCCTCTGTTTGGATGAAGCACTCTGGCTCTATTGGAGCATTACAAACCCAGGGCTCTGAGCATTGTGCTAGCATTATGTTTTATCGCTCCTGTACTCTTACCCTGCCTTGTCTTGGATTGCTACTGCTTGCTTATCCTCTTGGTTGATCCTTGCTTGTATATGGAATATACTACTGATTGCCTCTTGGCTTGATCTCTTGCTTGGATACAAATTAAACCCCAACTGGCCTGACCATTGCCTGCAAAACCTATGTGCACTACTCATTGCCACTTGCCCTGACCCTTGTTTGTATAAGGGATTTGGCCTCTGACCACTGCAAGCCTGTTCCAACCACTGCAAGCTTGGCTTCCAGACAGCCACTTGTCCCTGGCACCCGTGCAGACAGGATCTGCCTTGAATCTTTTTTGCATTGCAAAGCCATCTGACATGGCTAATGGAGCATCCTGATCTTGTGAATAGCACTGCACCTTACATGAGTTCTATGGTCACAGCATATACCTATACAAATAATAGTTATTATTGATGATCCAATATAAGCTATAAAAATCTGCTTTCATGTTGGGATTGCTGCCTGTCTGCCAGTCGTCTCTTTCCTTAACTTCCGGAATTCTCTGCATGCTTTGCAGTTTCTCCTCTGCTAATTCCTTTGTTTTACAGTATCCCCATGTCCCCATGGGGCTTTGGACAGTAATAAGTTATAAAATGTTGTAAATAAATAATCTTTTCTCATAAATTTAGGGCAAAATGTATCCTGCTACATTTCTTTGGTGAAAATAACCCAAATCAGTGTATATTATTTAGTATGTCGAGTCCACAAACTATGGTGTGTGTGTGTAATATATATATATATATATATGACTGATTAAAATTTTTGTGTTCGATTAATCGTTTTTTTTTTTAATCGATTAATCGACTAATTTCGATTAATTAACGCACATACAGATACAACTACTTTTAGCTGATCTCCTTGCATTGCAACTCTGCATTATTCAGTGGTAAATGTGATGGGGGCAGATGTGTATATTTTTGCAGTATGGGGGCAGATGAATATATTACAGCATCTGCCCCCATGCTGTAATATACACACACATCTGCCCCCATGCTGTAATATACACACACATCTGCCCCCATGCTGTAATATACACACACATCTGCCTCCCATACTGCAAGAATAAACACATCTGCCCCCATGTGTACATTACAGCATGGGGGGCAGATGTGTATATTCTTGCAGTATGGGGGCAGATGTGTATATTACAGCATGGGGGCAGATGTGTATATTACAGCATGGGGGCAGATGTGTATATTCTTGCAGTATGGGGGCAGATGTGTATATTAAAGCATGGGGGCAGATGTGTACATTACAGCATGGGGGGCAGATGTGTATATTCTTGCAGTATGGGGGCAGATGTGTATATTAAAGCATGGGGGCAGATGTGTATATTACAGCATCTGCCCCCATGCTTTAATGTACACATCTGCCCTCATACTGCAAGAATATACACATCTGCCCCCCATGCTGTAATATACACACATCTGCCCCCCATGCTGTAATATACACACATCTGCCCCCCATGCTGTAATATACACACATCTGCCCCCCATGCTGTAATATACACACATCTGCCCCCCATGCTGTAATATACACACATCTGCCCCCCATGCTGTAATATACACACATCTGCCCCCCATGCTGTAATATACACACATCTGCCCCCCATGCTGTAATATACACACATCTGCCCCCCATGCTGTAATATACACACATTTGCCCCCCATGATGTAATATACAGTTTGCCCCCATGTAATTGAACTGTGAAATAATGGGTGTCTCTAAAGAAGGGGGTGATATAAGGACACACTGATCCTTATATCATAATGTGGGTCTCTAAAGGGGGTGCTTGTATAAAGAGTTTCCCTTATCTAATAGAGGTCTCTAAGTAGGGGGGTGCTGATATAATGGGGGTCTCTAAGTGGTCAACAGCAGTCAGAACCCCCCTCCCCACAAACTCTCCCCATTAGCTCAGATCCCCCTTCCCTTATATAGGTCCGCCCCCATGATTAGATCAGGGACACCCCCATCAGTGTCCCCTGCCCGGAAAGACCCCCATTAGACTGCCTTACCAAGAGGCGGGAAGTGTGGGAGCTGGAGCATTCATTCACAGGGCTGCTGTTAGAAATTATTAGGGAGGTAAAAAAGAGGAAGGAGAGAGAGAGGGGGGGCAGGACAGAGAGAGAGAGGGGGGGGGGGCAGGACAGAGAGAGAGAGGGGGGGGGCAGGACAGAGAGAGAGAGGGGGGGGGGCAGGACAGAGAGAGAGGGGGGGCAGGACAGAGAGAGAGAGAGAGAGAGAGAGGGGGGGGGCAGGACAGAGAGAGAGAGAGGGGGGGCAGGACAGAGAGAGGGGGGGCAAGACAGAGAGAGAGAGAGAGAGAGAGGGGGGGGCAGGACAGAGAGAGAGAAAGGGGGGCAGGACAGAGAGAGAGAGAGAGGGGGGCAGGACAGAGAGAGAGGCTGACAGAGCAGATGGGAGACAGACCTTTAGAAGACAGTGACACAGCGCGGGTTACGACTCTGGAGCATGCAGGGCAGGCGTGATTATACAAAGACAGCCCTGCATCCACATGTGACCACTGAGCAGCAGCTACGGCTCTAGGCGAATCCTTCATCACATACCCTCATGTCCGCCGCGCTGTCCGATCCATCACGTCCCGCACAGCGGCACATGACATCATGTCACATGCAGCCTGCTCGGCCAACCACAGGACACCCGCTGCTGCCCTTTGCTGAGCTGGGCTCAGACACACACAGCGCACCGTGCCACCACCGATGTTTAGGCAGTGTACATTGATATCACGGCGGGTGATGATGACGTCAGCGCGCCGCTACTTGGTTGCCGCCGGGTGGACCAAGATGGCCGCGGCTCCGGAGCTAGGCCGAAGCCGCGGTCTTTCCTATCGGCGAGACCGCGGAGCTCACTCCGCGGATCGTCGATCAAATTTTTTTTAGTCGATCAAAGAAATTAACGATTAATCGTTAATTTCCGCAGCCCTAATATATATATATATATATAAATAAATAATGAAAATCAATCAATCCTAATGTACTGACAGACTCATTTCTTGAGCCCTAAAAATGCCAGGACAGTACAAATGACCCCCAAAATTACCCCTTTTTTTTGGGAAAGTAGACAGTCCAAGGTATTTAGTAAGAGGCATTTTTTTTTTTTTTGGGGGGGGGGGATAAATCTGTCGCCAGTACAGTACAGCATCATCATACAACTGGTGTGGCAGTGACTGTATGCAACCTATTTATTTTTTGGGGAGGTGATTTGGATTGTGTTTTTTTACACACAATGATTGCTTATAACTGAGCATTTTACAGTTTTATAAGCAACTACTTTTACTGAATGAAAGCTACTCATTCAGTGTTTACTATTGTGTCTAGCTGTGATCAGCTAATCACATGGTACAGATGGGCTGTGATTGGCCCTGTCTGTACCATGTGATGACTGTGACCAATCACAGAGCTCATCACAATAGTACACAATAAAAGGCATGTAACAAAGCCTTCCATTGTGTACAACTGTTATGTCATCTGCTGTGATTGTCCACAGCAGTCACATGGTACCGCCAGCGGACATGACGAGTGACAGATCATGCCAGAACAACAGTGCTCCCACCCAGCCGTCCTATGACAATAGGCTGGATGGGAAGAGGTTAATAAACAGATCGCCAAAATACTTGAAGTCAGTAATTTCGCTAATTAAAATGTACAAGTGTCATAGGTTTTAAATAACTGCTAATTTGTTTAGGAGTGGTCTGTCCAGCAAATTTAACCCAAAAGCTAAGCTCTCTTATAAACTAAAAGAAGTCTCCAAGAACCCCAACATTTCACTAGGGGATCTGCATGAAACCCTTGCAAATGTTGGTGTCAAACTGCGTGTATCTACAAGCAGAAAGAAATTACATCAATTTAACCTGCATGTGGGCTGTGTCAAGAAAAAGCCTTTGTTGTCCAAAAAGAACACAAGAGCAAGACTACAATTTATTATTAACAGCTTGCCGACCTTATAGGCCGCGTACACACTGCCAGACCGTCCCAGCAGACAGATTCGATCGTGTGTACGGGCGAGCCGACGGATTTGGCCAGCCGACAGATTTTGAAAGCATGCTAACCAGCAGACATGTCTTCTCGCACATGCGTTGAATGGTTTCGATGCATGCGCGGAAGTGTTTTACTTCCTGGTGCGGTGACGTGGCGGCGTCAACGTCACCGCCACGGCAGCGCGCCGGCTGGGATTTTGGTTTGATCGTGTGTACACGATCAAACCAATACGTCCCCAGCAGACAGATTTGTTCAAATCGGTCTGTCCGACCGATTTGAACAAATCAGTCTGCTCGTGTGTATGGGGCCATACAGTACATATACGTCAGGATCACGTACCTGTACGTAATCCTGCACTTCCCGGTCTGGGGTGCACACGTGCACCACCAGTGACCTGCTTTCTACTGTGATTGGACATAGCGGGAGCCAATCAGCAGGTCCGACGAACACAATGTTCGCTGGGACCTGACAATTGTTCGGGAGACAGGCAGAAGGGCGTAAAAAAGCAGTCCGCCATTGTGGGAGTAGGGAAGGCTGTGATCCTGTGTTTCTACAAAGCAGGAACACAGATCTGACTTCCCATAGTAAAAGCCCCTCCCCCACAGTTAGCAGTCCTTAGGCACACATTTAACCCTTTGACCACCACTGACATTAACCCCCTTCCATGCCAGTGTCATTAGTACAGTGATGTTGCATAGTTTTTGCACTGATCACTGTATTGGTGTCACTGGTTCCCAAAAAGTGTCTTTTTGTGTCCAATTTGTCCTCCGCAATATTGCAGTCCCACTATAAGTTGCTGATTGCCACCTTTACTAGTAAAAACAAAAATGCATCAATCTATCCCCTTTTTTGTAGACGCTATTACTTTTTTTCCGCACACTATTTAATATATACTTATTGGGATTTTTTTTTCTGAGTATAATCATAGGATACATCGACAGATAATCTCAAATGGACATCAGCGAACACAACATACAGAGAATCTCATGGGAGAGTAATACAGAGATAATAGAGAGAAATGAAACATAAATGTTTGCAATGCGATGTTACAAGACATATTGGTTTCAGAGAATCGTGTATATACAGGAGATGTGGACATTTAAGATGAAAAGCCCCAGTACTATAGTGTAATTGGGCATAAATATTCCTTTGCAAGCAGGGGACATAATGTCCTCAAGGTAAATCTGGTTAGTAAGTAACATTACTGGTGTAGAGATTATGGATAAGGAAGGAAAGATCAGTCATAGAGAAAAGAGGGGAGAAAAGGAAACGAGAGAAAGTTAAAGGAGGGCGGTCGGAGTGAATGCACAGGTCCCCAAATTGTTGCAGTGTAAGCTGGAACCTCTACAGGGGGGCTAGGGTTCTAGCAAATGATTGTCAAAGTCTGGGGGCAGAAAATGTTTCACCCAGGGGTGCCAGGTTTTGAGGTTTCGGGAAGTTCGGTCCAAAATAGTAGCTTCAATTTTGCTATGAATCATAGCTTGAGTGACTCTATTTTTCACTTTGGTTATATTTAACTTAGTGGTTTTCCAGGCTCTAGCTATCGTAGTAAGTTGAAGGAGGAGACAAAGTTGGACCTTTTTGTACAGTTCACTGTAACATGATTTGATAGTGTTAAGGTTGGGTCAGGGTCTAGGGCAATCCGAAGCAATGTGGAGGCCATGCGGAATATTTTTACCCAAAATTGTTGCACGGCCACCAGATATGGACATGGATATGGATGTGTGCCTCTCTCTCCGCAGCCTCGAAAACATATGGGAGGTTAACTTGGCAAAAATTTAGATACTTTAGCTGGGACTAGGTACCACCACATGACGACCTTATAATTTTGCCTCCAGCGCAACTATGTTATGAGATGAAGTTTTTGTGTTGGCCCATATACTTGTCCAGTCTTCAGCATCCAATTGAATTGTTAAGTCCTTAGACCACTGATCAGCATAAGAGGGACGCATAGACATCACCAGACGCTGGGTTTCATCCCTGGTGATGCTCTGCCAGGCCTCTACTACAACTGTCTTCAGTCCCTGCTTGTTCTTGGGGCATTTTCCGTTCAGTTGTGTCTTCAGCAAGTGAAATGCATGCTCAATTGCATTCAGGTCAAGTGATTGACTTGGCCATTGCATAACATTCCACTGTGAAGGCTTTTTTAGATGTTGTTTGGCAAACTCTAATCTTAGCTTTTCAATGTGGCCCACCACCAGAAGTATAAGCAGCTTACCAGAGGAATGGCTGTAATCAACAGTCGGCTGTGACCCAGCCGCGGCCTTTAGAGAACCAGGACGAATCCCAAATCCTAGGGCAGTGTTTACACCGGGGCTCCACTCAGCAACTCCACCAATTAGATCATATGTAAATGATAAATAGAGGCAGACATAGCGTAATCCCGCTGGGACATTTATTAAAAAAAGTAAAAACCAGAATACTCACATGGGAGATGAGTTAGACAGGCATATAAAATACAAAGTTGCCGGCCGGCAAACAGATCAGCAAGGACCCTCCTCCAGAGCGTAATGACGTCACCGCATGGGTAGACGTGCGGTGACGTCATTACGCTCTGGAGGAGGGTCCTTGCTGATCTGTTTGCCGGCCGGCAACTTTGTATTTTATATGCCTGTCTAACTCATCTCCCATGTGAGTATTCTGGTTTTTACTTTTTTTAATAAATGTCCCAGCGGGATTACGCTATGTCTGCCTCTATTTATCATTTACATATGATCTAATTGGTGGAGTTGCTGAGTGGAGCCCCGGTGTAAACACTGCCCTAGGATTTGGGATTCGTCCTGGTTCTCTAAAGGCCGCGGCTGGGTCACAGCCGACTGTTGATTACAGCCATTCCTCTGGTAAGCTGCTTATACTTCTGGTGGTGGGCCACATTGAAAAGCCAAGTTCGAGCACAGTGGTGTTTATTATATGTCCATCCTGATTAAAGACCAGCGGAGATTTGTCTTGGAGCCAACCTACTACTTCTCTCATGTCTGAAGGATTGTTTATCTCCACATGACTGATATATGGACTCTTTTTTTGATTGTATCGAGTCCGGGTGACAAGGCGCAGCTCTAAATCTTTGTTTTTGTTGTATTTCCCCTTGTGTTTCGGCACAAGAGCTGCCGCCTCCCCCCTGTATTTTTTAATTTTATGTTCTAATGTTAGTAACTGACCACACCGGTACTAATTGATTATTTAACTGTGACAAGCGCAATTTTTCTCTGTATTAAACTCTAATCTTGCCTTCCTGTTTTTGAGGCCCACCAATGGTTTAAATCTTGTGGTGGACCCTCTGTATTCACTCTGGCTTTGACACACATACACCTATCTCCTGGAGAGTATTCTTCATCTGGCCAACTGTTGTGAATGGTGTTTTCTTCACCAGGGAAATAATTCTTAGGTCATCCGCCACAGTTGTTTTCCATGGTCTTCCAAATCGTTTGGTGTTGTTAAGCTCAACAGTGTGTTCTTTCTTTTAAAGGATGTTCCGAACAGTTGATTTGGCCATACCTAATGTTTTTGCTTTCTCTCTGATGTTTTTTTTTTTTCAGCCTAATGATTGCTTGCTTCACTGATAGTGACATCTCTTTGGATCTTATATTGAGAGTTGACAGCAACAGATTCCAAATGCAAATAGCACACTTGAAATTAACTCTGGACCTTTTAACTGCTGCTTGTAAATGGGATGATGAGGGAATAACACACACCTGGCCATGGAACAGCTGAGGGCCAAGTGTCCCATTACTTTTGGTCCCTTAAAAAGTGGGAGGCACATATACAAACTGTTGTAATTCCTACACCGTTCACCTAATTTGGATGTAAATACCCTCAAATTAAAGCTGAAAGTTAAAGCACATCTTGTCCGTTTCTTTTAAAATCCATTCTGGTGGTGTATAGCGCCAAAAAGATTAGAATTGTGTCGATGTCCCAATATTTATGGACCTGACTGGACATAAATGTTATTTTGGTATAGCGTTGCGCAATTGTCAGTTAAAATAACGCAGGGCCGTATAGCAAAAAAATGCCTGGTCAGGAAGGGGGGTGAACCTTCCTGGGCATGTCTTCTGAAGCAATATGCTGTAAGCTGATGAATGACAGATGTTTGACCACAGTTATGCTGCATACACACAACCGTTTTTTTTTAAGTGTATTTTTGTGCGTGAACTCGAGAGAGAGGAGCCGGACTGCAGGAGTTGGGAGTAGGCAGACCCTCCCCCCGGAGGCAATCGCCATCCTTCTCCATGCCCCTGGTGGCAATGGCGGGTGTGAAGGGGGGCCTCCCACTCACCCCGCCCTACCTGCTCCTCTTGGGAGCCCAACTGGGGCCCAACGGGACCCCAATGGGGCAGAGGGACTCCCCCTATGAGGGAGTGAGGGGGCCTAGCCCACCCAGCCAGCCCCGTAGGTCCTTCGCCTCTCTTTATTTTAAGAGACCGCATGGCCAAAGTGCATGTGTTTTAAACCAATTTCGTGTGCGTGCAAGTGTGGTGTTTTTTTTGTGGGGGGGGGGTGGGCGTACTAAGTACAGGCGTACCTTGCATAGCACACCCACCGGGAGCCGGGCTGAGACCACCAAACTCAATTCACATGTAGCCGAGACCGGGATCCGAACCCTTGGCTGCAGAGGTGAATGGCTTGTCAGCGCAGTGCCAATCACGTTGAGCCACCACAGCTCCCCACACAACCGTTTTTCATGACGAGAATTTTTTTTTTTTTTAAATTAGAACATGCTCTAATTTTCTTGTCGTTTTTCACGTCATGAAAAATGGTCGCGTGTAGGCTTTAACAACGGGGAAAAAACGCACATGCTGAGAAGCAAGTTATGAGATGGGAGCACTTGTTCTGGTAAAACTAGTTTTGTAATGGAGATAGCACATTCGTCACGCTGTAATAGACTGAAAAGCACGAAGACTGAAAAACGCAAATCGTCTCTCACCAAACTTTACTAACACAAAATCAGCAAAAGCAGCACAAAGGGTGGCGCCATCCAAATAGAAATTCCCCTTTATAGTGCCGTTGTACGTCACCGCACTTTGCTCGAGCATTTTTTTTTTTCATGATCCTGTGTATGCAAGGCAGGCTTGACAAGAATCGCATTGAGAAAAACGTTGTTTTTTCCATGACATTAAAAATGGTCGTGTGTACACGGCATAACAGTGGAACTATTTGGCTCAAACCAAATTTAGAATTTCAGGAGAAGAACCTTGTACTAACTGTGAGGTATGATGGTTGGAAATGTTATGGTTTGGGGTTGCTTTTCTGCTCCAGGGCATGGGCAACTTGACTGAGCAGCCACTGATTCAACTGTAAATTCTGCATATGTCAAAGTGTACTTGTACTTGTGTTTGTAAATATAGGTTAACCAGAAATAGATTTTTCAACACAAAAAATATCCACATTTCACTAGTAAATACACTAAGGAATGCCATTGAAATGTGTGTGTGTGGGGGGGGGGGGGGGATTTGAAATGGACAGATCACCCAAGGAACCCCACAAACAACTGAAGAAATATATACACTATATTGCCAAAAGTATTGGGACACCTGCCTTTACACGAACATGAACTTTAATGGCATCCCGGTCTTAGTCCGTAGGGTTCAATATTGAGTTGGCCCACCCTTTGCAGTTTTAACAGCTTCAACTCTTCTGGGAAGACTGTCCACAAAGTTTTAATCCTCAACATGCACAAGGTAAATTGTCCCTTTAAATACACATTGGGGCTGATTTATTATTATCAATGTGCTGCGCCGGTTCATGGCTTAATTAGTACTCCGGATCAATCCTTAATTAGGCGCATGAACCGGGCGCAGCAGCCGCGCAATGAAATTAATATATAAAGCCGCCGCCAAACTCCCTTCAGAAGTCTATAAGAGAAATCAAAAGTGTTCATTTTAAAGGTTCATATGCAAGGTTTGTCCTAAAAAGTCCTGCCCCAGGGGACACGTATCAATGATTTTTTTTTTTTTTTCAAAACAGCCTTTTTTTTTTTCGGGAGCAGTGAAATTGATGATGCTGAAGTGAAACAATAGAAGTGAAATATTCCATTAAATTTCATATGGGGGGGGGGACTGTAAAGTTAGCATGTGAAAAATTGCATGTTTCTTGTGGTTAGAACTGTCCCTGCACAAGATGACATTCTGAAGGAAAAAAAAGAATTTAAAATAACTCACTTGTGGCAATAATGAATTGTCCTTCAGGTCTGGTATAGATATTAAGGGGAACCCCTCCTTAAAAAAAAAATACGTGGGGTTCCCCTCAAATATCCATACAAGGCCCTTCAGGTCTGGTATGGATTTTAAGGGGAACTCCACCCCCCCCCAAAAAAATGGCATGGAGTTCCCCCAAAAATCCACACCAGACCCTTATCCGAGCACATTAACCTGGCCGGGGGGGACAAGAGAGGGGGACAGAGTGCGCCCCCCCTTCCTGAACCGTACCAGGCCACATGCCCTCAACTTGGGGAGGGTGCTTTGGGGTCCCCCCCAAAGCACCTTGTCACCATGTTGATGGGGACAAGGGCCTCATCCCCACAACCTTGGCCGGTGGTTGTGTGGGTCTGCGGGCAGGGGACTTATCGGAATCTGGAAGACCCCTTTAACAAAGGGGACCCCCAGATGCCGACCCTCCCCTGTGTGAACTGGTGTAATGGGGTACATTGTACCTCTACCATTTCACCCCAAAAAAGTGTCAAAAATGTAAAAAATGACAATAGCCGGTTTTTGACAAGTCCTTTATTAATATCTTCTTTCCGCGCTTCTTCTTCTTCCTTCCTTTTCTTTTCTTCTTTCATTCTGTTTTTTTCCTCCATCTTCTTCTTCCTCTGCTTCTTTCTTGGGTCTTCTTGTCTGCATCTTGACCGGCGTATTCTTCCATCATCTTCTTCTTCCGTCGGCCTTCTCGACCCACATCTTCTTCTTCTTCCCCGGACGCTGCGCTTGAAATTGAAGTCCCCGCCGTGTGACGCTCCTGTGACCCCGCCACCCTCTGATGCCACGGGTTAACTCATAAGAAAATCCACGTGTGGTACATGTGCGTCAGAGGGGGGCGCGGTCACAGGAGCGTCACACGGCGGGGAATTCAATTTCAAGCGCAGCGTCCGGAGAAGAAGAAGCCGTGCAAGATGAGGACGAGCTTCCAATTAAAGCTTCTGCTGTGTGACGCTCCTGTGACCCCGCCCCCCTCTGACGCACATGTACCACACATGGCTTCAGAAAGGGGCGGGGTCACAGGAGCGTCACACGGCGGGGACTTCAATTTCAAACGCAGCGTCCTGGGAAGAAGAAGAAGTTGCAGGACGAGAAGGCCGACGGAAGGAGAAGATGATGGAACAAGACGCCAAGATGCGGATGAGAAGACCCAAGAAAAAAGCAGAGGAAGAAGAAGATGATGGAGGAAGAAACCCGAATGAAAAAAGAAGAAGCAGCACGAAAAGAAGATATTAATAAAGGAATTGTCAAAAACCGGCTATTGTCATTTTTTTATTATTTACACTTTTATTGGGGTGAAATGGTTGAGGTACAATGTACCCCATTACCATTTCACACGGGGGGGGGGGCGGGATCTGGGGGTCCCCTTTGTTAAAGGGGTCTTCCAGATTTCGATAAGCCCCCCGCCCGCAGACCCCCACAACCACCGGCCAGGGTTGTGGGGATGAGGCCCTTGTCCCCATCAACATGGGGACAAGGTGCTTTGGGGGGGACCCCAAAGCACCCTCCCCATGTTGAGGGCATGTGGCCTGGTACGGTTCAGGAGAGGGGGGCGCACTCTTTTCTGCGGCTGGCCAGGTTAACATGCTCGGATAAGTGTCTGGTGTGGATTTTTGGGGGGACTTCACGCCATTTTGTTTTTTAAATTTGGGATGGAGTTTCTCTTAAAATCCATACCAGACCTGAAGGGCCTGGTATGGATATTTGGGGGGAACCCCACGTTTTTTTTTTTTTTTTATGAGCAATGACTGTATTCTTTATAGCCATGATTACTTTTAAATGACTTTTTTTTTCACTTCAGAAATGACATTACAGGGACAGTTCTGAGCACGGGAACACATGCACTACTTCACAGGCATGTTATAACCCCCCCCCCGTATGAAATTTAAAGGAATATTTCACTTTTATTGTTTCACTTTAACCACTTCCATACCACACCTATTCTTGCACTTCTCTTCTTCATGTAAACATTTTATATTTTGTTCCTGCAAAATTATTTAGGACCCCCAAACATTATATATATTTTATTAGCAGACACCCTAGGGAATTAAGTGGTGGTCATTTTTTATTTCCAACGGTATTTGCGCAATCATTTTTCAAACGCCTTTTTTTTTTGCCAAAAAAAAAACGGTTTCATGAATTAAAAAAATAACAAAGCAGTAAAGTTAGCCCAATTTTTAGGGATAACGTGAAAGATGATGTTACACCGAGTAAATAGATGCCTAACTTGTCACGCTTTTATATTGCGCACACTCATGGAATGGCGCCAAACTTCGGGACTTAAAAATCTCCATAGGCGACGCTTGAACTTTTTTTTCAGGTTACCAGTTTCGAGTTACAGAGGAGGTCTAGTGCTAAAATTATTGCTCTCGCTCTAACGCACATGTCAATACCTCACGTGTGGTTTGAACAACGTTTACATATGTGGGTGGGACTTGCATGCGTGTTCGCTTCTGAGTGTGAGCTACTAGGGACAGGGGCGTTTTAACTTTTTATTTATTTTTTGTTCTTTTTTTAACGTAATATTTTTATTTTTGCACTTTTGTGTCCCTTTGTTTTGTTTTATTACTTTTATTTCTATTACAAGGAATGTAAACATCCCTTGTAATAGGACTAGTGCGTGACAGGTCATCTTTATGGAGAGAGGCGGGGTCAATAAGACCCCACCTCTGTCCTCCAGGTTGGAAAGCATGAGATCGGAAAAAAACACTGATCTCATGCTTTCAGCCGCAATCATGTTCATTCAGCACAGTGGTGTAGTGTTTAGCACTTTCACCTAGCGGCAAAAAGAGTCGCTGGTTCGAATCCCTCCCGTGACACCATCTGCCTGGAGTTTGCATGTTCTCCCTGTGCCTGCGTGGGTTTTCTCCCACAATCTAAAAACATGCTGTAAATCGAATCCTTTCTAAATAAGCCCTAATATGCAGTAGTATATTTAGGTTTTGTGCTGCCCTAGGCCTGACTAAACTTCTGCACCTCCTAATAGAAAAATGACCCACCCTTCCTGTCAAGGCCACACCCTGTTTTTTTTATGACCCGCCCAGAAATTTTCAGGAGGGACACACACACACACTAGTTCTGGGGGGGCACTGGATTCCCTTAATTTGTATAGTTTTTCTCTCACTTCCTTTTTGGCTATGGGGCAGGAAGAGAAGGCAAATCTCCCCAATTGGACAGGGATGGTACAAAATAAACTGACAGGGCCTATAACCCTCCCTCACTCTATCCAAAATGAAAGGAAAAATAAAAGCGTTGATTATAGTTCTAGTTTAAGCACAAATTTCTGATAATTTTATTGAGAGGACTAAGAAAATATAACCATGCCAATAAGCCAGGATACAGCATTGCTAATATGTATGAATGTGTGTTAGGGACCCCCACAAACACCACCCAATGTTAAATAAACAATTTTCTTAATTTGCAAATAAGTATCATCTGCTCATTTTTTGGGGATGTCTGCACCCCTGATAGGGTGAAGACACCTCACAAATGTTGTCACTTTCTACTTCAACTTCATTCACTTCCTGTCACATAGCCAAACAGGAAGTGAGGGTAAAACCGTACTAATGAAAAAAGGTGGGGACTAATGCGCAATACCAAATAATAAACTAATAAATTAAATTAAATAAAACTAAAGCAGCAGCCACCAAATAAGGTGCTCACACACAACAGAAATGAAAAATAGGGGGTGTGATGGCGCTTGCTACACACAGTGATGTGTGATGATGTGTAATGCAAAACACATAAATGATAATGATATAGCTAAGGTAAACAATATGCATAGATAATACCAAAATATGCAAAATGACAGTGCAAAGGTGCTAAGTGATTCAAAGGTGCACAAAAAATGCAAATAAATAGTCCATAAACAATCAAGGTGCGAATGTGCTTAAAGTCCAATAAATAAGCATAAAAAATAAAAAGAAAAGTGCAATGTGCTTCATAAAGTCCAAAACTGCTGTTTGAAGAATCCACAAGTGCAACAAGTGCCTGCAATCCACCACACAAATAACCAGTGCAGCTGTGCAAACAAAGCCTCAGTGAGAAAGTAAATGCAAGCCCCTCACCTTTAAGAGGCTATAATGAGCCTTATAAGGAACCACTGGCTGGTAGCTATGGCAGATTCCACTACGGATCAGCGTCCCACAATAGGCTTCTCTCCTTACTGCAGGTATCAAAAGTCACGCTCACACACGTCCCGCGGTCCAGCGATACTCTGTATGCATTGTCATCTTTCAAGTCTCATATCCTGCGAATGGAGGGGAGAGTCCAGCAGCAAACTGCAACACTGTGTCCTCCGGCGCCTCTCGTCCCATCGCTGCTGCTAGACGGCCGTCCAGTCACATCGAGCCGCACACAGTCACACATAGATGGAAGCTGGTCATTTTGCTGTGTACACCCCAAATTATTAGGGATTTTGGACTTTGGGGTCCATTTACTAAAGGCAAATCCACATTGCACTACAAGTGGACAAGCAAGGAATAAAAAAAATGTTTCTACAGGATTTGATGTTAAAACCATCAGTGCTTCCCCTCTGATTTTCAGCGACTGCGCTTCTACTGCAGAGTGGCTTTGCCTTTGCCTAACTAATCATTTGGGGTGTACACAGCAGTGCAATTTGCTTAATGGGGACACTAGTTAGATTGACCTGTCTGTCCCCAAGAAAAGGGTTTTAACCTCACTTCCTGTTCAGCTGTGTGACAGGAAGTGAAGCCAATTTTAAGAAAAGGGACACAAAGCCCAACCCAAAAAACACAAGCAGGGGTTCTAAAACTCACTTGGCTTCCCTCAAACACCCACAATTAGAATAGGATTGTCTTGCGCTAGATTTAAGCACAGTGCTGTAAATCAGCACTTCAAGCCTGTCCACCAATACAAAACCACCCCCCCCCCCACAACAGGTCATGTTTGCAGGTTTTCCTTCATCTTGCACATGCGCATGACAGCAATTCTTGATAAGATAAATCCACAAATATGTCCTGTCGGGGGTACTTGAGGACTGAGGCTGTGAACCACTGCAGTAAAAAGGAAACAATACTTACCGCTCTGTATTTTTCCTTTCCTGGTGAATAAACATGGCATCAAACATTTCATGCATAAACACCAGGAAAGAAGCTTCGAGACAAATCACAACTGATTTGTTAGGCCAAACCTATTTCAGCTGCAGCTGTCAAAATCTGTAGCATGAAAAAGTAACAAAAAACAAACTTCAACATTTGAAAGTAATTTTATTGGTCAACAAAACAAGGAAAGCAAAAAAAAAAAAAAAACACACAAAATAAATAAATATTAAAAATAAACATAGGTTCATTTGAGACAGTAAACAGCATATGGTTTATGCTTTGGAAATAACAGAATAGACCCACAGACATGGGATTGAAACATTAGTCACAACATCTTGAGAAATATTTAGCAAAATAATGCAGCTCAAATACATCAAAGTGAACACCATAACAAAAAAAAACATACATTGCCAAAAAAAAAAAACCTTGATCAAAAACATATCTGTTTAGCAAAGACATTCTTGCCAGCATAGGCTTGTGTGCTAATGATGTAATTGAAAACACATGGACAAAATTCAGTCTCTGCTTTGGGTGAACTTGTAAGTGGTTACACCTGTTAAGGATGTCCTTAAATTACTAACCCAAAAAACACGCTCTATGAGCATGCTCAGAGACATCCAAGTGATGTTCACACACAAAAATTCTAAGTCCCTGGGCATGCTCAGTTCACCAGAAATGCAGAGGCAGCAACATAAACAAAGCTGCAATCGCGGCTGAAAGCATGAGATCTGTGTTTTTTTCCCCGATCGCATGCTTTCCAGCCTGAAGAACAAATGTGAGGTCTTATTGAACTATTACGTAAAAAAAAAAAAATAATAATAATTAAAACAACCCTGTCCCTAGTAGCTCACACTCAGAAGCGAACACGCATGTAAGTCCCACCCACATATGTAAACGCCGTTCAAACCACACATGTGAGGTATTGACGCGTGCATTAGAGCGAGAGCAATACTTTTAGCACTAGACCTCCTCTGTAACTCTAAACTGGTAACCTGTAAAAAAAAAAAAAAAACAAGCGTCACCTATGGAGATTTTAAAGGCCTGAAGTTTGGCGCCATTCCATGAGTGTGTGCAATATTAAAGCGTGACAAGTTAGGTATCTATTTACTCCAGGGGTCGACAATATTCGGGTGCCAGGTCGCAATTGTGACCTGGCGCCCACGGCAGCTGGTAATTGAGGCCACGGCTATGCGGCCTACAAGTCTGCAAAGCCGCAGCCTCAATTACCGGCCGTAGCGGGCCTCCTGCGATCGCACGGCCGGGGAGTTGGGGGAGCACAGAGGCACAGGATCCTGTGTCTCCAAGCGCCCCCGCCGCGCGATCTCGATGGCCGGTAATTGAGGCTGCGGCTTTGTGGCCTTGTGAAGTCCCAAGCTCCTACTTCTGTGATCTGGCACCATCTCGTGGTGCCCGTTGGCATTACACGTTAAACAGCAATTCTAATGTCATATTTCACTATTTTCACTGCCATCTCCTTCCCTCTAATTAGAACCCCCAAACGTTATATATATTTTTTATTCTAACACCCTAGAGAATAAAATGGCGATCGTTGCAATACTTTGTGTCACGCTGTATTTGCGCAGCGGTCTTACAAGCGCACTTTTTTGGGAAAAAAAGAAAATAATTAAAAAAATAAAACAGTAAAATTATCCACATTTTTTATATTGTGAAAAATAATGTTACAGCGAGAAATTATGGATCAGGCTGAAAAAACCCAGCAACGAGACCAACACCCAAAAACAACAGAGGAAGAAATGAATAAACTTCTGGCACCCCCCACAAAACAAGATATGTTAGAGATGATGGCAAGTTTAGAAGGAATGATTAAAAAAGAACTAGGCGCTACACGAATGGACATTCAAAATGTATTACATAGAGTGGAAGAATCCGAAGCCCATATAGAAGATCATAAAAGCGCGATCCTGGAATTACAAGAAAGGGCAGACTCAGATTGGGTAGAAATGAGGGATATTAGATATAGATTAGAAGATCAAGAGAACCGCAATAGGCGCAACAATTTGAGGATACACGGACTCCCAGAGTCAGTGTGGAATAGTAACCTAGAGACAACATTATGTGAACTGTTTAATGAAACGTTGAAGAGTGAAGTGCCAACTCCCTCATCATTTGAAAGAGTACATAGAATACAGAGAATAACAACATCACCCGCAGAATCAGCAAGAGATGTAATAGCAAGGTTTTCAAATTTTAAAATTAAACAACAAGTTACACGTGGACTGAGGAACTCCACGTCGATTAAATATGGGGAAGCTGAAATTCTAATCTTTACAGATCTAGCACAAGAAACCCTGGCCAGGAGGAGAGCTTTGAAGCCCCTGCTAAAACTATTACAGGAGAAGAAGATTACCTATGGATGGGGGTTCCCAGCTTGCCTGATAGCTAAAAATCAAGGAATATCGGCTACCCTGTGATTTCCAGAGGACCTGAAAGGTTTCTGTAATAAATTAGACGTACCAATGCCACAGATAGAAAACTGGGAGAAGAAGCCGCCAGAATGGAAGAAATTGAAGGAACAACCCTGGAAAAAAGTCTAAGATTCAAATTTAGATTCAAATTTAGATTCAAATTTAGATTCAAACTTAGAACAAGGAGCAGCAAACAAAACTAAACTACATTAAATATATTAAGTAAACAAGCATAATAGGTAGCGGGGCGGGAGAAGATGGGTGGGAATGAAAGTGGTTGCTCGGGGGGGGGGGGGGGGAACACAGGTGGGCAATGCCTCTCCGGTCGACCGTGACTATCTCTGTAGTAGAGATGAGATGCGGACGAGTGCGAGGGCATATTAGGCCCCCTAGGAAGTGCCCCACATGGTTGGACGTCATACACCTAGACGGTAGCCAGTTGGGCCACAACATTGATTTTCAATGTAACGAGGGAGGGGAAAGGGGAGGGGGGGTGAGTAAGGGGGTGAGATTGTTTTGTAATTGTTGTAATTGGTATGTTATTTTATTTTGTATTTCTGGTTTGGACAGATCCTAGAATATTAGAATTGACCTCGGTACCTAAGATAAAAATAAGTCAACTTATCAAACCATATTTGTATCAGGAATGCCTCTATTAAGGATAGTTACATATAATGTTAGAGGTCTAAACAGCCCAGGGAAACGCCATAAAATATTGTGGGAATTGAAAGATCTGACAGCAAATATAGTTTTTCTACAAGAGACTCATTTTAAATATTCATCTAGGGTGGGGCTGAACTCTAAAGAATTCCCACTGTGGTTCTATGGGTATTCCACAAATAAGAGATCAAAGGGTGTAGCGGTTGGCTTTGATAGGAATACACCATTTACTTTAAAAGAAATAGAATCGGACCCTGAGGGAAGATATCTATTTGTAAAGGGATATTTATTTAATAAAGAATATACACTAGTAAATATATATTGCCCAAATGTCTACCCCAGTCGATTTTTAAAAAACGTATTAAATAAATTGGAACATTTTAGAGAAGGGGAAGTAATTATGGGAGGAGATTTAAATTTTGTTTTTGACCCGAATTTGGATACACAGCCTGTCTCCTTCCGGTCAGAAGGAAAATATTTGAGAAGTGTTAAACAAAAACTGTATGAGCAACATCTTGTGGAGGCATGGAGAGTGCTGCACCCTAAGGGGAGAGACTTTACATACTATTCTCAAGTACACTCCTCGTATTCAAGGATTGACTATGTCTTCTTGGACCATAAGCTTTTGGAGGGCCTAGTAAGGGCAGAGGTGAAGTCAATCACCCTCTCGGATCATGCCCCGGTTGTGGTCAGCTTAGAACTCAAGGATATACCGGAGAGACATAGATCCTGGAGGCTGGACGAATCACTCCTGCATGATCAGGTTATAGTGGAAAATCTATAAAAGGATTTATCTCTCTTCTTTTTAGAGAATAATGTAGAGAACATCGCACCAACTGTCCTATGGGAAGTTTTCATAAGGGGAAGACTGATTGCAGAAGGTGCTAAGAGGAAAAAGATCTGGATAGCAAAAAAGCAATTATTGCTACAGGAAATCCAGGAGTTGGAGCAGATACACAAAAGAGCAAATGATAAAGAGATATTAATAGAACTAACGAAAAAGCGAGAAGACTTAAGAGATACATTGGAACAAGAAACTAAGCGAGTCTTTATAAGAAGGGCTAGAAAGCAATATAGATTTGGCAACAAATCAGGGAAAATGCTGGCGGAACAAATAAAAACGAAAAGGAACCTGAATTATATAGCAAAAAAAAAAAATTGAGCTGGAGAGATGAAATATTCTACCAGTGATATTATTAAAATATTTATGAAGTATTACCAAGCATTATATAAGGTAAATGACCTGCAGGATCCCAAAGAATTGCAAGATAGAAAAGATAAGATAAGAGGATATCTGGAACAAATAAAATTACCTGTAATTTCAGAGGATAACTCAAGAAGATTGGATAAGGAAATCACAAAAGAGGAGATAGAGTAGGCCATCAAAAACAGCAAATCTGGGAAAAACCCTGGCCCAGATGGCTATACTTCTTTATATTTTAAGAAATGTATAGGAATTCTGTCGCCTTATTATCATTTATACATGAATTCAATAGGCAAGGGCTTTGAGTTACGAGGAGAAGCCTTAGGTGCCTATATATCTCTTCTGGCAAAAGAGGCAAAAGACCCTTCTGTATGCTCCAGTTTCAGGCCAATATCCTTAATTAATGAAGACATGAAAATTTATGCGAGGATACTAGGGGTGCGCATCTTCACTCGCCACACGATTCGATTCGATTACGATTATCATGTCAGCGATTCGATTCGATTCCGCGATGCATCACGATTAGAAAGATGGAGGAGTCTGGAGATAGGGAAGAAGGAATCCATTAATAGGAAAAAAAGGATGGAGTAGTCTGGAGATGGGAACTAAAGGATGGAAGAGTCCAGGGATAGAACTGAAGGATGGTGAAATCCATGGAGAGAGAAGAATGGAAGAATCCGGGGATAGGGAAATAGGAATCCATGAATAAGGAAAAAAAGGATGGAAGAATCAGAGGATAGGAAGGGAAGGCTGGAAGAGTCCAAGAATATTATTAGATGGAAGAGTCTGGGGGGTGATAGGAACTGAAGAATGGAGGGGTCGGTCCAGAAATAATTTTGTTTTAATAGAATTATTGTTTAGGGTGGGGGTTGGAGCCTGTGTGAATGGAGGCGAGTTGGGTGAGGGCTATGCGGTGGCCATTGGTTTGAATGGGGAGGTGGAAGAGGAATGGGCTGGGAGCCATATCCATTTGATGTGTAGTTTGAGTGATCATGAGTAGTTTGAGACATATATAAAAGGTGGGGGGGGGGGCCCGAGTTGGGTGAAAGATAGTGGGAACTGCGGGGGTAGGAAGGGGCTGTGAAGGACATTAGGCAGTTTGACAGCCAGCTGGGGAACATGCTGTCATATCTGCATTAAAAACAAAATAAAGTGGGCGCTGTATAATTAGTTGGCAGCTAGCACAAGGTAGTGAATATACAACTTTAAATAGACCATAAAACAAAAAAAAGTGTGCAGTGCTTTGCAATGATAAATGTACAAAAGAGTCTTATTAAGTAGTGAACAAATATAGTCCTGATATAATTATATATAACTCTGATCTGATTGAAAGCAATCTTCTGTGTATTCAAAGTACTTCCAGTGCTGTGTGTGCTCTGCTGTGTTTAAGTCATTCACCAGAAATCAGGAATGACTTAAACACAGCAGAGCACACACAGCACTGGAATTACTTTGAATACACAGAAGATTTCTTTCAATCAGATCAGATTTATATATAAATATGTCAGGACTATATTTGTTCACTACTTAATAAGACTCTTTTGTACATTTATCATTGCAAAGCACTGCACACCTTTTTGTATGCAGTCTGGCACTTACCTTACCATGTCAGTCCTCTCAGTGTCCTCCCCACGGCCCCCTCACCTGGCTCTACCGCTCTTCTGGCTCTCCTCCAGCTCCGCTTCATCCTCCTCCATCACACCTCCTGCTGGATATGCTGCGGCCGCCCTGAATCATTCCGGGACCTAAAGCAGTGATGGCTCCATGGCTCAGCAAAGCTCCGTGCTCCATAAGCCCGCCGCCGCCACTGCCACTCTTATCAGCAGCAGGGACAGCTCCAGCCACCTCAAACTCTGGCCACAGCACTCCATGTTCCCGCCAACCTGTACAGCACACAGCGTGGGCTCCTCACTTCCGCCTTACGCTGCCTGGAATGTGGAATCACGTGCTATTGGCTATTGCTATTGGCTGATGAGGGGAGAGGGAAGGGGATTGGTAGAAGGCCTCCTCTCCTCGCAGCACAAGGGGATAATGTCAGCGGGAGGCGGGAAAAACGGCACATAACCCTCGGCTCCACTCAGATGCACGGCGCGAGGATGACGTCATCCATAATCGATTTCTTAAAGTGACAGCATCGAAATCGCATCGTGGCCCATCTAATCCGATGCATCGATGCAACGATTAAATTCAACACCCCTAGAGGATACTGGCAGAGAGACTAAAGCCCCTTATGCCAGAGCTTATAGGCGAAGATCAAGCAGGTTTTGTTCCGGGAAGGGAAACGAGAGATAATATCTTAAAAACAGTCATGTTAATTCATGAAGCAAAGAAAAGTAAAAACCCAGCCCTGTTTTTATCTGTCGATGCCGAAAAGGCATTCGACAGGCTGGACTGGGACTTTATGATTTAGACATTATATAAATTTGGTATAGGACCCTGTATGATAAAATGGATAGAAGCCCTATATTCCACACCCACAGCCCAAATCATGGTTAATGGAACTCTCTCAGAAAAAATTAGGTTATTCAATGGAACTCGCCAGGGATGCCCACTGGAGACTTTTTTAAACAATAGATTTTTATTGAGAATTATACATAACAATGCTATAGAATGTAATGCAATTCAGTACAGTGCAATATTACGTAGTACAACACAATGCCATTGGAGCAATGCGGACGCTCAATACATCATAGTAGTAAGTGAAACAAGGTAATGCAAGAACAATCATGACGGTGGAAACATCGTAACCATATATCAACAAGTTGCGACATCCATTTATCTCTAACAGGATAGTCATTACAACAGTAGCTTTCATGTGGCATCAAGGGTAGTCCAAGGTATCATTAAGAAGTGAGTTTAAGGAGAGGTCCACCTCTAGCTCCAGACACCCCCGTTTGGGTTCAAGACTGTGTACTGAGCTTCGAGATGAACTTCCCTCAGGTCTCGAAAGGTGCTTCAAAAGACTCATGGCAAAGTAATTGGATTACTGTTATATTTGTCATACCAGGAAGACCACAAGAGCCATTTTTTGGTAGCATCATCTCTGTGTTTATCCCTGAATGCTAGTACTCTCTCATATGTACAGTGCAGGTGGGTAGTCTGAATAACATCGCCTACCGTGGGGGGTAAGGGATTTTTCCATTTTCTAGTAATGTTAAGCCTAGCGGACAACAGAATATGCAGGACAGTATGTCTGGCTTGGGGCGGGATTTGGTCCAGGTCGAGGGACAAGAGTGCTAGTCCAGGTTGGGGGGTGATAGCGAAGTGGGAAGTGACAGAGATCACTTGGAAAATTGATATCCAGAACTTGGATAGTCTAGGGCAACTCCATAAGGTATGTAATAGGGTCCCCCGGTATCCACAATTCCTCCAGCACCTATCGTCCTTCGTGGCGCCGAATTTGGATAATCTATCAGGGGTTAGGTACCATCTCTGTGATATTTTGGTGGAGAGTTCCCAGAGGGTAGAGCAGCTGGTGACTTTAAATGTGGCTGAGCAGGCTTTGGCCCATTGTTGGGTGGTATAAGAGCTGTCTAAATCTTTTTCCCACTGAAGTAGGGCGGGTGTTTTTGAAAAGGTGGTCTTCTGTTGGAGTACATTATAGAAGAGCGAAATGCCCTTTTGGTGGGGAGCGGGGTTTTTAAGAAAAGACCAAGCGGACAGAGGTATGCTACGATCCCAGGAGATGTCGTGTTCTAATATATAGATATAGGTCAGAGTTGGGCAATTTGAATTCTTTCTGTAAATCGGGGAACGACTTAGCCTTACCGTTGGTAAATAGGTCGTTGATATGTAATATGCCCCTTGCACGCCAGTCTTTGTAGGACGTGGTGACCATATTATATTGCAGAGTTTCTATTGGTATTCTCAAAGGGGTGTTATCGGGGTATCCGCGGCAGATATGAACAAAATTGTTCCATGCGCGGATAGTGGCAGACATAGTGGGGGAGACAAAGGAGGGGAGTTTAGTTTTGACTGTGGTAGAGAGCAGCCAGGAGGCTAGAGAGGGATGAGGGAGGAGAGCTGATTCCAACCGACCCCACGGAGTTTGTGGTGTAGGCAAGAACCAGTCTCTGGTTTGGGTAAGGACCGAGGACAGGTAATAGTGATGAAAGTCCACATATCCCGTGCCCCCTGCCTTGCGGTGCTTGATAAGGGTAAAGTGTGCACATCTAGCCCTCTTTCCTTGCCATACGTATGAAGACAAGATAGACTGGAAGTATTGGGATGGAATAGTGATCGGTAGGGTCCTGAAAAGATATAGGAGTTAGGGCAGGTGGAGCATTTTGAAGGCTGCTAAGCGGCCCGTCCAGGATAGTTCCTGAAGCGCCAATTTGTGTAGGTCGGATTGGAGCTTAGTACGAAAGGAAATATAATTGTGGCGGAATAGATGATCAGTGGATTTCGTTAATTGGATGCCAAGGTAAGTAATGCTATGTTCTGCCCATGAGTACGGGTAAAGTTGTTGCAGTACAAGGCTAGAGGGAGTGTTGACTCCTAGATTTAAGACATGGCATTTAGCTTCGTTGACTTTGTAGTAAGATACTTTACTAAAACAAGCCAACGTCTCTTGGACCGCAGGGAGTGAAGAGGAAGGGGCGGACAGCATGAGTATGACGTCATCAGCAAACAAGCTGATTTTGTGCTCTTGCCTTTCCACCGATATGCCAGATATGCGTGGGTTTGTTCGGATACTTTGGGCTAGTGTTTCCATTAACAGGTTAAAGATCAGGGGGGAAAGGGGACAACCCTGTCTGGTCCCATTTGTAATAGTAAAAGGAGATGACAGCGTGTCGGCAGAGAGCACCCTGGCCGAGGGGTTGGAGTATAGTGCCATGATTGCTTTATGGATATGGCCTGTGAAGCCGAACTTAGCAAGAACTGAAGACAGGAACCCCCAATGCACCCTGTCAAACGCTTTTTCTGCGTCAAGGGACAGGAGTACAGAGGGGGTTCCAGAAGCTCCGGCCATATGGATGACATTTATCATTCGCCTTGTGGCGTCCGATGCCTGCCGACCTTTAGTAAATCCCGATTGGTCTGTGTGGATAAGAGTGGGGAGGATGGCGTTCATTCTGTTAGCTATCAATTTGGCATATCATTTCGTGTCCACATTGAGGAGGGAAATGGGGTGAAAGTTTTGAGGCGAGGTCGGTTCTTTGCCCGGCTTGGGGAGAGTCACTACGATCGCAGACAACATGTCAGGGGGGAAAGATGAGGATGTCGCTGCCAAATTAAAAACTTCACAGAGGGTGGGAGTTATGATATGGTGGAACCTTTTGTAATATTCCCCTGTAAATCCGTCGGGTCCTGGTGATTTGGTATTAGGTAGATTGTTGATTGCAATTTCTAGTTCCTTGGCTGTGAAGGGGGCGTTAAGGACTGCTAATTGGGCGGTCGATAGCGAAGGAAGGCTGAGTCGGTCCAGGAAAGTCGTTATGTCCTGCGGGGAAGGATGGGTGGCGGTTTTGTCATTCTTTAGGTTATACAAGTCTGCATAGTATTCGCTAAATGCATTTGAAATATCGTGGGGTTTCAACAATTTCTCTTTAGTGTGGGGGTGGTAAATGTATGGGATTTTTGATTTAACTCTATGGCCTCGTATTTTCAAGGCCAACATCCTGCCTGCTCTATTTCCTGTTGTGTAGAACGTGGCCCTAACTTTTTTGCAAGCCTTCTCAAATGATTCTAAAAGTAGTGATCGCAGCTCGTGTCTAAGGGAAAAGATTTTAGCCTGTAGAGAGGGGGAAGGCTGAGCCTTGTTTTGGGAGTCAGCAAGCTCAATGTCTGCCGTTAGTTGGTCTATTTTCAGCGTTCTATTCCTTTTTGCCCTGGCCCCTAGTTGTATAAACACTCCTCTGAGTACCGCCTTGTGTGCAGCCCATACCACCACCGGATCCGATACTGATTGGGAGTTTAGGGAAAAGTATTCCTCCAGGCGCTGCTGTATTAGATCGGCCGTATTTGGGTCTCGGATGAGGGAATTGTTAGCTCTCCAGAGATAGGAATTCGTTGGAGAGGACCCGGAATCAATAGTGATACTGATAGGAGCATGGTCTGACCAGGTGGTGGGGTGGATCTTTGAGGCAGAGATTCTTTGGAGCAGTGACCTATCAGACAGAAACAGATCTATTCGTGAGTAGGTGTTGTGGCGCGGGGAGAGGAAGGTATAATCCTTTTCGCTCGCGTGACAACACCTCCACACATCAAACAATTCGTTTGACGAGATAAAGTTTTTCAATGGGGATGCGTGTTTTTTGGGACCTGCAGTGGAGTCCATAACCTGGTCTGGGACAAGGTTAAAGCCTCCACACATTAGGAGATGACCTTTTTGGGAGCTTTTAACCTTCTTCATAACAGACTTAAGAAATGATATTTGGCGTTCATTGGGTGCATACAGTGAAACCAAGGTATATTGAACATTGTTAATTAAACAAATTAAAATAACAAAACGACCCTCTGGGTCAAGTATACTATCTTGCAGTTGAAAAGAGATTGTGTCCCGGATAGCAATTAACACTCCCCTGTTTCTTCGTATAGGAAGATGTAAAAACATGGGGGAATTGACGGTGTTGGCAGCGGGGGGGCGATTGATGCATCAGGTGGGTCTCCTGGATGCACAGAATATCGCAGTTAAGCGATGAGGCTGATTTCCACATGGAGGAACGTTTGACTGGATGATTCAGTCCTTTTGCGTTCAGCGACAGTATGGAAAATGACATAGTGTCCAGATAAGGGATCGAAGTACAAGAATGAAGACTTACAGTTATCAGAAGATGGGTAGACGACTCTTAGACTCCTGTTCAAGCTGATGTGGATGAGGTTCCTGTGGGAAAGTGCTCCAAGGCCAAAAGACAATTGGGAGCTACAAAACAATCAAACAAAAAGAAAAAAATACAAGATCAAAAGGAAAAAAAAAAAATCAGTACAATAAGCAGAGTGGACAAAGCCTTATTGCTGAGCAATTGGGGGACAAAGTTTTGGCTCAAAACAAGGAACAGAGAGAAACAGTGAACAATGAACAAAAATAAGAGCAGCATACAGGCTGCTAGCCGGAACGGACTTAGTAGCATACAAAAAACATGTGCAGGAGGTCATCTATGGTGACTTAGTGCATCTTGGTAGCAGGTTGTTCCGCACGGCGGGGGCTCTTGTGGGATGAAGAGGATTTCTCCAATGCATTAGGATAGGCTTTTGGTAGCTCCGGAATGATGCCCCAGGATAGAAGTAGCTTTGCGCCTCCCTCAGCAGTGGAGATAGTGTGCGGGATTCCATTGTGTGTTACCAGGATGGTAGCGGGATGGCGCCACTTGTAGACTATTTTGTGATTTGTAAGGGCCTTGGTCACTGAGCTTAACTGTCTCCTCAACTGTAGTGTATGTTGGGAGAGATCAGCGTACATTTGGATGTCAGCATAAGGAGCAGGTAGGGTGCGGAGTGCTCTGGCTTTAGTTAGGATCTGTTCTTTTGCTTGGTAGAAATGGATACGGAGGAGCACATCTCTCGGGACCGTGTCCGCTAGGTGACGCGGTTTGGGGATCCTGTGGATGCGATCCACCGTTAGCTCAATGGGGGACAGCTCAGGCAGCAGGGTGGAAAATAGGGTGCACGCGTATGTGCGGAGATCTGCAGGGAGGACAGTTTCTGGAACACCCCTAAGCTTGATATTATTGCGTCTGGACCTGTCCTCGAGGTCCGCTAATTTAGCTTTGATCCAGTCATTATCTTCCTTCTGAGCCAAACATTCATCCACAAGATCATTAACAGTGTCTGTGCATTCCTCCATTTTTTCCTCCATATATGATACTCTGTTGCCCATCTGCTGCATGCCATTAGAGAATTTGTGCATCAAGGAGGACAGGTTAGACATCAGTGAGGATTGCAATAACAACAGCATGTCCTTCATGGTCGAGTCCAAAACTGGCTGCCCTGTTGTGGGGAAAGCCGCAATGGAGGACTGCAATGAGGAAATGGTGTCAGGGCTGTGAAGCATGGTACTCACATTGCCAGGCTGCTGTGATGTGTCCAGGCGCATCCGCGCCTTTGCAGGGCTCCTAGTGCCGTGGGATAGTGGAGGAGATCCATCGTGGTGCGGGGGTGACATTCCCCCTGCTGTGTCTGCCTGATCGCTGTCAGGGAGATCCGTGTAGGCCGCAGGCATCCGTCCCGTCTCTCCGTCGGCGCCATCTTTAGCCAGGCCCCGCCGAGCGGGCTGAAACGAGAAGGCTGTAAGCTTCTGGAGGTAACGTTCCTCCTTCCGTTTGCGGGACATTGGTTCCCCGGGTTCCTCTCACGTCTCAGACGGCGGATTGTGCAGTCGGTAGGGTGGTATATCTGCTGGGAATTCGTCGCTGTTTGTCCGGCTAGCTGGAGCTCCGGTTCTAAGCCTCCATTCTCCTCGCGCGCAAGCCACGCCCCCACTGGAGCCTTTTTTAATAGCCATTAGAGTAAACCAGGAAATTACGGGTATAGAAGCAGAAGGACAAGAACATAAAATATCCGCCTTTGCGGATGACATCATGTTACATATAACAAACCCTATACAAAGTCTTCCAAAAATTATGGAAGAACTGGGAAAATATGGCTAGGTTTCAAATTTAAAAATAAATATGGAAAAAACAGAAATTTCTTTCTCGTACATCACGGGACACAGAGCGGCATATTCATTACTATATGGGTTATATGGAGTACCTTCAGGTGTGGACACTGGCAATCTCAAACAAACAGGAAGTCCCTCCCTATATAACCCCCTCCCCTAGAGGGAGTCCCTCAGTTTTTTTGCCAGTGTCTTAGGTGTTGGTCACGGAATAGCTTTGCTCCACATCCTTGGGATTAAGGGCGGGCTAACCGGATCTGTCCAAGGAGCCTCAGTGCCAAAGTGGACAGTACCCGGGCCCCAAACCGTGGGGTTTTGCCTATAATGCTCCTCTTTGGAGGGCTGGACCCTGGGCCCAGGACTTGGAGTTTGTAAAAACCATAAGTTCCTGTTTGCCAGGGTGCTATATAGGTCCAGGACAGTGGGTACCTTCATAGGACCCCAGGGCCTGAAGGTCTACTACGCTACCCACGGAGATGGGAGAAGATTGGACTGTTTTGCAAAACGTCCTGCTGCATGGAGCAGGTAAGTGGGGAGCCTGCGGGACTTGGTTCGACAGCAGGCTCTCCAGGGGGATCTTAAGGGGGGGTAGCCTGAGTATGCTCTGCATTGGCACCATGGTCACTATGTCTGATAGACAGGATGCCCTGAAATGTTTCCCCCCATAACTTGATCCCCCTACCTATCTATGTATGTTTGCTAGCTACCTGCTGCTCGCTGGTTGAAGATCTTTTAAAAAAAAAAAAAAAAAAAAAAGATCTGTCTCTAGGCTAAAGGGACTCCTTAGGGGCCTGTGTTAGCCTTACCTTGCCGGGATTCAAATCTGCCGCCTGATGCGTCCTCCAACCTGCATTCCTGGGCTCCAGAGTGCGTCTCCTCCTGGGCTCTCCTCCCCCGACAGTCGCGCGCGCGCACGGGCGCATGCATATAGAAAATTTTCGCGCCGTTCGGGAGGGGGGGAGGGGCGGGAGTGTGACTGCAGTGTAGAGTGGGCGCGCCTTTAATTGCTGTTATACACAGCAGGCGCGTTCTTAGCTCAGCTCAGTTCAGAGCTGAGCTGGAGAGAGAGAGGACGTAGAGCTGGCAGCACAGTGACTCCCGGTGGCGAGAAGGGGTACTACATACTGGAGTCAGCTCCAATACTTTTTGTTAAGCCAAAATCCCCTTGGCAACAGGTTGAATGCTGGCAAACATGTTGGGGGTGGGGCTGTATGTGGTGAATAACATATAAAAGAAAAACATACTGAGCCCCACCGGTTTTGGGGCATTAGTGATCCTATTGTCCCCTAAACCTTATTTTTCTGTACTCCTGGCTATAACAGTCTGTTGTTGTAAGCGGAGTCCTTCGCTTTTGTATTATGGCTTCCAAGGGTTCAGGATCAAAAAAAAAATGAGAAAAGGCAAAGACAAAGGGGTTCCTCCTCTGGTTCTGATAATATGCCAATACTTTCCCCACAGGTTATTCCTATAGGGGGTCACCCTGGATAAGCCATTAAGGGGGTCTGGTGCTGAGGCTGGCCCAGGTCGGCCCAACCCTGTGTTATCACAGAGGAGATGCTAGCCGTCACCCTAGGGGGGGCTAAAGAAAAGAGGTTAACAGCTATGATCGCTGGCTCTTTTTCTGGCAAGAAGCGGACTAGATCCCCATCACCAAAAAGGGACAGAACCTAGAGGATCTACCACTGTAGAATCGTTTTCAGCCTCCCAGGCGGAGAGTCTGTGGGTCCAGTCTTTGACAGACATGGCCCGCTTGGCATTCAATTTGCCATTTCCAGAGCCTCAGGTTCCTGCGGTATCCTCTTTGGGTTCTTTTAAAAACGCCTTTAAGCAACGCAGCGTTTCTGGCCCATCCTCTGTTAGAGGAATTGGTTTTTCCAGGATTGGGACGACCGGACAGAATTTTTTCTGCCGCATAAAGCTGACGAGAGGGTAGTCTTTATGCACGTCTGCCAGGAAATATTTGTGCTTGCAGGCACTCTTTCCCCTGACCAAGTGCTCTTTAAAAAGGGGGCCCGGATGGCTCAGTTGGTAGAGCATCGGACTTTTAATCTGAGGGTCCAGGGTTCAGGTCCCGGTTCGGGCACTGCTTTTCAACTACCCGTGAGGTCCTTGAGGCCGCATCTCCCGGAAAGCGCCCAATCTCGTCTGATCTCGGAGGCTAAGCAGGGTCGGGCCTGGTTAATGCCTGGATGGGAGACCACCTGGAAGGTTGTCTGTTATTTACCCTATGGAAAAAAAAAAAAAAAAAAAAACATTTTTTCTAAGAAAGGGGGCGCTCCCAACTGTGGACGCAGCCATCTCATGGGTGAATAAATCATTAACTGGCCTAAGGGGAAACATACAAATGTTTAAGGTCCCGGTCAATAAACGTTTAGAGACACTTTTTCCAGCATCCTTGGCTACAGCCAGCAGGGGCTGCAATTGGAGTTTTGTCAGGCGTTAAAGAACCAGACAAAACAGATGCTTAAGACATCCCTGCCCAATAGGCAGAGGAGTTATTGGATATTCCCAGAGCTCTGTGCTTTGCGGTAGAGGTTATAAAAAGACTCCATCCAGCAGGCGTCTCGTTGTCACTATTTTTAGTGCATATGAGAAGGCTCTTATGGTTGAAGAACTGGGCGGCCGAGCCCATGTAAAAGACTGCTGGCAGGTTTGCCCTTCCATGGAAAGATCTGGATAAATACATTCAGACTGTTTCAAGTGGCAAAAGTACCCTTTTACCAGTCAAAAGAAGTTCCGGGGTCCTGCGTTTAAAAGGCAGTTCCCCCCCCTGTTACGGGGCCCTCAAATTCCAGGCAGTACGGACCTCCTGCGCGATCAAACTTTTAAAATGGATCGCAAGGACAGGCCTCTGGGGATCGATCCCCGACAGAGGGGGTCCGATCATCTGTGGCCGCAGGCTACAGATTAGAATTTCTAAAAATTTCCTCCACAAGGAAGGCCTCAATGTGGGTGGCGTTGGTTCATCTGCTTACCAGGGCATAATGGTAGAGGTACCAGCCCAAGAACAGGGGCTAGGTTTCTATTCCAATCTGTTTGTCATACCAAGGCCCATCGGCGATGTCAGACCAATTTTGGACCTAAAAGGTTTAAATGCTTACCTAAGGGTTCGCTCTTTCCGGACAGAATCCGTTCGGTCAGCAGCCGCCACACTCCAGAAGGATCTAGCTTCTATAGACATAAAGGATGGTTACCTTCATGTACCAAGTCTTTCAGCCACATCAAATATTTTTGTTTTTACGCTTCGCAGTGATACAGCGTCACTTCCAATTCGTGGCGCCCCCCTTCGGGCTGGCTACGGCCCCCGGGTATTCACGAAGGTCCTTGCTCCAATTCTAGTCAGTCTAAAGGATCCAAGGGATCTCGGTCCTAGCATACCTGGACGACCTCTTAATCATAGATCACTCGCTTCCTTGGTGGAATGCGTAGTAACCCTCATGGTTCAGTACCTCGAGAGGTTCGGCTGAGTCCTAAACTGGGGAAAGATCAGCATTTCAACCTACAAAGCAGTTGGAATATCTCGGCATGAGATTAGACACAGAACAGAAGATGGGTGTTCCTGCCCCTGGTAAAGGTCGAGGCTATCAAAAGATTAATTCAGTTGGTTCTAAGCAAAAGAGAACCAACTATTCGCCTATGTATGCGATTACTAGGCAAACTAATGGCCATGTTCGAGGCGATACCACACGCTTCCACACTCGGGTCCTACAGACAGCAATTCTAGCAGCCTTGGTTCTGCCCAGTGGTCTGGAAGGCTGGAGAGCGGTCTGGAACGGGTTCACTCGCCAAGTAACTTGGGCAGAGGCGAAGAGGCAGCTGCCCATCACGGTCTGGGAGATCAGAGCGGCTCGGCTAGCCCTCCTGGCATAGACATCCAGATTACAGGGGTCCTCGGTGAGAAGTCATTCAGACAATGCCACAGCGGTGGCATATATGTGAACCACCAAGGGGGAACTAAGAGTCAAGCCACTCAGAGTGAGAGGAACTTGGTTTTTCGGTGGGCAGAGGTTTATGTACCCTGCATATCGGCGACATTCATTCCCGAGGTGGACAACCTGCAGGCGTACTTCCTAAGTCGCCAAACCCTGTCGCCGGGGGAGTGGTCCCTGCATCCACAAGTTTTTTTCAGACAATCTGCCAGAAGTGGGGAGTGCCAGACGTGGAGGTCATGGCATAAGGATTCAACAAGAAGCTAGACAGGTTCATGTCTCGAACGAGGGACCCTATGGCCTGCGGAACCGATGCGTTGGTTTGCCCTTGGCATCAATCATAGCTTCTATATGCATTTCCCCCGCTGCAGTTACTACCCTGCCTGTGGCGCAGGATCATAGCACAGGCCGGTTATCCTGGTAGCCCCAGCTTGGTACCGGAGGGCATGGTACTCACTAGTCCTGAAATTGGCAGCGGAAGGCCCTTGGACTCTTCCTCTATGGCCAGACCTACTCTCACAAGGCCCGATCCTCCACCCTGCATTACGGCGTCTAAAATTGACGGCCTGGCGGCTTAATCCCTGATTCTCAGGGGTAGAGGTCTGTCTAGGCAGGTAATCCCTACCCTCATTAAGGCTAGAAAGCCGGCCTCCAGGGTAATTTTGTTACAGGGTTTGGAGGGCCTACGTAGGCTGGTGTGAGGCTAAGAGATGGGTTTCCCGCAAGTATACCATTGATAGAGTATTACGTTTTCTCCAGCTAGGAGTGGATAAAGGCCGGGCATTAAGCACGATCTAGGGACAGATTTCAGCCTTATCAGTGTGGTTTCAGAGGCCGCTGGCCGCCCACTCGCTGGTTAAGATCTTCGTACAGGGAGTCTTACGTGTTAATCCTCCGGTCAAATCACCACTTTGTCCATGGGACTTAAATCTTGTTCTGTCATCTCTACAGAAACAACCCCTTGAGCCGTTGGCTGAGGTACCTTTGGTTTTACTGACTAGAAAGTCGGTATTTCTGATCACCATAGTTTCGGCCAGGAGAGTATCGGAATTGGCAGCCTTATCTTGTAAGGAACCATATCTCATTTTTCATAAGGATAGGGCGGGGTTCCGTCCTCATCCTTCCTTTCTACCAAAGGTTATATCCAGTTTCCACCTGAACCAGGATGTGGTACTTCCATCCTTCTTCCAAAACCCACCTCTAGAAAGGAGGGGTTGCTGCATACGTTGGATATTGTCAGGGCCATAAAGGCCTATCTTAAAGCTACAGAGAAGGTTCGGAAAACAGATGTGGTGTTCGTTTTTACCGGAAGGGCCCAAGATGGGTCAGGCAGCTGCTTGATCCACCATCGCAAGATGGATTAAACAATTAATTGTTCGGGCCTGCGGTTTGAAGAGGTTGCCTCCTCCTTTGTCGGTAAAAGGCCCATTCTACCAGGGCCATGGGCACCTCCTGGGCAGCACATCATCAGATCTCTATGGCTCGAATATGCAAGGCAGCAACGTGGTCATCAGTCCACACGTTTACAAAATTTTATCAATTGGACGTAAGAAGGGATGCGGATACAGCCTTTGGGCAGTCAGTACTACAGGCCGCGATTCAAGCTCCTCAGGATCTGAGGGGGCTCCCTTGATTTGATTTGAGATTTACATTTCTCGTTTAAGTTGGATTTACTAGTATTTGAGTATACCTCTAAATTAAATCCTTCTTTGGAAGATGTCTCCCTCCCCTCATTAAAGCATTGCTTTCGGACATCCCATATAGTAATGAATATGCCGCTCTGTGTCCCGTGATGTACGAGAAAGAAAAAGGGATTTTTAAATACAGCTTACCTGTAAAATCCTTTTCTTGGAGTACATCACGGGACACAGAGCTCCCACCCCTCTTTTTGGGAACATTTTGGGAGGCATACTGCTTGCTACAAAACTGAGGGACTCCCTCTAGGGGAGGGGGTTATATAGGGAGGGACTTACTGTTTGTTTGAGATTGCCAGTGTCCACACCTGAAGGTACTCCATATAACCCATATAGTAATGAATATGCCGCTCTGTGTCCCGTGATGTACTCCAAGAAAAGGATTTTACAGGTAAGCTGTATTTAAAAATCCCTTTTTTGAATATTTCGGTCCCAATGAATGAAAGTAAAGACCTCCGAAAATGATATCCTTTTGGATGGAAACAAAAAGGCTTAAAGTACTTGGGAGTATTTCTGTCAAGATCTAATGCAGATTTATATCATGATAATTATATGCCACTGTTAAATAAAATTAAAAATGAACTAAAGAGATATCCAGCCAATAGACTGTCATGGTTTGGCAGGATAAGTGTGGTTAAAATGATGATTCTCCCTAAGGCGCTATACATATTTCAAAGTTTACCAATAAATATCCCTAGAGCTTATTTTAAAATCTTGAGATTAGTGTTAAAGAAATAATATGGAATAATAAAAATAACCGCATTGCCTTCCGTACATTAACTAGATCAAAAGAAAAGGGAGGACATTTTTTTCCCAAATTTAGAAAAATATCATGAAGCAGCTATAATACGGCGGGTTATGGATTGGACTGTAGGTCCCCACAAAAAAAAAAAATGGGTAGAACTGGAAGCAAAAATGTGCAATTCTGAACTAGGCCAGATCATTTGGATCCCAAAACAGTTTAGAGGTTTCTCAGGAGAAGAAGCTCAGATTACGGTAGAAGCTTTAAGAACATGGGATAAGTTAATTAAAACTATACAAGGTAAACATAATAGCCCTTTAATCCCTCTTACTATAAATAATTATTTCCCCCCAGGAAAAAATAATAAACTGTATTCTAAATGGACTAAAGCGTCACATTTGAGACGTAGAGATGTCATGAAAGGAAATGCCCTATGTACATTAAATGAACTGCGGGAAAGATATGGAACCACCCCCTGGGAAGTGTGGAGATACAATCAACTGAAAAATGTTGTAGATACCCTCCCTAAACCTCTTAGGGGGGTAGACAGACTAAATGTATGGGAAAAATTGGTAGAAGAAGCTCGGATAGATAGACATGGAACCTCCACCATCAATAAAATGTTAATGATGCATTTGGAGCAGGGCGCTGTGTGCCCAACAGAGAGCTGGGGATTAGAATTAAATCAACCACCACCAGATCATATGAGGAATAGAATTCTGGACTATGTCCATTCCACGTCTGTAGATACACGGATAAAAGAAATGAATTTCAAACGTTTGAATAAATGGTACTTTGTACCGGTGAAATTAAACAAGATAAACCCCCAGGAGACATCCTTATGCTGGAGGGACTGTGGGGAGGTGGGAACGCATGCCCATATTTGGTGGCAATGCCCGAAGATCCAGCCATATTGGATCCAAATATTACAACTTATTAAAGAGATCAGCGGAACTGAGATTAGCCTGGACCCATGGCAATGTCTATTCCATGCCGTGACAATACCCAGAAATAAATATAAAACAACAATTATCCCAATACTGTTAAATGCAGCAAAGTCTTTGATTCCAAAAAATGGAAAGATAAACTAGCACCTCCGATCCCAGAGTGGTTAAGGGAAGTAGAGAGGATAAGAAGTATGGAGGAGGTAATGTCTCAATATAAGGAATTAAATATCCATGATACTAGAACCTGGGGTGGCTGTGAACAATTTAAAAAATCTATAGTTTATATAGGTTATATGAAAAATTAGGAAAGTACTTAGGTAGTTCTTGCAAGTACACGTAGGTAATAAGAGGTCGGGACCTCCCTCCCTCTCCCTCCCCCTGAGAATTTAGAGGAGGATTAAGCACAATTGCACTTTAACACAATGGGTGTGGTTTTCTTTTTTTCTTTCTCTCACTTAATAAGAGAGGTATTGGGTAGTGGAGGATGAGAGTTGCTCTTGTCCCCTCATAAAATGGAGTAGGGAGGACACAGGAAATATGTTTTAACATAAGACACTTTTTGAATCAGGGGTTCCCCCCCCCCCTTTTCCTTTTTTTTTCTCCCTTCCCCCCTTCCTCTCACTAACAAGAGAGGAATTGGGTAGTGGAGGACGAGAGTTGTTCTTGTCCCCTCATAAAAATGAAGTAGGGAGGGCACAGGAATATGTTTTAAAATGAGACGGCACCCCCTTTTTTTTTTTCCTTTTTTCGCCATCGAGGAGGGGGTATCGGGGGAGGAGAGAGAGTAGGAGATAAAGAGGAGGTTGGACTGTCCTATATATAGGAAACTGTTTAATGTTGTAATTTTATGTGTACGAAATGATAAATGAGAAATGATAAATGTGTTTAACTGAAGGAAAATTTTTGTATGCTCATAGATAATGTTTTGTTAATGTATAAATGTTTTGAAAAATTCAATAAAAATAACTTAAAATAAAATAAAGTAAATTGATACCCAACATGTCATGCTTCAAAATTGCGTCCGCTCGTGGAATGGCGTCAAACTTTTACCCTTTAAAACCTCCATAGGCGACGTTTAAAAAAATGTGCAAGTTGCACGTTTTGAGTTACAGAGGAGGTCTAGAGCTAGAATTATTGCTCTCGCTCTAACGATCACGGCGATACCTCACTTGTGGTTTGAATACCGTTTATATATGTGGGCGCTACTCACGTATGTGTTTGCTTCTGCGCGTGAGCTCATCGGGACGGGGCGCGTTTTCTGACTTCTGACGTTTTCTAACTTTTTTAGCTGGCTCCTAGATTCCAAGCAAATTTGTCAAGCCCTGATTTACTCGGTGTAACATCATCTTTCACATTATCACAAAAAAAATTGGTTAACTTTACTGTTTTGTTATTTTTTTAACCACTTATTGCTAGTCAATGACCGGGCCAGTTTTTGCGATTCGGCACTGCGTCATTTTAACTGACAATTGCGCGGTCGTGCTATGTGGCTCCCAAACAAAATTGGCGTCCTTTTTTTCCCACAAATAGAGCTTTCTTTTGGTGTTATTTGATCACCTCTGCGGTTTTATTTTTTTACTTTTTGCTATAATAAATATCCCCATAAATATATAAAAAAAAACATTTTTTTTTCCTCAGTTTAGGCTGATACGTATTCTTCTACATATTTTTGATTAAAAAAAATCACAATAAGCGTTTATTGATTGGTTTGCACAAAAGTTATAGCGTCTACAATATAGGGGTTAGTTTTATGGGATTTTTCTTAATATTTATTTTTTTACTACTAATGGCGGCGATCAGCGATTTTTATCGTGACTGCGACATTATGGTGGACACTTTTGACACATTTTCGGGACCATTGGCATTTTTATAGCGACCAATGCTATAAAAATGCCACTGGCAGGGAAGAGGTTAACACTAGGGGCGAGAGAGGGGTTAATTATGTTTCCTGGGTGTGTTCCCGCTGAAGGGGGGTGGGACTGACTAGGGGAAATGACAGATGGCTATTCATACATTGTATGAACAGACAATCAGGCATTTGTCCCCCTGACAGGACCGGAGCTGTGTGTTTACACACACAACTCCCAGTTCTCGCTCTGTGACGAGCGATCGCGGGTGCACACCAATGATCGCGCCCGCCGGGCATCCACGTCAGGACCAGGGGCGAGCGGGGGATGCTGACCATGAAGGGAAACTCCAAACCAAAAAAAAAACGGTGTGGGTTCCCCTCTGGGGGCACATTAGGCCCTTAGACTTGGTCTGGAACGTAAGGGGGAAAACCTATGCCGAAAAAACAGCGTGGGGGTTCCCCCAAGATCCAGACCAAACCCTTATCCAAGCACACAGCCTGGTTGAAGAGGAATGGGGGTGGGGACGAGCAAGCGCCCCCCCCCCCCCCCTCCTGAGCTGTACCAGACCGCATGCCCTCATAATGGGGGAGTGTAAAGTTAAAAAAACAAAAAAAAAACACCACACAGATTTTTAATAATTTGTCAGCTAGGGGGGTCTTCTGCTGGGCCCCCCCACCCCCTTTAAGCTCTTTTACATTCGGGGGGGCCCCGAGCTTTGCTGTTTTCTGCCAGGGTTGGGCCACCCCGGGCTTCAACGCTGCCTTCTGCCGGGGCCCCAGGCTTAGTGGTTTTCTGCCGGGGGGTGGGCCACCCCCCTGGGCTTCTCCGCTCTCTTCCGCCGGGGCCCCCCACCCCCTTTAAGCCCCTTTAAGACCACCATCTTCTCTCTGCTGTCTTCTCTGTCCCCTCTTCTGCCTGGCTCCTCCCCGGGGGCCAGGGCTTCTCTCCGCTGTCTTCTTCCTTCTTCTCTTCCAGCGATGTTGACACGACAAGCTCTCCCGCTGTAATGCCATCTGAGCAGTGCGCATCGACTTATATCATGCCTTGGTAATGTGATGTCACAAAGGTTGGGGTTGCAGGGTGGCATCACCCGGTGACCACGTCCTATGCCTATATAAGTCGATGCGCACCGCTCATACGGCATTACAGCGGGAGAGGTCGCGGTGTCAACATTGCTGGAAGAGAAGGAAGAAGACAGCGGAGAAGCCCTGGCCCCCATGGAGGAGCCAGGCAGAAGAGGCAAGAGAGAAGACAGCAGAGAGAAGCCCGGGGGGATGGCCCACTCCCCGGCAGAAAACCACGAAGCCCAGGGCCCCGGTGGAAGGCAGCAGATAAGCCCGGGGGGGGTGGAATCAGAAAACGGCGAAGCCCGGGGCCCCGGCGGAAGAGAGAAGACCGGGCCTAAACCCCTCCTTGTAAAAGAGCTTAAGGTTCACATAAGGTGGGGGGCTGGCATCTGGGGGGCCACCTTATTAAAGGGGGCTCCCAGATCCGAATAAGCCCCCGCCCGCATACCCTGACAATCAACGGCCAGGGTTGTCGCAAAGAGACCCTTGTCCCTATTGACATGGGGACAAGAGTGCTTTGGGGTGGGGTAACAGTGCCCCAAAGCACACACTCCCCCATGTTGAGGGCATGCGGTCTGGTACGGCTCAGGAGGGGGGTGCTCGCTCGTCCCCCCCCATTCCTGTCCGGACAGACTGCGTGCTTTGGTCTGGATTTTCGGTGTAGGTTTTCCCCCTTACGTTCCAGACCAAACAGAAGGGCTTAATGTACCCCTGGAGAGGAACCCACGCCGTTTTTTTTTAAATTTGGCACAGAGTTCTCCTTCATGGTCAGTGTGAGCTGAAAACAGTTCAGGCATTTACGTGCGCCGCCTCAAGCCGCGCAAATACAGCTATTTACCAAGATTTTCCTGGCGTAGTGAGACGGTGCGCGTGAATGGACAAAATTGCCGTGTATGCATGCACAGTATGCAAATAAACCTCCTGAGGGTTTAGGCGTACCTGCAGGCATACCGCGATCGTTTCACAAAAATAACTTTCACTTTCAATTCGGCCCGTAACACTTAAACAAACACATGTCACTACACTTCCCCACACCCCCCCCCCCAATAAACTCCCGCCCACAAAGCTTCTATTTACATTTCTAAATGCCGTGCGCCAGGTCTATAGAAGGGCACCATGCGCCCTTTCCTGGGCGCACTAGGCATTATAGTAAATAAAGTAATCGCTATACCCACAAGGAATTAGTCCTCCGCAAAGCTTGGGAGCACAGGGATGTTAACTTTGATGGGGCCACAATAAAGATCCTCCCGGATTTATCTAGGGCTACTTTGCAGCGGAGGGCCATGTTGCGACCGGTTCTTGATCTGGCCAGGAGGGCGGGCTGCACCTAGCGCTGGGGCTATCCCCTGGCGGTCACTTTCCGCAAGATGGCGTCAAGGAGCCCTGCTTCCGAGTCCATATCTGAACATTTACCTATAGAGTTATCTATTCTACTGACTCACTGCTCCCAGGGGCTGCTGGCCTCTAGAGGTATTCAGGTATCTGGTGTTCCCCTCTATCCTGTGCCCTGACCTGGAGGTAGATATGGATAAAGATGCTCCCTGTCTCGAGGCACTTGTCGGTGTGGAGTTCCATACTGAGAGGGGGATGCGGGGTGGATCCTTGGTGGGTGGCCCTTACTGACCCGGCTATGGCCCTTTTGGCCCTGGGGGGATTGGGGGTACCATATGCACAGGACCAGAAGTATGTTTAACGAGAGACCCCATGTGGTAGGGAGGGGTGCTCGGTCTAATCTGGGGGTTAAATGTTTGTTAACTTATTTCACTCTGTGCACCATCACGGTTTAACCACTTCAATACCCAGCCATTGTCATATGACGTCTACAGATGGGATCTCCCATCCTGGGTGGACGTCATATGACGTCCTCGGCTTCCAGCCTCTACTGCGGGCCCCCATGGGGGTAATGGAGTGGCGGGCGGAGCGGCGGCGGCGGGCAGCAGAGCTTCCGGTGTAGCATACTGGATTGCTAATGCAGAGCTGCAGCAGCGGCGTGCACAGCGCCCCCGAGATGCGCACCAAAATATTCTATTCCCGACCGACCAAACTTGCCTACACCTGCACATCCTAGGCGCACATTTATTCCGTCCGCAGTATTGATTTCCTATGCAAATATGCAACTGAGTGAGAAACGCAGATTCCCGAACATAGGCCCATTTGGCACAGGCTAGGCGCGGTTGGGCCTCATAAAGCAGGGGTAACTCTGCACCAGACTTGCTTAAGTCAGCTGGAGAGCAGCTTCAGCAGCAGCGTTACAGACGAGCTGAGCAACCACACTTGCAGGACAACACATGGCAGCCGTGGTCCTAGCACTACTAATGGGTCCCCCGCCACCGGGGCCGCCATCAGGGGGGTACAGGCAGTACACCTGTAAGGGGCCCGAATGGGAACCCCCTTAAAAAAAAAAAAAAAAAAAACATTTTTTTGTTTTAGGGGTCCGGAGGCCACCAGGGCCCCAGATGGCAACCCCCCTTTTTTTAATAAAAATAAATTACCAAATTAAGGGGGCTTTCCGTCCGGGACCTCTGGGCCCTTTAACAATAATAATAATGATAATAATAATAATTATATATATATATTTTTGTCCGAAAGGCACTGGCTGTGAACTTGTTCTGCATACAGAAGGCAGAACTTTTTCAGCCAACATTCACAAAACTACTGGAGCGTACAGACGGTTTGATTATACGACAAGACACATCCATCGGAATATTCGATTGTGTGTGCAATCCTTTAGCCTGTCGGGTTCAATATTGAGTTGGCCCACCCTTTGCAGCTATAAAAGCTTCAACTCTTCTGGGAAGGCCATCCACAAGGTTTAGGAGTGTGTCTATGGCAGGGATCCTCAAACTATGGCCCTCCAGCTGTTGCGGAACTACAAGTCCCATGAGGCATTGTAAAACTCTGACATTCACAGACATGACTAGGGCATGATGGGAATTGTAGTTCCTGAACAGCTGAAGGGCCGTAGTTTGAGGACCCATGGTCTATGGGAATGTTTGACCATTCTTTCAGAAGTGTATTTGTGAGGTCAGGCACGGATGTTGGACAAGAAGGCCCGCTTCATCCCAAAGGTGTTGAGGTCAGGACTCTATGCAGGCCAGTCCAGTTCCTCCACCCCAAACTCACTCATGTATGTCTTTATGGTCCTTGCTTTGTGGACTGGTCCAAATCATTTGGTGGAAGGGGGGTTATGGTGTGGGGTTGTTTTCAGGGGTTGGACTTGGCTCCTTAGTTCCATTGAAGGGAACTCTTAAGGCGTCGGCATACCAAGACATTTTGGACAATTTCATGCTCCCAACTTTGTAGAAACAGTTTGGGGAGGGCCCCTTCCTGTTCCAACAAGACTGCTCACCAGTGCACAAAGCAAGGTCCATAAAGACATGGATGAGCAAGTTTGGGGTGGAGGAACTTGACTGGCCTGCACAGAGTCCTGACCTCAACTCGATAGAACACATTTGAAATTAATTAGAGCAGAGACTGCAAGCCAGGCCTTCTTGTCCATCAAAAAAATATAAATAAAAATATATTACAGGTGTACTGCCTGTACCCCCCTGATGGCGGCCCTGGTCATAAGTCTCCATTGCTGTTATGAGGGCTGACATCTCCTGGGTGTTACATTTTTTTTCCTCCTCGGCCTGTGGGGAACGGGAGCAGCCATCTCACAGCAAAAGTACCTTCCCTGGGGGGGGGGGGGGGGATAAAACTGGATGTACTTTTGCATCGGCTGGGCGTAAGTTGGGCCGGAGTATCTCTGTAAGTTGGGCTGGCATAGTTGTGAGCATGCTCACAAGGGATCGAACATACTGAGCATGCTCCGTTCATGATACGCCGGACGTAAATCACTGCTCCACGTTCAGAACATCATTTGCATAAGGTCACACACACTTCCACTTAGGCCGACGAAATTAAGTTAGGCCGGTGCAAAGTTAGGCAAAAGTGCTTTGTGAATACTGTACTTGCCTCTCTGAGTTACGTCGGCGTAGTGTATCTGAGATACGATACGGCCGCCTAAAGATAGGCAATTCTATCTGAATCTACCCCATTGTGTGTAACTTACTGTTGCTGTCCTCTTCACACACAGATCCAGTGTGAGGAGATCAGCAACAGTGAGTTACACATCACTAAAACACTACATAAGTACCACTGTGCCCAGATTGCCCCCCCTAAATAAAGAGTACCTGTCATCAGGAGTACCCGCCACGCCACCAGAGTATCTGCCATGCCACCAGAGTTCCCGCCACCAGAATACCCACTACGCCACCAGAGTACCTGTCACGTACCTTGTTATGGAGCCCAATGTGCAGGGAGCGGCCTCCCGTAAGCCTCTGACTCAGGAACCCCTGGTAGAGCAGACAGGGGGTACGGAGTCTGGAGGGACACAAGCGCCTGGTGGGAAGCTGGAGATGGACCGGAAGAGGAAGTAAACAGGTGTTGACGAGGTCCTAGCAGAAATCCAGCAAACACAGGAACGGTGTTGTAGCGCTTGTGAATAGGAGCCAAGGGATTGGCAGACACTGGATCAGGCACCAATCAGGAGATGGAAGCAGATCCGAGGGTTGAATCAGGTCCAGACCGGGTCAGTGAATCAGGTAAGCAGACAGCAAGGCAGGTTTAAGCAGAGTCGGATCAGGCCGGGGTCAGGGGCAGGCTGCAGGCAGAGATGGGTCAACGGAAGCCGGGTCAGGTATTCGGTAATCAGGCAGACAGGTAACAGGTTCAGATTCAGTCAGGGATTGCTGCAGACTGGTCAGCAAGATACAGTGGGATCAGACGCTTTAAATAGCAGTTCTTGGCGCCAAAATGACGTCAGCGCGCGCGCGCTCCCGCCGCGCGTGCCACGTGCACGCTCGCGCCGCGCACATCACGCGCGCCCCCGCGCGCCCCCGCGCATGCGCTGAAACAGACTTCTCCTGGTGCTGTCAGTATTGGTAAGATTCCTGTATCTCTTATCATGACAGTACCTTCCACCAGAGTACCCGCCACGCAACCAGAGTACACGCCACCAGAGTACCCGCCACGCCACCAGAGTACCCGCCACGCCACCAGAGTACCCACCACCAGAATACCCACTACACCACCAGAGTACCCACCACCAGATTACCTGCCACACCACCAGAATATGCACTACGCCACCAGGGTACCCGCCACGCCACCAGGGTACCCGCCACGCCACCAGAGTACCCACCACGCCACAAGTACCTGCCACGCCACCAGAGTACCCGCCACCAATGTACCCGCCACCTCACCAGAGTACCTGCAACCAGCGTACCTGCCACCAGTATACCCATCACTAGAGTACCCGCCACACCACCAGAGTACCCGCCACGCATCCATCAGGAGTACCCGCCACCTCACCAGAGTACCTGCCACCAGTCCATCAGGAGTACCCACCACCAGAGCACCTGCCACCTGTCCATCAGGAGCAGCTGTCCATCAGGAGTACCTGCCACCAGAGTACCCGCCACCTCACCAGAGTACCTTCCACCAGAGTACCCGCCACCTCACCAGAGTACCTATCCATCAGGAGCACCCCCCACCAGAGTACCCCCCACCAGAGTACCCGCCACCAGAGTACCCACCACCATTCCATCAGGAGTACCTGCCACCAGAGAACCCGTTTTCAAAACTGTAAGGCCGCGTACACACCATTGGACATATCCGATGAAAACGGTCCGCGGACCATTTCCATCGGATATGTCCGATCAGGAGTTTGATCCGATGGCGTGTACACACCATCGGATCAAATTCCCCGCCGCCGGACGGCGCGGTGACGTGGCGGTGACGCGGCGGTGACGTTGACGCCGCCACGTCACCGCACCAGGAAGTTAAACACTTCCGCGCATGCGCCGAATCCATGCGGCGGCGCGGCGGCGGTGGGGGACGACATGTCTGCTGGTAAGTGTACTAACCAGCAGACATGTCGGGCGGACAGATTCCCACCGGATAGATTTCAAAGCATGCTTTGAAATCTGTCGGGTGGAGAAATCTGTCCGCTAGCCCATACACACGAGCGGAGATGTCTGCTGAAACGGTCCATCGGACCGTTTTCAGCGGACATATCCCCTCGTGTGTACGCGGCCTTATAGGTGGTTGAGAAATGAGATTATAACGCCTGACGGTGCTACTTCAATGTTGGGCCTCTATGTGCCAGGCTGTGTAAAAGTCTTTCATATGTGGTATAACTATACTCAGGAAGAGTAGCAAAATGTATTTTGGGGTGTCATTGCAAGTATGCATGTGCTGTGTGAGAGAAATAACTTGTTATGACAATTGTGTGCAAAAAAAACAAAAACAAAAAAAAATGTTTCCCCCCCCAAGAATTATGGGAAAAAATACAACTTCAAAAAACTCACAATGCCTCTTACTAAATACATTGGAATGTCTGCTTTCCAAAAAAAGTTGTTATTTGGGGGGTATTTGTACTTTCCTGGCTTGTTGGGATCTCAAGAAATGAGATGGGCCTTCAGTACATCAGGTGTGATCAGATGTGATAATTTTTCAATGATTTGCACCATAGCTTGTAGACTCTATAAGTTTCACAGAGACCAAATAATATACATTTTTTGGTTATTTTTACTAAAGATATGTAGTAGTATACATTTTGGCCCAGTTTTATGAAGAAAAAAAATGATTTGCAAAATTTTACAATTCAAACTAAAAGTGTTTTTTTTTTTTTCAAAAAAATCTCTCCTTTTTCGCTTATATTGCAAACAAATAGAAAACCTAGTAGTGATTAAATACCTCCAAAAGAAAGCTCTGTTTGTGAGAAAAAAAAATGTTACAAATTTAGTTTGGGTACAGTGTAGCATGACTGAGTAATTGTCATTCAAAGTGTGACAGGGCTAAAAGCTAGAAATTGGTCTGGTAAGGAAGGGTGTATAAAAGTCCTGTATTAAAGTGGTTAAGTACTTATGGCAGCGTTTGTCTGTTGTTAAAATGTTATATGCATACATGCCATTATTTTTATTTACTAGTGTGTGTTATTATGCTACTTCCTAGAGCCGGGGTGGCCGGTGAGCCTCTCGCTGGCTGTCTCTCTCCAATCCCCCACTTAGGTCGACACTCGAATACCAGCTTCTGTCCTGGTGAGTGTCTAGGCACGTTTGTGCCCATTCTTTTAGTAAACCACACCCACCCACTTTTGTAGGTCTAATTTCCCTTTGGAGGAGGTGCCTGAGTTTTCGGCCACCTTCCCTCTTTCTCTTTCTGCCCTACTTACCCCCTGACGCTCCACCTATTTCTCCCCTTTTCTCCCCCTCTCTCTATTGCCTTCTCCCCCCCTTCCCTCCCCCCTCATAGACGGGGCGATGCAATCCCTACGGGTTGTGTCTCTAAATGCCAGAGGCTTGAACACACCTGTAAAGAGGCGCATGCTTTTGAATGATCTGAAGAAGTCTCGCGCAGATGTTGCCTTTATCCAGGAGACTCATTTCAAACATGACAAGCTACCCATTTTAAAAAGTAGGCTATTCCCTCTGACTTACCACTCCACCAACCCCACAGCCAAATCCAAGGGTGTTACTATTTTGCTCTCCAACAAGCTGCCGTGGAAATGCCACATGGGTGTGATGGAGCAGATATTGTGCTGGTGAAAAATTGGGTGTGTAGGTAGTTATGTGGGATATCGATGAATGAACCTCTGTCCAGAATGGTTGGATGATCGGGCAGTCCCACCATATGTGAAGGAAGGATCCTTCTCCAGTGTTACATCTCCAGCACGTGGAGGGAGTGCTCGGGAAAATTTTGTGTAGCTTGTCTGGGGTCCTATACCATCGTGAGTAAATTTTGAACCTGTTCTCTTGTGCAGAGACATTAATGGAGCCTTTATGAGTGTGCAGAAAAACTGCTGCCCAATCATCCGGTGTCAAGCCCTCCGACAAATCTGCCTCCCATAAGCGGTGAACGTCGGTTTTGGGCTTAACGGTCGAGATAAGCATAGAGTACAGGGTCGATATCACGTGTCTTTGCGAGTTCTGCCTGAGAACAGACGTTCGAATGGTGTAAGTTCTCTGTGCCATGGCAGAAGAGATGGTGTGCTGTGGAAAAAGTGACGGAGCTGAAAGTATAGGAACCTCGGTATGACGTGGGATGGGAATTTGGATATCATCCCCTCGTGGGACAATAGCGTGTCGTTATCAAAAAAGAGATGTGCCCTCAACGTTGGTCCCTCACGTGCCCCAAAGCGGTCCCGGGTTTGGATATCAGAGGGGAAATCGGGATTCCAAGTGAGGGGTGTCATCAGCCCCGGAAAAGGAGACAAGCCCGGGGAGGTATAGGCAGCTTTCATGGTGGATAGGGTGGGGCTTATCAGCGGGTGGGATCTACCTGACCTGGGGACAGAACCTGGGGCGATCCACGGCAAGTTTGAGATGGGCATGTCCACAAAAGCCTCCTCTATCTCGACCCAGGCCTTGCTATGTCTATGTAGGTGCCAATCTACAATCCGGGTGAGGATGCAGGTTTTGTGGTAAAAAGCCAAGTCTGGCAGGCCAATGCCCCCCAGGTGCTTTAGGAGGATGAGCCTGTCCCAGCCTTTTCTCGCCGGTTGACCCGCCCATAGGAAGGATCTGCAGATTGATCTAAGGGAGGCGAAGAATGAAGGGGGAGCTTAATCAGTACTGCCTGCAGTAAGTACAGTAGTCTAGGAAGGATGTTCATTTTTTTTTTTTTTTTAAGTTTAAAGAGTTTGATTGACATTTTTCACAATAACAATAAGAAAAAAATAGACAATGACATCCGATAGAACGGGGCCAAGATAGACCCCCATAACAGTACTGGAGCAATATGTGTCCAATCAGTAAGATAACAAAGCCTGCTAACATGACCAAACTATGGAGGTAGCAAAGATTAAATTACTCTAGTGGACGTCAGGCCTGACCTTATACAAAAACATGTCAGGAGTTCAGACCCCACAACTCTCGGCTTCCTGAACGCCCCCACAGGGATCAAACTGCAACCCGGGAGCCAAAGTCAGAGTCCTCACTAAAGGTGTCCTATAGATCCCACAGGATGTTCATTTTTAGGATCGCTGCCCTGCCAAACCAAGAAAAGTGTCCCTTGTTCCAGCTGAGCAGGTCACCTTTGATAGTCTGCAAGGCAGGAAGGAAATTTTTGGTATAGAGGTCGGATAAATGGACAGGGAGCTTGATGCCAAAATAGGTGATGTCGTTGGGCTCCCATTTAAAGGGGAATTGTTGCTGGCAGAAATTTACTTGGGTTTGGGGGAGGGATATATTGAGAGCCATCAATTTGTTGTAACTAATCTGGAGGTTTGAGAGGGTTTTAAACGTTTGCAGGTCTTTGAGAAGGTTGGGCAGTGTAATGTGGGGGTTAGTTAGGAACAACAGTATGTCATCGGCGTATGCAGCGATTTTATGGGTTTTACCTTTTATGGACACCCCCACGATATCTTGGTTATCGCGGAGCCTACGAAGGAACGGTTCCAGGGACAGGACGAAGAGTATAGGGGAGAGGGGGCAACCTTGTCTAGTACCATTGTGGACGGAGAAGGCGTCTGACAGTATGCCGTTGACCCGAATCCTAACTGTGGGTGCTGAGTACAGAGCCATCACCATTTGAAGGAAACGGGTGGGTACTCCCGCTTTGAGTAAGGCTGCTGACATATAGTCCCAGGCCACCCTGGCAAACGCCTTCTCCGCGTCAAGGGATAAAAAGAAACCTTTCGTGTCATGTGTGGTCAGCCAGTGGTGGATGTTAAGTGCTTTAGTCGTGTTGTCCCGGGCTTCACGGCCGGGAACAAAGCCTACCTGGTCACTAGAAATAAGGTCGGGGCGGAGAGGGAGCAATCTATTGGCTAGTATTTATGCGTACAGTTTCACGTCTACATTGAGCAGGGATATCGGTCGTGGCGTCCTTATCCGGCTTGGGGATTAGGGTAATGTGGGCTTCCAGTAGGTCTTAGTGTGGGAGGGAAGGGGGATACCGTTGAAAGCCTTTACGAATCGCGGGAGTAGAAATGTCGCAAACGTTTTGTAATAGCCGGAGGTGAGCCCGTCCGGGCCTGGGCTTTTCCCAGGTTTCAGCTATTTTAAAGCTACGTGGGCTTCTGCGGTCGTTATCGGCGTGTCTAAGTGTGACATGTCCGGTGCAGGGCTGGGGGGTGGTCCGTAAGTGGCAAGGAAGTCCTCGATGAGTTGTGGGCGGCCCGGGTCGTTCGCGGTAGTGTCTGGTGTCGGGGGGTTGTATAGCGAAGATAGGTATTGCGTGAATTGTCGAGCAATGTGATCCGACCTGTGTACTGAGGAGCCCGTCGGGGTGGTAATTGCATGGATTGTGTGTGCCGATTTCTTCTTTTGCAACGCCAAAGCTAATAGCTTCCCCGACTTGTTCCCGAATTCATAATATAATTTATGAGTGAATGCAAATTTACGTTGTAATCGGGAATGAAGCTCTCCCAGTAAGGCCTTTCTGGCCGCTAGGAGTGCCTCATGGGTGTCAGCAGCCAATGTGCGTTTGTGGGCCCGTTCCAGCGTCCTCACACGATCCGACAGTCCGTCAATACAGGCCTTCCTGAGTCTATGTCGCTTCGCCAGCAGGGAGATCAGTTCCCCGCGGATAACGCATTTGTGGGCTGCCCACACTGTGGCTGGATCCACTTCCCCCGAATCGTTTTCGGCGAAGAATTTGGCGAGTCTGGTCGAGATAGTGTGAGTGTCTGCCGGGTCCAGAAGGAGGGAGTAGTCCAACCTCCAGATCCCAGATCTGGGGCGACGACCCGGCCATCTCAAAATCATTGTGATCGGGTGGTGGTCCGAGAGGACCATGGGTTCGATAGTGGCTGTAGAGAGTAAGTGTAGGTCATTTTGGGAGAGAAAGAGGAGATCAATACGTGAATATTTATTATGTAGGGGAGAGAAGAAAGTGTAATCCTTCTCGTTCGGGTGTAGCGTGCGCCAAGAGTCATGTAGGGTGAGTGTGTTCAGTTGGGATCTTATGGCCTTAAGAGCGCGATACGTTAAACATGTGGACCCGGTGGAGGTGTCTAGAAGAGGGGCCAACGGTACATTGAAATCCCCGCCTAGAACCAACATACCCGACTGGAAGGCCGTCAGGAGTTGGAGTGTGTCCCGGAAGAATTGAACTTGGTGAGAGTTGGGGGCGTATACGTTCTCAACTGTGATAGGGGTGCCATGGAGCGTTCCCTTGAGAAAGATGTACCTACCCAGTGTGTCTTGTTGGATATCTTCCACCTGTATAGGGCAGTGTTTGGAAAGTAGAATGGAGACCCCCTTAGACTTGGACACGGTGTTGGTGGCATGAAACACTGTAGGGAAGTAATTGTTACGCAGCTTAGGGATGGTGTCCGTTCTGAAGTGGGTCTCTTGCAGAAGGACAATATGAGGTTTTTCTTTCTGTAGAGTGTAAAGTAGACGTGAACGCTTTTCTGGGGTGTTGAGCCCCTTTATATTCAGTGAATACATTTTGAGGGCCAAGTGAGGTGGGGCTTGACCTTGAGCAGATGAGGCCTGGCTGGAGATATCCATCACACGAGTGAGGTGTAGTGGAGTAGGGGGGGTGTGACCCATAGGGCGCTGTGGGAGGGGGAAAAGGGGAGGGTGGTAAGGAAAGTGCCTGCGCGGTAGCACAGGGTAGGAGACAACCGAGTAGATTAGTGGAAGCGTATCCACTCACCTATGAGGGGGGGAGTCGGTATGTTACCGTGCGAGCGGGGAGGACAGGTCCAGCCTCAGGGCCTGTCAGCCGCCGTATGCGTCGGTATGGGGCCACATCCTGTGGCGACGATGGTCGCGTGGTGTCACATGGCGCACTGCATCTTGGGGACCATAGTTCTCTGGCTGCGTCCAGTCCCGCTCCTGCGAGAGACTTCCTGTAAGCCGATTTCCACCGCGGGGCAGTGTGGGGTTGTAGTTACCTAGGCCACGGTATGGAAAACGAAGGGCGGGCTCTAAGCAGCGGTGTCAGTTCGTGACGTGGGGTCCCGACAGACATGACCCAATAACAACTCAGCGTGTGTAGATTGAATAGATAGTTCTAGCTTGTCCATGGAGAGGAGTGACGATAACAACTTTATAAAGTCTACAGTGCAAACTGGCACGACTGAACTGAACAGTATAACAGCAGTAAATGTAGTATTTATATGCAAGCATACTCATGTAGGGGAAGACCGCTCAATCCCAGCCCTGTCAGTAGTCCCTCCGGGCCCTCCTAGCACTGGGGGTCGGGGACACCTCGAGGGCTGCTCCTGGGCCTCGTGAGCTTCCTTGGCGTCTGGATCCTGAAGGGGACCTCCTGCGTCGGGAACGGGTGGCTTGGGCATCCATAGGTTCATCCTTGGGTTTATGCCAGCGGTATACTGATTGCCTGAAAACCGCATACCTTTCCGGGACCGCCACTAGGGGAATCCCTAGAGTATCACAGAAATGCGGCAAATCCTCCGGGACACTGTGGCGGTGTGGCCCTGATGGGAAGCCGACAAGCAAAAGGGGAACTTCCACTGATAGCGAATGTTATGACCTCTCAGGACCTCCAACATAGGTCTGAGGTCCCGCTGTTTTTTCAGGGTGATCCCCGATAGGTCTTGGAATATTTGGATCTGTCGGTCATCGTGGGTGAGTTGTTTGCCCCTAGCCCGTTTCAGGATAGATTCCTTCAGTGTGTAATCGGGTATACAGCAGATGACATCGCGGGGGGGTCTGAGTCTCTTCCCCTGGGGCGCAAGGCATGATGGATCCTGTCGAACGGAATTGCGGTCGTAAGGGGCCTATCCAACACTGTAATGAACAGGGCAGTCACTGCTACTGGGATGCGGTCGCCTTCGACAGATTCTGGGGGGCCGCGTACTCTAAGGTTATGGCGGCGTCCCCGGTTGTCTAAATCTTCGAGATGGCGGTTCATATCCCGGAGTTGGAGGGTATGATCGTTGATCTTCCTCGTAGAGCGTTTGAGGACGCCATCGTGTTCCGTGACCGATTGTTCCGTTTGGGAGACCCGAGCATCCAGAGTGTGTACCTCGATGCGGAGACCCGCAATGGCGGCTGCCAGGGCGTCCTTGATGTCCGTAGCCACTGCTCGTAGGTCATCTATGGTGAGATGACGGTGCACAGAAGCGGATTCCTCATTCCGGTCAACCTCCCGAGCCTGCCGGGACTGACCCTGAGGGGCCGACAGGACTATCTCAGCGCGTTCGGGAGGCAAAGGGTGTGCGAGGGTTGGTGAGGAGCCATAGTGGGTCGGCGCCATATTTCCCCTCTGTGAGCGGAACATGTCGGGGATGTTTTGCTGTGCAGCCCCGGTATTTCCCCTCGGGGACCGCGATCTAGATGCGGAGGAGGTTCTGGAAGCCGTACCCATCCTGCATGTACGGGTACACGGGTTAGTAACTCCGGTTATAGCAGTTCTTGTTCTGAGGTGGCAGGAGCTCGAGGTTCAAGCGTCCATCTTCCAGTCAGATCCGGCCACGCCCCCCCGGTGGAGACTTTAACGTCCCCTTGATACCACCCTCTGATACCTCTTCGGGATGTTCGGTAATACCCCTGACGCAGAGAAAAAGAATAGCCAACTCCCTGCACAAAGCACAACTGATAGATATTTGGCGCTTGCAGCACCTTGGCGAACGTGACTACACGTTCTACTCCGCGCCTTACAAAGTATACTTCAGAATTGATTTATATTTGATCCCCCATAACCAGCTCAACGCTGTATCCGACTCATCGATTGGCCACATTACCTGGTCGGACCACCCACCCATTTCCCTGACGTACACTTTTGATGGAGGCATCTCAACTAGGCCTAAGTTTTGGCGTCTTAATGAGAGCCTCCTCCAGACTCCGGAGGTTCCTCCGGACGTCTTGAAAGAACTTCCCCTGTACTTCCGGGAAAATGACACCCAGGACTGTGACCCTGGATCCCTTTGGGAGGCTCACAAGTCTGTCATGAGAGATATTCTCATTAGACATGGAGCACGCTTTAAAAGGGAACGCAATGCTCAACTCTCTACATTACTGTCTAAACTACACTCAGCGGAATCCCGACATAAGCATAGGCCCATGTCAGACTTGGAGACAGAGCTAGGGACCTTATGCAAACAAATTACAGACCTACTTCACTATAGGGCGAAAGCGGCAGTGCAGATTTGTCAGAAAAAAGGTTATGAATCAGGCAACAAATGTGGTAGGGTGTTGGCCAGGGCAGATAGGGACCAAAAATCAGCGGCCTTTATTCCTTATATTGCTGGTCCGGGTGAAAGGAGGGTTACGCTACCGCGACATATATCGTGGGAATTCAGGGACTTCTACCATTCACTCTATAACCTACCAAACAGAGACCCGCCACACACTGACATTGACAATTACATATCAACTTCACAAATGCCCTCATTCTCCCAAGAAGTCCGGGAAGACCTAGAGGCCCCGATCACATTGGAGGAACTCCAACTTGCCCTTGGATCCATGAAACCAAATGAGGCCCCTGGCCCAGACTGTTTCACCGTCCAGTACTACAAATCCCTCCTCCCGATCCTGGGCCTGCGGATGGTCTCTTTCTTTAATGCAATTGGGGCGAGGTCACAGTTTGCCAGAGAAACCTTTAAGGCTCATATCACACTGATCCATAAGGAGGGCAAGGACGCAGGGTCATGCGGGAGTTACAGGCCGATCTCCCTCTTGAATACTGATTTAAAATTATTTACCAAAATCCTGGCCACCAGTTTAGCGCACCATCTCCAATCCCTGTCACATCTAGATCAGGTGGGATTCATCCCTACAAGGGAGGCCAGGAATAACACCATTAAGGCTCTGAACCTGGTCCACCTGGCAAACGCAAACCGCACCCCATGTGTCTTTGTTAGTACTGATGCCGAAAAGGCTTTGACAGGGTCAATTGGAAATGTATGTTCTCTGTCCTCAGACACATTGGGGTGGGGGGGCGGATGCTGTCCTGGATAGGTGGGATTTATTCCAACCCAACAGACTTCTGTCAGACCCATTCTCTTTAACGAATGGCACGAGACAGGGTTGCCCGCTCTTCCCTCTCCTTTTTGCCCTTTCCTTAGAACCCTTTCTATGTAGAATCAGGTTGAACCCCGTCATAAAAGGTCTCACGGCAGGTGACTTGCAATGTAAAGTCTTTACTTATGCAGATGATCTCCTTTTCTCCTTGACAAACCCAACAATCTCTCTGCTGAACCTACTGAAAGAATTTCACATATATGGCGCCATCTCGAATCTGAAAATATTTTTTTCCAAATCAGAGGCTATGGGTGTGGCTATCCCCCCCCCCCCCAGTGTATTTCAACCATCCAGGCGAGTTTCCCCTTTTAGTGGACAAATACGGCCCTCAAATACTTAGGTACGTTACATCCGTCGGACCGGTCACGTGTGTTTACTCTTAACTTCCCTCCACTATTGGCAACAACCCGCTCCTTACTTGACAAATGGCATAAAGGACTACACTCCTGGTTCGGCAGATGCAATCTTATAAAGATGTGCATCCTCCCCAAATGCCTGTATCTGTTCCAGGCCCTCCCCATCCAGATTCCTGTTCCATTCCTTAAACAAGTACAGGGTACCTTCACGCACTGTATATGGGCTCAAAAGAAACCCAGATTGAGCAGAATCCAAATGTCCCTACCCAAACAGAACGGGGGCCTGGCCATACCCGACATCAGGCGATATTACCAAGCTGCTCATTTGAGTAGAATAATAGACTGGGGACGCAACAGTACACATAAATTATGGATTCAAATTGAGCAGTCTCAGACTACAATCCCTTTAAAAAGTGCACTGTGGTGCTTTGACGCTCTTCCCCCGAGGTTGAAATCTCACCCATTGATAGGGACTACGTTGAGATGTAGTTCACAAGTGACCATGAAGACACTTCTGACATCCAAGACTTCTCTGCTTTTTCCGGTCCTTGGACACCCGGACTTTCGTCGGGCCTTCACCCGACGGAATATCCGGGTCTGAGAGAGTTGGGCTGGGAGCAAGCATGTAAGTTTGTGACGTCGGGTCGGTGGCCATCATTAGCTGAATTGACAGACTTTGTGGGTGACTACAGCCTCCCCTTCTGGAATGTGGTGCGATTGCACCACTTCCTTCACTCTATCCCCGACCCGCAGAAGTTCTTACGACCACTGACAACTTTTGAGGAGTGCTGCTCTGATACCGGCCTGCATCGCAGACTCTTTCACAAATGTACCCTCTTTTAAATTCACCCCCCACGCAGCCTAGTTTACGATGCTTAGAGGGATGGGAGTCGGACTTGAACTGGACTTTCTCAGAAGTCCAGAAACATTGTATCGTCATCTTAGCTATAAAATCCTCCTCTTGCACTAGAACTCAGGAAACTAATTTTAAACTTTTCTCCAGATGGTACCTCACACCCAAAAGATTACACAGGTGCTTCCCATCTTCCTCGGACCGCTGTTGGCGGTGCGGGGTGGACGCGGGCTCTTTACTGCATATTTTTTGGTCCTGCCCAAAACTAACGAACTTCTGGATGGAGGTTCGCCGCATCACACAAAAGTTCACGGAGTATGAGATTCCGGAGGATGCTTCTTTCTTTCTACTTCACCTGTCAACGATGCCAATTAAATCCTACAAAAAATCGCTGACATGCCACCTCTTGAAAGTGGCCAAGGCGTGCATACCCCTCCGTTGGAAGCAGCAGTGCCCACCGACTGTTGGGTGCTGGCTGCGGAAGGTTGAGGAAACACGAAAGATGGAGGACTTGATCCTTACTGCGCAACACAAACATGAGACTTACACTGAGGTCTGGGGTATCTGGAATATTTTTATTTTCTCAGATGAGGAAATATGCCTACTGGGGTCTTAACATCGCTCTGACTGGGAGTGGTGTTGCCCGCTCACTGCCCTCTCGCCCTGTCTATGTCCCCCCATCCTCCCTTCTTGTCCCCCCCTTCTCATCTCCCCCCTTCTTTTTTTTATCTTTTCTCTCTACTTCACTTGTTATCACTTTAATTCCTGCTTAATATAAAACTAAACACGGAGAGGTTCTTACTCATTGGCGGTAACCCTACTTGATCAGAATGTAATGTGAATGTCGTTTGATTTCTTTCCATGTATGATTATGTACAGTAACATATTACGGTGATGGCTGTACTGTCTATAAACCCTTCTGTACTTGTTTTTTGATGACTTGTATATTTATGTTGTAATGCTGGAATTTCTCCACATTGTTTTCTCAATAAAAAATATATTTAAAAAAAAAATAAAAAAATAAAGTAATACGCTGCACTGCCAGCGTATTTCTTTAGTAAATGTCAAAAAGGCTGTTACTCCTGTCTTTGCTCCATGAATCATGGAGAAAAAGGCTTGGTAAATCAGCCCCATTGTGTTATATGTAAACCAGCATCTCGGTTCAGGTAAAATAAATGCTGACCCCCGAACAAATATGGTGCTGTTCCAGAAAGAAAAGCACTGTCTGGAAAATACAGTGATCTCTGTGAGAGGTAATAAATGGTTGTAAGCATTAAATGTTACCTAAAATAAGATATTTCTTTTTCTTTTTTTTTTTTTGTTTACAAACTTTTATTGTGAAAGGTAAGCGGTGGTACAGATCCGAAAAATTACAGCATATATATCGAAAAATGTGAGACGTATACAAAGTCAGTCTGTGTACAAGGCCTAAGACAAATCGTAAAGACCATATCTAGTTATACATGATAGGAGAAAACTTAGGGCCGGGAGTAACAAAAACACCATGGAGAAATAAAACAGTAATATCTGGGATATGAGACGTTTAAAGAGATTAGGTGGGATTAAAAAACTGTGAAGAGTGTTCGAACCAGGGAGACCATTTATTGTCATATATGTGGCTGGTATTTTGTAGGGTATGGAATATTTTTTCCATTATGCAAATATTATTAATTCTCGATTTAAGTGGATCTATAGGTATCGTAGGAGATTTCCAATGGAAAGCTATCAACCAATGTATGGCTACGCATATTGTGTGTATCAGTCTCATATAACAAGTGGGGAGACCTAGAGCTAGAGAAATTTGCATCCACAATCTCCGACAAAAACATTTCCCTAACATTAAATAAGATATTTCTGATGCTAAGTAGACATTAAACAGTGACAACGACCAGTTTGGCAAACTGTTCTTTTCTATTCTGTAAAGTGTAGTTTAAAGTTTTTGTTTGTTTTTCAAAATGTAATTGAAGCCCGATATTTTCATTTGTTGCAGCACTAAAAGTATCTATTCTAACCGGTAAATAAAGGGTCTCTTTGTTTTGTGTTCCCTGGTCAGGCAAGATGCTGAAAGTCACATGACCTGCTATGCATCCAGCCTTGAAGCTAACTCCCATAACCGAGAGGTTAACGGTCGTGGAAACCCTGCCAAATGGGAGGAGCAGCAAAAACTCCTGGCACTTGAGCAGACATGTGGAGTGTTCAGGGTGGACTTGGGTCAGATGCGTTCACTGCGCCTCTTCTTTTGGTGAGTAAGGAAATAAAGGCAGTTTAGACTGTCATATGTCTTTTGAAAAAATAAAATATGTAAACAGTGAAGGTCAGTAATGGAAAGAAGTATGTGAACTTTTAAGATAATAACATCCTAAAAGAAGGTAGTTAGAATCAGGTTTTTCAATCAGTAAGGGCTCATTCAATGCAGATCAATGCACCCCAATGCTAATGGGGCTTCCCCTGTCTGTTTTCACTACCATCTTCTTCCCTTTAATTAGAACCCCCAAACATTATATATATATATATATATATATATATATATATATATATATATATATTTTTTTTTTTATTCTAACACCCTACAGAATAAAATGGCGGTCATTGCAATACTTTCTGTCATACCGTAATTGCGCGGAGGTCTTACAAGCGCACTTTTTTGGGAAAAAATACACTTTTGTTAATAAAAAAATAAGACACCGGTAAAGTTAGCCAAATTATTTTTTTGTATTGTAAAAGATAATGTTACGCTGAGTAAATTGATACACAACATATCACGCTTTTAAATTGCGTCCGCTCGTGGAATGGCGACAAACCTTTACCCTTTAAAATCTCCATAGGCGACATTTAAAAAATTCTACAGGTTGAATGTTTTGAGTTACAGAGGAGGTCTAGGGCTAGAATTATTGCTCTTGCTCTTCCAATCGCAGGGACACCTTTCATGTGTGGTTTGAATACCACTTTCATATGCGGGCACTACTCACGTATGCGTTCGCTTCTGCGCGCGAGCTTGGCGGGATGGGGCGTGTTCCTGGCTCCTAATTTTATTTGGCTCCTAGATTCCAAGCAAATTTGTCAAGCCCTGCCCTACAATAATCCAGCCCTTTCACATTAGGACATTTAGAGGCATAGTTTAGGCTCAGCGTTTAGAGACTGAAAAAATAAAAAACTTCTGGTTTGCATTTTTGAGAAGAGTTTTCTGACAGAAAAGAAAACGCTAAATGCTCCTAAATGCCTGTACAAGAGTTGGAAACAAAAACAGAGAAATATCCACGCTAAAAAAACAATGTAAAGATATGTACGAAAAGCAGCCAGCAGAAATTTGTTGATGGTGCTGCACACAGACTTTTATATTTGTTATTTGCTATCAACAGTTACACTTACATGCAATCCATAGTAGAAAGAGAAGGAGAAATAAAAATGCAACCCCACACCTGCTTCAGTGTGAATAGGAAACACCACATTTCAGTGATGCTCCTTACCAGAGGAATGAATAAAGCAGGCATCCATCAGGTGGGAGTGCAGGGACAAACTTCCGTTTTGTCTTGATTGACTTCTGGATGTGTTGGGTCTGCACTTCTACTTCCGCTGGTTGGAACGCACCGTCGAATGACATGCGTTTCTTACGTTTAATTTATGGCTGACAAGTTCTGGTCTGGACATACAAAAGGGCATGCTTGTGTCAGTAGGCTACATCTCTGACAATGTCCAATTGGATGAAATGCATTAGTAGGCCCCTGAGGACACAAGCATGCTATGAGCCACAGCATTTAATTGGTTATTACTCGTTTTAATAAAACTTTTCCTATGCATTACGGGCTTCACTATGTATTGCTTAAAGCGGATGGCCCATTATTTTTTTTTTTTTTTTTAAAGCCAGCAGCTACAAATACTGCAGCTGCTGACTTTTAATAATGGGACACTTACCTGTCCTGGAGTCCAGCTGTGTCCGCAGCAGAGGATGAGCGTTCGCTCATTCCTCTGCTGCTCCCCCCTCCATCCACAGTGAGGGAACCAGGCAGTGAAGTGCTGCGGCTTCACTGCCCGGTTCCCTATGGCGCATGCGCGAGTCGCACTGCGCCCGCCGATTGGCTTCCGCTGTGTGCTGGGAGCCGAGAGTTCCCAGCACACAACGGGAAAAACACGTCTTTTGGCCGAGACTGCGGGCCGGAAGTGGGTGAAGATACCTGTCTTTAGACAGCTATCTGCACCCCCCTCCCCCTGAAAGGTGTCAAATGTGACACCGGAGGGGGGGAGGGTTCCGATCAGCGGATCTTCACTTTAGGGTGGAGATCCGCTTTAATTTTATCTTGGTGACACCGTACGCGTGATTCACATCAATTGGAGTCCAGTGTGGAGATACAGGATTGTGGCAAGTTCCTTCAGGATTGGTGTTCCCAGCATAGAGCTGTCCACCTGCTGCTGTAAGCTGATGCCTTTTTGATACCTGTTTTATTCATTCCTCTGGTAAGGAGATTGGAGTGTCACTGAGGTATGGTGTGTTTCCTATTCACACTGAAGCCGGTGCCGTGTCACATCGTTCTTTCTCCTTCTTTCTCCTTCTTTGTACTATGGACTGCATTTAACTGTTTATAGCGCTGCACACAGATTTTTGTATGCCTGTTTCTACCAAGACAACTGGCATTTTTTTAAGCCCAGTGTGCATGGACCCTTATTTTGTTTTTATTTACAGGCTGAAAATTAAAGGTGACTAGGAAATAGGAAATGAGTAGTGTTGCTCACGAATATTCGCATTGCGAATATTCGCTACGAATATTGCATATTCGAGTATTCGCGAATATCTCGAATATCGCGGCTAATATTCGTTATTTCGAATATTCGTATTTTTCAAATTTCGCAATAAATTTCGCAAAAAATTCGCAATCAATTTCGCATTCGCGAATTTCGCAATGGCGAAATTTCGCAATGGCGAAATTTCGCAATAGCGACATTTCGCAAATTTTTTATTTATTTTTTATAAAATATCACGAATATTCGATATTTACGAATATTCGCGACCGCATATGTGAAATTTCGCTTTTTTTTTTTTATAAAATATACCGAATATTCGTAAATATCGAATATTCGTGATATTTTATAAAAAAAAAAAAAAATCGCGAAAATTCGCATTAGCGAAAATTCGCATTGGCGAAAATTCGCAATTTTTTTTTATTTTTTTTCAATATCACGAATATTCGATATTAACGAATATTCGCGAATATTCTTCGAAATATTCGCGAAATATCGCAAAATCGAATATGGCGTATTCCGCTCATCACTAGAAATGAGCCCTATACTTTGTGTAATTTTATTACCTTTTTGTTGGGCTAGTGGCTCATCACAACGTTCTGTAGCCCAGAGGTAAGCTGTTTTTTACTTTCTTCCACAAAAAGCAAAGTGATGCTGACGCTACCTAGGGGCATGTAAGGTCAGTTAGCTATTGATATAAAGTATAGTAGCTTTGAGTGCTAATCTACCCATTCTCCTGACTCATCACAGTAAACCAGTGTTAGTAGTCAGCAGAATATCCATGTATTATTATTGGTGATAACAGCATTACCACAGGCATAGGGAAAAAAAAGCATCCACCTTCCATGTTTTTTTTTTTTTTTTCTTGTTTTTTTTTCTCGTATAATGTTTTTATTTTAAAGTAATAGATTACAACAGTTACAGTATGTCAGATGACAACAACTAAGAATGAGATACAGCATTGAAATACAGATTAATGCAATAATAATTGAACTGCTGTAGGAGTTGTAGTATTATACAGATATAACTAAACATAAATAAAAAGAGTTACTAATAAATGGAAATGAGAACTAATGGAGGGAAGGGAGAGGGTAGTGGTGTTCCAAAGGTGAATTTCACTTTTTTTTTACTTTGCTATTATCCATAAAAGGGTATTAATACCATGACATAAGAACTCTTGAGTCAAAAGTGTCTGGAGTATAGTATTTGGCCCAGGGCTTCCATATGCTATCAAACTTTTCCAACCAATTTTTGTCTAGCGCTTCCAGTTTAGCATGTACAAATGAAAGATTCATTCTCTTTTCGGCTTCCGACAACAGTAATGCAGGTGATTTCCATGCACTGGCTATTACCTGTTTTGCGGCTATCATAAATAAAATAAATAACTTATGTTGATTCCGAGAAAGGGTTTCTGGTTTAATGTTATGTAAGGCCACCATTGGATCCGGTAGTATAATACAGTCAAATATTTTAGAAGCGATCCTGAAAATCTCTTCCCAGAATTTGTCTGGGCAACCACAGAAACAGAGATCTGAGCAGTTCGCTGAAAATTTGGCTAATCTATTGGGAACCAGGTACCAACGGTAAAGCACTTTATATGATGTTTCCATTGCCGATACATTTATAGATGCAGAGCTAGTATTAGACCAAATGCTTGCCCAGGTTTCGTTATTAATTTTACATTCTAAGTCTAATTCCCATTTAGCAGTATAGGAGGGTAATATAGTATTTGATTTGGTGATCAGTTGGGAATAAATTATTGAAATACGACCTTTGGCATGTGGATCTTTGAGACACATCCTTTCAAATTGGGTAATATTATTTAGGTTCACTAAGGTTAAGGGAATATCCATAGAAGTTCTTGATTTGAAGGTCCACCTTCCATGTTTTATGTCCAGTAATGATCCATGAAGCTGAGCTGTCTATTTATACGACTGCAGGCTTAATCTGATGTTTATAAACATGGGGCATTTACGGCATCCTGCTCGCTCAACTCTCTGGATGGTTAGTGACCACATATTGGGTAAAATCTTTCTCTCCATAACTGCAGTTACAATGTTTTAATCAGAAACAAAGGTAAATTGTCTGCTCACTATTAACACTGAGATGAGCTGGGAGATTAGATAGAGTAGCAGGATTCTGTGCTTACAGCTGCTAGAAGAAATATGATGCACATGTAACAATGGCCCCCTGAGCTGGATGACCTAGGAAGTCTCAGCAACGTAATGAATGCTCTAAGGCACAGGTGTCAAACACAAGGCCCACAGGCCGAATCCGGCCCTCCAGGCCATTTCTTGTGGCCCTCACACCTCTCCTGCAGCTGCAGTAGAGCTCCAGCCCTCCTCTGATCCTTCTCCAAACCCTTACTTTCTGCTTTCAAACAATGCATCAGCTTCTTCCCAGCAGCAGCATAAGGTATGGGGCATGCACTGTCATGTAAGCGAGGATGGGGGGACTCTACTTCTGATGGTGTGGTGGCTCTTGACATCCATTATAACGGGAAGGGGATGCGCTGGACATCTAATCTTGGATACAACTGGCCCTTATGAGGGCAATAAATGCTGATGCCGCCCATGATGAAATTGAGTTTTACACCCTTGCTCAGTCTTAGGGCTCATTTAGACCTGCAGTTGGGGAAGGCGGGAAGATTAAAAACACATAGTTGAGTCACTTTTTCACCCCCCCCCCCAACTGCCCTTCCTTAAAGGGGTAGTTCCCCCAAAAACCTTTTTTTTAACACTGATTGAGGCTCGTTTTGTCAAGGGGAATCGGGTGTTTTTCTTTTTTAAATGAAGCCGTACTTACCGTTTTAGAGATGCATCGCCTCCGACGCTTCCGGGTATGGTCTCCGGGTCTAGGCGTTCCTATTTGATTGACAGGCTTCCGAGGTCGGATACATCGCGTCACGATTTTCCGAAAGTAGCCGAACGACGGTGCGCAGGCGCAGTATAGAGCCGCAACGTCGCTCGGCTTCTTTCGGCTACTCGTGACGCGATGTATGCGACCGTCGGAAGCCTGTCAATCAAATAGGCACGACAAGACGATCATACCCGGAAGCGACGGAGACGATGCATCTGTAAAATGGTAAGTACTGCTTCGTTTCTTATAAAAAACCACCCGATTCCCCTTGACATAACGAGCCTCAATCAATGTTAAAAAAAGTTTTTTGGGGGAATTACCCCTTTAAGTTGCAAAGGCAGCAGATAGGGGTGTTTACATGCTGTTGTTGCAATGTTTTGCTCTGCATCCTTGGTAAAAACAACCCCCCCCCCCCTTTAATGTCCAATAGGTAACACTGATGCCCAACCTATTCAAGCAAACGTGGAAGCACCCCAAATGTTCTACAACCATTAACAGGGATGCACCACAAATGTTCCGCAAATGCACGATGTAGCAGTATATATGGGGTTAAAGCAGGCAGTGAGAAAGCATCATATCACCTCCTCACCACCTATTAAAAGCCTCTGAAAAGCAATCTGAATGCAGATCACTTCTCCGAGACATGGAAATGTAGCTGCACATGTAAACATGGCCTAGAAGAGCCCCAGTAAACCAGTAATGTCTTTCCTCTCTGCAAAGTCACCATTCCAGCAAAGAGTTAATTCTAGCGCCTTATATATGGGTTTCACTGACTATGTGCCTATTGCCCAAGCACCTTTTTGCTTTCTACCTGTACAAAGAGAGATTTTTTTTTTAAAGTTGCACTTTAGTAACTGCCAAGTCAGATCCCTTACCTTATTCTAGGGCCGAAACAACTAATTAATTATAAAAATGGCTGTCAAATATTGTTTATGATCAATTAGTTGGTCAGCCAATTAGTTGTCCTGCATACAGAATGCAGTGCAACACACATACAGCTCAGTACACTGTCTATGCCAGTGTTTTTCAACTCCAGTCTTTAAGGCACACCAACAGGTCATGTTTTCAGGCTTTCCATTATTTTGCACAGGTGATTTGATCAGTTTAAATAGGTAGATGGCGCACGACTAAAAAGTGCAATCAATAAAAAATCAATAATATAATTAATAAATCATAAGGTCCAAGGTGGAACACACACCGCATCTGCTTGTCCTTCCTGGTATCTACGACTCGTACAACACCCGCGGCTTCCAGCCTTTGAACGAGGGTTATACCGAAGAACAACGGCAGTGACTCCCGACTAACAGCGCTATTATGGCTCCTCTATTATCTAGTTTTGCTTCCCCAAGATGGGCTTTCACATCTCCCATGACTCAGCCAAGTCAGCCTTCGTGGACCCTTGCAGCTGTAGACGGTAAGAGTGACACCGGACCAGTCATTAACCCCTTATGTGCTTATGCTCTCATTGTGTTTGTGAGTAGCCAATTTACTGTTTACTAATTCACTCCATTAAATTCATATTTACTGCACTTAGTTTGGCGCATTTCCTTCTTGTTTATATATGATTTGATCAGTTTCACTGCCTTAGTAATCACCACAGCCATTTCATGTGAGGGAAATCCTGAAAACTTGACCTGTTGGTGTGCCTTGAGGACTGGAGTTGAAAAACACTGGTCTATGCAATGGTGGAACTAACAGGGTTGCAGCAGTCGCACTTGAGACTGGACCCTGGCGTTCTGCTGCTGTGGGAGGCCCCAAGACCCGGCATCTCCCCCTGCACCTCTGGCTGTCCATTTAGTATGCAGGTGGGGGAGGTGGGAGGCAGTAGGCAGTGATCAGCAGCTCTATGGTGTCCGTAGGATCTCGCTGGGGCTAGTAGTTCTCTTTCCGATTGTATACAGTGGGGAGGTGAGGGGCCTCTGACCTGGCTTTACTCTTTAGTTAGTCGCTCTGATTCTACACTCATGCTGATACATGCCTGGGTCAGAGGCCCCTCTCCACTGTATACAGTCGGAGAGAGAACTACAAGCCCAGGGAGATATCATGGTCCGCGGACATCATAGAGCTGCTGATCTCCACCTCCCCCAGGTGGGGGGTACAGAGATGTGCTAGAGGTTGGAGGTGCACAGCAGAGACCAGCCAGGTACAGGGGAACCTCTGGTAAGGGGCGGAGCAGCTCTCTGGGGACCCTGATGTAAGGAGGGGCTCTCTGGGGACCCTGATGTAAGGAGGGGCTCTCTGGGGACCCTGATGTAAAGAAGGGGCGCTCTGGGGACCCTGATGTAAAGGGGCGCTCTGGGGACCCTGATGTAAAGAAGGGGCTCTCTGGGGACCCTGATGTAAGGAAGGGGCTCTCTGGGGACCCTGATGTAAGGAAGGGGCGGTCTGGGGACCCTGATGTAAGGAAGGGGCGGTCTGGGGACCCTGATGTAAGGAAGGGGCTCTCTGGGGACCCTGATGTAAGGAAGGGGCTCTCTGGGGACCCTGATGTAAGGAAGGGGCTCTCTGGGGACCCTGATGTAAGGAAGGGGCTCTCTGGGATCCTGATGTAAGGAAGGGGCTCTCTGGGGACCCTGATGTAAGGAAGGGGCTCTCTGGGAACTCTGATGTAAGGAAGGGGCTCTCTGGGAACTCTGATGTAAGGAAGGGGCTCTCTGGGGACCCTGATGTAAGGAAGGGGCTCTCTGGGGACCCTGATGTAAGGAAGGGGCTCTCTGGGGACCCTGATGTAAGGAAGGGGCTCTCTGGGGACCCTGATGTAAGGAAGGGGCTCTCTGGGGACCCTGATGTAAGGAAGGGGCTCTCTGGGGACCCTGATGTAAGGAAGGGGCTCTCTGGGGACCCTGATGTAAGGAAGGGGCTCTCTGGGGACCCTGATGTAAGGAAGGGGCTCTCTGGGGACCCTGATGTAAGGAAGGGGCTTTCTGGGGACCCTGATGTAAGGAATGAATAAATGAATGAATGAAAAAACTTATATAGCGCGGCACATGCGAACCAAATCGCCTCTGGGCGCTTGTTGTATCAGTCTCTCTTGACATCAAAAGAGCAGAGTTTTAATCTGTCTTCTGAAGGTCAGGTGGTTTTCCTCCAACCGAATGCTGGTTGGTAAAGCGTTCCAAAGTCTGGAACCTTGGACCGCAAACCTTCTTTCTCCTTTGGACTTGAATCTGGCTTTGGGTACTTTGACCAAATTTTGGTCACTGGATCGCAGAATGCGATTGGGATTGAGGGGTTCTATTTTATCGCAAAGATATTGCAGGGCTTTTCCATGGATGCATTTATGAGTCAGACAGAGAGCTTTAAAAGCAATTCTGTCTTTTACTGGCAACCAGTGAAGGGATCTCCGCGACGGTTAGATTGATTCCCAGGTTTTTTTTCCCAGTCACCAGTCTGGCGGCCGTATTTTGTACGACTTGCAGACGAGCGATTTGGTACTTTGGGAGTCCGAGGTAGAGGGCATTTGCATAGTCCAGTCTGGAGTTCACAATTGTTCCCACCACGACTGGCACATCTTCTTTGGGAATGAATGGAATAAGTCTGCGGAGTAGGCGCAGCAGATGGTGAGATCCGCTGACTACTGACCCTATTTGTGTGTCCATTGTCATGTGGGTGTCAAAAATGATCCCGAGACTTTTGACTTTGGCGCTAGGGGAGATGATCTGGCCCAGAATGGGTGGAGGTGTCCAGGTTGTTGCCAGTTGACTCTTGCGACTGGCCTGAAACAGAAGAAGTTCTGTTTTAGAATTGTTGAGTTTGAGATAACTCCTAGTCATCCACTTTTCTATTGAAGAGAGACAATTCTCTAAGCTGAGATGATGATCCTTTCTATTGCAGATGCGAAAATACAGTTGCGTGTCGTCTGCATATGAGTGATAAAGTAGTTGTTGACTACTGATGACTTCTAAGAGAGGTCAAAGATAGATGTTGAAGAGCACCGGTGACAGAGGTGAGCCTTGGGGGACTCCACATGACACAGTGCGTTTTCCAGAAGTGAACAATTCCAACTTCACCGTTTGAGATCGGTTTCCCAAAAAGGAGGAAAACCATGGTAAATCACCCTCTGTGACTCCGGCTACCTCAGCCAGCCGAGTCAGTAGCAGTTTGTGATCTACGGTGTCAAAGGCTGCGCTTAGGTCCAGCAGAACCAGGAGACAAGATTCTCCTTCGTCTGCGGCCTCCAGAACGTCGTCCCATATTTTGAGCAGTGCTGTTTCCGTCCCGTGTCCGGGACGGAATCCCGATTGCAGTGGATGGAGTAGGTTGTGGGTATCTAGATGCTGTTACAGCTGTTGTACCACCACTTTCTCCATTACCTTGGAGAAAACGTTTAGCATTGTTATGGGATGACGGTGATTTGGGTCCTTGGGATCCAGGGTAGGTTTCTTCAAGATGGGGTGGATTGTGCCCTCTTTCAGCAGGGAGGGCACTATGCCTTCCTTAAATGACTGGTTTATAAGCTGCGTAATGGGAGGTGCCAGGATATCGGCATATTCCTTTAGCAGCTTAGTGGGTATGATATCATTAGGTGAAGTGCTGTTATGCAAATCGCCGATGATATTTTCTGTGGCATCGTTGGAGATGGGTTCCAGAGTGAACTTTGTTGGTTGTAGCATGTTCCTCCGGGTGCTGTGTGGTAGCTCAGGGGTATTGTTTTGCGGAATGCTTTCCCGGATTCCTTCAATTTTATTGATGAAGAAATCCGACAATTCATTGCAAAATACTTGGGTGTCTGCGTTGGGGGCTTCAAGACAGTCTGGATTCATGGTCTGCGAGACCAGCTTGAAGAGATCCCGGGGGCGGTTTAAGGCGCTGTTGATAGCCATGGAAAAATAGTTTTTCTTGGCTTTGAAGATTTCTATGTGGTATCTTCTTGTTGCTACTTTGTAGAAGGCGAGGTTCGCCTCGGAAGCGTTTCTTTTCCAGGTGGCTTCTGCCCTTCTACGCTCTTGCTTCAGTAGCGATAGCTGATTGTTGAACCAGCCTGCCTTGTTTTTCCGGGTAAGGACTTTGCGTTCTGGTGCTACTAAGTCGGCTGACTGTAGTAGGGCTGCATTTATGGCGTCCAGTATGTCTGCGGCCATTTGACCTGGTTGAATTGTTTTAATTTTATTTTCCAAGGTAGATTTGAAGAGTTCCGAATGGAGCTTCTTCTGAGATCTAGACCAGTGTTTTGTCACTGGCTTGGGTGTTTTTATCAATAGGGCAGTATTGGAAATTATGAATTTAATTGCATGGTGATCTGTCCATGTCAATGGTTCATTTTCCAAAATACTTACTTTCAGATTTTGTCTGAAGATAAGATCGAGTGTGTGACCTGAAGCATGTGTGGGCCCACATACTAGTTGCTGAAGGCCTAATCCATGGGTCTTCAAACTATGGCCCTCCAGTTGTTCAGGAACTACAATTCCCATCATGCCTATTCATGTCTGTGAATGTCAGTGTGTTACAATGCCTCATGGGATGTGTAGTTCTACAACAGCTGGAGGGCCGTAGTTTGAGGATCCCTGGCCTAATCCTTCCAGATGGTCGATACAGGCGTCGGCCATGGGGTCTTGTGAGGAGTTGGCCCAGAGATTGAAGTCCCCGAGCAGCAAAAGGTGTTTGCTGGTTATGGCGTAAGTGGAGATGAACTCTGACCATGAGGGTAAAAACTGCGATTTAGGCCCCGGTGGCCTATAGCAGAGCAGAATACGGACAGTCTCCTGGGGGTTTGTTTGCAGTTGCAGAGTAAGGGTTTCCATAAATGGAAGCAAGTGCTGAAGGGCTGGTTTAGAGATGACAAGATGCGTCTTATGGATCACCGCCAGTCCTCCTCCTCTTTGCCCTATTCTGTTTTCAGTGATAATCCGGTAGTGTTCTGGCACCAGTTCTCCAAGAATGGTGTTACAGTCGGCTGTGCGCCAGCTTTCTGTAATAAAGAGACAGTCTAAGTTGTTCTGTAGAATGAAATCATGGATTTCTAATCGGTGTCTTACTGCCGATCTTGTATTGATCAAAGCACATGATATGTGCTTTGCTTGGGGTGGGTAGCTAAATTTTTTAACTGATGATCGTCGATCGATCCTCAAAAGTTGCTCAAATCTCAGGGCCTTTTTGGTGACAGCTGGTAGCTTTGTGGCAAATTGCCTCAGATGATTTCTGCAGAATATTGCCGAATGGCCATATTCCGCCGGGGGGGGGGGGGGGGGGGGGTGGTCAGGTGGCGGTGGGGAGTAGATTCCTTGAATCCTCTCTCCTATTTTTTAATTTGGTCCAGAGGAAGGCAAAAAAAAACCTGGTTCAGCTAAGCCAATCTGCTGGGCAGGGAAAAAAATTCCTTCCTGATCCTTTAGAGGCGATCGGTTGAGACCCTGGAACAAATCTGATGATATTGTGAGGGGATGGTGTGAAGGGAGTAGTTCCTGCTGGGGGGGTGTACCAAGCTGGCCGATGGCCTGACCCAGGGCCCAAGCCGGGCCACCCACTTGCTGAAATAACCCCAGAGAGGGGGCGGTTGGCTGCCAGGGAGGTGGATGGGGACATCTGTGGGTAGGGGGGGGTGTGTTGGGCGAAAGCACCGGGGCGATGCAGAGTGCTGTAGCCGTGTGCCGCTAGGCCGCAGTTGAAGCCGCGGACTTTTTTAAGCCGCGGCTCCCGCGGACCTAGCGTGGCTGGCGCGGACCGGCGAAAACAGCAAAGGAACAGCGGCGGGGATGTGGGGACGGGCTGGGGGTACCTCGATTGCGGTCTGGGGCGAAAGCACCGGGGCGATGCAGAGTGCTGTAGCCGTGCGCTGCTAGGCCGCAGTTGAAGCCGCGGACTCTCCTAAGCCGTGGCTCCCGCGGACCTAGCGTGGCTGGCGCGGACCGGCGTAAACAGCAGGGGAACAGCGGCGGGGATGTGGGGACGGGCTGGGGGTACCTCGATTGTTGTCTGGGTGAGGGGAGCTGAATTCCCAGGGCTGGTTTGGCACGGCTATCCTGAAAAGGACGGCCGCCCTTGATCCTGGGGGGGACAGGCTGGATTACCTGTGTGATGGCTCAGATGCTCAAAGGAGGGGGGGAAGGAGTGCTGGAGACGGCTGGAGGTAGAGGTGATCCGGGTAAGATGCGGCTGTGCTGGAGCTTGGCTGGGCAGGGGAACCCTGACTGCCTGCTAGCCTACACCTGCCTGGAGCTATAGCTCGCACGCTCCTACTCCTAGGAGCCGTGTGCCGTGTGAGCTCCTGTAGCTAATCCGGCTGCCTCAACTCAACTGCCTAGGAAGGGGCGGTCTGGGGACCCTGATGTAAGGGGGGCCCTCTGGGGGCCCTAATGTAAGGGGACCCTGATAGGGAAGGAAGAATGGGGCTCTCTGGGGACCCTGATGTAAGGGTGGCCCTCTGGGGGCCCTAATGCAAGGGAACCCTGATAGGGATGGAAGGAAGGGGCTCTCTGGGGACCCTGATGTAAGGAAGGGGGTCTCTGGGGACCCTGATGTAAGGAAGGGGCGGTCTGGGGACCCTGATGTAAGGGGGGCCCTCTGGGGGCCCTAATGTAAGGGGACCCTGATGGGGAAGGAAGGAAGGGGCTCTCTGGGGACCCTGATGTTATGAAGGGGCTTTGGGGACCCTGGTGTAAGTAGGGGGGCTTTCTGGGGACCCTGATGTAAGGGGGATATGCTCTCAGATATGTAACGATATATATATAATACACACACACTGCTGTCAATCAAATCCAGTGACACCGCAGCCAGGGGAGTCCTGCTGTCTGTGTCAATGGACGCAGCAGCAGTACTCGGGAGCGCGCCCGCACAAGGGCCCCCATGGAATGCGGCTCTCAATGGGGGCACCCGAGAAGAGAAGGAGCCAGGAGCATAGCTGAGCAACCCCAGAAGAGGAGGATCTGGGCCCCTCTGTGCAAAACCCTTGCACAGCACAGGTAAGTATTACATGTTTGTTATTTAACCACTTGCCGACCAGCTGCCATCATTATACGGTGGCAGGTCGGCTTGTTCGCGCAAGCCGCCGTAGTTGTACCTCAGTTTCTTTTAACAGCTATAGTGGGCACTTGCCTGCTGCATTGCAGGGGAGCTGATGCGGGTGGCTGGCAACTGCTATTTACACTGGCTACCCACGATTGCTTCACAGAGAGGCAGAGTGATTGTCTGTTCCTAGTGATTAGGAAAAGTGATTTCTCTCCTCCAGTCAGTTAGAAGCACCTCCCAGGAAACATGTTTAACCCCTTTATTGCCCCCCTAGTGTTAACCCCATTTATACAGTAATCAGTGAATTTTTATAGCACCAATATCCGTGGTCCTAAAAAAAGTGTCCGATCTGTCCGCCGCAATGTTGCAGTCCCACTAAAAATTGATGTCCACCGCCATTACTATAAAAAAAAGGTAATACAATAAGAACTGTTGAGGTGATCAAATACCATCAATAGAAAGCTCTATTTGTGGGAAAAAAGGACATATAGGTCCGGATTCAGACATTGGCGCACATTTATGCCGCCGTAGCGTATCTCTTTTACGATACGCTGGCGCAGCGCGGAGAGGCATGCACTGCATTCAGCAAGCCATTGCTCACCAAGATGTGCCAGCGTAGCGTATTTTCGAAGGCGCAGGCCAGCGTAAGTGGAAGTGGGCGTGACCCCATGCAAATGATGGTCCGAGCGTGGCGCAGTGGTTTACGTCCGGCGTATCGCAAACGGTGCAGGTACTTTTGCATTCTGAGCGATGTCCGATACTGAGACTGAGAGGGAGAGGAGGAAAAAAAAAATTCTGCTGAGGAGAGGGCGATCCTGACCTCTGCCACCTCTGAGTACGATGTGTACCTCCATGGCGCACAGAGTGGCAGGACCAGAAAGGCCAGGAAGCAAGAGATCCTCCAGAAGGTTATCCTGGAGATCAATGCCCTTGGGCATGAAAACAGGACCCCTAAGGACATTGCAAAGGAAATTTAATGATATGCATTGGCGGGTCAGAGATAATCTGGCCAGCATCAGAAGGAACGTCAGGGGCACGGGAGGCGGTCCAGCCAGTACTGTCAGGCTGACTGCCGAGGAGAAGGTCATTGCCAGCTGTTTGGAGCAGGAGCAGGTGGAGGGCCTGGAGGGCTTTGACTCCAGTGAACAGGCCTTGAGGACAGGTAAGTGTGTTTTATCCCCCATCCGGTGTGTAGCATGTGAGGGGGTGCAAGGGAACACGTGACAAGTGTGTGTGTTCACCAAGATGTGAATGCTTTGTGTCATCCACAGATATTCTTGAGGGAGTTGAGCCATCATCTGGCTGTGTCGGACCCACGCCCTTTCCCGGAACATTCTCCGCCTCAGCCTGACCCCCTGGGAAGCCACGTAAGATCAGTGGAGGGGAGTGCCCACACCTCTGCTCTAGAGGTAGTTCCTGAGAAGCAGGTGGATCTCCATCTAGAGGAATGCCTCTATCTTGAGGAGGCTTCCATCTTCCCCGGACCCGCTCAGACCTCCACGCCCATCAGGGGAACCCCCTCCAGGGCTACCCCGTCCAGACGGACACAAGCCTCTCCATCTCCTAGGAAGGCTCTCAGGAAGACCAGGGTTGTACCCGGATCCCTACAAGAAGGGTTGGAGAGGGAGCAGGCACATGGGATATATTGCCTGTGACCTCCACTGTGTCGCAGACAGCCTGGCCTCATTTGTTGGGTCCTCGACCAAGACCCAGGCTGCGTGCACAGTGGCTGTGCAGGGCACCGCAGCCACTATGCAGCAGTGCCTCAGCCAACAGGCTGCCCATACCAGCTCCATGTCAGACTGCCTGCAGGAGGTGAGCGCAAACTGTACTGCCATGGTCACATGCCTGGGTGACCAATCAGAGACCCTTGAGGCCATGCGTCACCACATGGTAGCAGGGGGTCCCTCACCATCTGGGGACCAGGGCTCAGATGTGGAGGCCAGCCTGGATAGGAGAAGCATGGCGAATGGGGAGCTGCAGGCCACAGCAGCAGGCATTGTTGCAGAGGTGCAGAGCCTGGGAGTGGTCGTACAGGCCAACACTGCCGCTATTCAGGCGGAGGGTCGGCAGAACAGGCGCCTCCAGCACCAGACCAGCGGCAGGCAGCTGCGGATGCAGGCAGAGACCAACAGTGTGCTAACACGCATTGCCGTTGCGTTGGAGGCGATACAGGTAACATCTGTCAGGAGCGACAGGCCAGGGGATGCACCTCCTCCTGATGCCCCACCCCCCCACCCGAGCCATCGCAACGACTATTGAGGAGCCGAAGCCTTGGCACAAGGCCTGGCCAATGACCGGGCAATTGACTCTCTGGACCTTGGCAGCTCAGATTATGAGCTTTTTTTTTTGAGTGTCGTGCACAGATGTATGTGCCATCCTCCTGTAAGGGCATGCCATGTCGGACAATTGCATGATACCTTTTTTTTTGTAGTCACTGCACACGGTCAGGAGTGCAGGCTACAGTGTGACTGGTGTGTGAATGTGTGTGTGACATTCCTGCCAGCAAGGCGTGTCACCTTGGTTCGTCAGGGAGAGGTTATCCCCACGACTGTGTGAATGTGGTATGAATGGACAGCAACATCATTGGGGCCTTGGCGTGGCGTGGCGTTGCTGCTCCCAAGTCCCGTGTGGTGGACTTGGGCTAAACCAATGTGATGTGGATGTGGTGTGTGTGAGCTAGGGACCACAGTGGTGTGCATGCGTGCATTGTCTGTGTGCCATGATGAATGTGTGTTTAACGTGCAAAGATACGTTCCACGAGGCAACTCTTGACTGCTGTTCCTTCAGCAGACGGGGTTTCCTCAGGCAGGGGGGGACTGTGTGGTTCAGGGGTCAAGTCATTGCATATGTCAATCTCCAGGTCCTTTCTCATGGCGTAGTTGTGCAGCACACAAAATGCACCGATGATCTGACACACAAAGTTTGGGGAATACAACAGGGCCCCCCCGTAATTATCCAGGCATCAAAAGCGGGACTTTAGGATGCCAAATGTGCGCTCCACCACTGGACGGGTGCGTATGTGTGCAGCATTGTATCGTCTCTCTCCTCTGGTTTGAGGTTTCCGGTATGGAGTCAGGAGATGGGGCCCAAGTGCATATGCTGAGTCACCTGGAAGGGAAAAGACAGGAGGATGTTAGCCGTGCATGTGCCCCTTGTGATGTCTGCATCATGGGGTCGGACAGTCATGCCTGACTCCCATGTCACTCGCCAATCCCTGTACATGTTCTGTTTCAAATTCTGTTGCTTTGACGGTATGTGTAGCTGTCGTGGCTGGCCCCTGGGTGATTGGCACGGATGTGTCATATGAGACATTGGGCATCGGCTATCACCTGTATGTTGATGAAATGCCACTGCTTACGATTGTGGTATATATGCTCTGTGGCACGGGGGGGGCGTAGTGCCACATGTGTGCAATCACTGGCCCTGGCGGTGCGTGGGGATCCGGCAATTCTGTAGAAATCCTGCATTGCCTTCTGCCGCAGATGCTCATGGGTCGGTTTGATGATGTGGTGGGACATACATGTGAGGATTGCGGGGACAACCTGGTGCACACATCTGCTCATGGTGGATTGTGACATCCCAGACACGACTCCACCTGTATGTTGGAAAGATCCACTGGCAAGGAAATGGAGTGTTGCCAGTACCTTGACCAGTGGCTGCACTGCATGTGAGCGTCCCGTCTGGCTGGTGATTTCATCATGCAGGGCTGTGGCTAATTCCAGGATGGCATCAGGGCTGAATCTGAAGATGCGATACACCTCCGATTCCCCCATGCCAAAGACGTTCATGTGCGTTCGGTACATCCTCTCCTGTGCCCTCCTCCTCTGTGCCTGTGGACGCAGTAGTGCTATGACCATGGTTGCCACTGGCATGTTGGCATACAGGTGTGTTGTCCTGCAAGTGTGGTTGCTCAGCTGGTCCGTAATGGTGCTGCTGCAGCTGCTCTCCAGCTGACATGTGCACGTCTGTTGCCGGGTTGCACCTCCTTTATGGGGAATAACTTTGCACCGGACGTACAACTTACGTGCACCTCGCGCAGCATGCGTCGGGCGCACTCACATTTGTGAATCGCCATATTTCCCTCATTTGCATATTTAAATAGCTAATCAATGGGAGCAGCACCGTGCGTCCAGCCCATATTTGCACCCACGCTACGCCGGCGTATGCAAGCTACGTCGGCGTAGGGTGACCAGTTTTTAGGCATATATTGGTTTGTGACTCTGGCGCACATATACGCCGGCGCACATTTGCACTTACGTCGGCGTAACTTGCTTTACGTCGGGGCAAGTGCTCTGTGAATCTGGCCCATAGTGGTTAAGTTGCCCATGCATAGAAGCATAAAAAATAGGCGAGACCCATAGTCCCCTACATGGAAGATCTACCGACGGACCAAGTCCCGTAGGTACCTCTGCTTACATTTCCACGCTGCAGGGTATGGCAAATCAAGAGGCATATCCTTCACCCCTCACCGTGGGCTTCGTCTCAGACCTTCAGGGACTGGGATCCATAGCAGGTCACCTCTCTCCTGGACCTATATAGCACCCTGGCAACAGGAAAACATTTGGTCTTTTGTATCGACCGATGTTCTGGAACCCAGGGTCCAGCTCTCAGAGAGAAGCATTATAGGCAAAACCTTGTTCTTCGTACCGAGGCCCGGGTACCGTCCACTTTGGCGATGAAGCACCTTGGACGGATCCGGTTTTTATGGAGGCTTTTTTAATGAAGCATGGATCCCTCCAGTGGAGCTCCTCGGAGCACATGTTCACTCGTGACCAACACCTTAGACACTGGCGAAAAAACTGAGGTGCTCCCAGTATAGGAGGGGTTATATAGGGAGGGAACTTCCTGTTCTAATTGATTACACCAGTGTCCAGCACCTGAAGGTGGAATATAACCCACTCAGTAATGACTAAGACTCTGTGTCCTGTGATGTACTCAAAGAAAAGGATTTTACAGGTAAGCTGTTATAAAAATCCATCCCGCTAAGCTTGTGTGCAGAAGTGAACGCATACGTGAGCAGCGCCTGCATATGAAAACGGTGTTCAAACCACACATGTGAGGTATCGCTGCGATTTTTAGAGCAAGAGCAATAATTCTAGCCCTAGACTTCCTCTGTAACTTAAAACGTTGCCTATGGAGATTTTTAAGAGTAAAAGTTTGTCGCCATTCCACAAGCAAGTGCAACTTTGAAGTGTAACATGTTGGGCATCAATTTACTCTGCGTAACATTATCTTTCGCACTATAAAAGAAAATTGGGCTAACGTTACTGTTGTCTTATTTTTTTTATTCGAAAAAAGTGCGCTTGTAAGACCGCTGTGCAAATACGGTGTGGCAAAAAGAATTGCAATGGCCACTATTTTATTCTCTAGGGTGTTAAAAAAAATATATATAATGTTAGGGGGTCCCAAGTAATTTTCTCGCAAAAAAAAAGTTAACTTGTAAAAAACAAATCTCAGAAAGAGGCTTTGTCCTTGCGTGGTTAGATAAAAAATGTGCTCTCCGAGTCTGATATTTACCAAATTCAACCTCCTAGTCTATTATTCTCAGATCAGATTCAAGATTTTGCTACCTAACCAGATAGATTCTCATTTATGTTTACCACTGCATATAGATATGTAACGTTTTTAAAAAAAATAAGCTATTTATTCCTAAATATTAACTAAATTATACACCATATTTAAAGTTTCTATCTGATTAAGCGGATCTATAATCATTGGCTGCAGCCCTAGCTCATTCCCAATGAAAAGATGTGCCTTTGATCCAAAACAGTTACAGAAAGCATTTGGTTGAGGTTATTGCCAATAAAAAAATAAAAAAAAATATGGTTCAGATGCTTTTTCCATAAGTTACCTTGACATTTCAAAAATGTGTCCATTGAGAATATGTGACATGCTATTTGCAATTGTGGTTACAGTAGAACTCCAGGCAAGACATTGTCCACAGATTAGGAAAAGGTAGAACCTCAAGTCAAGGTTTTACTGCTGTTTGTGTCTATGCTGAAGAGATTTTCCCTATCATTCTGTCTGATAACAATACAAAAAAAAGAGGTGGGATCTTTCCACAGGGGACACAGATGCAAATTGCCCTTCAAAGTAAAGTGATTTCATATACTTGCATACTAAATAATTGTGTCTATTTCAGCGACAAAGCTTTTACCAGTGGACAGTTGGTGATCGCCAGCAGAGAAAGTCAGTACAAAGTTTTTCATTTCCATCATGGAGGACTGGGAAAACTATCCGAAGTATTCCAAAAGTGGAAGTACTGCCAGGAGACACAGCTGAAAGATAAGGAGCAGGTATGAAAGAGAGGGGTCCTGAAATTTATAAATGTAAGTGTGACCCAAAGAAGAGTAGGTGTAATTCCAGCCCCCACATTACAAACCCAGTTGCTTGGCAGTTGGCGCTCATGTACTCAAGTTTGGAGCTTACACAGGGCTTCCTCTCCATGTTTCTGGTGACCAAATGGTATGGTGAAGGAGCAAAGCAAATGTAAAAAAATGTGCAGCCTATGAGACTAGCTTTTTTTTTTTTTTTTAATGGTTTTTATTAAACGGGTAATTATCCAACAACTTCCAATGTACAAGCACAGAAATTAGCTTTTCAACAAACATCATATACCTAAATTTCGTAGCCCCACACGTACTACAGAACCACATACTCCAAGCATCTGCAAGACACCACTCCATCCCCCACCAACACTAAGCAAATCAGTCATGGTAGAAATACGGTATACATTCCCCCCTATGGACATTGCAGAATTCTGGACATCACAAGTTCTTTAGGGCTAAGACCAGGTGTATCCAACCAATGTGACCATATACGTTCAAACCTGCCCGAGCATCCCCTGTGCTGGTAAATATATTTTTTCTTCCCCATTTGGGTTATGAGGGGCAAGTGGGTGGTGAGGTGGACTTCCATCCCATTAAAATCAATTTCCTAGCCTGAAACAATGCTCTAGAGCAGGGGTCGTGAACCCCCGGGCCGCGGCCCACTACCGGGCCGTAGTGCCTCTGTAGCCGGGCCGCAGCGGGCAGCATGACATTGTAAGGCTGGCAGGTGGCTCAGACAGGCGAGCGGGTGGATGAGAGAAGCGTGCTCTCACTCTTTGCCCACTTGCTGGTCCTACACTCATGTCTGCTCACTCTCCCCCCCACCTCCCTCGATTGGTCGCTTTCAGATCTAGGGGTGGGATTCGCCGACGTCAAGTCTCCATGACGAAGTCGGCAACGATCCCCTTGCTACAATGTGTGCGTGCGGCCCGCTACATGGCCTCCCTGCACATCCACGTCAGACGCCTTGAGCGTGGCTGGTTGCTAGGTTACCGCCGCGGCACACACAAATACAGTACCGCTTACCCTGCACTTATCGCGGTCACCTACTGTACCGCTCACCCTGCACTGGCACCATCCAATCGCTGTTATATCTCTCACCGCCTGCCCTTTTACTCCCCTCTCCTTCCCTCACTCAACGACCACTGAACCAGTGCCACCAATGCAGTGACAATCCACATCTGGTGGCACTGGCAGGTGATGTGGCAAGTGGCATTCCTCATCTGGTGGCACAGGCAGGTGACATGGCATTCCTCATCTGGCGGCACTGGCAGGTGACATGGCAAATGGCATTCCTCATCTAGTGATCTTGGCATGTGACGTGGCATTTCTCATCTGGTGGCCTTGAAAGGTGATGTGGCAAGTGGCATTCCTCATCTGGTGGCACAGGCAGGTGACGTGGCATTCCTCATCTGGTGGCACTGGCAGGTGACGTGGCAAGTGGCATTCCTCATCTGGTGGCACAGGCAGGTGATGTGGCATTCCTCATCTGGTGGCACTGGCAGGTGACGTGGCAAGTGGCATTCCTCATCTAGTGGCACTGGCAGGTGACATGGCAAATGGCATTCCTCATCTAGTGACCTTGGCATGTGACGTGGCATTTCTCATCTGGTGGCCTTGAAAGGTGATGTGGCATTCCTCATCTGGTGGCACAGGCAGGTGATGTGGCATTCCTCATCTGGTGGCACAGGCAGGTGACGTGGCATTCCTCATCTGGTGGCACTGGCAGGTGACGTGGCAAGTGGCATTCCTCATCTGGTGGCACAGGCAGGTGACGTGACATTCCTCATCTGGTGGCACAGGCAGGTGACGTGGCATTCCTCATCTGGTGGCACTGACAGGTGACATGGCAAGTGGCATTCCTCATCTGGTGGCACAGACAGGTGATGTGGCAAGTGATATTTCTCATCTGGTGGCACTGGCAGGTGACGTGGCAAGGACATTGCTCATCTGGTGGCAGGTGACGTGTAAAATGACAAGCTGCATCTGGTGGCAAGCGACATGGCAAGTGACACGCTCATGGCTCCCACTGATTCTGCATTATGGTGAGTTGAACTATTTAATTTATATTACAATTTAATATAAGAAATAATGTTCTTCAATCATTTTGACACCATACCAACCATGGTGCCGTGATGATTTAAAGCCCCAACAGCAGAACACCAGCTATTGCCCCCATAAATTGGCCGCAAAAATCACTCGCCCCCCGCATGTGCGTACACCCCCCCCCCTTTCTGGGCCTTGGCACAATTTTAATACATGCAGCCGGTCCCCGCTGCCAAAAAGGTTGGGGACCACTGCTCTAGAGAATGCCACCCTGATCAATTCCTCAGGGATCGTGACTTCCAGAACCCCCAGTATACACCACATAGGGTCAGTAGGTACCTTAGTTTAAAACACCATGTTGAGTGTCCCCACTAGGGATGAGCTTCGCGTTCGATTCGAACACATGTTCGACTCAAACATTGCCTGTTCGATCGTTCGTCGAAAAAAGAACAAAACGGATCGTTCGCGCCAAATTCGAATGACGCGCAACAGCCCATAATTCACTGCGGCGTTGCGCGCTGATGATTGGCCAAGCATGCACCATGACCCCGCATGCTTGGCCAATCACAGCGCCCAAAAAACGAAGAGACCTAATTGGCCAAAGCCTGGGTGCTTTGGCCAATTAGGGCTCAGGGCTTTAGCACACGCCCCACACTATAAAAGGCTGCCTCCCGGGCGGCCTTGTGTAGTGTGTTCCGGCTTGCCTTACAGACAAGTTAGACCATGGGTCTTCAAACTACGGCCCTCCAGTTGTTCAGGAACTACAATTCCCATCATGCCCAGTCATGTCTGTGAATGTCAGAGTTTTACAATGCCTCATGGGATGTGTAGTTCCGCAACAGCTGGAGGGCCATAGTTTGAGGATCCCTGAGTTAGACAGACAGTGAGTTAGAGAGAGATAGAGACACATTGTCTTTTCAGATAGATAGATAGATAGATAGAGCAGGGAGGCTAGTAGTCAGTACAGTTAAATTTACAGTTTGTAGAGAATATATTGACATCCCTAGGAGTTGTCAATATATTTATAAACTGTATAGCTCAGCTAGATCTGCTATTAGTATCTGTCAGGCAGGAGATTGTGCTTGATGCAGTGCTCTAACGTGTTGTATTGCCTGCATTAGGGTTTACCTTAAACATTCATCCGTGTTAGTCAACGTGTGCTAGTTAATTGCACATAGACGCCTTACCTGCTAATGCAAGTGTGCTATTTATTTGCACAGAAAGGCAGTTGCTGTTAATGCAAGTAGGCTATTGAATTGCACAGAAACGCAGTCGCTCTGACTGTGCGTGTGCTGTTTAATACCACCTAAACGCAGTTGGTGTCACTGCATGTGTGCTATTACATAGCACCTGAGCACAGTTGGTCTTGCTGCGCTTGTGCTGTTACATACCACCTGAGCGCAGGTAGTGTCACTGCACGTTTGCTGTTTCATACCACCTGAGCGCATTTGGTGTCACAGTACATGTGCTGTTACCACCTGAGCGCAGTTGGTGTCACTGCACGTTTGCTGTTACATACCACCTGAGCGCATTTGGTGTCACTGCACGTGTGCTGTTACATACCACCTGAGCGCATTTGGTGTCACTGTACGTGTGCTGTTACATACCACCTGAGCACAGTTGGTGTCACTGTACGTGTGCTGTTACATACCACCTGAGCGCAGTTGGTGTCACTGCACGTTTGCAGTTACATACCACCTGAGCGCATTTGGTGTCACTGCACGTGTGCTGTTACATACCACCTGAGCGCAGTTAGTGTCACTGTACGTGTGCTGTTACATACCACCTGAGCGCAGTTGGTGTCACTGCACGTGTGCTGTTACATACCACCTGAGCGCATTTGGTGTCACTGTACGTGTGCTGTTACATACCACCTGAGCGCAGTTGGTGTCACTGCCCGCGTGCTGTTACATACCACCTGAGCGCAGTTGGTGTCACTGTACGTGTGCTGTTACATACCACCTGAGCGCAGTTAGTGTCACTGCGCTTGTGCTGTTACATACCACCTGAGCGCAGTTAGTGTCACTCCGCTTGTGCTGTTACATACCACCTGAGTGCAGTTAGTGTCACTGCCCGTGTGCTGTTACATACCACCTGAGCGCATTTGGTGTCACTGTACGTGTGCTGTTACATACCACCTGAGTGCAGTTAGTGTCACTGCGCTTGTGCTGTTACATACCACCTGAGTGCAGTTAGTGTCGCTGCGCTTGTGCTGTTACATACCACCTGAGTGCAGTTAGGCCCCATGAACACGAGACGCTGGTAAATTCGAGTTCAGAGGCGTTTGGGCATTTTTTTCAACTGCCCCTGAACACATTTAATGTTATCCTATGTGTCCATGCACACGATCACGTTTTTTGGCGTTTTAAAGCAGTTGGGTTTAGGGCCGTTTTTTCAAACGCAAAATTTTGGGTTCTGAAAATTATGGCAAATGATGAAAAACCATTAAAAAAACGTAAACAACTGTAATTGCTTGCATTGCATTGTGGACAATCCACAACTTGTGGCAGGTGACGTGGCCAGGTGACGTGGCCAGTGGACAATCCACAACTTGTGCCAGGTGACATGGCCAGTGGACAATCCACAACTTGTGGCAGGTGACGTGGTCAGGTGACGTGGCCAGTGGACAATCCACAACTTGTGGCAGGTGACATGGCCAGTGGACAATCCACAACTTGTGGCAGGTGACGTGGCAGGTGACGTGGCCAGGTGACATGGCAAGTGGACAATCCACAACTTGTGGCAGGTGAAGTGGTCAGGTGACATGGCCAGTGGACAATCCACAACTTGTGGCAGGTGACGTGGCCAGTGGACAATCCACAACTTGAAGCAGGTGACGTGCCAGGTGACATGGCAAGTGGACAATCCACAACTTGTGGCAGGTGACGTGGCCAGGTGACGTGGCCAGGTGACGTGGCCAGGTGACGTGGCAGGTGACGTGGCAGGTGACGTGGCCAGGTGACGTGGCAAGTGGACAATCCACAACTTGTGGCAGGTGACGTGGCCAGGTGACGTGGCCAGGTGACGTGGCCAGGTGACGTGGCCAGGTGACGTGGCCAGGTGACGTGGCCAGGTGACGTGGCCAGGTGACGTGGCCAGGTGACATGTCAAGTGGACAATCCACAACTTGTAGCAGGTGACGTGGTCAGGTGACGTGGCAAGTTGACAATCCACAACTTGTGGCAGGTGAAGTGACCAGTTGACGTGACCAGTGGACAATCCACAACTTGTGGCCAGGTGACGTGGCCAGTGGACAATCCTCAACTTGTGGCAGGTGACGTGGCCTGTGACGTCGCCATTGGACAATCCACAACTTGTGGCAGGTGAGGTGGCCAGGTGACGTGGCCAGGTGATGTGGCAGGTGACATGGCCAGGTGACATGGCAGCTGACGTGACCAGTTGACGTGACCAGTGGACAATCCACAACTTGTGGCCAGGTGAAGTGGCCAGTGGACAATCCTCAACTTGTGGCAGGTGACGTGGCCTGTGACGTGGCCAGTGGACAATCCACAACTTGTGGCAGGTGACGTGGCCAGGTGACGTGGCCAGGTGATGTGGCAGGTGACGTGGCCAGGTGATTTGGCAGGTGACATGGCCAGGTGACATGGCAGCTGACGTGGCCAGGTGACGTGGCCAGTGGACAATCCACAACTTGTGGCAGGTGAGGTGGCCAGGTGACGTGGCCAGGTGATGTGGCAGGTGACGTGGCCAGGTGATTTGGCAGGTGACGTGGCCAGGTGACGTGGCAAGTGGACAATCCACAACTTGTGGCAGGTGAGGTGGCCAGGTGACGTGGCAAGTGGACAATCCACAACTTGTGGCAGGTGACGTGGCCAGGTGACATGGCAAGTGGACAATCCACAACTTGTGGCAGGTGACGTGGCCAGGTGACGTGGCCAGGTGACGTGGCAGATGATGTGGCAAGTGGAAATTCACAACTTGTGGCAGGTGACATGGCAAGTGGGACAATCCACAGCTTGTGGCAAGTGACACGCTAAATACAAGTATACTGCTGCTCTTTCAGCTGCTAATCACTTTGGTCTCACAAAATGGCTGAAATGGTTAAATAATATTATTTTTTGAGCTTAGGGAGGGTCTTATGATGTCTCTTAACTAAACGCAGTAAAACGCGGCAAAACGCCGCAAAATTTGCGGCAAAAACGGGCGTTTTAAGCACCGGTTTTTGCCTTTGAAAACGTGTGTTTAGATGTGTTTGCATTTGCGTCTCGTGTGCATGGGGCCTTAGTGTCACTGCACGTTTGCTGTTACATACCACCTGAGCGCATTTGTGTCACTGTACGTGTGCTGTTACATACCACCTGAGCGCAGTTGGTGTCACTGCACCGGTACAGCAAAAGTTCTTTGGTGTGGGCCTTTTTTGAAACATGTCCATCAGATCGTACCTTTGCTGTTTGCAACATATGTCTCAAGCGTATCTCGCGTGGCCAAAACATCACCCGCTTAGGCACCACATGTTTGTCCAGACATATGTCGAGCTGCCATGCAGCTTGTTGGCAAGCATACCAGAAAGACCCACACCAAAGACCGAAGCGGACCTCCCCTTGCCCTTCTGTGACCTCCAACCCCACTAGACCCCCAGTCCTCTCTGAAGCCTGCACCGAAGGTGTAGAAATAGGTGTGTCACAACGTAGTAGTGGTAGTACATGCGGGCAATCTACTGATAGTACCAGACAAATTTCCCTGCCCCAGCTGCTGCAGCGCCGAAAGCAGTATGCTCCCAGCCATCCACATGCCCAGCGGTTGAATGCTAGCTTAGCAAAATTGCTAGCACTTCAACTGCTACCTTTTCAGTTGGTAGATTCTGCCCCCTTCCGTGAGTTTGTGGAATGTGCAGTACCTCAGTGGCAAGTACCCAAACGCCACTTTTTCTCACGGAAGGCGATTCCGGCTCTCTACTGGCATGTGGAAGGCAATGTCCATGCCTCGCTGGACAGGGCGGTCAGTGGTAAGGTGCATCTTACCGCTGACACATGGTCCAGCAGGCATGGACAGGGACGTTACCTGTTTTTCTTTATCGTACATCACGGGACACAGAGGAGCATAGTAATTACTATGTGGGTTATAGAGTCTACCTTCAGGTGTGGACACTGGTGTAATCAATTAGACAGGAAGTTCCTTCCCTATATAACCCCTCCCATACTGGGAGTACCTCAGTTTTTTCATCAGTGTCTAAGATGTTGGTCACGAGTGAACATGTGCTCTTAGGAGCTCCACTGGAGGGATCCATGCTGGATGTAAAAAGCCTCCATAAATCCGGATCCGTCCAAGGTGCTTCATAGCCAAAGTGGACGGTACCCGGGCCCCGGTTGAGAAGAACGGGGTTTTGCCTGTAATGCTCCTCTTTTGAGGGCTGGATCCTGATTACTCAGTACTTTGGTCAATTTCCTAATACCAAAAGTTTACTGACAGGGTGCGATATGGGTCCAGGGGTGTGGTGTTCCTGTCCATGGACCCCGGTCCCTGAAGGTCTGCAGACTTTGCTCTCCGTGATGGGCGAAGATTGGACTGTCTGTGTGTGCAGAGTCCTGCGGCGTTGGATCAGGTAAGTGAAGGTGCTTTAGGACTTGGTCCTGAAAGTATCCTTCTTTTTTTTGAGCCATTATGCTTGCCTAAGCTATCTGTCTGTGCCTCTCTAACATTGTCCTGAATGCTGTGGGGAGGAGGGGTGTCTATGCTCAGTCACTTAGCCCCTCCTGTACAGGTTTAGCAGAGTAAGGTTGTCCACAAGTTTTGGTCACAGTTTGTCTTACCTGGTCCTCACATGGTAGCTTCGGTAGCTCCAACCTTGTGCACAGGCGCGCTTGCGTCTCGTGCGCGCGCGACATAGTATGTGTCATAGGCGCACGCGCGCGCAATTACGCATAATTTATTGCTGCATCGGTGCGCACGCGTGTGCGCGACGTGCATGGGGTCTGTAGATGCGCGTGCGGCAACATGCGCGTGCGGCTACGTGTGCGCGCGCGCAGCCTCGTGATGCACGCCTGGCGGCAGCACGCGCGTGCGCTTGTGCGCAAAGGGTTCCATCTCAGCTATTTTCTACGAGGCTTGAGATTCCAGGACAGAGCAGGTCAGGTGACTTGCACCTAGTCCATAAAAGCTCAAGTCCACTTCACCCATCCGGCTGACAGTGGACACAGAGAATACTTGTGCACAAGTTTCAGTATTATTGCTGGTTGTTGGACAGCGACACTTGCTTAAGGCGCATAGTGGGCTCTGCACCTTGCCGACCATCAAATAGCAGCGTCAGTGCTGGTCTATAGGTCCGCAAGTGGTTGCACCTGTTGTGAGTACCTCGGCTTTATTATGGCTAAAGGCTCAGGGACTAGAAGTACAAAGAGATCTAAGGGATCGCCATCAGGCTCGGAGGATCTCGGGCATGCTCCTGTGGCTAGTTCCTCTCTTAATAAATTGGAGGAGGCCCAGGGTGAACCATCAGGGCTGTCAGGTGCCTCATCTGCTCTTGTCCCGCCTGCTCCAGTTTTTGTGACACAGGAGGCTTTGACCTCAGCCATGGGTGGTCTGGAGCAGAGATTAGCGACCTTGATTGCATCCTCTCTCTCAAGAGAAAAACGCACAAGGTCTCCCTCTCCCTCTGCAGAGTTCCTCAGCGCGGAACAACTATCCTCAGAAGAGGTTGATTTACCCTCTGGGGACCAGGCAGAGGGTCATTCAGAGGTCTCGGACTCTGAGGATTCCACCCTGGGGGAACCATTTTCGGTGTCTCAGTCCAAGAAATTGTGGGTCCAGTCCCTCACGGAGATGGTCCGTTCGGCCTTCAAGTTGCCCCTTTCAGAGCCAGCATCAAGTTCAGTCTCTTCTTTAGGCTCTTTAAAAGCTTCTCGAGCTAACTTTTCCTTCCCGGTTCATCCCCTACTGGAAGGACTTATCTACAAGGATTGGGAACATCCGGATAGATTTTTTCTTCCTCCTAAAAAGTTTTCGGTTTTATACCCAATGGGGGAACAATTCACTAAAAGTGGGGTATCCCCACAGTGGACGCAGCCGTGTCCTGCGTAAACAAGACCTTGACCTGTCCAGTAGACAACGTTCAGGTGTTTAAAGACCCGACAGACAAGAGATTAGAGACGCTGTTAAAGGCCTCGTTTCCTACAGCTAGAGGGGTAACCCAGCCTGCAATTGCAGCTATTGGTGTTTGCCAAGCCTTAAAAGACCAGTTGAAAGGGGTCTTGAAGGTTATCCCGGCTCAACAGGCTCAGGAATTGGCTGACTTTCCTAAAGCATTATGCTTTGCCATAGATGCTATCAAGGACTCTATACAACAGTCCTCCCGTCTCACTCTCTCTTTGGTTCATATGCGTAGATTACTCTGGTTAAAGAACTGGTCGGCTGAAACCCTGTATAGAAAGTTACTGGCAGGGTTTCCCTTTCATGGAGAGCGTTTATTTGGGGAAGATCTGGATGCATACATTCAGAAAATTTCCAGTGGCAAGAGCACACTGTTACCAGTAAAGAAAAGGTTTAGGGGTCCTCCCTCCTTTTAAAAAATCTTCCTCTCCTAGCCCTAGGACTTCCGCTACCAGGCAGTTCAGATGGCCACCCGGACAGTTTAATACAGGGAAGCCGCAGGGCCAGCCTCAGGCTTCCAAGAAGCTTTGGAACAATAAACGGTCAGGCCAGCATCTAAGTCGGCATTATGAAGGTTCACCCCCACTCAGCAGGGTGGGGGGGAGGACTTCAGCTGTTTGCGGAGGCTTGACAAGGGAGGATCCAAGGCAGTTGGATTCTCTCTATGGTTTCCGAGGGCTACAAGCTGGAGTTGAGCGAATTTCCTCCGCCTCGCTTCTTGGCCTCAAGCGTCCCGAAAGATTCCGGGAAAAAGAAGGTCCCTGGCATTGGCCTTGGATCATCTATTATCCCAAGGGGTAATCGAGGAACTGCCACTGGAAGAACAAGGTTTGGGGTTTTATTCAAATCTTTTCACCGTCCCTAAACCAAACGGAGGTGTAAGGCCCATTCTGGACCTCTGGGCCTTAAACAGGTTCCTAAAGGTCCAGTCTTTACGGATGGAATCAATCCGGTCAGTGGTTGTCTCCTTACAAGGGGGGGAGCTTCTGGCGTCCATCGATATAAAGGACGCATACTTACACATTCCCATCTTCCTCAGCCATCAGAAGCTGTTGCGCTTCACGGTAAATCAGCGCCACTTTCAATTCGTGGCCTTACCTTTTGGTCTGGCCACCGCACCTCGTGTATTCACGAAAGTACTGGCCCCAATATTAGCTAATCTAAGGTCTCAAGGCATTTCTATAATAGCCTACCTAGACGATCTGTTGTTGGTAGACCGTTCAGTTGCCGATCCAAGCTCAGCAGTGCACAGAACCGTGGAATTCCTAGAATCCATGGGTTGGGTTCTCAACCTAAACGGTCGAGTATTTGGGTCTACTTGTAGACACAGACCAAAGAAAGATCTTTCTTCCCCAGAGAAAGGTCGATGCTTTAAGGGAACTAGTTCAGCTAGTCAAGTCAAGGCGTCTGTCCTCTATTCGCCTTTGTATGCGGCTACTGGGGAAGATGGTAGCCTCTTTCGAGGCTGTTCCACTCAAGGGGACTTCAACACGCCATCCTGTCTGCCTGGAACAAAAAGGTTCAGGCCTTAGACCTCCCCTTGTCCCTCTCCCGGACAGTCCGGCAGAGCCTTTGTTGGTGGCTGGTTCCCCAGAACTTACTAAGAGGGAAGTCCTTTGTTCCCATCTCTTGGCGGGTTGTGACCACAGATGCCAGTCTTCTGGGCTGGGGTGCAGTCCTGGAGGGCCTGTCTCTCCAAGGAAGATGGTCAATCACCTAGAGGTCGTTGCCTATCAACCTGCTAGAGATTCGGGCAGTCCATCTAGCCCTGTCAGCGTGGACGGACAGGTTGAGGGGTCTCCCAGTCAGGATTCAGTCCGACAATGCCACGGCTGTGGCGTACATAAATCACCAGGGGGGCACAAGGAGTCGTGCAGCCCAAAGAGAGGTGAATCGAATTCTGACCTGGGCGGAAAATATGTCCCCTGCATATCTGCGGTTTTTATTCCGGGGATAGTCAATTGGCAGGCAGACTACCTAAGCCGCCAACAATTGCTCCCAGGGGAGTGGACTCTTCACCCTGACATCTTCCAGGCCATTTGTCAGAGATTAGGAACACCAGATGTGGATCTCTTTGCATCGAGGTTCAATGCGAGGGTGAACAACTTTCTGTCCCGGACAAGGGATCCACTCGCTTGCGGCACAAATGTGCTGGTGTTTCCATGGGACCAATTCTCCCTAATATATGCGTCCTCCACTGCAATTGGTACCCTGCCTCCTTCGCAGGATAAGGTCGGAAGAGAAACCAGTGATTCTGGTCGCCCCGGCGTGGCCCAGAAGGGCCTGGTACACAGAAATTGTAAGGATGTCCGTGGGGCATCCGGGGACCCTTCCGATTCGTCCAGACCTACTGTCTCAGGGATCAATATTCCATCCTTCCTTACCGTCTCTAAGTTTAATGGTTTGGCTGAGCCCCATATCCTAAATGGAGGGGTCTCTCTAATTCAGTAGTGTCTACTTTGATTAATGCCAGAAAGCCAGCATCCAGGCTTATTTATTACAGAGTTTGGAAATCTTATATGGCCTGGTGCGAAACCAGGGGGTGGCATCTCGGAGGTTTCTCAGTAGCAGAATTCTGGATTTTCTGCGGATGGGGGCAGACTTGAAGTTGGCCCTAGAACACCATTAAGGGCCAGAGCTCGGCCTTATCAATTTTGTTTCGAAGGCCACGGGCTACACATTCTCTGCTCAAAACCTTTTTTACAAGGTGTGATCCCGATTAATCCTCCAGTCAGGACCCCCTTGTATCCGTGGGATCTGAATCTGGTCCTGTCTGCCTGGCAGAAGCAACCTTTTGAGCCTTTGGCTCACATTCCATTGGTCCTTCTGCCCAGGAGGTAGTTTTCTTGATAGCCATAACCTCTGCTAGGAGGGTATCGGAGTTGGCGGCCTTATCTTCTAAGGAACCATACCTTATTCTCCATAAGGTCAGAGTGGTCCTGTGGCCTCACCCGGTTTTCCTCCCTAGGGTTGTTTCTAACTTTTTATCAAGGTCTAGTTCTCCCTTCTTTTTTCTCAGAACCTAGTTCTGCAAGGGAGAAGCCATTGCATACCCTAGACGTACTTAGAACAGTTCTGCCTTAGGGCTGCTGCTCAGATCCGGAAAACAGGTATGTCGTTTATCCTGCCAGAATGTCCCAGATGTGGGCAGGCAGCGTCGAAATTCACTATCTCCAAATGGATTCGACAGGTCATTACTCAAGCCGATGGCTTGAGGGGAGAGGTTCCCCCGTTTAAGGTTAAAGCACATTCCACTACAGCGGTGGGTACTTCCTGGGCAGTGCATCACCAAGCCTACTTGGCTCAGGTCTGCATGGCAGCGACGTGGTCGTCTGTCCATACTTTCACAAAATTTTACCAATTGGACATAAGGAAGTTGGGGAAAGCGCCTTTGGGCGCAGTGTGCTGCAGGCTGCAGTTTTGATTCCTCACGTCTGATGGCGGCCTGCGTTGTTTGTGTCTCCCTCCCCTCAGTAAGCATTGCTTTGGGACGTCCCACATAGTAATTACTATGCTCCTCTGTGTCCCGTGATGTACGATAAAGAAAATAGGATTTTTTATAACAGCTTACCTGTAAAATCCTTTTCTTGGAGTACATCACGGGACACAGAGCTCCCACCCCTCTTGTTTGGGGATATTGGGACACTTATTGCTTTGCTACAAAAACTGAGGTACTCCCAGTATGGGAGGGGTTATATAGGGAGGGAACTTCCTGTCTAATTGATTACACCAGTGTCCACACCTGAAGGTAGACTCTATAACCCACATAGTAATTACTATGCTCCTCTGTGTCCCGTGATGTACTCCAAGAAAAGGATTTTACAGGTAAGCTGTTATAAAAAATCCAATTTTTTACGGCCCATTGGGTGACTCTGCTGGCAGCTGGGAAGGACGCAGGGCAAGGTACAGTAGTTTTGGAGGTTGTTCCGCCACCACGCCTCCAAAACACTACTACGGTTTGTGACACACCTCTCTCCTCCACCCCCTCCTCTTCTTCTTCCTCTGTGGCCTCTTTCTGTGGTGATGTTTCCTCAGAACCAGCCGTGCTCCGTAGGCGTACGAGGGGCTACGCAGGAATGCAGGCCAAGAGATGCCATGCGGTGCTAGAGCTGGTGTGCTTGGGAGACAGGAGCCACACTGGGGAAGAGGTTCTTTCAGCTCTGCAGCGGCAGGCTCAGAGGTGGTTGATGCCATGCCAGCCGAAGCCTGGAATGGTGGTCAGCGATAATGGCACCAACCTCCTCTCTGCCCTGCGACAGGGAAAACTCACCCATGTGCCCTGTTTTGCACATGTTCTCAATTTGGTGGTGCAGTGGTTCTTGGGCAGGTACCCGGGCTTACAGGATATCCTGAAGCAGGCCAGGAAAGTCTGTGTGCATTTCCGGAGGTCATATAATGCCACTGCTCGGCTGACAGACCTCCAAAGGGAATACAACCTGCCCAAGAACCGCCTAATCTGTGACCTGCCCACCAGATGGAACTCTACGTTGGCCATGCTGCAGCGGCTGCACAAGCAGCAAAGGGCCATCAATGAGTACCTGTGCCAATATGGCAGCAGAACTGGCTCAGGGGAGCTTGTTTTTTTTTCACCACACTAGTGGGCCTTGATCAGGGATGCATGCACTGTCCTGTCACCATTTGAGGAGACCACGAGGATGGTGAGCAGTAACAGTGCATGCATTAGTGAGACTGTCCCGCTTATTCACATGTTGGAGCACACCCTACATGGAATAATGGACAGGGCCCTTGAGGCAGAGCAGAGGGAGGATAAGGAGGACTTCCTTACCTCTCAAGGCCCCCTTTATCCAGACACTGTTCCTGCTTGCCCACCTAGAACACAGGAAGAGGAGGAGGAGGAGGATTGTATCAGCAGCATGGAGGTGGAGCCTAGCACTCAACATCAACAGCAGCAGTTTTCAAGGGATCATTTACAGTCCCAAGGAACACGTGAACTTTTACGTGGCTGGGATGAGGTGGCTGTGGATCCTGTAGTTCTCAGTGACCCAGAGGACTGTGCCCCGAATGCCTGTGCAAACCTACGCTGCATGGCCTCCCTGATCCTGCAAAGCCTGCGTAAGGATCCTTGTGTACGTGCTATCAAGGAGAGGGAGCATTACTGGCTGGCAACTCTCCTTGATCCACGTTACAAGAGTAAGGTTGCGGACCGTATGTTGCCATCGCAGAGGGAGCAGAAGATGAAACTGCTGCGGCAGGCCTTGCAGAAGGGTCTGTGTAATGCGTTCCCAGAACGGGGGGGATTACCAAAACCTGGCCCTGGACAACGTGTTGCTGAGGCTTCGGTGAGTGACAGAAGGAGCGGTGGAGAAGGTGGCCGTCTGACTGATGCCTTCAGACAATTTTTTAGTCCGCAGCCCCAAGGTCTGACCGGTTCCAGCAACCATCGCCAGCGTCTGGTTTACATGGTCCGGGAATACCTAGCGGCAAGATCCGACTTGGACACCTTCCCCACGGAAACTCCTCTGGCTTACTGGGTCTTGAGGATGGATCACTGGCCAGAGCTTGCACAGTACGCAATTGAGCTACTGGCTTGCCCTGCATCCAGTGTTCTTTCAGAATGCACATTCAGTGCTGCTGGAGGCTTTGTGACCGATCACAGGGTGCGCCTCTCCACCGCCTCTGTTGATCGACTGACCTTCATCAACATGAATCAGGCTTGGATCAACACCAGCTACCAAGCACCTGATGCTGATGTTACTGAATAAGATTTTTTTGTTGAAATGTCAGATCCCTTTGAGACTGCTGATGCTGAGTGACTGTCCTGTTATGCTGCTGATGGACTATCCTTCTCCTCCTCACTTTTCTTGCTGATAGTTAGTAAGAAAATTTGTTTTTCTGTGCTCCGCCACCAGTGCCTAAGGCCTAATTTTTCTGCCCCTGTTTAACAGGGGCGCCTAATAGCAATTTTTGATGCAATACTTTGCACGTGGCTCCTTGTTGCGCTCCAATTAGAGATATTGGGAGGGGTTGCAGTGTTGTGTTGTGTTGTGCCTACGGACCTATTTGTGTGCCCCTGTGTAACAGGGGCATCTGATACCAATTTTTGATGCAATACTTTGCACGTGGCCTAAGGCACAATTGTTGTGCCCCTGTGTAACAGGGGCGCCTAATAACAATTTTTGATGCAATACTTTGCACGTGGCTCCTTGTTGCGCTGAAATTAAAGATATTGGGAGGGGTTGCAGTGTTGTGTTGTGCCTAAGGCCTAATTTTTCTGCCCCTGTATAACAGGGGCGTCTGATACCAATTTTTGATGCAATACTTTGCATGTGGCTCTTTTACAGTATCTGTGAGGGGTTGCAGTGTTGTGACACCGCCACCAGTGCCTAAGGCCCACATTTTCTGCCCCTGTTCCAGTAATTTTCTTGGTTTGATTCTTTTCTAATTTGAGTTCATTCTAGCTTTCTCCTACGTTATCATAGTGTCATGTTTATTTTCCTTTACTAAATACTCATCATTGTCAATGTAAACACCACAAATCTAGATTTGTTCTTTTAGGCAGCATTGATATAAGAAGAAGCCAGTCATTGTTCAGTATCCAAAAATATTTATTGTATCACACTGAATATGTGTAATTTTCTTTTTTTTTTATCTTAATATTTATATATATATATATTTTTTTTATTATACATCTATTTTTTGGGGATTTTTTTTTATTTTTATTTTTTTATTTTTTAAACCCTCCCCAGAACATCAATAATGATGCTTTGGTCTACCTTTCTATTGTTCCTTATGATCTTCTCCAGGGCGATGTTTGTGTCCTCTATTTGTGCCCTGCAGGACATTATCTCCCCAATTAGCACCTGGGCACTGTAAGTGTCTAAGCCACCACCAACAGCTCGTACACCTGAACTTTGTAAAAAAAAAAACATGTATTAAAATTATGTAGGCCTACATGTATTACCTGAAGCTGTGCGGTATGACACTGACCTTATGTGGTGGCATTTTGCACTTCCTGTACATCCGGCGAGGGTGGGGCTTGGCACTGTGCGGGGTTGGTCGGCTCCATTTCTGCAGCTTGATTGCGGCCTATGAGATTGTAAAAAAGGGTTAGATTAATCAAAAAGATTATAGGCCTGAAAGAGGAATATCAATCATTCTTTTTAAAAAGTGTAGTACAATTGTCTGCTTTTAGAATCCTTCTAAGCTTAACACTGGATTTTATCCATTACCGAAGCTGCTGCATTTCTCTATCTTTGAACAAGTTTCCTACATGGAAAAACAACAAGTATACACTGGATAAACTCTGTGTGACACGATAACTAGGTTGTTATTGTGACCATCACTCAGTGCCGATCATGACCTCCCTGGGGCTCGAAGCAAAATGACATGGCACGTTAAAAATGAGAAGCGGGGGGCGCCGACAACAGTGACATGTCACATTAAATAAGTTGAGATGTGGGGGGAGGGGGTGTTGTGCTGTCGGAAATGACATCTAACATTAAATTGAGAAGCAAGGGGTGCTGACTTCTTGCCTCTTCTCCCATGCAGTCAGCGAGTTGAGAAGCAGTGTGAGGGGCCGAAAATGACTTCTTACTAGGCGGGGCCTCTAGTTATTTTGGGGGCCCTTCGCAGCTTTGAGGGGCCCTAAGTGGCTTGCATAGCGAGCCTATAGGGCGGATCGGCCATGCCAACCATTGTGCTACTGAGTCCATATGTGTAATCAACTTCTGCGCTGAGCATACTCTCCTTTTACTGTATAATGACTTAAGTCGGATTATTTAAATCTAGTTAATAACACATCTACATTCAATAAAAAATTGGTCTCACATAAAAAGATCTTAAATACAATGAACAACCAAGTATTGGGGAGCTGCGGTGGCTCAACGTGATTGGCACTGCGCTGACAAGCCATTCACCTCTGCAGCTAGAGGTTCGGATCCCAGTCTCAGCTACATGTGAATTGAGTTTGGTGGTCTCAGCCCGTCTCCCAGTGGGTGTGCTATGCGAGGTAAGCTTGCTCTTAGTACGCCCACCCCCTCCCGCAAAAACCACCACACTTGCACGCACTCGAAATAGGGTTAACATGCACGCACTTTGACCACACAGTATCTAAAAAGAGAGGCCAAGGACTAACATGGCTGGTTGAGCGGGCTAGATCCTCTCACTCCCTTATAGGGAGTCCCTCTGCCCCGTTGGGCTTCAAAGCGGAGCAGGTAGGGCGCGCTGTGTGGGAGGACCCCCTCACACACCCACCATTGCCACCCGGGGCATGGAGAAAGGTGGCAGATTGCCTCTGGGGGAGGCCTGCCTACTCCCAACTCCTGCAGTCCGGCTCCTCTCTCGGTTACACGCACAAAATACACTTAAAAAAACAAAACAAAAAAAAAAAGTATTAGGCCCACGAACAGTAACCTTGAAACATATATTCTTGGACTGTCTATATACACAATCTGAAAGAAAACCAAATGACGCAAAAGAATTAAAACAAATATTCAGAGTACACATGAAATTTACTTACGTCTTCTGAGAACTCTTCTAATTCTCCCCATCTGTTCTGGCTCTCTGATTTTCAAATCAGACCATCGCTTCCCCAGCTGCTCCCTGGACCTCTGCACCCCGAATTTTGCATGGAGAGTCCTCCACACCTTCTCCATGATCTGGGCCTTCAGTTTATTGGGGTTCTTGTTAGGCCCTTTTTTGCCGTCATAGTCCTCCTTTTTAAGAACAGCCACCATCTCTTCGAAGCTCATGTTGGTGGCTATGTAACTCCTGCTCCTCCTGGTGTCTGCCTGGCCTCTCTCCTGCCTGGTTGCAGCTTGCTGTCTTCCCTCCATCATTTCTTCTGACTCTTGTATTGAACGATTGAAAAGAGGCGTGTCAATCACTCAAATGATCGTCATGGGCGTGGCAACGTGCGGAGCTTCTCACATGCGCAGTATATAAAGGGATATTGCGTGAATGAGAACGTCGTTCACAGTCGGTAGAAAACGTCGGAAAATCGATCGTGCAATACGACGATACGAAACTTGATTTTTGGACTTTATGGGATTAGTGGATGAGTTTGTGGGTTAGATTTGGGGAGAAAGGCTTGACTGACATTTTTTTTTTTTTTGCTTAATTTTGACTTGCAGAAATAATGGAGGCCTTCAGAGAACAGGAGTTCTTCACAGAATTTGTTCAAAGGGGGCCCCGGATGGCAACCCCCCTTTTTTCTAGAAGTTTAATTTCCCAAAAAAATAATTTATTGAGCCAAGATCTGGCATTGTATGGCCGCCCCCCCCACCCCTAAAATAATTGACATATTGTTGCCAGACAGCACGTGCACTTTGGGGGGCCAAGCCTGTATGGACAGTCTCACGGGCCACCACCACTGGAACATCAGTTGCCTCATCAGGCACAAGTGTCATGTAGTTTGTTGAGGGTCTCTTTAGGAAATTGTGCAATATGCAGGAGCAAAGTATGACATGGTTCTGATTCTACTTAAGAAACCTACAGTCCTTATCTTGTTTGCAATGCCTGTATACTGCTGTTCAAAGTATATAGGGCCAAATGGTCTTGTCAGGGCCGATCCTCGCTATAGGCTCACTATGCAAGCCGCTTAGGGCCCCGAAAAAAGCTGCAAAGGGCCCCCCAAATTACTAGGGGCCCCGTCTAGTGATAAGTAATTTTCGCCCCCTCACCCCGCTTCTAAACTCGCTGGCTGAGTCATTTCCGACAGCAGAACACCCCCTCCCCCCCGCTTCTCAACTTTCTTTAATGTGACATGTCACTGTCGTCAGCGCCCCCCGATTCTCATTTTTAATGTGCCATGTCATTTTGCTTAGGGCCCCAGGGAGGTCAGGATCGACACTGGGTCTTGTAATGACCTGGGGGGAGTGGTGGCGGGGAAACTCATGCTATTTTTTTCAATGATTTTTATCCATATTGCAGGCACCAAACATTACATTAAAGCCGCAAGCAGTATTAAATTACTTTTTTCTGAGAGTAATCTCATGTTGTGCAGGGACATTTCTAAACAAGTGCCACTACTATAGACACCCAGCAGGTATCATATTTAAAAGGATTTCTTTTTTTTTAACTTTAAGCATCATTAAAATCGCTGCTTAAGAAAAAACTACAGTTTTTAAAACTTTTTTTTCCATTGATATATGTTCCCTGGGACAAGACCCGGGTTCTCAAAGACGTTTTCCATCAATAACTTGCATATTGGACTTTTGAATTTGAACGTTTGAGTCCCATAGACTTCAATGGGGTTCTAAATGTTTGTGCGAACGGACGGTCTTTTCGAACGTTCTGGTGTGAACCGAACCCGGGTATGTTTGGCTCATCCCTAGTCCCCACCACCTCACTCCAGTATCTATGTAACTTCGGGCAGCGCCACATGATGCTGCTGACGACGGCAGCACAAAGGGGTCCGCCAGTCTGCCCATCCTGTGTAGTTTTGCCAGGGTGTAGTGTACTCTTAGTATTATATACAGTTGGGATACTTTTTGTACCACATTCAAAGAGCAAGTGGTTATGGACTGGAAGGGCCTCTTCCCACTGGTCTCCCGTAATTTGACCAAGGTCTCTCTCCCACAAAGACACCGCCTTACAGGGGTTAGCACGCAGGTGTCCAGAGAGCAGCATTTGATAGCATTGGGAAATAATCCACTTGGTCTCAGTGGTGGACTGCAGTACATGGATTACAGGAGTGGGCGACAGCGTCCACCCTCCCGCATCCCCCTGCACAGCAATGGCATTCCGCAGTACAAGTATAGCATAGTGGCGGGTAGGTTGAATTTAGCTTGTAGTTCTGGGAAGGATACCAGCTTACCATCAGTAAATACATGGGATAACATAGTCACATCATGGGCGCGCCAACAGGGCCCCTGCTGCAACTTGACCAGCTTCACGTATGAGCAATTACCCCATATTGGGCTAAAGTCCGTGAACCCCTGCACCTCCTGGAGTTGCCTGCTCTTGTTCCATATTTTTTTGGATTACCGCTAGCGTTGGAGTCTGTCTATTGGACCTCAGGAACATTTGTGCCTCCAGTCCCAGCGGGATGGTCTTGGCTCCTGACGCAAACAGCATCAGTCTTGCCGCCGAGCCCACCGAATCCCGGGACATAGAGCCCACCAAATGTTGCAGCTGGGCAGCAATATATTACAGCCAAGGGTTGGGGACCGCCAACCTTCCACTATCATTAGAGTGTTGTAGCTGCTCCAGCTTAATCCTAAGGGGCTTAACATTCCACCACAGCTGCCGGAAAAGGGTGTTTACCACTCTGAAAATCTTTAGGTGTATTACTACTGGCGAGTTGTGTAGAAAGTATAGCAAGTGGGGCATCAGAATCATTTTATTTAAGTTGGCCTTGCCTGCCACTGTCACCTTCTTTCTGCCCAGGCCAATTTTCAGCTTTTCAGCACTGTCACACTTTGAATTGTGTGGTCATGCAATGCTATACCCATATGACATTTTTAACCTTTTTTTTCACACAAATAGAGCTTTCTTTTAGTGGTTTTTAATCACCACTGTTTTTTTTTGGTTATTTTGCAAATAAATAATTATTCCTCATAAATTTAGGCCAAAATGTATTCTGCTACATTTCTTTAGTGAAAGTAACCCACATCAATGTTTATTATTTAGCCTGTAGGAAAGTTGTGGAGTCTACAAACTATGGTATATACTGTATATCTGAAAATTGATCAATCCGATACTGATGGCCTATCTCATTTCTTCTGGCCCGAAAACCCAGAAAAGTACAAATACCGCCCAAATTACCCCTTTTTGGAAAGTAGACAGTCCAATGTATTTAGCAAGAGGCATTGTAAATTTTTTTAAGTTATTTTTAGTCACTATTTGTTTGAAAATTTCAGAAATTTTTATTTTTTTCCCTACAATTTTGTTCTTTTTTTTACATACTGTCACTAGTGCAGTACAACATCATCATATAATTGATGTGGCGGGGATCAGTGACACTGATAAAAGTATGTAAAAAAAAACAAAACTTTTTTTTATATGTATTTATTTATAACACACTGTTACCAGAGCAAGACTTTACAGTTGATCAGCTGAGGGTAGATGATGCAGGGCGTGTGCTAATATGATCAGCTGGTAAATTCCTTTCTGTGTCAAGGAAGTAAGGCAGAAGTAATCAAGCAGTATGTTTAAACAGCTATGAAGAAAGCAGGGTAAGACTGTATAGAATTCATGGAAAGCTGTTTTATCTTTGCAAAATAAGTACATTGGTACATAGGGGAGCTGAAACTTTAACCACCTTGCGCCTGTGATATAGTCCTCCCCTTTTCTTTTTTTTTTTTTAAATTTTTTATTTGTAAACAGGGACAAGGCCGCGCAGGCTGACATGGTACAACTATACACACAGCACACGTAATAGATAAGGTATACAGCAACGAAAAGTAACAACTGTGTAAATTTATAGCAAAGTATCCGGATCACGCGACCGGTCCCCACATTTTCTCTTTATTTCAAGGAAGACCCCCTAATGGGGGGGTGTGTACTATACAGAGGGTAGAAAGTCAGAACTAAGCGCAGAGAGAAGGAGAAGAAAAGAAGGGGCGGTCAGGGGTGGATGGGGGGGTAGGGTGGGGCTCCGGGGGTAGAACTCCCCGAGCACAGGCTCCCCAGGGGGGGAGGGTTCCCTTACTTTGTGGTCTCCCTTACCATTGTAGCAACGGTCTGAGACGTGCAGATAGATGCTGGGAAGAATACGTTCACACGTCAGCCGCGGGCTCCCTCAGTGCTTGGCCCTCAGCTGAGTATATGAAGATATTCCACAGTTGCCAGGTATCAGTGAATTTTTCCTGTCTGTTTTGCGCTGTGAGGATAAGATCTTCCATGCTTTTTATCTCTTCCACCTTCGCGATCCACTGGGGGATCGTCGGCGGCAGTGTGGCCTTCCAACGGAGAGGAATGCAGGCCTTGGCTGCATCCAAAAGGTGTCTAACCACGGATTTCTTGTATACTTTCTCTGGGGTATTAGATGCATGCAGGAGAAAGAACGCGGGGTCCGCTGGAACACTGCGGTCTGCAAATCTCTGAACTACCTCACGAACCACTCGCCAGAAGCGGTTCAGAGCCGGGCACGACCAGAAAATGTGCAGGAGTGTCCCCTTGTCGCCCCGGCAACGCCAACAAAGGTCAGACGTCTCCGGGAAGAACTTGTGAAGGAGCTCTGGGGTTCTATACCATCGTGACAAGATTTTATAGCTAGTCTCCTGGGCTTTGGCACAGATGGAAGACTTGTGCGTAAATCTCAGGATGCGCTGTCGTTTGGCCGAATCAAAATGACAGTGTAGTTCCTCCTCCCATTTAAGTATGCCCGGGGGTACAAAATCTGGGCACGGTGTGTTTAAAAGGCCATAGGCTAGGGAGAGCGTATGTGACGTTGTACCCGGGGTGTTACAGAGTTCCTCTAGTGTTGTAAGAGGTTGGGCATAGGAAGCCGGAGGCCTTAGTGAGCGAAGAAAGTGACCCAGCTGATGGGATCTCAGGAAGTCCAGGCGAAACGGGCCTGCGGGATCAGAGAGCTCCGCAACAGTGCTCCAGCGTCCCCCCAAACTAAAATGGGAGGCCTGATAGAGGCCCGCCTCGCTCAGCCCCCGAAAGACCGCATCCCGCACGCCCGGCCCAAATCGGGGGTTCCCCAGAATAGGGTACAACGGTGAGTCGGTTGAGGATACATGTGCCTGCGCGATAAGTCTGGCGCAGACACGTAGTGTATTGCCAATCAGTGGGTGTCGTTTAGAGTCCGCCGGTAGGTCCGAGGAGCACCAAGGTGCTCTATTGAGGGGGATCTCGCTCTGGTCTTGTTCCATCTGCGCCCAAAGCTTGTTTTCCTGATTACGGCACCAATCCACCAGTCTACTTAGGTGAATTGTGTGGTGGTAGGTGCGGATATCTGGTACTGCAAAGCCTCCCTGGCATTTGGGTAAAACTAAGAGTTTAGCTGAGAGTCTTGGGCTCTTCTTAGCCCAGATGAATTCGGTAAGCGTGGACTGTACTTGTTTAAAATATGATGCAGGGATATGGATCGGCAGTGCTTGCATGAGGTATAGAATCTTAGGGAGGATTGTCATCTTCACAATGTTGCAGCGGCCCACCCAGGAATGTAGTCCCGTGTGCCATTTGTTCAGGAGTGCCCGAATCGTCCTCAGCAGGGGCGGGAAGTTAAGGTCGTATACCCGTGCGATTGTTTGGGGATGTGTGTCCCTAAATATTTCAGGGCGGTCGTCGTCCACTTTAGTTTAAATCTGTTTTGCAGGTGTGTGAGTTGTGTTTGTGGTATCTCCACAGCCATGGCTTCCGATTTGGTGTAATTGATTTTTAAATTGGAGAGCGCACCGTATCGTTCAAATTCCCCCAGCAGGGTTGGAAGGGAGGTATTGGGGTTAGTGAGGGAAAACATGAGGTCATCGGCATAAGCCGACACCTTATGTTGTGCATGATTGATTGTCACTCCAGATATGTCAGGGTTTAACCGTACGTGGCAGAGAAATGGTTCTAACGAGAGGGCAAAAAGAAGGGGCGAGAGCGGGCACCCCTGACGCGTTCCATTAGTGATCGGGAAAGGGTCAGAAGACACCCCATTAGCTCGAACTCTGGCCGTCGGTGACGCATAGGTCGCCGAGATCCAAGACATCATTTTGCCTCCTAGTCCTATATGTCTAAGCGTAGCGAGCATAAAAGCCCAGCCAACCCGATCGAAAGCCTTCTCCGCGTCGGTACTCAGGAAAATACTAGGTGTTTTGGTTCGGGTGGCGGAGTAGAGAAGGTTCAGGACTTTAGTGGTGTTGTCCCTTGCCTCTCTCGTTGGGACGAAGCCCACCTGGTCCAGGTGAATAAGATGGGGTAGGTGGGATTGTAATCTGGTGGCAATAATTTTGGTAAACAATTTCAGGTCCGTATTAAGGAGGGATATGGGACGATAGCTTCCGCAGCACGACGGGTCCTTGCCCTCTTTCGGGGTAACGGAAATCTGTGCTTGCAGCGTAGAGGCATGCAGCGTGCCACCCTCAGTAAGATCGTTAAGCATCCCCACCAGGTGATCGCCCAGGGATGGAAGTAGTATTTTGTAGTATAAGTAGCGTAAGGCCGTCCGGACCAGGGGCTTTTCCTAATTTGGTATTACTCACCGCAAGCTGTAGCTCGGCCAACGTGATGGGATCCTCTAAGAGGGCGCTTGTCTCGGGAGGAAGAGTGGGCATGCAAGAGGAGGTTATGTAATCTGTCATACGACTCGAGGGTGGGGCCGTCGTGGATAGATTATAAAGTGACTCGTAAAATGACTTGAATTCCTGCGATATATGCTGGGGTGTGGTTATTTTTTGGCCCGTCGAGGAGCGCACGTGTGGAATGTAGGATGCCAGCTTCTGGTCTCGCAGGGATTGTGCCAAGAGCCTACCACACTTGTTGCCCGATTCGTAGACTCTCCTGCGGGTTATTTGTAGCGCCGATTTAGCTTTAAAAGTGAGTAGATCCATGACCTGCGTACGTATCGTATCAAGTTCCGCCTTCAATGGACCCGTCGGGGATTGTTTGTGACGAAGCTCCAGGGCCTGAAGTTTGTCAAGTAGGGAGGTCAATTGAGCAGTCCTCTGCCGTTTAAGTCTTGCACCGTGCTTTATGAGGGTCCCGCAAATCACCGCTTTGTGAGCTTCCCAAATCAGGCCTGCCCCGCTGTCTGTGGTAGTATTAGTATGGAATTAATTGGAGATTTCTCTAGTCACGTCAGCCACTATCTCGGGGTCTTGGAGGAGACTCTCATTGAGCCTCCACGGCTTCCTTTGGCCTCTGTGGAATTCAGTCAGGGCATACCGCATCAAGGTCGGCGCGTGGTCCGACCATGTGATGGAACCCAGAGAGACTCCTTTGACCGCCTGCAGTTGGTTATGAGGGACAAAGATATAGTCGATGCTCGAGTACGCATTGTGAGGGCGGGAGAAGAAAGTGTAATCTCTCTCCCCTGGGTGAAAAAGGCGCCAGGTGTCAATAAGCTGTGATGTGTGCAGAGCTAAATGGATGGCCCTGCGCGCGCTCTGAGTGATCGAGGAGCGCCTGGTGGAGGTGTCCTCTTCAGGAAGCAGGGGGATATTGAAGTCTCCCCCTACAATAAGCTGACCCTCAGAGAATTTCCTGAGGGCGGCTAAATGTTTTTTGATGAAAGTGTCTTGTTGGCTGTTTGGAGCATATAGGCTGGCTATGGTAACCTTTGTGCCTCCGATTAGGCCCCGGAGGAAAAGGAATCTGCCCAGCGGATCCGTCCGGACTGCTGTCAGGGTCCATGGTAGTTTCGCTGAGATCAGAATCGAAACTCCTCTGGATTTAGCCTCCAAGTACGTGGAATGATACACCGTTGGGTAGAATCTATTTTTGAGGATTGGGAAGGTATTTTCTCTGAAATGTGTCTCCTGCAGGAGAACTATATCAGCCTGCAGGCGTCTCATGTCGTTGAGCAGCATCCGTCGCTTCTCAGGGACATTAAGTCCCTTTACATTCAGGGTGACCACATGAATCTCATCCATTTTCATGGAGGTGAAGGGTAGGTAACAAAAAGGGAAGGAGGGGGGGGAGAAGGGTGAGCCAGAGGAGAAGAGGGTGAGAGACTAGAAAAAGATTAGAAGTCCCCTGCGAGTGACCTGTCTCACAGGGGGTTGAAGACGCGCCCGCTGTAGGCGGGTGCGGGTGCTGACCAGCTAAGCTGGCTAACTAAAGTACGCAAATTATTTGCAAGAACGCTCCCCAGTGTGACCTGGGTAACGAGCGTCGTCCTACGTGGGGGTGTGTTCGGCAAGATCGCCTGGGATGCCCCCAAACCCTTACCGACCCCACCGGCCACCATATGGATGTAAGGCATGGAACCCGAATAGGGCTACCAAAGCCAGAAAGTGTGTGGAACAGTAAGAACACAATAAACAAAAATATACATGACTTTCAGGTTACCTATAAAAGTGCATTAAACTTCAACAGTAAATACAGGAAAACATTTCAAACCCAGTAACCAGGCTGACCTCCAAACATAGCAACATTCCCGCAGTATCCCGACCCCAGCCCCCCGGCGCCAAAAAAAAAAAAACCAAAACCATATCATCCACCCCCCCAGGCACCGAGCAACCCCCCCCCAGACCCGCAGCCACCCAGACAGCCGGTTATATGGAACAACCTCCCTTCAGTTTATCAGGTCCCACCTCGGCCCATAGTACTCACGAGACCTGAATCAGAATGACGTGCGGTTTCCGTGTATCAAAGCAATTGGGGGTGGAGCAATCACCGCCATGGGGCCCTTTAACATGAGGTCTCCGGTATGTCAAAAGTCAAAGAAGAAGAAAAACAAAACACAGGGATGGTGGTGTCCTTGATCCTGCCAAGTGTGGTCCAGTGGATCTGTGGCAATAGTGTCTGCAGGGGTATATTGTGCCTGAGGCCACATTCTGTTTCTATAAGCGTGCCCGCCCATCCGGGTGGGGGGGGAGAAGGGGGACATCCCCAAAGCGCCTTCAAACCGGCCTGGGGGGGAGGGAACGCCGCGCCACCGGCACCCCCCACAGTTCCAAGGACCCCCAATAGTCTTCCAGAACAACAGCGCCACCAGGGCAAAAATAGAGCGGGGGACTCATAGCGCGGGCCATCTAGGGGTGGGACACCACAAACTCAGCCCGGGCTCCGGGGGGGGATCCCGCAAGGTCACAAACATTCCGGTTCAGGGGTCAGGACAGTCAAAGTGCAAATCTGTCAGCCTGGGTACAACTACATGGCAGGGTTGCCGAAGCACAATCAGAACTCACGTGTCTCCGCGTTGGTTGGAGCCCGCACACGGCCCCTGGACCTCTGAGAGCGGGCAGGTTGGTTATGGCGTCCTGCGGCCGGGCCCAAGCGGCCAGTCGGTTTAGGGATCTTCCGCAGCCAGTTTGGCACCGGAATCGGTTCCACTCCCAGGACGGTGAAAAGCTCAGGTAGGTCAGCCGGAGATCGTAGGGTAAAGGAGGACTGCTCCGTGCGGAAAGTGACCGCCAGCGGGTATCCCCAGCGGTAGGTGCAGCCGCGTCTCCTCGCCAACTCCAGCACCGGCTTCAACATCGCCCGTCGCTGGAGAGTGGCCCGGGACAAGTCCGGGAGGACCTGAATGCACGCCCCATCGAAGTCCAGGTCTCCTAGGTCCCAGGCTCGCCGCAGAATCTCCTCCCTCTGCGTATAGCGGTGCAGGCGGCACAGGACATCCCGCGGCCTGGCGGGATCCGTGGATTTGGGGCCTAGTGTGCGGTGGACCCGGTCTATTTCCAGCAAGGGTGGCGGGTTCTCCAGCAGCCTGTGAAAAATGGCCGTGACCGTCACCGCAAGATCCTCTGAACCCGTGGCCTCAGGGATGCCCCGCAGCCGCAGGTTATTGCGGCGGCTGCGGTCCTCCATTTCTTCAAGGTGCAGCTGCATCTCCTGGGCCTCTGTTGTTTGGGATTCGCAGGCCCGCTCCAGGGCCTGTACTCGGGATACCAGCGAGGCCACCACCGTCTCTCCAGATGCAACACGGTCCGCGACCGAGTGTATCTCCGTCCGCACCTCTTGAATGTCTCTGCTATGTGCCTCCTCAATCCTTAGGATCAGGGCCTCTATATCTGATCTTGTGGGGAGAGCTTGAAGTATACTGCGGAGGTCTGCGTCCAGCCGGCTCTGGCTCAGGGCAGGGTCAGCCATCTCCGTCCGGAAGGTTATTGGCATGCCTGTAAGGGGGTCCGGCAGCTGTGAGCTTGTCGGCGTAGCCATGTGGGCTGTGGTAGAGGCCGGTACTGTGCGGGGTCCACGCGGCGCGGCCACAATGGCGCCCGGCGATGGGTTCAGTGGGCTCCTGAAGTAGGTATAAATGCTGGATTGAGTGCTATGGGATCGGGCTCCCCGGGATGCCGATCGTGTTCTGTAACCACTAGGGGTGTTCATACCGTGTCCACATGTAGGAGAGGTGTGTTGGTGGCCGGTGAAAGCCGAGTCAGGCCGGGAGCTCCCCTAAAGCATGTCTCTACTCGGCCATCGGTATGGATCTGCTATGGATCTGCTTCTGTGGGTGTGTGGGGTCGTCAGGGGGTCCCAGTGGGCACATGCAGGGTGTTACCTGAGAGCAGGGGGCCCAGGAAGCAGCACAGGAGGCAGGCCGGGTGGAGCAAGATGGCCGCCGACTTCCAGGGCTAGGCCGAAGCCGCGGTCTTTCCTAAATGCGGCACCCGCGATAGGGATCGCGGCTTCGCGGAGGTCGCCGTACGAGCGGAAAATGGCAGATTTGTGGCCACGGGTGTTCAGGGTCCCCGGGGGGTCCCGCTGGGCTGGTGCAGGATTCTGCTGCAGATCAGGATGGTGTGTACCAGAGAATTTGACGGAGCTCAAAGCATGTGCGTCCTACTCCAAGCTATGTCAGGCCACGCCCCCAGTCCTCCCCTTTTCTAGCTCCAAGCGCATGGCCACAGGTGCGCATCCGCAAAATTTGTGATGCCTGTCTCCACACAGCCAATCACAGATTGCAGTAAATGGCCTATCACAGTGGCCATTTACCGTACGATTGGCATGTCCAATAAGAAATTATCCCAAATGTAAACATATGAGATCATCTCTAATTGACAGGTCTCCCTCTTCACACAGAGATTGTGTGCGAGGAACGATCTGTGCTGCAGCTTGAGTGATTTTATCTTCCTTTATCGTACATCACGGGACACAGAGCAGCAAGCCATTACTATGCGGGTTATATGGTCTACCTTTAGGTGATGGACACTGGCACACCCAGACAGGAAGTCCCCTCCCTATATAACCTCCTCCCCCTTCGGGAGTACCTCAGTTTTTTTGCCAGTGTCTTAGGTGTTGTTCACATTTGAGGAGCTATGCCTTTTTGTGTCCTTGGGACCTCGGCTGGCTAAACCGGATCCGTCCAGGGTGCTTCATAGCCAAGGTGGACGGTACCCGGGCCCCAGCTCAAGAATGGGGTACTGCCTATAATGCCTCTCCTTGGAGGGCTGGACCCTGGGTTCCAGAGCCTTGTACCTTCATAGGTCTAAAGGTTTCTGCTGCCAGAGTGCTGTATAGGTCCAGGGGTGTGGTGTTCCTTAGGACCCCGGTTCCTGAAGGTGTTTCACAATACCCACGAAGATGGGGGAAGATTGGGTCAGCTTTCCCTGCTGCGTGGACAGGTAAGTGGAGAAGCCTGCGGGACTTGGTCCTATGACAAGGTGTTCTCCTTGGGGGGGGGGCCCCCTGGGATAGCCTATGGACGCTTGGCGTCGGCAGCTTTTGCCACTATGTCCTTTGGACAGGATGGCCCATTTAATGCCCAGGTCACTTTGCTCCCCCTGTCTGGTTAGTTATGGCTGCCACTGCTGGGTGCGATCCCCCTGTGTGTGCCTTATTCGGGCCAGGACAGGTGGTGTTACCTCACTGGGTGCTGGGAGCTGGGGCGGCAGCCCCATGTGGGCGCCGCGGCGTCCTCCTCCCCTCCCGGTCCCTTCACTTCCTGGTCTCGTGTGTGCGCGCGCCTGTTTATGCGCTGCACCGTGCGGGGGAGGGGGGGGTGGGGTTGAGAGGCGTGGGCCGTTCCCGTGCCGCCTGACGTCACTGCCAGGCACATTCATTTAAACCTGGTCTGCTGATCAGGCGGCTGGGCGATCACAGAGCAGCAGAAGCCAGTGACAGAAGATAGCTCTGTTCCAGCTCCGCAGTGGCACCCGGTGGCGGTTTTGGGAAACTGCAAGTCTAGAGCTTAGTGCTCAAAAGATTGTCATATTAGCCTTATTTAAAGTTTTCCCTGGCAGTAATCTGGGTGCTCTCAGTACTAACCAGTAAAGAGGGGGGTCCGGGTCCTCAGTCTGCGACAAAATAAAAGAAAATATATACAAGTGCATATATAACACCGCGCTACCTAACTAAACACAAATAAAGCTGCCAACACAACAGAATTGGATCAATTCTGTAGAAGAAATCAAATGGAACACAAAAAGTGTAGCGCTAAAATTGTGAGGAATAAACATATAACACTGTAAAGCATCATACAAAACATGAAGTGAAATAACCCATGTAATAAGTGAACCGTCACATAAATTAATCACCAAGTGTTCAAACAGTCATATCAATAGATATGAATATAATGATTGACTCAAAGTGTCCAAACAAACAAAATAATGAGTGAAGGGGATTTTTGATAGCAGATCCACCACCAAAGAGTAAACAGGAGGCTTACCGGAAATCGTGGACTCAACTAAGTTTACACCTAATGAGTCGCTAGGGCTTAATGTAATGGTATCCGGACATCAACCTTCCATTGAGAAACAGGGATGGGTTTTTGAATAGGAACCAGATCTTCATATAATAAATAAGGGACCAAAAAATTGCAGTAGTACCAAGGCTGGTACATAAGACTCTTCAATTCTTTGCAAGGGATCCAAAATGCTCAGATGCCACAGTTATGGGAGGAAAGAAATGGATGCAGACATAGTGTGATGACGTATAAACTGTTTACTAAAATATCCAAAATCCAAATGGTTGCACTCACATTTCAGCAGGAAAATCAGAAGCATAAAAACACATCTAGCAGTAAATCAGCAACGGACCCGACGCATTTCGATCAAACAATCATCATCTGGGGTGCTGACTGACTGCTGTACTAGAACGATATATATAGCTATGCCCCCCTACCTTAATCACGGCTCCAGCTTCAGAAAATCATTGATAACCAATGACTTCCGGGTATGGCGATAGCGTGTAACCGGCGTGCGTTCCAAATCTCGCTCTGAGAGAGCTAGCTGGAGGGCAACGCTGGACGTACACGCGTAGTGACGTCAGGACGCACAGACGTAACGGCGTCAACCGTCCAACGTGGGCGGGCGCTGAGCTGGCATCACAGCACTTCCGCCCTCACAAAGCACACCAATGACTGGATGCACTCCAAGCCTCGCACACAAACAGAAGGCGATGGAGCGCATCACCAGGTGATCACGTGAACCAATAAGGCATATAGGCGTGCAAAGCTGGTAAACTCGCTGTTAATCCCACAATATGTCGGTCAAGCCAAGAAAGGCTAAGACTACATAAGTGGAAAAAGTGGTAAGGAAGTAAAAACCAGGGGGGAGTATATAAATAGCAGTGACAGGCAAAAATTAAGTCACCTATTGAAGGGTGACAGTTAGTACCGGTCACTCGGGAAAAACAGGGAAAAAGAGTATAAACCCGTAAACTAGTTATTATATACAGTCACAGGATTTAACTCCATAGTGAGTGCATATGTGACAACTAAAATCTAATAAAACTAAAATGTATATACCACTTACCTAAAATCCATAAGGACTTATCACATCCACCTGGTAGGCCCATCATAAGTGGAATCGACTCGATAACATCACGTATAGGTCGATATATCGATTTTTATCTGCAACCCCTAGTTAAAGCAACACCCTCTTATCTTAAGGATACGACAGCAACTATTAAACTTCTGGAAGGGGTTGAGATAAAGGGTGACTACCTTCTCGCTACGGCGGATGTAGCATCCTTATATACCTGTATCCCCTATCACCTCGGAATAGAAGCTGTTCAACATTTCTTAGATCGTGAACATACCATTGTAGAAGTGCAGAAAAAGTTTATTATTGAATTGCTGGAATTCGCAACCACCCACAACTACTTCTGGTTTGACCAGAAGTACTACCTACAGAGACGTGGCGTGGCTATGGGGGCTAAGTTTGCCCCCAGCCTCGCCAACCTCTTTATGGCCAAATGGGAGGAGGACGTCGTCTACCATGATCAACATCCGTCCCTTGTCCTTTGGGCTAGGTACATTGACGACGTCCTCCTCCTATGGGATGGTTCGCGTCAAAGTCTGGAGGAGTACTTTCTACTTTTAAACACCAATGAACGTGGGATTGTATTTACGTTTGATTCCAGCCCTGTGAAGATCACATTCCTTGACTTGGACATTGGACTTGAATCCAGACTCCTTAAATTCCAGACACATTTTAAGACCACTGATCGAAATAGTTTTATCCCCACCGACAGTTGCCATCATAAAAGCTGGCTTAATTCTGTCCCACGTAGTCAGTTCCTGGGGTTGCGCAGGAACTGCACCAATGATGATGCCTATTTTTCACAAGCATCTATGCTTAAAAACAGATTTGTTGAAAAGGGCTATGACATCACGGCAGTGGATGTAGAACTACAGAAAGTGGCACTAATAGAACGCAATTCACTTTTGATGGATAAAGTCCCACGAGAACAGGATGATTCCTTCAAGTTCTCTATGATTACTGCTTACTCCAACCAGCACAGGGATATTAAGACCATTATCAACAAGCACTGGGATGTACTAAAGAGCGATAAGGTTCTAGGACCCATCTTACCAGAAAGAGCTAAGGTTATTTTTAGAGGGGCCCCTACGCTCAGGAACAGTATTGCTCCCAATATTGTCGACCCTCCATGTCGCCCCGAGTTCTTTCAAGACATGAAGGGTTATTACCCCTGTAAGAAATGCAGCGTCTGCATAGTTAATATCAGTGGACGATCCAAATCTTTAGAGTTCAGGTCCAAAAATACAGGCCGCAGCTATCCCATCAAGTCTTTCTGCACTTGTGCAACCACCCATGTGGTATACCTCATCACCTGCCCGTGCGGAAAACAGTACGTTGGTCGTACCATACGGGCCTTTTCCGTACGGGTAGGTGAACATGTTGCCAAAATTATGGGTGGCAGTACTAAACACACGGTCCCACGCCATTACAGGGAATGTCACCAACGTAACCCTAAGGGTACGCAATTCTTGATCATTGATAAATATGTACCACCTTGGAGGGGAGGAGCCAAAACGAGAGGGGTATCTCGGCTAGAGGTCTACTGGATATATGAATTGCGTACATATGTCCCACATGGCCTTAATGTCGAATGGGACATAAATGCCTTCATTAATAAGTCATGATGTTGCAATATGTTGTGCGCCCCTGTCTCATTACGGCTCCATATTTTTAATTTTTATTTTTATTTTACTGAGGTTATCAAAGCTTTACAGGCTTTTTATGACATTTTAGTTTTATTAGATTTTAGTTGTCACATATGCACTCACTATGGAGTTAAATCCTGTGACTGTATTTAATAACTAGTTTACAGGTTTATACTCTTTTTCCCTGTTTTTCCCGAGTGACCGGTACTAACTGTCACCCTTAAATAGGTGACTTAATTTTTGCCTGTCACTGCTATTTATATACTCCCCCCTGGTTTTTACTTCCTTACCACTTTTTCCACTTATGTAGTCTTAGCCTTTCTTGGCTTGACCGACATATTGTGGGATTAACAGCGAGTTTACCAGCTTTGCACGCCTATATGCCTTATTGGTTCACGTGATCACCTGGTGATGCGCTCCATCGCCTTCTGTTTGTGCGAGGCTTGGAGCGCATCCAGTCATTGGTGTGCTTTGTGAGGGCGGAAGCGCTGTGATGCCAGCTCAGCGCCCGCCCACGTTGGACGGATAGACGCCGTTACGTCTGTGCGTCCTGACGTCACTACGCGTGTACGTCCAGCGTTGCCCTCCAGCTAGCTCTCTCAGAGCGAGATTTGGAACGCACGCCGGTTACACGCTATCGCCATACCCGGAAGTCATTGGTTATCAATGATTTTCTGAAGCTGGAGCCGTGATTAAGGTAGGGGGGCATAGCTATATATATCGTTCTAGTACAGCAGTCAGTCAGCACCCCAGATGATGATCGTTTGATCGAAATGCGTCGGGTCCGTTGCTGATTTACTGCTAGATGTGTTTTTATGCTTCTGATTTTCCTGCTGAAATGTGAGTGCAACCATTTGGATTTTGTATATTTTAGTAAACAGTTTATACGTTATCACACTATGTCTGCATCCATTTCTTTCCTCCCATAACTGTGGCATCTGAGCATTTTGGATCCCTTGCAAAGAATTGAAGAGTCTTATGTACCAGCCTTGGTACTACTGCAATTTTGTGGTCCCTTATTTATTATATGAAGATCTGGTTCCTATTCAAAAACCCATCCCTGTTTCTCAATGGAAGGTTGATGTCCGGATACCATTACATTAAGCCCTAGCGACTCATTAGGTGTAAACTTAGTTGAGTCCACGCTTTCCGGTAAGCCTCCTGTTTACTCTTTGGTGGTGGATCTGCTATCAAAAATCCCCTTCACTCATTATTTCGTTTGTTTGGACACTTTGAGTCAATCATTATATTCATATCTATTGATATGACTGTTTGAACACTTGGTGATTAATTTATGTGACGGTTCACTTATTACATGGGTTATTTCACTTCATGTTTTGTATGATGCTTTACAGTGTTATATGTTTATTCCTCACATTTTTAGCGCTACACTTTTTGTGTTCCACTCAGTCTGCGACACCCCCAGGGGTTTAGGAGAATCGGGAAATTCCCTAGAATTAATTTCTAAACCTCAGAAAAAAAAAAAAAAGGGACTTCCTTTTTTCTTTCACTCTTGGCTACTACAGTTAATTGTTGTTGCGGAGTGCCTCAGATTTGTACCATGGGTCCTAAGGGCGCGGGAACTCCTAAAGGTACGAAAGCAGCGAAAAAGCAGAAGGGTTCCCCTTCGGGCTCGGAGGATCTGGGTCAGGCCTCGGCGGTACCATCTTCTCCTGATAGACTCGAAGTTGCTGCCCTCAGTGAGCCATCGGGGTTGTTAGGTGCCGTGGCAAGCCCTAATCAACCAACCCCTGTTTTCATAACGGAGGAGATGTTAGCGTCCTCCCTAACGGGATTGGAACGCAGATTAACTACTTTAATCTCAAACTCTCTATCGGGTAGGAAATGAGACAGATCCCCTTCACCTAGGCTCAGGGTGTCGGATGCAGAGTGCCTTTCCCCCGAGGTGTTGGATCTCCCCGGGGATCCAGCAGAGGATAACCTAGAAGACGCTGAGTCTGAGGATTCCACAGTGGAGGAGCCCTTTTCAGCCTCTCAGGCAGAAAACTTATGGGTACAGTCCTTGACTGAGATGGTCCGGGCGGCTTTTAAGATGCCTCTTCCGGAACCTCAGGTGGCTGCAGTGTCCTCCTTGGGGTCCTTAAAGGCCCCATCTGGGAACGCAGTTTTTCCGGTCCACCCCTTGCTGGAGGACCTACTTTTTCAGGACTGGGTCAGGCCTGACAGGATCTTCGTTCCTCCGAAGAGATTTTAAGTTCTCTATCCCATGGAGGAGGCATTTGCTAGAAGGTGGTCGGTCCCTACCGTAGATGCAGCCATTGCATGTGTTAATAAAACCTTAACCTGCCCGGTCGAAAATATTCAGACCTTTAAGGATCCAGTCGATAAGCGTCTAGAGACACTTCTAAAGGCCTCCTTTTCCACGGCTGGTGCTGTAAATCAGCCCGCCGTGGCAGCGATTGGCGTTTGCCAGGCCCTCAAGGACCAATCTAAGCAAGTTTTAAGGGAGATCCCGTCTGAACAGGCACAGGGGTTAGCTGATCTCCCAAGAGCCCTATGCTTCGCGGTTGACGCCATAAAGGACTCCATTCAGCAGGCCTCCCGCCTGTCTCTTTTTCTGGTCCACATGCGAAGACTCTTGTGGTTGAAAAATTGGTCAGCAGAGACCCCGTGTAAGAAGCTCTTAGCAGGTTTCCCCTTCCAAGGGGAAAAATTGTTCGGGAAGGACCTGGAGGCCTATATCCAGTCAATTTCCAGTGGTAAGAGTATGCTCTTACCTGTGAAGAAGAGGGCTAAGGGCCCTACCTTTAAGCACCCAGCCTCACCCGTCCCGGGTTCGTCTTCTGCTAGGCAGTATCGACGGCCTCCTGGGCGGCCGGGCATGGGTAACAAGGTCCAGGGGCAGCCAACCGGTAACAGGAAGCTGTGGTTCCGTAAACCAACCAAGGCGGTCCCCAAGTCGGCCTTATGAGGGAGCGCCCCCACTCCTGCGGGTGGGGGGAAGACTGCGGCACTTCTCAAGGTTCTGGGAAGCCAAGGTCCCCGACAGGTGGGTTCTCTCCTCGGTGGCATTGGGCTACAAGCTCGAATTCCAGGAGATCCCCCCCCCCTCATTTTCAAGGGTCAAGGTTACCGGGCAACCCAGAAAAAAGAAGATCTCTGGTGACAGCCTTGAACCATCTTTTGGTGCAGGAGGTAATTGTAGAGGTGCCAACCCGAGAGCGCGGGCAGGGGTTTTACTCCAACCTCTTCATTATTCCAAAGCCGGACGGCAATGTCAGGCCCATTTTGGACCTAAAACGAGTAAACCGATACTTAAGGATCCAGTCGTTTCGAATGGAATCCGTTCGATCAGTGGCCACCGTCTTGCAGAAGGGCGATTACCTAGCGTCGATAGACATAAAAGACGCATACCTTCATGTACCTATATTTCCAGGACATCACAGATTCCTGCGTTTTGCGGTAGGTCATCTACACTACCAGTTTGTGGCACTCCCGTTTGGTCTAGCCACGGCCCCCCGAGTCTTCACAAAGATTTTGGCTCCGGGGTTGGCCAATCTCAGGACCCAGGGGGTGACAGTGTTGGCCTATCTGGACGATCTATTGATAATAGATCGCTCGCCGGCGGTGTTAGGTCAGGCAGTCGGCCTAACCGTTCGATACCTAGAGTCTCTGGGCTGGATCCTAAATCGGGACAAATCAGCCTTAGAGCCTACGAGACGTTTAGAGTACCCCGGCATGCTCTTCGATACAGAGCGCCAGAAGGTGTTCTTGCCTCAGGACAAGATCGTATCCATAGCAGAAGCGGTCCGGGCTGTCCTGAACAAAAAGAAACCGACGGTTCGCCTGTGCATTCGCCTTTTGGGCAGGTTGGTGGCCACTTTCGAGGCCGTGCCTTTCGCGCAGTTCCATTCGAGAAGACTGCAGAAGGCCATACTTTTTGCTTGGAACAGAAGACCTCAGGGATTGGATTTTCCCTTGGTCTTACCTCCCCGGGCACGTCAGAGCCTTTGCTGGTGGTTGAGACCGCGGAATCTGCTGAAGGGAAAGTCCTTCAGTCCTATATCCTGGAGGATAGTCACCACAGATGCCAGCCGTTGGGGCTGGGGAGCGATTCTAGAGGGCTGCGCCCTACAGGGCAGATGGTCGGCTACAGAAGGGAGCCTCCCTATCAATGTGCTGGAGATCAGAGCGGCACGTTTGGCCCTGGCGGCCTGGACCGCCAGATTACAGGGGTTTCCGGTGAGAATACAGTCGGACAACGTCACGGCAGTGGCATATATAAATCACTAGGGGGGCACGAAGAGCCGTGCGGCTCAATCAGAGGTGGACCAGATATTCTATTGGGCAGAGGCACAGGTCCCGTGCATCTCGGCAGTATTTATTCCCGGGGTGGACAACACGGAAGCCGACTTTTTAAGTCGCCAACGGGTGTTACCAGGGGAGTGGTCTCTCCATCCCGAGGTTTTTCGAGAGATTTGCCGGAGGTTAGGGTCACCGGATGTGGACCTTATGGCCTCGCAGCTCAACAGGAAGGTGAACCGGTTCGTATCCCAGACAAGGGACTCGTTAGCCTGCGGAACCGATGCATTAGTGTGCCCTTGGCACCAGTTCTCCCTCCCATATGCCTTCCCTCCGTTACAGATGTTGCCCCGCCTTCTCCGCAGGGTTCAGGCGGAGCGCAAACCTATGATTCTCGTGGCCCCTGCCTGGCCACGGAGGTCTTGGTTCTCCCTAATCCTAAAGATGTCGGTGGGAAAATTACATCATCTAAGTTTGACGGCCTGGCGGCTGAGTCCCTAGTCCTTAGGGACAGGGGCCTTTCCAGCCAGGTGATTTCTACCTTAATAAAGGCTAGAAAGCCGGCTTCCAGGGCCATATATTACAGAGTATGGAGAACATACATCACCTGGTGCGGGAAGAGGGGTTGGCATCCTCGTAAGTACGTTATTGGCAGGATCCTGGAGTTCCTTCAGCTTGGAATAGATAAGAACCTAGCTGTGAGTACAATCAAGGGGCAGGTCTCGGCCTTGTCGGTCCTGTTTCAGAGACCTCTAGCTAATCATTCACTTGTCAAGACCTTTCTTCAGGGGGCATTGCGGATAAATCCTCCGGTCAGATCCCCCCTTTGCCCATGGGATTTGAACCTAGTCCTTTCGGCCCTGCAAAAGCAGCCATTTGAACCTTTGGCTGAGGTTCCATTGCTACTCCTCACCAGGAAACTAGTGTTCCTGGTGGCTATGACCTCGGCTAGGAGGGTGTCGGAGCTGGCTGCCCTGTCAAGCAGGGAGCCTTATCTTATATTTCATAAGGACAGGGTCGTGTTACGCCCACATCCCTCCTTTCTTCCTAAAGTCATATCGGATTTTCATTTGAACCAAGACCTGATTCTACCGGCATTGTTTCCTAAGCCTTCGTCAGCTAGAGAGAGGTTGCTGCATACCCTGGATGTTGTCCGGGACATGAGATATTATCTGAAGGCCACGGAAGGAATTCGGAAGACCGACTTTCTTTTCATCTTACCGGACGGACCCAAGAAGGGTCAGGCAGCGGCTAAAGCAACTATTGCTAGGTGGATCAGGCAATTGATTATTCAGGCCTATGGATTGAAGGGGGTTCCTCCTCCCTTGTCGATAAAGGCACATTCTACAAGAGCCATGGGTACCTCGTGGGCGGCACATCACCAGATCTCCATGGCTCAGATTTGTAGGGCAGCGACGTGGTCGTCTGTCCATACCTTCACAAGATTTTATCAGCTGGACGTTAGAAGGAACGCCGAGGCTGCCTTCGGGCGGGCGGTACTGCAGTCAGCAGTTTAGGATCCTCACGTCCAAAGTTGGCACCCCTTTGATTTTATTGTACTGGTATGTCCCCCTCCCCTCATTTGGCATTGCTTTTGGACATCCCGCATAGTAATGGCTTGCTGCTCTGTGTCCCGTGATGTACGATAAAGGAAAAGGGATTTTTTAATACAGCTTACCTGTAAAATCCTTTTCTTGAAGTACATCACAGGACACAGAGCACCCACCCCTCTTTTGGGGAACTCATTAGATGTCTTACTGCTTGCTACAAAACTGAGGTACTCCCGAAGGGGGAGGAGGTTATATAGGGAGGGGACTTCCTGTCTGGGTGTGCCAGTGTCCATCACCTAAAGGTAGACCATATAACCCGCATAGTAATGGCTTGCTGCTCTGTGTCCCGTGATGTACTTCAAGAAAAGGATTTTACAGGTAAGCTGTATTAAAAAATCCCTTTATTCACCGTTTTATATGGTTCCCATCAAGGTCCATGTCACAGTGCCCATCTGGGTCACAGTGCCCACCTGGGTCACAGTGGTCATCAGCGTCTTCAGTGCTGCAGTGTCTATTGTGTAACCGTGTTATCAGTGCTCATCAGTCCTCACCAATTTTTTTTTATCTAAATCATTTTCTGAAGAATTTCCCCGGGTTGTTTACCCTGGATCAACATATATACGTGGATTAGTCACTTGTCAAATTTACGTCCAGGAAGAAGCTACGCCATTGGGTACGGCGAAACGCGTCAACGTCACCATCCGACGCTAGTCACGTGACGCCGCGATCAAACGTGCATGAGAGAGATGGACGGAAGGACGGAGATGTCCGAGCTTGAACCGTGATCTGTCCCTGATCAAGGAGTCCCATTCTATGGACAATCACGTCCGCTACATATACCCCACAACAGAGGGATGATATCCGGATGGAGCATCGACATCAAAAGCACTTAACATCACAGCCGAGCACCACGTCATGCATATGACACAGGTCTGTACAACCACAAAAAGTGACGATCGGCAGCAACATATAATCCTGCCTTGGATGAACACCAACTTCCATTTGATAATGTACAGAGCCTTTACTTCGTACAACCGTGCATGACTTTGAGATGTTGTATTGATCATTGCGTGACATCCTTATGTTAATCAACAGCATGTTGCCAGCACACTATGCAACCTAATGCTTTAACGGCTATACGTGTGCTCAGGATAACGGGACACTTCACTGCTCTACATTGTGAGCACACTATGGATCTATACCAAGCTCTCATCTCCCAATAACATAACCTGACATAACCTTGAGGATCGGTTCCATTGATAAGGCATCCCTTTACAATAGCTCACAATTTATATTGCTCTATTATTTGGACTATATGGGAATCAATTTATTACTTACATATGGGTCCAATGATTTATCACGGACCTAATTTATAAGTAATTCCACAATTGCCAAGAACCTTTACCTTGCTGCAGCAGGATAATTAATATCATTGCACCTTTCCACCTCTCTCTCTGTACACACAAAGCTCTGTTACCAGATACTATACCAATTCGGTACTATTCGACTGGAAGTCAGGTGATACATTGTTTTCCCTGACCATATTATTATTCATTATTTACATTATTATACCCAATCGAAATTGAACCTCCATTGTTGAGAATAATCTTGAGACACTGATAACAGAACTCCTCTGGTCCGGACTAGTGTCGTGTCTTTATGTTGTTTATTGTGCGTCCTGCTTGTAAATTAATGTTCATGGTAAGATGTCAATTCCAGGAAATGTGATATGTCTTTTTAAGACCCAATCCCCCCCTTCCCTTTTTGTACTAACTATGTCCTGATACTTTAATAATAATACAATTTTCTTTTTTTGGTAATAAACATAAATTTCAGATCATTTACATTGTTGTCATTAGTAACCCCTTTTTTCTTTTGATCTCCTTTGAGACCACTATTTTTCCCCGTTCTTTCCCCCAACCTTGGTCCCCCCTTTTGTTTTTCACATATTTATTACCAATGATTACAGGTTACGGCAACATAATCATCACTTGATGACAGGTCTGAGGTAGTAGCAAATATCCATTCTCCTACCAATAGTTAAAACTTGCGATTCCCCCTTCCCCACCAACCCCCTCTTCATTAACCACTTGTCAAATTTAGCTGCAGGCTGGGAATCAAGCAATTTATCCCCAGCAAAAGGTCTTGCTATGGGGTGAATGTATATAAATTATGTGACCGAGCCACAGGGTACATATATACCTTTATTGTGTACAAAAGGGATGGACAACCCAGCTGCATCCCTTTAATTGCCCAGACTACTTGGGATCAAGCGGGAAAGTTGTTTGTGACCTCGTATACCCCCTACTGGAGAAAGGCTATTATCTGTATGTAGATAACTTCAACACGAGTCTGCCCCTGTTCCACAACCTTAACTGGAGGAAGACGCCAGCATGTGGCACTGGGAGAAAAAACAGAAAGGGCTGTCTTCGATCCAACGATAACACCTACGTGGAAATCTCCAGAAGGAATGGCCCATCCAAATGCTAACATGTGTCCACGAATACAATATGTTCATGGGGGTGGGGGGAGTCTAGTTCAACGCTTTTTACACATATTACACTTTGCAGAATGTATATTGGGGTTTAATTCTTGGTATGTGCATGCTATGGGCCAGATTCAGGTAGATGAGAGCATCTTTGCTCCAGAGTAACGCTTCTCATTTACGTTACTCTGACGACCCTTTCAGCGCAAGTACTGTTATTCACATAGCAGTTGCGCGTAAACTTGCGCCAGAGTAACGATAATGCGCTGGCGTAACCCGACGCAAGGGGAAGTGGGTGTGATCATATGTAAATGATGGGCGGAGCCCAGCGCAGAGGCTTACGTTCAGCGCATCAACCACGGAGCATGCGCAGTGAGTGAGGCTCCACTCGCCCCCTTTGTGCGCATGCTCACAACTTCCGTCGGCACCACTTCAAGGGAAACGTCAGCGCAATGCCTTCCGTTGGGCGTTTAAATGCGCCCGTAGAAGCGCCATTTTGGCACTAAAGTATATCCTGCTCCCCCTCCCCGCAGTGATGTTACTTTTGTTCTGAGATGGCTGCTCCCGTTCCCCGCAAACACACAGGAGAAAGCTGAACTTTAATGGCCAGGAGCTGGCAGCCGTCATCTCGGCTATGGAGACCTATGATGTCTTCCTCCATGGCTGTAAAATTTGACAGACAAGCATGGACAGAGGTGTTGTCCTGCAAGTGGGGGGGCTCAGCTAGCTCTTATCGTCGGTAACGCTGCTGTAGCTGCTCTCCTGCTGACCTGTGGCCATCTGGAGTAAAGATAAAGCAGCCTTTTGTAGAAATAACTTTGCGCCGGACGGACGAGATACGCGCGGCGCATGTAGCCAGCGTATGGTGCTAATCCGTTCGTGAATTGGGAAAAATCCCTCATTTGCATATTTGCAGGGGAAATCAATAGGCGCGACTGATGCGCCAAGCGAAATTAAGCGCTGACGATACTCAGGCGTCGGAACGTTCCGCCGGTCGCAAATGGCCCGTTATTGGGCGCGTCTAGTTTGGTGGGTACGGCCACATAGAAACGACGGCGCATCTTCACAGTTACGCGGCGCATATCGAAATACTCCAGCGCAAGTGTTGCTGAATCTGGCCCTATGTGTCTCTAGAACACCTGACGGTGTTAGGCCTCTGTAATAACCTATTACAATGGCAATTTTGCAAAGGATTGTAGAAAAAAATTACAACTTAACAAAAACTCACCATGCCTCTTACTAAATAACTTGGAATGTCCACTTTCCAAAAAGGGGTCATTTGGTGGATGTTTGTATTGTCCTGGCTTATTAGGGTCTCAAGAAATGAGAAATAATCCATTTTCAATGATAGGCACCATAGCTTGTAAACTCTAACTTTCACACAGACCAAATAATATCCACTAGTTTGAGTTATTTTTTTACCAAAGATATGTAGCAGTATAAATTGTGGACAACATTTATGAAGAAAAATTACTAATTTGCAAAATGGTATAATAGAAACTAAGAAAAATGTGTTTAAAATTTTTTTTTTTTTTTTTTTAATTTATAGTGCAAAAAAGAAAAAAACAAGTTTAAAAGCTTGATTTGTATGAAAACAAGGACAAACAAACCATTGTTGCATGACTGAGTAATTGTCATTCAATGTGTGAGAGCACTGAAAGCTGAAAATTAGTCTTGGCAGGAGGGGGGCTTAAGTGCCCAGTAGGCTAGCCCAACTCCATGCAAAAAAAGTATCATGGAAAAGAATAAGCACAACAAAGAGCCAATTGGTTAATGTGCTGGCAGGAACCATGCTGATAGGTGGAGAGAGCAGAGTGACGGAAAGATCAGCTGGTCACTGTGCTGCTTCTCCTTTCACTGTCCAGCTGGGGACGATATAACGATCATTATATTTTATCTTGGAATAGGCTATTAATTTTTATCTTCTTTTTGGCTGAAGATTTTCTTTCATAAATTAGGGAATGCTCCTGGATCAACCTAAATGCAACATTTTTGTTCTGAAATTGTTTCTCTTTTGCTGCATATCACTAAATGCAGCAAGACCAGCCAAAAGAAAAAAAACGTTTTGTTTAACAACTTTAACCACCCAAGACCCGGACCAAAATGCAGGTAAAGGACCAGGCCCCTTTTTGCGATTCGGCACTGCGTCGCTTTAACTGACAATTGTGCGGTCGTGCGACGTGGCTCCCAAACAAAATTTGCATCCTTTTCTTCCCACAAATAGAGCTTTCTTTTGGTGGTATTTGATCGCCTCTGACATTTTTATTTTGTGCGCTATATACAAAAATAGAGCGACATTTTTGAAAAAAAAACAATGGGCTAGATTCACGTACATCGGCGCATTTTTTGACTGGCGTAGCGCACCTCCTTTACGTTAGACTGCCGCAATGTAGCGGCGCAATCACCGTATTCTCGATTGATTTGCGCAGAAATTAGCACCTGTGCAACGTAATTTCAGAGGCGTAAGGTGGAGTAATTCAAATTGGGAAGAACGTAGGCGTGTTACATTGAAATGAGCCGTGACCCCATGCAAATGAAGGGCCGGCCGGCTCGCGCATGCGCGCATGAAGCAGACCATGGTCAGCACCTCTGTGCGCATGCTCACAACTTGGGAACGGCGCAATCAGTGAAATTAGAAGTGGACCCGGGCAACTTTGTGAACTACGCAGACAGCATAAATAGACAGACACAAACGCACTTCCTTTGCAAAAGTACATCCCTTTGTATCCCTCCCTATACAGCAAGGTGCTTTTGTTCTGTTGTCTGTTGCGTTGTGACTTGTCTTTGTTATATTTGTGGACTGTTTGATCTAGTGTTTTGTAGAAGATATTTGAAAGTGTTTTTTGGTGACTGCTTGTGAGACTTTTTGGTTGATAGATTTTTGTTTGTTTGTTTTGTTGCTTGATTTTTCCTGCTTGTTTTTGTGAGTGATTTTTGCTGATTGTTTGGGAGAGAGTTTTTGTATGAGTATGACTGAGAGGAAGAGGAAGTTGAATTTTACTTTGGGGGAGAAACAAATAATTGCCCGGGCCATTACCCAATATGGGCGTTTCCTCCACGGCCCGGAGAGTGCGAACACCACCCCGGCCAGGAGGCGTGAGATCTTGCAGCACATTACTGACCAGGTGAATTCAGCAGGGGGGGGGAGACCCGGACACGGCCGGGGATTGAAAAGAAAATCAATGACCTCCGGCGTCTGGTCAGAAAGAAGCTGGCCAAAATGGCAGCCCATGCCAGGGGCACAGGAGCGGGCCCACCATGCCCCGTTAGGCTGACAGCGGAGGAGCGTGCGGTGGCCCACACCTTTCATAGACAACAGGTGGAGGGCCTGCCTGGCTATGACTCCAGTCATGAAGGCGTGATGCCAGGTAAGGTTTTTTTGCCTTTTATCAGGTGTGTAGCATGTGGGGGGGGGGGGGGGGTGAAAGGGAATAGGGGGGGTGTGGCAAGATATGTGTGGATCCTCCAACCTGTGAATGTTTTGTGTCATCCACAGATGTGCAGGAGGGTGCTGGGCCATCTGGGCTGACCGCACTATCCCAGGGACAACAGCCTGATGAGGACCCCCAGACAATGCCGGAGTCCTCGGACCAGGCCCTTCAGACCCGCCATCTGGGACAGGTCAGCCAGACTTTGGGGCGGATGGAGGAGAGCCTGTCCTCCATAAAGGATACGCTTGGGGACCTGGACTGTCACTCCCGGGCTCTTACAAACTGCCTAAACATACTGCAGACTACAACAGCAGACGTTAGGCAGGATATGAGGGCCCTCACCCAGGCTATCCAGGCCAACACGGCAACACTAGGTGCTGGCCTGAACAGAATTGCCGTGGCCTTGGAGGGCAGGCCTTGGAGGGCAGAGACCAGGGGCTGCTCCTCCTTCCCCGGATTACCCCCCCTCCCCATGAGTCTCCCCTGAGGAGCCGTGGCCGTGGGCGCCCCAGGCGTGGCTCACGCCAGCGGCATTAATTTGTTTTTCCCCTTCTTTTTTTTTTTTTCATGTTTTTTTTTTTTTTCCTGGGATTTTTTTTTTTTCTTTTGCTGGACATTTTTTTTTGTGTTGTGAATGTTTTTGGAATGTGGGGGTGATATTCCTGCCGGAAAAGGGATGTCACCCTCAGTTTTGGTGGAGTAGGGTTCCCCAGGACCAGGGAGAAGTGATCCCCAGGTCCGTGTGAATAGTGTATGAATGCACAGTGACATAATTGGAGCCGTGGCGTGGCGTTGCTGCTCACAAGTCCAGCATGGTGGGCTTGTGCTAATCCAATTTGATGAGGATGTGATGTGTCTGTGCTAGGGACCACAGTGGTGTGCATGCATGCATTCTCATTGTGCCATGATTAATGTGTGTGTTTAACGTGCAAAGATGCCTAATGTGAGCTGTCTCCTGGCTGCTCTTCCCTCAGAAGACGGGGTAGCCTCGGTTAGGGGGGGATTGTCTGGTTCAGGGGTCAGGTCATCACTTATGTCAATCTGCAGGCCCTTTCTCACTGTGAAGTTGTGCAGCAGGCAACATGCATCGATGATCTGGCACACAAAGTTTGGGGAATACAACAGGGTCCCCCCAGACTTATCCAGGCATCGGAAACGTGACTTCAGGAGGCCAAAGGTGCGCTCCACCACTGCACGTGTTTGGGCGTGGGCTTCATTGTATCTTTCCTCTCCTGGTGTTTGGGGGTTTCGAATAGGAGTCATGAGATGGGGTCCCAGTGCATATGCAGATTCACCTGTAAGCGAAAAGACAGGAGGATGTTAGTCATGCATGTGCCTGCCACCCATGTCACTCACCAACCAGCCAGGTGTCCCCATACACGTTCTGTTCGAATTCCATTCGGATGGGGCTCTGATTGTAGATGTAGCTGTCATGCCTGGATCCGGGGTGTTTGGCACGGACGTGCCATATGGGGCCTTGGGCATCGACTATCACCTGTACGTTGATGGAATGCCAATGCTTCCGATTGCGGTATATGTGCTCTGTCTCATGGGGGGGGCTGGAGTGCCACATGTGTGCAATCAATGGCCCCCACGGTGCGTGGGAATCTGGCAATTCTGTAGAAATCTGTCATTGCCTTCAGCCGCAGCTCCTCAGTGATGGGTTTGATGATTTGGTTGGCCAATGCCCCTGAGGATTGCAGGGACAACCTGGTGCACACATCTGCTCATGGAGGATTGTGACATCCCAGCCACCACTCCACTTGTTCTTTGAAAAGAGCCACTGGCAAGGAAATGGAGTGTTGCCATGACCTTGACCCAGTGGCTGCACTGCATGTGAGCAGTGTGTTGGGCTGGTGATGTCCTCCTGCAAGGTTGTGGTTAATTCCAGGATGGCATGAGGGGTGAATCTGAAGATGCGATACACCTCAGACTCACTCATGCCAAAGAGGTCTATGCGGGTGCGGTATATCCTCTCCCGTGCCCTCCTCCGTGCCCTACTCCTTCTTTGCTCCTCTAAAGTCGGTAGTATAGCTATGAGCAAGGATGTCCCTGGCATGTTGGCATACAGATTGTTGTGCAACACGTGTGATTGCTCAGCTCCTCACTAACAGTGTTGCTTTCTCTGACATGTAGACGGATTGTCTAATTTTATACCACCTTTTATATGGTCTAATTTTAGACAGACCGTGCAGCTGTTGCGCACAGCGCGTAGCCTGCGCTGCAACAACGTTCTTTTGTGGATCCCCGTAACTCCCTCATTAGCATATTTGAATAGCAAATCAATGGTGTGTCTAGCGCAGTTTTGCGCGGACGGATGCGCCTGTCTATCGAAATTACGCCGGACAAAAAAAAAGTAGATTTCTTGCGTATCTCGTTTTGGGGATGCGGCGCATCGAAACGCATGTGCAAATTTAGAATTACGCCGCGCATCTCCTGTAACGCCGGCGTAATCGCTCTGTGAATCTGGCCCAATATTTTTTACTTTTTGTTATAAGAAAAATCAAATAAACTAAATTTTAGTCAAACATTTAGGCCAAAATGTATTTAGCCACATGTCTTTAGTAAAAAAAAAATCGCAATAAAAAAAAAAAATAGCTACCTAGCGGGAACAGCGACACCAGCCACGGGGACCGCCGCATGTACCGGGGGGGGGGGGTCCCAATCAGACCCACGGCAAGGCACCAACGTATATATATATATATATATATATATATATATATATATATAATGTGCCTGCCTGTGCCATTCTGCTGACGTAAATGTGTACATGCGGCGGTCCGCAAGCAGTTAATACCGGGCACTTTTAACCCGTTTTTTTGCCAAGGTCAAGTTTCATCTTCAAGTGCTATTGCACTTTAAATGACCATTACACAATAATGGAATTCTGTACTCCGTATGATATTTTTATTATTTTTTTTGATACAAATAGAGCTTTCTTTTTAATCACTACTTTTTTTTTTTTTTTTGCTAAACAATCTAAAAAAGACAGAGACTTAATAAAATGTAAATAAAAGTGTTTCTTAGTTTCTTTTATAGAATTTAGCAAATAAGTAATTTCTCTTCTTCACTGATGTGCACCGCTGAGGCTGCACTGATGGGCTCTAATGATGTGGCATTCATGAGGCTGCATTGATGGGCTCTGATGATGTGCCCCCACTAAGCTGCTAAAGGAATGTGCCGATATCCTGGCGCCTCCCATTACGCAGCTTATAAACCAGTCATTTAAGGAAGGCATAGTGCCCTCCCAGCCCATCTTGAAGAAACCTACCCTGGACCCCAAGGACCCAACGCACCGCCGTCCCATAACAATGCTAAACGTTTTCTCCAAGGTAATGGAGAAAGTAGTGGTACAACAGCTGCAACAGCATCTAGATACCCACAACCTACTTGACCCACTGCAATCGGGATTCCGCCCCGGACACGGGACGGAGACAGCACTGCTCATAATATGGGACGACGTTCTTGAGGCCGCAGACAAAGGAGAATCTTCTCTCCTGGTTCTGCTGGACCTAAGTGCAGCCTTTGACACGGTGGATCACAAACTGCTACTGACTCGGCTGGCTGAGGTAGCCGGAGTCACAGAAGGTGATTTACCATGGTTTTCCTCCTTTTTGGAAAACCGATCACAAACCGTGAAATTGGGACCGTTCACTTATGGAAAACGCACGGTGTCATGTGGAGTCCCCCAAGGATCACCCCTGTCACCGGTGCTCTTCAACATCTATCTTCTTCCTCTCTTTGAAGTCATCTGTAGTCAACAACTACTTTATCACTCATATGCAGACGACACACAACTCTATTTTCGCATCTGCCATAGAAAGGATCATCATCTCAGTTTAGAGAATTGTCTCTCTTCGATAGAAAACTGGATGACTAAGAGTTATCTTAAACTCAACAATTCCAAAACAGAACTTCTTCTGTTTCACGCCAGTCGCAAGAGTCAGCTGGCAACAACCTGGACTCCCCCGCCCATTCTGGGCCAAATCATCACCCCTAGCGCCAAAGTCAAAAGTCTCTGAGTCATTTTCGACACCCACATGACAATGGACGCACATATAGGGTCAGTAGTCAGTGGATCTCACCATCTGCTGCGCCTACTACGCAGACTTATTCCATTCATTCCCAAAGAAGACGTAGCAGTCGTGGTGGGAACAATTGTGAACTCCAGACTGGACTATGCAAATGCCCTTTACCTCGGACTCCCAAAGTACCAAATCGCTCGTCTGCAAGTCGTCCAAAATACAGCCGCCAGACTGGTGACTGGAAAAAAAACATGGGAATCGATCTCCCCTTCTCTGAGATCCCTCCACTGGTTGCCAGTAAAAGACCAAATTGCTTTTAAAGCTCTCTGTCTGACTCATAAGTGCATCCATGGGAAGGCTCCGCAATATCTTTGCGATAAAATAGAAGCCCACAATCCCAATCGCGTTCTGCGATCCAGCGACCAAAATTTGGTCAAAGTACCCAAGGCCAGATTTAAGTCCAAAGGAGAAAGAAGGTTTGCGGTCCAAGGTCCCAGACTATGGAACGCTTTACCAACCAGCATTCGGTTGGAGGAAAACCACCAAACCTTCAGAAGACAGATTAAAACTCTGCTCTTTTGAGGTTATGAGATACTGGAACAACGAGCACCCAGAGGCGATTTAGTTTGCATGTGCCGCGCTATATAAGCTTTCATTCATTCATTCATTCATTCATGTGGCATTGATGAGGCTGCAATGATGAGGTGGAACTCATAGGCGGCACTGATAGATGGCACTGAAGGGGCTGCATTGATTATCAGGACACCAGTGTAAAAAGTGTGCTGACAGCTTGAACCTTTCCTCATACAGACACAGCGCATGAGTAAAGGACTGCCTATAACCAGCAAGTTGGTTTACATGTTATCAGCTGTGATTGGACACAGCTGATCACATGGTAAAGTGCTGCTGTAAAACAAAAAGAGAAATGTAATAGCTGGTGAAAACTCCCCCTATCGGTGGTAGGTAGGTCCAACTTAATAAAAATGGTATGGGCTCCACAACTCCTATGTATCTTCCATAATTCTCCGATGTAGCTATCGAACAAATGGTTTAAAAGAATTGACACTCAGATGCGGGAGTTGATATGGAAGAAAAAGGTAGCTAGAATCAGTTTAACCACTCTGCAATATGGACAGGGTAGGGGGGGACTTGCAGTCCCCCACCCCAAAATGTATTTTTTGACCTCTCAGATACAACAGCTGGTGGGATGGGGACAGGAAGAAAGAGAGGATCCGAGTAGAAACTTGGTGACCAGTACGGTTCCCTCATTAAAGGCAGCCTCTCATCTTGAGATGGACTTGCCCAGTATGCCACATTCAGCACCTACAGGAACCCTCCTTCAAAAGGTATGGGGGACCTACGAAAGACTCTGAGGACAGAGGGTGTGTTACCATTAACTCCAATATGGAACAATCCCAGATACGCAGCGCTACAGGATCTATCAGGCTTCACTTCCTGGAAAAAGAGGGGAATTTGGTTATTTTCGCAGTTATACGAAGGTGAGGTACTGAAAACATACGAACAGCTGTGTAGGGAATACCAATTGGCTCCGCGGGGCTTTTATCAGTATCTCCAGCTCCGGCATGCTCTACAGGTACAGCAACAAACACATTCACGGGTGGTAATATCACCGTCACCTTTGATGACAGTGGTTCTGCAAGCAGATGCTCGGAGAGGACTGATAACAAAAATATATGAGGGACTGCTTATAACAATACAATTAGAAGCCGCATGAAATGGGTAGAAGACATTGGGGAGATAGACGGAGACCAGTGGGAAAGGGCATATAGAACAGCGCCACAATTGAATTGTAATGGATGCCGAATAAGCAGATGTATGTATTAAATGAGAAAAGATTAATTGAATTGTAATGGATGCCAAATAGGCAGATGTATGTAATAAATGAGAAAAGATAAATAAAGTGGATTAAAAAAAAAGGTGCTGCTGTGATTAGCTCTTTACCCCAATCCATGATCGGCTTTGTCTACAGCAGTGGTCTCCAAACTGCGGCCTTTGCTTGCCTTTATGCGGCCCTTGGAGCACTATCCCTCCCACTGAAACGAGACACTATTCTGCCATCTGACACCGACAATGGAGCACCTTTTCTCCCACTGACACCACTAATGGAGCACTCATCCTCCCTATGATAACAGCAATGGGGCACTATTCCTCCCCCTAATACCAGATGTTTACTCCCACTGATGCCAGGAAATGTTTCACTCCCGCTGGCCAAAGTCCGGCCCTCCAAGAGTTTGAAGGACAATAAACCGGCCCTTTGATTAAAATGTTTGGAGACCCCTGGTCTACAGCAATAGTTGACCCCTATCTTCAGCAATGATATACAATGAGAATTGATAAACAATCACATGGCTGCAAGTAAATATTGTTATGGCTCACAAAACATATTTTTTAAAGCTTAGTGAATTATCAGCTAAAATCACAAGCTGCAATTTATCATGTAGACTTAAAGCGACACTAAACAATATCCTTATTCTCTGCAAATAATCCATACACACCTACTACTTATTTGCCCTGTAATTTATTTTTCATAAAATTGTTTTTATGTTTTCTTGCCGCCTTGTAATGTCCTCCGTGAACTTTCAAACATCTCCTTTACCCCCACTTGCATTTGTTTGGAACAAGTGGACGTTGGTTGTAGTCACATGCACTGGTCTATGCAAACTACAAATCTCATAGTCCACCTCAGAAATGGGTGTGAGAGGGTGGCTAAGTTACTACATACAGTGAAAGATGGAGAACAAATGTAGCCACACTCCAGCAGGAAGTCAGATCACATCCTCCTCCAAATTGGTTTGCTTCTGAGAGGAAGGCCTTTTCTTTATCGTACATCACGGGACACAGAGCAGCACAGCAATTACTAATTGGGTTATGTACCTTCAGGTGATGGACACTGGCACTTCCAGACAGGAAGTTCCCCTCCCTATATAACCCCCACCCCTACTGGGAGTACCTTAGTTTTTTCGCCAGTGTCTTAGGTGGTGCATGCTGAACAGCTTTGCCTAGAGATCCTTGGGATCAGGCGGGCTGACCGGATCCATCCAAGGTGCTTCATAGCGAAAGTGGTCGGTACCCGGGCCCCTTATTCGTGGAAGGTGTTTTGCCTATAACGCCTCTCCATTTGGAGGGCTGGACTCTGGGTTCCAGGACTGGTTCTTTGCAAATAACCAAGCAATACCTGTTGCCAGGGTGCTGTATAGGTTCAGGTGTGTGGTGTTCCTAGTCTGGACCCCGGTCCCTGAAGGTCTATGACCATACCCACGGTGAAGGGGGAAGATTGGGCCTCTTGCTCGGCAATACCCTGCGGCGTGGAGAAGGTAAGCGGAGGACTTGCGGAACTTGGTTTGTCAGTGGGTCCTCCACAGGGGGACTATGGCTGTAGCCCACTATATGCCTCTATGCATGGGCAAATCTAACCAAAAAGTCTCTGGGACTGGATGGCTCAAGTACCCATATACTCTCCCCCAGGCTGGACTAGTAGGCTGCTGTTGCTATCAGGTTTGCACTGATTGAGTGTGATAGAAGGACATACCATTTTCTCTGGTTACAGTTTTATCCCACAGCCTGTACTGGTGTCACGCTCCAGCGAGCTCCATGTGTCTCTCCTCTCTTGTGACTTCCTGCTTCCTCCGGCGGCACACGCAATGTAAATAGGCGCGGCGACGCCACGTGGGGGGGCGGTTCACGTCTGAGCAGTCCCTCCTCTCTGAATCATCAGAGAAGGAGAATCCTATTTAGACATCAGTCTGTGTGTGATCGCAGAGGGACACAGAGCGGCGGTGCTGCAGCTACCACGGATGGTTAAAGGTTTGACATACCTAAGTGCCTGAACAGAGTGACACCCAGTGGCCAGTACACATCTTTACAAGAGCCTCTGGCTCAATTACTGATTACAGCCGGTGTACTTGCCTGATTTTCCTCATCAGCCTTCTGCTCTTGCTAGTCCAGCATATAGGAAGGCAATACTTAACTCATTGAGTTATCTAAGCTCTAGGGGCATAGTATTAGCCTGTCCTTCCTAGGTTCAGGGAAGTTTAGTAACCTAACATTACCCTAGCCTATAGTTACATATACATGCATATTCGCTTATAAGGTGTATGTTTTGACTCCAGCTGTTAGTTTGTATAACAGAGGAGTACCTTGGGTTTTGTGTTATGGCTCCGAAGGGCTCGGGAACTACCAAGAATGCTAAGGGTACAAAAAAGCAGAGAGGGTCCCCATTGGGGTCTGAGGACTTAGGTCATGCTTCGGCTGTACCATCCTCCCCGAATAGACCGCAGGTCATTGCCCTAGACGAGCCATCAGGGTTGCTAGGTGCTACGGCGAGCCCTATTCAACCAACTCCTGCCTTTGTTACGGAGGAAATGTTAGCTTCCACCCTGAGTGGATTAGAACAGAGACTAGCAACTTTGATTGTATCCTCTTTACCCAGGAAGAAACAGGCTAGGTCCCCATCCCCCAGATTTGAATCCCCAAGAGAGGAAATCCTTTCTGCAGAGGAATTCGAATTTCCGGGGAATCAAAGTGATGAACGCCTGGAGCACTCAGATTGAAGAATCAACTATAGATGAGCCTTTTTCAGCCTCCCTTGCGGAAAAGCTGTGGATCCAGTCCCTAGCGGACATGGTACGGTCTGCGTTTAAATTGCCTCCCCCGGAGCCACAGGCTTCCACAGTGTCCTCCTTGGGCTCTCTGAAGGCGCCCCAGACAGGCAATCTCTAGCGTTAATAAGGCTTTAAATTGTCCGGTGGACAATATTCATATGTTTAAGGATCCAGTTGATAAAAGACTAGAGACCTTACTGACGGCCTCCTTTGCCACAGCCGGGGCGGTGGTTCAACCAGCCGTGGCCGCTATTGGAGTATGCCAGGCCTTAAAGGACCAGACGAAACAGGCTCTAAAGGACCTCCCAGCTCAACAAGCTTAAGATTTGGCCAATCTACCTAGAGCCCTATGTTTTGCAGTGGACTCCATTAAGTATTCCGTCCAGCAGGCTTCCTGTTTGTGTCTCTTTTTGGTACACATGAGAAGACTTTTGTGGTTAAAGAACTGGTCCGCGGAGACCCCCTGCAAGAAGCTCCTAACAGGCTTCTCCTTTCAGGGGGAAAGACTGTTTGGAGAAGATCTGGACAAATATTTTCAGAAGATCTCCAGTGGCAAAAGCACCCTCTTGCCGGTTAGAGAGCGGTCACGGGGTCCCTCTTTCAAGCGTCCAGCTTCTCCAGTCTCGGGACCTTCAACCTCCAGGCAGTATCGACGGCCTGCCGGACGTACATCCACGAATAGGTCGCAGGGGCAAGCTTCAGGTAGCAAGAGACCTTGGTCCCGTAAACCTGCCAAAGCTGCCCCCAAACCGGCCTTATGAAGGAGCGCCCCCACTCTCTTAGGTGGGTTGAAGGCTCCGGTTCTTCTCGAGCCTATGGGAGGCCAGAATTCCCGACAAGTGTGTTCTGTCTTCAGTGGCCCGAGGATACAAACTGGAGTTTTGAGAGTTCCCCCCTCCTCACTTTCAGGTATCGAGACTACCAGGCGACCCATTAAAGAGAAACTCTCTTTTGAAGGCCTTGGATCGCCTTTTAGCACAAGGGGTGATCATGGCGGTGCCAGCTCAGGAATGCGGTCAGGGGTTCTACTCAAACCTATTCATCGTCCTGAAGCCAAATGGCGATGTTAGGCCAATTTTGGACCTAAAAGAGTTTAACCGTTTCCTACAGATTCGCTCCTTTCGTATGGAGTCAATACGCACAGTTGCTGTCGCCCTATAAGGGCAGGATTTTCTGGCTTCCATCGATATCAAGGACGCGTACCTGCACGTGCCGATTTTCCCCAGACATTACAGGTTTCTTCAGTTCATGGTAGGCCAGCGCCATTACCAATTTGTGGCTCTCCCTTTTGGACTAGCCACGGCCCCCCGGGTGTTTACAAAAATCTTAGCACCGGTGTTAGCCAACCTAAGGGCCCAGGGTATTTTGGTCCTGGCTTACCTAGACGACCTCTTAGTGATCGACCACTCAGCGGCCAGCCTGAGCCGGGCAGTGTGGCTTGTCGTTCAGTATCTCGAATCCTTAGGCTGGGTTCTAAACCAAGACAAATCAGCTTTACAACCAACAAAGAGACTAGAATACCTTGGTTTGATTCTGGATACAGAAAATCAAAAAATGTTCTTGCCTAAAGCAAGAGTAGAGTCCTTAAGGGCGCTAATCCAAATAGTTCTAAGCAGCAGAAAGCCAAGTATTCGCCTCTGTATGCGTCTATTAGGAAAGATGGTTGCCACTTTCGAGGCGGTACCATACGCACAGATCCATTCTCGGAAGCTGCAAAGAGCCATCTTCACTGTCTGGAACAAGAGAGTCCAGGCATTGGATCTTCCCTTCACCCTGTCCTCTCCAGCCCGGCAGAGTCTGTGCTGGTGGTTGGTTCCACAGAATCTACTAAAAGGAAGGTCATTTTCCCCCATCTCGTGGAGGCTAGTAACCACGGACGCCAGCCTGTCAGGCTGGGGTGCAGTCCTAGATGGAATGACTCTACAGGGAACTTGGTCATCGGCAGAGTCGTCCCTGTCCATAAACCTGCTGGAGATCCGAGCGGCTTGGTTAGCCTTGGTAGCCTGGTCAGTGGAGCTACAGGGTTCCCCAGTAAGGGTGCAATCCGACAACGACACAGCAGTGGCATATATAAACCACCAAGGGGGCACCAAGAGCTGGGCAGCTCAGAAGGAGGTAGATCGGATCTTTGCATGGGCAGAGCTGCATGTTCCATGCATCTCTGCGGTGCACATTCCCAGGGTGGACAATTGGCAGGCGGATTTTCTCTTGCCAGCAATTGTCCCCGGGAGAGTGGTCACTCCATCCTGAAGTATTTCAGGACATCTGCCAGAGGTGAGGTTCCCCGGAGGTAGACATCATGGCGTCCAGGTTCAACAACAAGTTGGGCAAGTTTGTATCTCGTTGGCCTGCGGAACGGATGCCCTGGTGTGCCCCTGGCATCAGTTTGCTCTAATTTATGCCTTTTCTCCGCTTCAGATGCTACCCCGTCTCCTTCGCAGAATCTGGCTGGCGCGCAAGCCGGTGATTCTGGTAGCTCCAGCCTGGCCAAGAAGACCTTGGTACTCCTTAATAGTAAGGATGCCGATAGAAGATCCCTGGGTGCTCCTGTTGCGTCCAGACCTCCTCTCGCAAGGTCCATTCCTCCACTCTGCCTTACAGGCTCTAAATTTGATGGCCTGGTGGCTGAATTCTTGATCCTCAAAGGAAGAGGTATCTCAGGTTGGGTAACCTCCACCCTAGTAAATGCCAGAAAGCCGGTTTCTAGGTTAATCTATTATAGAGTGTGGAAAGCCTACATTGACTGGTGTGAGGCTAAGGGTTGGCACCCGGCAAGTATACCGTCGGGAGGATCCTGGAATTCCTTCAACTTGGAGTCGATAGGAAGCTGGCGCTTAGTACAATCAAGGGGCAGGTCTCGGCCCTATCGGTCTTGTTCCAGAGACCTTTGGCTACTCATTCGCTGGTCAAATTGTTTCTACAAGGGGTTTTACTGGTCAATCCCCCGGTTAGAGGCCCTCTGTACCCTTGGGACCTAAACTTGGTTCTGTCAACTTTACAGAGACAACCCTTTGAACCTTTATCAGAGGTCCCCCTAGTTCTACTAACTAGAAAATTAGTCTTTCTGGTGGCCTGATGTCCTCCACCAGAAGAGTATCGGAGTTGGCGGCCCTGTCATGTAAGGCTCCCTACTTGATAGTGCATAAGGACAGAGTTGTGCTTCGTCCACATCCGTCTTTTCTGCCGAAGGTGGTATCTAATTTTCATTTGAATCAGGATTTGATTCTTCCCTCCTTATTTATTTTGCCAGAGGGCCCTAGAAGGGAGGGGCCAAGCCGCATCTAAATCTACCATTTCTAGATGGATAAGACAATTGATCGTTCAGGCCCATGGCCTTAAGGGGAAAATCCTCCCGTGTCAGTAAAGGCTCATTCCACTAGAGCCATAGGTACATCTTGGGCACAAAATTTTACCAAATGGACATCAGGAGGAACGCCAATACAGCCTTTGGGCAGGTGGTTCTGCAGGCTGTAGTTTAAGACCCTCTTGTCCGGTGGCACCCGTTGTTTTTTTCTGCCTTTATAGTTCCCCTCCCCTCATGTTGGCATTGTTTTGGGACATCCCAATTAGTATTTTATGTGCTGCTCTATGTCCTGTGACGTACGATAAAGAAAACTGGATTTTTAATAACAGCTTACCTGTAAAATCCTTTTCTTGGAGTACATCACGGGACACAGAGCTTCCGCCCCTCTTATGGGGTGTTTGGGGATGCATATTGTGTGCTACAAAAACTAAGGTACTCCCAGTAGGGGTGGGGGTTATATAGGGAGGGAACTTCCTTTCTGGAAGTGCCAGTGTCCATCACCTGAAGGTACTACATAACCCAATTAGTAATTGCTGTGCTGCTCTGTGTCCCGTGATGTACTTCAAGAAAAGGATTTTACAGATAAGCTGTTATTAAAACTAGCATATGATAACATTTCTGTGCATACCAAATCAGTTTTTTCTGTAATAATCAGGTTGTTTAATGTGGAAAAGAACAGAAACAGAGGAGAAAGGGCGCACAGTACAATCGCACAATGTTTAACTGTGCGAGTGCTGTGGATCATGTTAAGCTGGCGAAGTGTGTTTTTATGCCAATGACATTTGACAACCCCCTGGAGAGCTGTCTCTGCTGTGCTACAGTGGTGGATGGAGAGAATTAATTATGCACTGTGCAGCACTCAGTAGTAGCCATGTAATGTCGCTTTACTGGTTTTACTCTGACATAGGCCATTTGTAATGTACAATTCTGCTGGATTACATCCAGATCACATCTGCCTGAGGTAAGGGATGACTACCAAGATTGAGTGTTAACAATAGGGAATGGGTTAATCAGCCGTAATTATTACAAATCAAAGAACTTCCCATGGGGCAAGCAGCTCTATACCAACTGGGAATTATGTGTATCGGTGGAAAATTCGTTTTAGTATGACTGACCAGCTGGTAAATGATATAATATTACATTTGTTTTTGTAGCTGCTCACTTTTCATTTTTGGAAACCTGGCTAAAGCTCCTCTTTTAATATTTCGATTGGTTTTATTAAATTTTTACAGTACAAATAATTTGGCTTTGCATTAAGCAGTTTGCAGCATATGTGGAAAGTCATACCTCAACTAGTCATGAAAATACTGAATAATAATCCATCAAAAATGAATGAGAAGTGCAACTAAACAAAAAATAACAGAGGATGAGAATGAGTCATTATAAAAAGGGGGTAAAACCAAACAATGAAAAAAGTGCAGAGAATAGAGTAAAGGACGGAAGGTTGGGGGGAATGGAACTACAGCTCCGTGCCTTGAGACCTATAACTTAAGAGTAAGTTTGACTGGTAATTGATCCATGGATCCCATACTTTGTGGAATAACTTCATCTTGTCTTGCTCTATCGCTGTTAAGCTTTCATTTAGCATAAGCTACGACATTTTACATTTTAAGCTGATCAAATGGCAGTGCAGCGGACCTCCAGTTCCTGGCAGTTATTTTAGCTGAAATAAATATGAAAGTGACGAACTTCCGGTTCCGGCGCCGCATGGAGTAGCTGTGCACTCCATCAGCTCCCGCACACAGGCTCCAAAATCGGCCTGTAAAAGCTTGCAGACCCGCCACCGACCCCTGGGCTAACCATCCGTCATCCCCCCTCCACCCGAGGATGGACAAATTTCTTGAAAAAAGCGGCGCGCGATCATACGCTGCCGCTGCGGCGCGAACGGGACAGCCGCAAATCGAGGCCCCGGCTTCGGCCTACACGGATTCGATCGTAGATCCGATCGCAGAACCGGCGCCTGCTATGGAGGTGAGTGCAACACCAGCCCCTCCAACTACCCCTCAGACTGTTCACATCTCCACATCTCCCCCACAGGCGGGGGATATGCATAACATAGAGCTGATGGCCCAGGCCGTGGCTGCTCTATTATCCCCCATGATAGCGACCTCGGTGGAAAAAGCCATCAATGCAGGGATACAGAAAATCCAGGCTCAACTAGGGGAGCATGCATCCAGGCTGAATGAGGCTGAGAATCGCATCGGTCATATAGAAGAGGATCTTTACCAGGCCCAATCCTTTGAACATGCGCAAGACAAGACGAACAAGTATATACTTGACAAACTGGACGACCTTGAGAACAGATCCAGGAGGAGCAATCTGCGCTTTATTGGCGTCCCTGAATCGCTGCAACCTCAGGCACTCTCAGATCTCTGCTCAAGACGCATCCCCGAGGCCCTGGGCCTGCCAGGCCCCTGCACTGTTGAGCGCGCCCACCGCATGGGCCTTTTCAACTCTGATCGCAAGTCACCACGTCCTGTGATCGCCAAGTATCTCAACTATTCAGATAAATCCCTCATCCTGCAGAAGTTCAGGCAGTCCAGGACCCTCCAGATAGACGGCATGAATATCCTGGTCTTTGCGGACTACTCCGTGGACGTCTCCAAGAGGAGGAAGGCTTTCCAGCAGATCTGCACGGAACTCCACCGAATGCAAGTCAAGTTTACTCTAGCTTTCCCAGCCGTGCTTCGACTCAGAGCACCTAACGGAGATCAGCTCTCCTTCCATGACCCATCCGAAGCTGAGGCCTTCCTGAGGTCCCACCGCTCTAGCCCCCACCACAACCAGTCTCCCAGAGCGGCACCTTCCAACCGGGCCCTAGAACACGGAAGCCCACGCAAGGACTCTCCTAAAAGATTCAAGGCATCTGGATCCGACCGACAACACACCTCATCCTCTTGAACTTTTTTTTTCTTGAACCTTTCTTTTTTTTTTTTTTTTCTTCTGGATGGACACACCATCCCGGTGCAGTTCTGCTGCGCATTAACCGTCCAGGACCACTCCTGGGCCCCTCTCCTTCAGCGTGCCTCCCCCTTCACCCGGGGGACCACGGTAGGCCCAATACTATTATGATGTTATGCCAGTTTGTCTTATTTTCTTTTCTCTTATGCTCCTTAATGCTATTTTATTTCACATTGTTTTATTTCACTTTGTTTCATGTTCTCTTGCACAATCGGTAATAGTTGTTTTAGCTCTACTTGTGCCTTAATATTGTGTTGTCACATACGTTTATATGCCATGTGTAGGCCTTTCCATTCTTCCGCAAGGATACCTGTCTAGCTCTTCCCCCCCCCCCCTCACGCATTGCTCCTGCTGCCTACACCCCCCCCCCTATCGGTCGCTGCGGGTGAAGTGCTGCATAGAGAGCCCTGCGTTGGGAGTTGGCCTATTCAGTGGCTCCATGCGGAAAAAAGTGAAGCTCCCAAATGTTGTTGTTCACCTTGTTTGTCCCCATCATCCTCCCCTCATCTCCCCCTCCCTGTTTCTCAACCCTCCACCCATTTTTAGGGATCCGTTACCACCTCTGCTCTCTCTCACAGCAAACCTCCACCACCACCACTACACCTGCTGTCCTTGTACCCCACTTCTACCATGCTCCCATTCTCCTCGCCTCCACATCCTGCCCACACCCTATTGATAGTTTTCCCAACATGAGAATAGTCTCCTGGAATGTTAAAGGGCTCCGCTCCCCCAATAAGAGGATGAAAGTTCTGCGCCACCTTAAAAGGCTCAAGACCGACATTGCCCTCCTTCAGGAAACCCATCTGTCCACCCCCGACTTCCCGCGGCTGCGGAAACTCTGGGTAGGCACAGTCCTCGGCTCTGACTCAAGTGGTCGGAAAGCTGGGGTAATAATCCTTATTAACAAAAACCTTCCCTGCAAGATTCTGTCCTCAGATTCAGACTCTGAGGGGCGATTCGCCTCGGCCCGTATCCAACTGGGATCCAGGGTTGTTATCATCACCAATGTCTATGCTCCTAACAGCCCCACAAGTGCCTTTTTCAGCGACCTCACCTCCTGGGCGCTTAGAGACCCAGCCTGCCCACACCTGATAGGCGGGGATTTCAACTCCATCATGCACCCGACAGACGACAGGTCCTCTACCAGACATTCTCGCCCTCCTCTGACTCCTCTCACCCAGACCTTATTGGCGTCGACTGTTGATTCACTGCACCTCCACGATCTATGGCGACTAAAGCACCCTGCTGACAGGGAATTCTCATTTTACTCCCACCCTCACAATGTCTTCACGAGACTGGACTATCTTTTCTGTTCTGACTCTCTCCTCCCACTGATCTCGGAAGCTGACATACACGACATTGCAATCTCGGACCATGCCCCGGTCTCGACCACCCTTGAAGACCCTGACTTAGCCTCCAACCCCAGAATCTGGCGGTTTCCCTCCTATCTTCACAATAACTCCGATTTCCACCAACATCTAGAAAAAGCCTGGTTGGGATACGCATCGGATAATGCGTTACACGCCGACAAACTTAACCTTTTCTGGGAAGCGGGCAAAGCGTTCCTCAGGGGCTGCATAATTGCCTACGCCGCCACATTCAAAAAACACACCCTTAGACGCTACAAACAGGCCAGCGCAACACTGCATCAGGCCCAGCGGGTCCTCTATACTGATGACTCCCCCAGCAACCGTAACGCCTGGTTTGCTGCTAAGCAGGCCTTTGATAGCTGGGCAGCCACCCTCGAACGTACCCAAAAGGCACATCTAGACGCCTCCCTCCACAAGTTTGGTAACAAAGCAGGTAGACTCCTTTCCAGATTAAGTAAAGGACCCAACCGCCCGACGCATATCATGTCCCTCAGAGATCCGTCGGGTTCCGTACACTACACCCCAAAAGGTATCAATAATACTATGCGCCAATTCAACTCCTCCCTGTATGCCTCAGACCCTATCGATAAGCCGACAGCCCTCAATTTCCTACGACGTATCTCCCTGGATCAGGTAACCCCCACCCAGCTCGAAGCCCTCAATGCCCCTATCTCAATCCTGGAGGTCCAATCCGTAATCAAACAGCTTTCCCCCTCTAAAGCTCCAGGCCCAGATGGCTTCACCGGAGAATTTTACAAGTCCTTTAGCTCGACTGTGTCCCCCCCTCTCCACAACGTCTACACACACATATGGTCGGGTGGGTCCTATCTACAAACGGGTAATCAGGCCATAGTAAAACTCTTAGAGAAGAAGGGTAAGGACCCCCTAGAACCTGGCTCTTATAGGCCCATCTCGCTTTTAAACCTTGACGTTAAAATCCTCTCCAAGATAGCAGCCACTAGATTGGCATCCATTATACCCTCCCTGATTCACCCCGCACAATCGGGCTTTGTTAAGGGTAGGACGGCCACCATGAATATTAGAAAGGTAATGCTAGCTCTCGAACACGCAAAAAATGATCCGGCAGGAGACCATGCCATCATCACCCTAGACGCGGAGAAGGCTTTCGATAACGTTAGTTTCGAATGGCTCTCCATGGTCATGTCCAAAATGGGCTTCTCGGGCCCCTTCACGCATCTCATAGAATCAATGTACACTGCCCCTGCCGCGAGAGTGGTCGCTGCAGGCCTCCTCTCTGAGGAGTTCAGGCTGCACAAAGGCACGAGGCAAGGCTGTCCACTCTCCCCGCTCCTTTTCAACATAGCGCTTGAACCCCTCTCCCGCCACCTAACCCAGATCGCCCCCCTTCATGGCATTCATGTCGGAGGTCACGACCTTCGCACGTCACTATTTGCAGACGACGTCCTTATTTTCACATCCAGCCCCTCACTTGACATGTCCACGATCAAGACCACTTTTGACGAATTCAGGCAATGTTCTGGGTTACGTATCAACTATAGCAAGAGCGAAATACTCCCAATAGGTTCCCTATCTGTCCCCTCTTGGTCCCAGAGCTCCTTATTCGCTGTTGCGAAGTCACATATCACTTACCTGGGAATAAAAATAGGCAAACTACCCTCCTCCCTATACCACCTCAACTTCCCCCCCCTGCTCACCAAAATATCCCAAGAACTGGCCAACTGGATGGACCTGCCTCTCTCGCTACTGGGAAGGTGCCACCTTGTCAAGATGGTCAGTTTTGCACGCCTACTGTACCCACTACAAACCATCCCTCTACTCTTGCGCCACAAAGACATTAAATCCATTAACTCTGCCATTTCCAAGTTCCTCTGGCGTGGCAAGAGGGCGCGCATAGCATTTGCCAAGCTGCATCTTCCCAGGCGAGAGGGGGGCATTGCCCTTCCCAACATCAGGCTATATAACTTGGCATGTCTATTGAGAACAGGCTTGGATTGGATAACCCAGTCCTCCAGGTGCTCGAACTACCCCCTTGAATCGGCGATGGTCCGCCCCTTCTCGCTCACGGCCCTTCTCCATTGTCATTGGAAATCTGCCCCCCCTCCCCTCCAACACAATCTCCTTCTCCGGGATACAGTCATCGCCTGGAGAGAGGTCAGGAAGGCCCTCAATGTCCCATCCTCTATCTCACGATACCTCCCTATCCTGGGCAACCCGAGCTTCCAACCAGGCTTAGATAACCAGCCTTACCTCGACTGGGAGGATAAGGGTATCAAATCCTTTTATTCTTTATGTGACCCCCTTTCAGGCCGCCCCATAGGATTTAGAGCCCTGGCAGACAAATTTTCTCTCCCTTCGTCACATGTATTCCAGTATATTCAATGCATTAGTTTCCTGAAAAACGCCTGTCGAGATGACAGAAAAAGGTTCCAGAGCTCCCTTACCGACACCCTTATTTCCCGGGCCTCATACAAAATTTCAGACATTTATCGTCCCCTCCTCCTGCACAACATCCCCCCCCTGGCGTCAACCTCGGCGGCCAACTGGTCGAAAGACTTCCCTGACCCTGACCTGGTGGAGAAGCTCCTGCATGGCCTCACCACCATCCACAGACTTATCCCTAACGAAATATGGAGAGAGACGCAGATCAAGATTGTTCACCGAGCCCACATCCCCTTCAGCCGAGCCCATGCCACCCCAGAATGCCCCCTCTGTAAACAACCCAAACCTAACTTGGCTCACAGGTTCTGGTCTTGCTCCCTCATAGCCAGTTTCTGGGACCAAGTCATCCAATACATTTTCGATGTCACCCTGCTGCGCATACCCAGGGACCCGTTACTACTTATCTTTGGGTACTGGGACCCCCTACTGCTCCCCTGGTCCTCTCCCACCACCCCTCTGGGCAGGGACTGGACTCTGATATGCCTCTTGATAGCCCGTAGAGCCATCCTCCAGAAGTGGATATCTGCGGACTGCCCAACCACTGCTCAAGTTAAAAAGGAACTGTTGCAGCTCTTATACAAGGACAGGCTCAACACGGACCTGACCCACGAACGGAGTAAGAACCGCTTCTATCACTTATGGAATCCCTTTCTGTTGCACACCTTCACTCCTACTGAAAGGTTGAACTTTGAGAAAATGTCTTTTCTATACCAGGATCCCCCGCGGGATTGACATTTCTCCTACCCTCCCTCCCTCCTCCCCTACCCCCCCCCCCCTCTTGTTCTTTTTTTTTTTTTGTTTGCAAGGACTACTATTCCACCTACCCCATGTGCCACTTAACCTATGCCCTCCCCCTTAATTGTCTCTCTGAGAATCTCTTCATATACTGTTAATCTACTGAAATGTCCTTAGAAAATGCTTATATGTCTTGTTTTTTGTGATTACTCTGTTATGTAACTTCCTTAATAAAAACATATTTAAAAAAAAAAAAAATATGAAAGTGAGAAGCCGTCGTTGGTATATGGAAGCTTCCACTATACTGCCACTGAGGAGTGCATGTTTTGCCGATTTCATCAGGTTAATCTGGGTAAGGGTATATATAAAATTGTAAACCCTGATCCAAAATCTCCTGACCTTGGGGCAAGTCCACCATATGTGATAGGTGGATCCCACTTGGCCGCATCCTCTGAAACACCCAGAGGTGGCTCCGGGTACAAAGGTGACCAATCTGGCCGGTACCATATACCACCTCAATAAGAACATGTAGTTAGCTTCTATAATAGAGGTATTGATGAGCGATCTAGAAGCAGCCTCTGATATCTCATGCCATTCCTCTAGATAAAGGGTTTCATGAAAATCTTGTTCCCATTGGAGCATATAATTCATGTTAATCAAGATATACATCAAAATTGTATATATAACAGAGATATGACCCCTTAGTTTATCTGTTGCCTGCACAAATGTTCCATGGGGGTCATTGTCACTAAATCCCCCTTACGAGCTACCGTTTGCATATAATGATATAGTTGAGTATATCTGTAGCGTTCGGAGGGAGGCATTTGATATTTTTCTACCAGAGATTGTGTAGCATACCCTTATTGTCACAAAGATCAGCTATCCGTATTAAACCCTTATTGGTCCACCATTCAAATGCGGGAGGTGGGGGAGAGGCCCGGGGTGAAGTCCTTATTTCTCAACAGAGGAGCTAATGGAGTGTGGGGTGACTTGAATTTCTGGGTCCGTGACAGTCTATCCCAAATTTCTAGCGAGAAGGAAAGAGTGGGGCATAGTACTATTGGTCTCTCCTTCATTGGAAGCCACATAATATAAGAAGCTGGTTCAGGGCGACCGGAATAGAATTCCATAGTCATGCATATTGCTCTGGGTTTTTGGGAGTGGAACCTGGTGAGCTGGCCCAATTGGGCCGCGTATAAATATTTCAATAGGTCAAGCAAGCCAAGTCCCCCTTTGCGCTTTGGAGTGTACATTGCCCCCTTTTTAACCCTAGGCCTCTTGTTCCCCCAAATGAACTGGAAAATTGTATTTTGGAAAGCTTGGAGGTCTGTTTGGTTTAATGACACCGGTATAGTGCAAAATAAATATTGGACCTTCCGTAATATATTTATTTTTATCGAGTGTAGTCTGCCGAACCACAATGGGGGTGAATCTGCCATCTGGCTAGGTTGCCAGTCAGCCTCTTAAACAGGGCAGGGTAGTTCTGTTTATGTAGCATTTTAATAGATGAGGTCAAACGTATCCCAAGGTATGGAAGAGCCTCCGGCTCCCATAAAAATTGGAAGGACTGTTCTAGCGCCTCCTGGGGGGAGCCTCTTTAAAGTGTTATTTATGTTGCTGAACAGAGCATTGTAATATATATTTTACAATAAGAAAATATTGTCTTAAAACAAGAGGCATGTGTATTCTTCCTTGTTTCTTGGTGTTCCATGTGTAATTCTTGCAGATTTGTGCAGTAATCCAGTGTGAAAATGTACCCCTGTGCAGGAGCTTCCTGGAATAAAGACCAGTCACCCCTCTGCACGCTCTTCTTGTGCAGTGTGATTGGTCTTGTATCCATCCCATACCCCCCCCCCCCAACCTATTGTGGAAGGATCCTCTGGACAAATTAATAGTAAGACCTCATCTGGAAAATGCAGTTCAGTTTTGGGCACCAGTTCTCAAAAAGGATATTGGGGAACTGGAGAAAGTGCAGAAAAGGGCAACCAAACTGATATGAGACATGGAGGAACTCCGCTATGAGGAAAGATTAGAGGAACTGAATTTATTCACGCTTGAGAATACGAGATTAAGGGGGGGGGGGTATGATCAACATGTACAAATATATAAGGGGTCCATATAGTGAACTTGGTGTTGAGTTATTCACTTTACGATCAACACGGGGGAACTCTTTACGTCTAGAGAAAAAGAGATTTCATCTCCAAATACAGAAAGGTTTCTTCACAGTAAGTACTGTGAAAATGTGCAATAGATTCCCTCCAGAGGTGGTTCTGGACAGCTAAGTAGATTGCTTTAATATAACTGGGTACTAACATTTATAGGTAAAGTTGATCCGAGGGAAAATCTAAATGCCTCTCTGGGATCAGGAATTTTTTCCCCTGCTTTTAGCAAATTGGATCATTCTGTGCTGGGGTTTTTCGCCTTCCTCTGGATTAACTGTGGGTATATACAGTAATTGGGTGTATGAGATTGTATGATATTTTTTTTTTTTTCATTTTATGGTTAAACTAGATTTTTTTCAACCTGGCTAGCTATGTAACTATGATCTGCCAGTTTCCTTCCACGTATCTGTTGGCTAGGCTGGGTACAGCACAATGATGATTACATTGACCTATTGAAGAATATTTTAATCCACACATATATTGTTTTTATTCAAGCATAGAAAAAGACATGCATCCATAAGTCAAAATGAGGTCTATAAAAAAAAAATCCCAAACATAAAATTACATATGTACAGTATGATATCCAAGGGGGTTTACATGGAGATTGCCAACATGTTTCACGACCATGTGCAAAAATTTGAGTATAGCCTCCTATAAATAAGTTAATAATCAATAAAGGTGTACCATCATCCGGGAAAGTATGTAACAACAAAAGAGAGTGGGGCAAGAGGGGAAAAGGGGGCAGTAGCTGAAATTGGCCCCTAAAACATTCCCCCCCCCCCCTAAAGGTTGAGGACTATCTTGGTACAATACAAATTAACATACATGTAAGGTAAAAGACACATTTATTACATAAAAAAATTATACAGTTAATACATGATTAAAATTGAAAAGACAGAGGCCAATGATGACTCGAGGCCGTTTCTGTACTTTACAAACAAATGGAATGATCTGAGTCTCGACTAGTTTCGTGGTATAACCACTTCTTCAGGAGAATCATTCTACAAAACAATACAATACAAATTAAGACAAGAACATTGATAGAAAAATTCAGCTCAAAATTAGGATAAACAATACAAATACATAAACACTGGCTTACCCCCATATATGGTGGTCAAGGGCGGCACCAGCTGGCCGGAACTAAGTACCCTGTGCGGTGGACTGGGGGAAGTAAGCAAAGATCTCTAGGGGGGCAAAATGTAAATAAGTAATGAGGTGATGGGCACTGGTGGAATGGGGGAGGGGGAAGAAATAGGAAGGGCAGAGGGAGTAGGAAGTGGGAGGAGACAGGAGAGGGAAGGAAGGGCAGGGCCGATCCGCCCTATAGGCTCACTATGCAAGCCGCTTAGGGCCCGCAAAGCTGCAGAGGGCCCCCTAAATTACTAGAGGCCCCGTCTGGTGAGAAGTATGTGTGTGGGGGGATTTTGGGGGGGGAGGAAAACAGGGAAAGAAGGAGTTAAAGGAAGGCATGGGAGCAGAGGAGAAAAAAGGGGGGGGGAAGGGAAAAGGAGAAGGTGGGGGGAATGGGGGGGGGGAGGAAAGGGGGAGGGGGGAAAGGGGAGGGGGAAAATTGCCCGACACCTAAGTTAGATGAAATTACAAGGAAGGCAAGGCAAACAACAATAAGCTCACCGGTAGGTAATGATGGATTACCAAATGTATGATGGTACATGGTGCAGCGTGGGCAGAAGCATGATTGAGGTAGGGTATAACCACTTGCTCTGGTAGGTGGACATACAGTGGGTAAACGGTATGTATAAAGATAGAAATAACAAACCAATTAACTGTAAAAAACAGATTGGTAAGAATCTATGGGTACAATAGGGAGTGCAGTAGTGGTTGCAATAGGGGCTTATGGGGCAAGGTAGCGCCAATAAGGACCAAAACTGTACCTAAGGGGAACTGCTAACAGGCGATAGCAACCTCCAGCCTCTGTCCCGCATAGTATATACATCCATGGAGAGATCTAGGCATGCTCATTGATGGGTCAGAGCCCATTATATGTTTCACGACCAAATGACTGCTTCTTCAGGGCTTTATGCCATACAATATGGCTCCACACCTGTGATGAATGTAAATAGACATACATACATAATCATAAACCAACATATAGCTCTCTATCCCTTACAAGTGGAGGGAGATGTTTTTAAAACAAAAAGGTGTACCTTTAAATTGTCTGGTGTGTTTGGACAAAGGGGAAAATAAATGAGACTGCCTTCTGGGTAGCAACCACGTAGCTAGAAATATCCAATAGATTTCAGCAGCAGTTAGTGTAAGCGCCCTCATCTTGAAGCAAAAAAAAATTAAAATAAATAAATAGTACAAAAAATGTATGTATTTTTGAAAGTAGAGACCATACAGGCAAAAGTAATACTAACCAGCTTAATACAATTGTGTTTGTGTCACAACCAATAAAGCCATAGCTCAGCCCTCAAAATTTCCACTCGCCTACTAGCATTTGGCGAGTGGATTTAAGCTGGGGGCGAGTGATGACAGGGCTGCATGAACAATCTCCCTCCAATCTGTGCCTACACTTAGAGTCCCAATGAGATTGGCGGCCGAAGAGGAAGGTGCATGCTCGGGAAAAGTAGTCTGGTGAGCCGTGCACAGGCAGAGCAGTACACAGGTGCTCTCCTTTCAATTCTCATTAAGCCATGGGACCTAATAGTATGACCTCTCTATGCCTGCCCCCCTCCCCCTGACCAATGTAGCTAAAGAGCAGAAATTAATGAGTGAGGTTGAGGATTGCGAAAATTACCACTTAGGTGCCGCGCTCACTGAAAGTTGACAACCTGACATGAGAGTGGCAGCCTTCCAGTTTGTGCAGTTTTCTTCTCCTTGTGCTCTATGCAAGTGTCCAACAGTGCAGCCTGGTAAACAGACTGGTCTCAATGTGTGCTGTGCGGTGTCAGTGTACGCTGTGCTATGCTGTCAATGGCTGTGCAGTTGTGTGGTTCTCAGCGCTGGATTGTACTGCCTCCCGCTGTGCTGCAGCTCCTCTCCTCACTGCCAGCCTGAATAAAAGGGGGAAGTGGGGACATGCAAGCGTGAAGAGAGGATGGATGGGAGTTGCAGAGGAGACAGCAAGAGAATGGGAAAGAGACACAGTTCTAGTGTCCTGTCCCTCTGGTCTGCCCCCAGTACCCTGTACCTCTGGTCTGCCCCCATTACCCTGCCCCCATCACCCTGTCCCATTTTGTTAAAGCTGTTGTTGGTAATATATTTAATTTTGTAACTTGATTCCATGAGATAATCTACGAGGGCGCGTTAACGGGTGCAATTAGGCGCAGGGCAGTGTATGAATTAGGTGGGGCAACTGGTGGCGAGTAACTCTTGAGGCCTGGCTAGTAGCTCAGGACTTGAAATTTTGAGCCCTGCCATAGCTAACTTGGACATATGCTGGATTCTGGGGTCCTCCGAAACCCTTATAGGCACCGTTGGGGGGGGGGTGTCTTTCTGTATGAGTGTAATACCCTTGCTTCTCCCATCCCTGCACAGGAGATGTGTGGACCCTCCTCCTTGGGTTACATACTTTACATGTGGTAAGCACTCACTATGTTTTCTTTTTGAGCTCACTGTGGTTTAGGAAGACCTGGCTATGCCTGTTAGAGAAACGTTGGTTACTGATTCATTGAATGTTATCCATTTGATGAAGGATGTGTGCAGCCATTGGCTAGAGCTCAACCTATTCATTATATTCAGGTGAAACATGTTGGCATTCTCCATGTAAACACCCTTGGATGTCATACTGTACATATGTAATTTTATATACTGTATGTTTGTGCTTTTCTTGATACCCCTCTTTTTGATTTATGGATGCATGTCTTTTTCTATGCTTGAATTATTTTTTTAATCAATATAAGTGTATGTTACATTATCAGGGAACCACCATTTAATGCCAAATTCCTCAACATTTTCCCTTTACATATACTTTATATATAGGGCTGGTGCTCCCTAATAATTGGGTAAAGGGCCTTGACTATATATTCATAATGCTCCAATTTCCAATATTGCATTTCCATGTTCTGTGTACTGTGGGAGACCAGATTTAGTGCATGCAGGGTCCTGGGTTTATAACACTTTAATGTTCTTTTGTTTACTGTATTTTTTATAAAAAAAAAAAATAATAATCTATTTCCTGTTAAAAAAATAAAAAAATGAGGCAAACAAGGTTGTTTTTTTTTTTTTTAACAAAATAACGGGTACAGGATAGATGAAAGGAGCTTCCATAACCGTAGGAGCCATTTAAGACCTAGTGCTTTTTGTATTTGTGTTTTTGATCTATTTTTTTTTTTTTGATTCATTTTTTATCTACTGTTGCTTTTAATTTTTGTAACAAAAACCTAAAACTTGCTAATGATGATTGCCACAAGAACAGGTCCAGGATAGTTGAAATAAGATTTTGTAAGCCTTGGAAGCAATTCAAAGCCTTTGTCTTTTAGATATTTTTGCTTTGAATGTATTTTTAAGTGCATTTGATCATTATTTGTGTAAAAAAATAAAACCACAAAACTGCTTTCATGTTGCTAAGATGGTACTTTTTGACAAAATCTCACTATTTGAACTTTTTGGAAGTTTTTTAAATCTTAATTTTACTCGCCTCCTAGTTTCCATACACAGGTTTATTCTTTGAGCGTTTAAACATGAAATAAATACAGAAGAAGCAGGCAATGTATAATCTGATCTCCCTGTTTCTCACAGTGTTTGTTACAATGCATCATTGTTGGCAGACCCAAATTCTATTCAATTTATCAGGAATATTTCCATCTTTTTAATTTGAGGCCTTAGATTGTCTAAATTGTTGTGTGTTGTTTTTTACACTTAATTTTTTTACTCTGTAGCAGGTACCAGAGGACAAGACCTGTCTCCACTTCTCAATACAGAGGCCTAATATACCTTCTACTGAAGATCATCCTGAAGAGGGAATGTACCAGAAACTTGATGTTAATCTGTGGTTGCAACATTTCAATGATGTTGGACAGGTGGAGGAAGAGTACAAACTCCGCAAGGTCAGGAGCTACAAAGGGATAATGTCTAGTTATATTTGATATATTTGAAGACCTAACGTAGTTTCTGACATAAAGCCTGCATTCATACCTGAGCAGAGTCCATTCCTGGTGACTTTTTTCAGATGTATTACAGGCATTTTTGCATGTTTTTCCGGAGTTTGGCTGGGCAAGGGAAGAAGAGCAATTCTATAGGAGGAGAAAGTTTTTTTAGGCTTCAACAGGTGTTCCGATTGAATTCTATGGGATGAAAACGCCTGAATATGCTAAAAAAAAAAAAAAAAAAAAAAAAATCATGTACTTTTTTTTCTAAATATAGATGATTGTACATACAAATGTTAACATGGACAATTGGAAAGAAAGGAATTCTGCACAGTCAGGTGTAAGGAAACGACCAGGAAAACGATCTAATGTGAATAGGGGCTAAATATACATATACAATGTCAATTGTGCGGTCATGAGATGTGGCTCTTAAACAAAATTCCCACAAATATAGTTTTTTTTTGGTCTGCGGTTTATTATTTTTTGCTCTATAACCTAAAATAGAGCGACAATTTTGAAAAAAAAATTTTTTTTTTTGCTATAATATCCCCAAAAATATTTAATTTTTGTTTTCCTCAGTTTAGGCCAATACGTATTCTTCTACATATTTTTGGTAAAAAAAAAACAACACAATAAGCGTTTATTAATTGGTTTGCGCAAAAGTTATAGCGTCTACAAAATAAGGGATAGTTTTATGGCATTTTTGTTAATACATTTTGTTTACTAGTAATGATCAGCAATTTTTATCATGATTGCGACATTATGGCAGACACATCAGACACTTTTTGCGCTATTTTTGGGCCATTTACATTTATACAGCGATCAGCGCTATAAAAATACCCTGATTACTGTGTTAATGTGACTGGCAGTGAATGGGTTAACCTTTAGGGGGCGCTAAAGGGGTGAAGTGTGACCTAGGGATGTTTTCTAACTGTGTGGGGGCGGGGCTATGTGTGACATGAAACCGATCACCACTCCTAAACACAGGGAGCTGTGATCAGTGTCCTGTCACTAGGCAGAATGGGGAAATGCTTGTTTACATTAGCATTTCCCCTTTCTCTCCGTGAGACGAATAGAGCTCGCGGCCGTAACCCCGGGCCTTAAAGGCTATATATATAGATATATATATATATATAAACAAAGTATAAAGGTGAAGACTGTGGTGTAGGGTGCACTGCAAAGCCTATCCTAGAAGCACATATCACCTTAGAACTGTACCTTTTTTCTGGACTTTTTTTGTATGAGGAGTTGGACTACATCCAATAACTAGTGCTGTTTTATCAATTGGACTTTGGTTCTATTAGGTTGATACTTTGTTTTATGTTTTATAAATGTCTTTTCATTTATTTTAAACAGCTGCTGCTATAGCTAAATCCACTTCATCTTGAGGATTTATCTATCAAGTATTTACTCAATTTATTTACCATTTAACTTACTGTGGGGTATTTTCCTACCAGTTGTCACTCATAGACAGTTGATACATATTTTCTTTGGCGCCGGGAAGTGCACTGTGGGCCCCTTTTTGTGCACCTCTGTCTGATATATATATCGATCTGCTCAGCTATGCCATTCTGCTGACGTATATAGTCGTGCATCGGGGTAAAAAAAAAAAGTATACATACCTCCTTGAAATTTTTCACATTTTGTCATGTTACAACCAAAAACATAAATACATTTTATACAGATTTTATGTAATAGACCAACACAAAGTAGTACATAAGGAAAATGATAAATGGTTTTCATTTTTTTAGTTTAATAATAAATATTTGAAAAGTGTGGTGTGCATCTGTATTCAACCCTCTTTACTCTGATACCCTTAACTAAAATCCAGTGCACCCAATTGCCTTCAGAAGTCACCTAATTAGTAAATACAGTCCATCTGTGTGTAACTTAATCTCAGTATAAATACAGCTGTTAGGATCACAAAAAAAAGTTGATTTTGAAAAGAAAATTTGTTCGAAATTCAACCGTGTATGGCCTGCTTTAGTGGACAAACAGCAACTAACACTGCATATCCCTCTGAACATACCATCTCCAACATGAAACCTGGTGGTGGCAGCATAATGTTGTGGGGATGAGGAGAAACAGGAAGTGAGAAATTCAGACAAAGAAAAAAAACATTTAGAAGGGAAATTGAAGGAAAAGGTAAGGGAACCAACAATGCAGTACTTAAAGGAACCCATTTAGAAAATAAAAAAACTAACCTTTACAAACCCTTTAAGACTTGGGTGGAGGTTCACCTTCCAGTAGAATAATGACCCTAAACATACAGCCAGAGCAACAATAGAATGGTTTAGATCAGGTGTCTCCAAACATTCTAAACAAAGGGCCAGTTTATTGTCCTTTAGAGTCTTGGAGAGCCGGACTTTGGCCAGCGGGAGTAAAAATGTTTCTGGCATCATTGGGAGTAAACCTCTGGTATTAGGGGGAGGAATAGTGACCCATTGCTGGTATCATAGGGAGGAATAGTACCTCATTAGTTGTGTCAGTGGGAGAAATGGTGCTCCATTGTTGGTGTCAGATGGCAGAATAGTGTCTTGTATAATTGGGAGGGATAGTGCTTCAAGGGCCAGATAAAGGCACGCAAAGGGCTACATGCAGCCCTCGGGCCACAGTTTGGAGACCACTGATTTAGATCAAAACATGTTCTTGTGTTAGACTGGCTGAGTCAAAGTCCACACATAAATCTAATTGAGATTCTTTGGCAAGATTTGAAAATTGCTGTTCATAGCTGCTCTCCATCCAATCTGACAGAGCTTGAGCTATTTTGCAAAGAAGAATGGGCAACAATGTCACTTTTTAGATGTGCAAAGCTGGCAGAGACATCCCCCAAAAGACACTTCAGCTGTAATTGCAGCATCAGGTGGTTCTACAAAGTATCGACTCAGGGGGCTAAATACAAATGCACCCCACACTTTTCACATATTTATTAAAAAAAAATTGAAAACCATTCATTATTTTCCTTCCACTCCCACAATTATGTGCCACTTCTTGTCTATCACATGAATCCCAATAAAATATGATTACATTTTTGGTTGTAACATGATAACATTTGGAAAATTTCAAGGTGTATAAATACTTTTTCAAGGCACTGTACATGGACATGTTTTTCAAATTTGCAATTAATTCTTTAACTTCTCATTCATGAAGGGTCACAAGAATAAAATAATTATTGGACATTTGAAACCTACTGCCATCTTTAAAGCCCTGTACACACGATCGGTCCATCCGATGAGAACGGTCCTACGGACCATTTTCATCAGTTCACCGATGAAGCTGACTGATGGACTGATGTGCCTACACACCATCAGTTCATGAACCGATCGTGTCAGAATGTGGTGACGTAAAACACAACAACGTGATGAAAAAAACAAAGTTGAATGCTTCAAGCAAGCGTTGACTTGATTCTGAGCATACGTGGATTTTTAACCAATGCTTTTGCGTACTAGCGATCGGTTTTGACCTATCGGTTAGCCGTCCATCGATTCGATTTTAAAGCAAGCCATCTGTTTTTGGACCGAAGGATAACGGACCGATGGGGCCTACACACGATCGGTTTAGACCGATGAAAACGAACTTCAGTCCGTTTTCATCGGTTTGAACCGATCGTGTGTACGCGGCTTAAGAGGAATTTAACACTGGCAAACAATAGAGCCTTTGGCAGGCCAGGTATAAGCCCTCCTACTTGCATCATGCTTCAATTTTTTTGCTTGTGTTCTAGGAGAATACAGTTTTTCTCTTCTGCAAAATATTTACCTATTTTACAAGTCATTGTATTTTTTTGCACAAGATCTTTTTTTTTATTTTTTTTTATTCAATCAAAACATCAATAATATGCTGCTGATCTGGGCTCTCTGTTCTGACCTTAGCGGACCCGGGGCGTGACCGGATGGAGGAGTGATTGTGTGCTGCTGTGCGTGTCTCCCTTACTCCCCGCTCCATGCCTTGCGCTGATGCCGATGGGTTACATGCTGCCTGCACGCTGACCGGGCTCCCTCTGCCTTGCTGAAGAAGGGAACTATCGGGGAAGCTGCCCGGCATCTCTATAGTCTGACCTCCGCTTTATCCCTATCAGTTTTGCCGCTGTCATACCCACGTGACTACACAGGCAGACGAGGAGCTGACATGCTGCACTGGTTCCGGACACTAACAGGTGCTTGGAAGACTGACCCCCGCACTGCGCTCTGCTCTGCTTTGCTCCGCTTCCCTCGCTCTTTATCTCTGTCTCATAGGGGGATTGCACTGGCACTCGGGAGATGTTTACATGCTGAGCATGGAGCTGCTAGGGGGGGGGGGGGGGCGGCAGCGCGACACAAGGGTGATTGCAAAGCTGGAAGTGACTGGAGTCTATAGGTCCTGGGATAGAAGCCCTAAGCTAAGGATCCACGGATAACTGCTGGGGACAGCAACTTAGCAGTGATACAAAGCGGACAATAGCTCTGCATGGGCAAGAGGATCCATGTGTGGCTACACTTCTGGGCTCTCCCTACCATCTCTTCTCTGCTGGTCGGCGCACGTGAGTAAAGAGTGATCATAAAGCGCTGCCATTGTCTGTCACTGGTTGCCCTTAACTGCTATCTGCAATATACGGTTATCACTATTACCCAATATATATAGCTAACGCCTTGGATATCCATTTTTTTGGTTTGATATATATACTTTCACGGCTTGATATATGCACTTATCTTATCATATAGATACTTACATTTTTTTGCACTGTGATTTTCAATGTTATTTTAGGAGAATTGCAATATATTTTTTCAGCGCTGTTCATGGAATGTTACACTTTATATAATCACATATGTATGGTGTTTTTTTCTTTTTGGTTTTCACATTTATTTATTATACAAAACAGCAGCTAGGCTCTTTCTATTCACATGTCCTTGCGCGCAGCGGTGGATGAATCAGAAAGGGAGCGCATTATTCAGATCATTCAGACTTCTCTACATTTTTTTGGTTGCTGTATCCTGGTGCGCAGTATCACTGGCAATATAAGAAGGTCACGCTGTTTTAGAAATATAACCGTGTAGACTCTTTTTTTTGTCTCCTGGACTGTGTGAAAACCTGTATGTATCGCCTCTTGAAGATTAATTCACATTCAGATACACTTGCTTGCTGACCTTAAAGTGCTGCCAATGTTTGCCACTGACCGCTATTAACCGCTATTAGGCGCTATCAACCACTATATACATCTTTTGCTACTAACCATTATATGGCCACTATATACTACTGGAATGTCTCTGCTGTCGGAAGGCTGAACTTTATTAACCTTACTATTTGACTGAGAGCTCTTAACTGTTCGGTCACTGGGCTGATCTCCCTTTTCTTTTTGCTGGTCTTAAAGTGCTGCCACTGACTGTTACTGGTTGTTATTAATTGCTTTATACGGGCACTGCTATTAGCCACTATATATAGCCAATGCTACAGGCACTAAAAGGCACTATAAGAAGGAAACACTGACTCAAAGATATAAGCGTGTAGACTCTTTGTGTGCTTTCTGGTCTGTGTGCAAAACCTGTCTGTATTTTTTATTGAAGGATAACAGATATACATATACATTTGCCTGCTGATTCTAAAGCGTTGCCAATGACTGTCACGGACCGCTACTAACTGCTACTAACCGCTACTAATCACTATCAACCGCTATTTACAGCTATTGCTATTAACCATTATATGCTCTTTTTGAGGACTCCTGTGTTGTGTTCCCTGCATATTTTTTGTTTTTGTTTTGTATCTTTTTTGTGAGTCCATAGCGATGCAGCAACTGTGCTCCGCAAAGGAGAAGAATCCGCAACAGGCGGCAGCAGCAGCAGCAAAACTTGAACAATATGCCCACTCCTCTGCGCAGTCGCCAATGTCAACCAAATGGGGGACGCAGCCTAAAGTACAGCAGGGTGGTGCAGCAGACAGAAAAAGCTTGGGGCAACCCCCAATCACAGCCCTGCAGGGAACAGTGGGGTCTTCAACAAATAAAGCCTCAAGTAATAAAATCCCAGGGCCTATAGAACAAAATATAGAGACAACGGCTGACCCGTGCTTACTGTCAGAAATGGAACCAACTATAAAGGTTGTATTTACAGTGGTGAATGCATGCAAGAGCACATTAAAAGAACTTTGTGCCCAGGTGAAGGAGGATTTAGTAGCGGTTCGGTCAGAGTTACAAAAAACGGCAGAAAGAACATCTGCCCTGGTGGCACGGACTAGCCAATTTGAAGACGATGTATTCCCATTAATAAATGAGGTGAAACACTTGAAGAAACAGATGGGCAGATATGCATCAAAAATGGATGAGATGGAAAACAAGCTCAGAACAGACAATGTCAGACTGGTTGGGATGCCGGAAAAAAGCGAGGGCGCTAATCCTGCGAATTTTTTGGAAAAATGGCTCATTGAAACCTTTGGAAGAGAAACATTTTCAGCAACGTTTTCAATAGAAAGAGCACATAGAGTACCATTTAGGGCTCCCCCAATAGCTAGAGAGGCGAATGAATGCGAATAGCTAGAGAGGCGGGGAAGGTTACGTTTAAAGACGCTAAAATTTCAGTATATTCTGATTCCTCGCCGGAACTGCAGAGGCGCAGAGCAGAGTTTATGGCTGTTAAGCGCACACTGCAGAAACACAAGCTGACATATGCTCTGTTGTACCCAGCACGGCTAAGGATAGTGGCACTGGGAGGTTCCCAGATTTTTGACACCCCAGCAAGTTTAGAGAGGTGGCTGGAAGAAAACAAAGATAAGTGGTAAATAGGGGTGGAGATAAGGAGGAAGGGAAAGATATCCAGTGTTTTTTTTTTCTCTTTCCTCGTGTTTTTGTCGCTGTCTGTCTCTCCCCTCCTCTTCCCCTTACTATGGGGGAGTTGGAGTTGTGAGCAGATAAAGTGGTGTATACATGTCTGAGAGGGAGGGGGAGGGGGTAGGATACGCACAGATGTTGAATGGGAATGTGGGAGTGAATGAAGTGTGGTGTGGGAAATGGTCACTATAGGCCCCTTAGAGGCACACCAGGAAGGTGGAGGGGTGAGCGGAGGGGGGGGGGGGGGAAGAGTAGGATACCCAGGGAAAAATTGTTCACTAATGTATGAAAAAAATTAACTAAAGGAGTGTATGGAAATCAATGGTATTGCACAAATAATGAAAGATACTGAAAGGTTGCACGGTAATACACAATGTGAAGAAGAACGTTACACAATAGAGTTTGAAATTAGCATATAAATAATTTTTGAGGATATGGAGAGTATGAAAATTAATGTTACTGCACAAATAATGAAATACACTGTAAGGTGGCATGGTAATACACAATGGGCAGAAGATTGTTACATAAAAATAGAGTTTGAAATTTGTATAGAAATAATCTTTGATGATATATATATATATATATATATATATATATACCTCTTGCTAGGGGGTTGAGTTACAATGGTTAAAGAGGTATGGTTAATGAGAAGTAGGCACAGGATCACCGGTCACAATAATGAAATAGGGGTAGCGATGGGTTATGTATCTGTGTTTCTTTTTTTTCTATTTTGTGCAATGGAAGGCCCTGCCTGTTCTTCCATTGCACAAAAATATATATCTGTATCATCAAGATACCTTGTTTACTGAAAACTGCTTTCCATCGATGTGATGGGTTGCCTACAAGAAACAATAATGTCCTGACGGTTTGGAGGATTGAAATGGTATCCGGATGACCTATAGGGCATCAAAGTCAACTGCTGATCTAAAGGCCGAGACTAGGGTTTTAGCCACAAGTTGTTTCACACTGGCTTTCTGGTAAGCCTCCATATTATTGGGTGTTCTTGTGGTGGTGGCTTTCCTTCACATTTAAGTCACGACTGCTTGCACACACACTTATTGTCTTGCTGAACTTCACTATGTGAGTTTTTATTTTTCGTTATTATCAACTGCTGATGATCCACCTGGAAGATCTCCAGCTCATTTGTTCCTGCTGCTGTCTCATAAAGGTCCTGGCTGGGGTTACAGCCGCAAGCTGGTTATGCTTGCCTTCTGGTAAGCCTCCATTTTATAAGTGTTTGCTGGTGGTGGCATTTGAATCTGCACTGTCTGTTGGACTTCACTTTTTCAGGATTGTTGCCAATATTTCTATGCATGATTGAATATCTAATCATCTTAATCCACAACTCTGGACTTGTTTTGTATCAATCTGAACTTTGTTCCAAACTGGAGTTACACTGTATTAGTACACCACTTATTGTCATTTAGATTTATTATTTTTCTCACAGCGCAACTTTAGCCCTCTCTTGTATTTTTTGGTGTGTATAACACTTGTTGTTGCAGCTCATGTTGTTTAGGTTATATTGTGTTTTGTATTCCTAGCGCGGTAACCTTTTTCTTTTTCTTCATACAAGATCACCGGCACGGAATGCCAGACGGCCCGGCGGAGGAGGTGTTGGCGACTGTTCCTGCGGACAAACTAAATCAAGTTTGGTGCGGAGATGCTTGCCAAACATAAGAAAAGCTGTTGACAGCCCAGTAGTAGCGTGTTTCGTGTTACGGTACATGATCAAGAATTCCAGCAGCTTCTCCTCTGACATTCCAACCTGGTCCAGAGTGGACAGTAAGTGCTTCTTAAATGTCTGCACAAATCGTTCTGCCAGCCCATGCGAGGCTGGATGATAAGGAGCTGTTTTGTAGTGTTGGACGCCCAAGCCACTAAGGAAGGATTAAAACTCATGCGATGTAAATTGAGTTCCATTGTCGGAGACATTGGCTTTTGGCAAGCCATATTGAGCAAAGAGCTTCCTTAAGACTAGAATGGTAGCAGCTGAGGTAATAGAAGGCATTTGTAAAACCTCCAGCCATTTTGAATGCGCATCTACCAGCAAAATCAAGATGGAGTCTGGACCACGGGTCTGTTGGCCATGGCCAAGGTTGCAGGGTTCCTCTCTTTTGGGGTCGCTGGGCTTGACAGGACTCAGGACATTGAGCAACATAATCTTCAATTGCCGTATCCATTTGTGGCCACCAAACATAGCTCCGGGCTCGCTGCTTCATGCGCACCACACCAGGATGGCCTTCATGCAGTATCCTAAGCATGGTTGATTGCAAGTACTGGGGTACAATCGCTCTATTGCCCCATTGTAGGCAACCAGCATTAGTCACAAGCTCACATTTTCTGGCAAAGTACGGACAAAATTCACCTGGAACTCTCACTGGCCATTCAGTCTGAACATAAGAGAATATCTGAGACTGGAAAGGATCTGTGGCTGTATGTCTGGCAATTAGGGAGGTGGAAATACAAGATCGTGGCCTGTGTACTTCCACTACACGTATATCTCTTGGTGGGTGGCCTCCAAGTGGCAATCTGGAAAATGCATCTGCATTGCCATGGGTATAATGGGAGCGGTATCTGATAGAATAAGCATAAGCTCCTAAAAATAAAGTGTACCTTTGTAAGCGAGATGCGGTTGTTGTAGAAATTCCTTTCTGAGGGTTCAGTATTGACAACAGAGGTTTGTGGTCAGTGATAAGTGTGAACTCCCGACCATAGATGTACACGTGAATTTTTTTTGTGGCCCATACAATGGCCAAAGCTTCCTTGTCTATCTGGGAGTAGTTTTGTTCTGCTGAGGTTAAAGACCTAGAGGAAAAAGAAATGGGGTGCTCCGTGCCATCCGGCATGACATGGGAAAGAACGGCACCCAGTCCATAAGGCGAGGCGTCACAAGCCAGGATGACGGGTTTCTTTAAATCATAGTGGACCAGAACTCGAGAAGACAGAATAAGTTCTTTAGAAAGCCGAAAAGCTTCTTCACATTTGTCTGTGGATATCCATTTAGCTCTTGCATCCATAGTTAGTCAGGTTGAAAAAAGACACAAGTCAACCAGTAAGCGATGTAACGGGTAGAGCTGGTGTGCTAGGTTCGGCAAGAAACGGTGGTAGTAATTTAGGAGGCCAAGGTAGGACCTGAGCTGGGTGACATTCTGGGGAGTAGGGACATGGGTAAGGGCTTTAACCTTTTCTGCAGTAGTGTGTAACCCATGTCGGTTCACCGTGTGGGCACAAAATTCCAGTTGAGACTTGAGAAATTCGCATTTTGAAAGACGTAACCATACTTTTGGAGTCTCTCTAGCACAGCTTCAACATTCTTTCTGTGTTCTTCATCAGTGGGACCAGTGATGAGCATGTCATCCAGTAGACATTGGGTAAAAGGTATTCCTGCCAGGACCTCATCCATGATCCGCTGCCAGATGGCTGGAGCTGGGGCTATGCCAAAAACCATGCGGTTATACTGGAATAATCCTTTATGAGTGTTAATGTTCAACAGATGGCGTGAATCTGGGTGTACTTGCAGTTGCAGGTAAGCTTGCTTTAAGTCTATTTTTGTAAACTTTTGCCCCCCAGCCAGTGAGCCAAATAAATCTTCAAGTTGAGGCAATGGGAATTGATCCACAAGATGTTGGTTGTTCAGGGCTACCCTGAAATCACCACAAATCCTAATGTCTCCATTCTTTTTCTTGACATGCACAATTGGTGATGCCCATTCACTTCTATCAACTTTTGTTATGATCTTTTCAGCCAATAGGTGGTCCAGCTTTGCTTCCACTTTCTTCCGCAAGGCAAAAGATACTGATCTTGCCTTACAAAAACGAGGTACAGGGACAGACCCGATGCCTTTAAATCAGTCCATGAAATTACTATCTTTTGTGGTCATGTTCGGGGAGCGAGAGCTGCGGCAAACATGCCCAATATGACCAGTCTTTCCACAGCGAAAACAAACGACATCCTTCAACTTGCAAGCAGGCGCTCTGTGAGTAATGTTACCACAATGGTAGCAAGTTGAGGTCCCAGAGACAGAAGGATTAGGGTGACGAGGTTTAAGCTGAGTGGCAGGGGACGGGCGTCTTGAGTGTTGAGTGATAGCAGTGTGGAATATTTCCTCACCCTGGCTTGCAGGAGTTGTAGGTGGTGCCTTCAGTAGGGTGGCGTCCCGTGTTGCCAACTCCATGACTGTAGCAAGGTCAGTGGCTTTCGTCAGAGTCAAGTCGGGTTCTGCGAGTAAACGTTTCTGGATGGCTGGGTCACAGAGTCCTATGACGAACATGTCACGGAGAGCCGTCTGCAGGTAGTCTCCAAGTGGCAGCTAGTGTACGTAAAGCAATGATATATGTCTTTATATCCTCCCCGGCTTGCTGCCCCCTACTGTAGAATTTAAACCGCTCTGCGATTTCTAACGGCTTCGGGTTGTAGTGTGCATGTAATCTCTGAATTAACTCAGGCAGGGGCTTAGAGGCTGGCTTGTCTGGAGAAACGAGGTCTCTGAGGGTTCCATATGCCACCCAGGAGCTCCATGACTCAGCCGCAGGATCAAATGGTTGAATAAACCCTATGAAGGCCATGTGTGCTAACATCCACAATCCTTGTTGCCACTGTTATGTCCCCTGGACGCTCTGTGTCTCTCAGGTGTTGCTAGCAATGCTGCCAGTATCTGCTTAGCAAGTTACACACACAGGCTGATGTACTACTTAAGCAGAGCAAGGTTTATTACTCAGAAACATTATGGCATTCTTACATGGAGGAGTCTTAATCCAACAGCTTCTGTTCTTATTAGATGTAATCCCTTCTCAGCCTCATGTGTCTGCTTCCAGTTCCACACACACACTGTCTGACTTCCTGGTACAGCTCCTCCCTCCCCATTATGCATCAGGAGAAAAAGGGTAAAGGTTATAGTGATCTATCACAAACCTCACACAAATCATCATGAGTATGGCTGGTTGGGCTGCAGTTTTCACAACTGTGTGCCATTTACAACTTTCCGCATTTTTTTTTTCTTTACTGAAGTAACAGTCATGCTTGACGGTGGTGTTGAGTGCAAAGGCTCATTTCCCATCTTTTGGATTAAAGCCTCATACAAATGATCCAACTTTATGGATATAATTGTCTGACGGACGTGTTGTGTTGGGTAATCCCACTGTGTATATGCTCCATCATTGTTGGCTGAATTAACGAAAACAAAATTTGGCTGTTAATGCTCACAAACTGTTGGTCAATAAATCTGTTACATTGGTTTATCTGATCGTGTGTATGCAAGTTGGTCTAAGTAAAAATCCGATGTACAATCACGCATGCTCAGAACCAATGTTGAACATCAGTCAACAAGAGCAGAAGTTGCCCAAAGGGTGTTGGTAAAGAGCTGAAAAAACATGTGGTTTGGTGAATGTTGTCTGAAAATGTTGTGCCTTGTGTATGCAGAACAAGTTCATGGCCATCGCCCTTTGGGCCAAAATCCACGGAAAAGTTGGTTGGAAGTCTGATCGTGTGTTACGAGGCTTTAGAGGAAGCACCTTGCCCTTGCTGATTTTAAGTGCATTGAAAGACATCCAGTCTGCGGTATTGTTTAACTTCCGGCTGACAGTGACTTGATTATCTCTGGCCACCTACAACTCTTCTGCAAAAACTTTTTGGGTTTGTGAGTACTCAAGGCCTTGCCTCCCTTTGGGCCTAGTTGCTTACCAATAAGCAGTACTACAATGCCTATAACAAAATGCTGGAATGGGTGCCCTTGTTCCCTACTCTCCTACTGTAGAGGCAGCTCACCTATGTCCCCAGGAGGGACTGATGCCTACTATCTTGATATGGTTATCTCTATTTCTTTACAGTTGTCCTCATCAGCAGCTTCTATATAGCTTTGCTGCCTTATACGGTTTCTTTCAGGCTTTTATCCACGTATGATGTATGTCAGTCTGTGCACAATTAATGGAGCAATTAGTTTGCAGAAGCTCAAATTGTAATCTTTCGCCTTACATGGCAGACTCTACCTCTGACTTTACTGGGCCATTACCTCTCAGAATGCCTGAGGGCCCTAACAACATCTCTAATCCAGATTCAGAGCTTTTTCAACCTGCCTCTTATGGGACTGCATTTGAGCAGGGTCTACATAACTAAATTATGTACTTTTTAATTAGTTGCTTATAAACTGATTGATGCAGAACACTGTGCCACCCATCTAGGAGATAAACCTGTTGTACTAGGTAAGGGATCTTTTACAGCTTGTGCTTCCATAAAGACCTTCCCCATACATTAAGTACTTAAAATGCCCCCTCTCTGGCTCTGCGTCATGGCTTCCTCCTTTCAATGTGATGAAGTTTTCCCTTTTGATAGAGAATTTATTGATAAATGTTCCTTTACTTCTGTGGACTTAACCTCAACAGGCATACAATAGCTTGATTGATTATTTACCCTTAGGAATTTTACTGATAAACAGTTGGTTTAGGTCTCAGTTTGACCTACTCTTATCTCACAAAAGTGAGTACACCCCTCACATTTTTGTAAATATTTTATATTTTTTTTCATGTGACAACACTCAAGAAATTACACTTTGCTACAATGTAAAGTAGTGCGCTTGTATAACTGTATTGAGTTATTTTAAGAGGGACAGCAAATTTACACATTAATGTCTAAACCGCTGGTAACAAAAGTAAGTACACCTCTAAGTGAAAATGTCCTAATTTGGCCCAATAAGCCATTTTCCCTCCCCAGTGTCGCGTGACTCGTTATTGTTACAAGGTCTCAGGTGTGTTAAATTTGGTTTTATCACTCTGTCTCTCATACTGGTCACTGGAAGTTTAACATGGCACCTTATTTCAAAGAACTCTCTGAGGATCTGAAAAAAATAATGGTTACTCTACATAAAGATGGCCTAGGCTAGGGGTCCTCAAACTTTTTAAACAGGGGGCCAGTTCACTGTCCCTCAGACCGTTAGAGGGCCGGGTGCTTCACTGCCGCCCCCCCCCCCCACCAAAAAAAAAACAAAGTCCCCCAACCCATGCCCATCACTGCAGCCTCACTTTCAATGCCTCCTTACTATGCCCTCATTGCAGCCCCCTCACCATCATTACAAGCCCCCCTCACAATCATTACAAGCCCCCCTCACCATTATTACACGCCCCTTTCACCATTGCAGCCCCCTACCATCATTACAAGCCCCCTCACTATTATCACAAGCCCCCTCACCATTGCAGCACCCCACCATCATTACAAGCCCCCCTCACCATTATCACAAGCCCCCTCACCATTGCAGCACCCCACCATCATTACAAGCCCCCCTCACCATTGCAACCCCCCTCACCATTATCACAAGCCCCCTCACCATTGCAGCACCCCACCACCATTACAAGCCCCCCCACCATTATCACAAGCCCCCCCACCATCATTACAAGCCCCCCTCACTATTGCAGCCCCCCCCTCACTATTATCACAAGCCCCCTCACCATTGCAGCTCCCCCACCATCATTACAAGCCCCCTCACCATTGCAGCTCCCCCACCATCATTACAAGCCCCCCTCACCATTGCAGCCCCCCACCATCATTACAAGCCCCCCCCCACCATCATTACAAAACCCCCCACCATCATACAAGCCCCCCTCACCATTGAAGCCCCCCACCATTATTACAAGCCCATTGCAGCCTTACTGTGCCAAAGGATGTCTGACCTGTCTGTGTGTGTATCAGGATCTCCTGCTCCTGCTGTGTCAGAAGCTCATTGAAAAGTTTGGGCGCGCTGTGTGATAGTAGTCCCGCCCTCCTCCTGGACTAGCTCATGTGATAGACGGAACACTGCGTCTATCACAAGAGCCGGTCTAAGAGGAGGGCGGGACTACTATCACACAGCGCGCCTGAACTTTTCAATGAGCTTCTGACACAGTGACTTTTCACAGCGCGCCCAAAGTTTTCAATGAGCTTCTGACACAGCAGTCTACTGGCCCTGCATGCAGTGGGCCGGATAAAGGTGCTCGGCGGGCCGCCCGCGGGCCGTAGTTTGAGGACCCCTGGCCTAGGCAATAAAAGATTGCCACAACCCTAAAACTGAGCTGAAGCACAGTGGCCAAGACCATACAGCGGTTTAACAGGACATGTTCCACTCAGAACAGGCCTCGCCATGGTCGACCAAAGAAGTTGAGTGCACATGCTCAGCGTCATATCCAGAGGTTGTCTTTGGGAAATAGACGTACGATTGCTGCAAAGGTTGAAGTGGTGGGGGGTTTAGCCTGTCAGTGCTCAGACCATACACCACACGCTGCATCAATTTGGTCTGCAAGGCTGTCGTCCCAGAAAGGCGACTCTTCTAAAGATGATGCACAAGAAAGCCCTCAAACAGTTTGCTGAAAACAAGCAGACTAAGGACATGGATTACTGGAATAATGTCCTGTGGTCTAATGAGACCAAAATAAACATATTTGGTTCAGATGGTGTCAAGTGTGTGTGGCAGCAACCAGGTAAGGAGTACAAAGAGTACAGTCAAGCATGGTGGTATTGTCATGCTCTGGGGCTGCATGAGTGCTGCTGGCACTGGGGAGCTACAGTTCTAGGAGCGAACCATGAATGCCAACATGTACTGTGAGATGCTGAAACAGAGCATGGATCCCCTCCCTTCGGAGACTGGGCCGCATGGCAGTATTTCAACATAACCCCAAACACACCTCCAAGATGACCACTGCCTTGCTAAAAAAGCTAAGAGTAAGGCTGCATTCACACCTGAGTGAAGCGTTTTGCCGCGATTTTGCTGTATTTTTTACCACATTTTGTCACGATATTTGCAGAATTTTTTACCACGATTTGCCGCAATTTTTGCTGCGTTTTTTAGCGAATTTGGACAGGTCTAGGGTCAACAATGTTAAAAACAGAAAAACGCCCAAATTCGCTCAATTCGAGCGACAAAAAAGGTTCCAGAACTTGTTTGAGCTTCAGGCGTTCAGCGTCAGGCATTTTGGAGTGGAGATGCGAACCATCTCTATTGAGAATAATGTATTTTTTCCCCTCTAGCGTTTTGGAGCTTCATGCTTCAGGCGACCAAATGCTCAGGTTTGAATGCAGCCTAAAGGTGATGGACTGGCCAAGCATGTCTCCAGACCTAAACCCTATTGAGTATCTGTGGGACATCCTCAAACGAAAGGTGGAGGAGCTCAAAGTCACCAGCTTAGTGATGTCATCATGAAAGAGTGGAAGAGGACTTCAGTGGCAACCTGTAAAGCTCTGGTGAACTCCATGCCCAAAAGGGTTAAGGCAGTGCTAGAAAATAATGGTGGCCACACAAAATATTAACAATTTAGCCTCAATTTGGACATTTTCACTTAAGGGTGTACTCACTTTTGTTGCCAATGGTTTAGTCATTAATGACTGTGTTGTTATTTTAAGGGGACAGCAAATTTACACTTTTATACAAACTATACACTCACTACTTTACATTGTAGCAAAGTGTAATTTCTTCAGTGTTGTCACAAAAATGTGAGGGGTTTACTCAGTTTTGTGAGATACTGTAACTGAAAAGATTCACCAAAATCTGTTGATTGAATTTTATTTATGGAATCATATCACAATGGATCAAGTCCTTCAAATATCTGAGGCACTACGCTATAGTTGTGAGGGCCGTTTAGAGGTTTGTCTTTCTCATGGCAGTGATTTGTATATACATAGGGCACTTTTTTTTTTGCATTAGAGGATACATTTATAAAATGCCCAATTTACCTTTTTAATCTTGGTGAACCTTGTACCATGTGCCTACTTCCACACAAATCTTTAGATGGGGTAGTAGAACCCCATTCTTCATCCACTACAGCCGTTATAACTCGTATACAATCAGTCTGCCTCCCACTCAAACCACAGATCTCGAAGCTATAATTCTTTGTTTAAAGCTGTATGCCACTTTTTCCAGTGGATTATTGCTTGCTTATTCCATCAAGTTTCTTGGGTATTTTTCCTTCTATTTTTGAATTCTCTGGGTTCAACCTGCAGATTCTGCTTTAGACTCTACGACCCAGCATCTGGTACAGTTGATTTACCCTTACTCTTCTGGGTATTGTTTCCCATAGTGTACATAACCCCAGATTCTGTAGGCTCCCCACACCCTAAGACTTCTGTCTTCCTATGTGGATTGAAGCTTATTTTAGGGTATGCATTCTCCCACTGTTTTTTTTTTATTTTTATGAAGTCTGTTAACATTTAACATTTGTTGTAGCAGTTCAAGGTTTACTTTCATTTTTTCCATCTAACTTTTTTTCAGGCATTGCTTCTTATGGATACTCTCATAATTAGATTTTACATCCATTGGATCTCTAGGTGGCTGTTGCCCTCCGCCAGTTGTACTGCTTTTGCACATCACAAATATCTAAGAATCCTATATTGCTTAAAAAACACCACAGAAAACATGATTTTTGTACTTACCGTAAAATCTGTTTCATAGTGTTTATTAAAATGGTTGTAAACCTGGGACATGAAAAATGAACAATGTATATCCCTCTATAGTGCGTATCTATCTAGCACTAAGTGTCACGTTAGTTTGCTATGAGCATGAATCACTTCTGACAAGTTTTTCTGACACCAAGAGAAAAAAGGTGATAGAGGAGGGAGCTCTGCTCTGTTCCTGTATGCTGTGTGAAGGAGGTGTGTCCTTTCTCTCCAATCAGCTTTAAGAGCTTTCCTCACTGAGCTCTGCAGATTTTAACTTTAGCTCGTCGTCCCTTTTTTTTCTGAAATCTCTGTCATGCTTTATAATTTAGCACATTGAATAGGTATAGAGAAAATAAGATTTTAAATGAACAGGTACAACGTATGTAGGATTATTTGTTTAATTTCTGTGTATCACTTGAGGCCAGTCACTTCACTGGATATATGTAAAGGTTCACAACCACTATAAGGCATGCATATCTCACCCCTTTTTGTTTGTGATCTACTGTTGGTACTAGTTTTATACAAAACTGAAACATGAAAAAAACGAGAAGGGGGGTAATACCTGGCTGCCCACTGACTTTTTTTTTTTTTACATTCAACAGTGTCTATTTCCTCTTGAAGATGGCAGTATAACCCAAATGTCCAATAATTACTATATTCTACTGTCCCTTTTATGGTAAGCACAAACATCTAGGTGATTGACAGCCTCAGCCGATCATTGTTCTCCCATAGGACTGTGTAGAGCGGGGTTGTGTCTATTCCCTCCTCTCAGGTCTCAGATTACACTAGCCTTTCTGCTCTACAATGTGCAGTGTGTGGCATTAGACCCAGGTAGATGCAAGGTCCAACACTACACAGAAGTTGTCAACCTTTGGCTGTCAAAACAATCCTGGATTTAGCTGTAATGGCAGTGTGCTGCTGGTATGTGCAAGCACCCTTAGATGTCTGCACTTTATACCTACAGCAGTCAGGATTTGTTTAACTATAATATGGCATACTTTTCTTCAATGTTGCAAAGAAAAGGCTGTTTTATGCCTGATGCTGAACTCCAGGTACTCAATACAACTTACAGAATGTAGTCTAAATGGTTCCAGTGCTGAAAAATGTGCATTAGCTGCTTTAAAAAAAGGCAGCAATGAATGTGAATACAGTTTGAAGCTGCAGTGTAATCTCTTTTTGATTATGTAAGGCCTCCTTTACACTTGTGGTTTGGGGGGAGGGAGGGCGATAAAAACATGTGGCTGAATTTTTTTTTTTTTTTTACCCCCTACAATTAAGCTGCAAAGTGACAAAGAGTCCATATGAAGGTGAAATGCTGTTTCCACTTGTGAAACAAATCTGTGTTGAATCCACCACCAATTCAGCAGAAATGAACTCTTACCTTGATCCCCCAAGATACGCGCCCCATAGTGTAAAACCTTATAAGTTTTAATTGTAAAAAACAGTGTTACACTTACAATGTTGCAGTAAAATTGAGCCTGTAGTGTAATGTGCTGGCCGGCAGGCACATCACTGTTTTTTACAATTAAAATTTATAAGGTTTTACACTATTTGGAGCACTTTTTTATGTACCCTGCACATTCCCTTGGTTTGATTGGCTGGGAGGCAACTGCTAAGAACCTGTGACTGTGTCCTCTGACCCTTGAAACTTAAGCTGTGATTCATTATACCCATTCTTTGATCCTCTGTCATGGGGGATCAAGGTTATTTGGTAAGAGTTCATATTGTGAAAGATAATGTTACGCTGAGTAAATTGATACCCAACATGTCACGCTTCAAAATTGCATCCGCTTGTGGAATGGCGTCAAACTTTTACCCTTGAAAATCTCCATAGCCAACGTTTAAAAAATTCTACAGGTTGCATGTCTTGAGTTACAGAGGAGGTCTGGGGATAGAATTATTGCTCTCACTCTGGCGATCGTGGCGATACCTCACATGTGCGGTTTGAACATCGTTTTCATATGTGGGCACTACTCACATATGCGATCGCTTCTACGCGTGAGCTCATCGGGATGGGGCGCTTTAAAAAAAAATGTTTTCTTATTTATTTTACTTTTTTCTTTATCGTAGATCACGGGACATAGAGTCTAGTAATTACTAAGTGGGTTATATTCCACCTTCAGGTGGTGGACACTGGTGTAATCAATTAGACAGGAAGTTCCCTCCCTATATAACCCCTCCCATACTGAGAGCACCTCAGTTTTTTCACCAGTGTCTTGGGTGTTGGTCACGTTTGAAAAAAGCTGTGCTTATGGGTCCTTTGGGGCTAAGGCAAGCTGGAAAAGACCGGATCCATCCAAGGTGCTTCAATGCCAAAGTGGACGGTACCCGGGCCTCGGTACGAAGAACAAGGTTTAGCCTATAATGCCTCTCTGCGGAGGGCTGGATCCTGGGTTCCATTACTTTTGGTCAGTTTCAAGGACCAAATGTTTTTTCTGCTGCCAGGGTGCTACATAGGTCCTGCTCATGGACCCCGGTCCCTGAAGGTCTTAGACAATACCCACGGTGAAGGGTGAAGATTGGGTCTTCTGCTTTTGCAAACCCTGCAGCGTGGAAGGTATGGGGAAGTACCTTCGGAACTTGGTTCGACAGGAGGTCTTCCATAAGGGGCTATTGGGTCTTGCCTGTATTGCATGTGTGCCTGGGCAAAGAAACCACTATGTCTGTTGAGATAGGATGGCTTTAGTACCCATAGATCTCCCCTTGAGGGTGCTGGAACCTCTAAGTCCTATGCAAAATGATTGTCCTCCATGAGTAGCTGCATGTCTTATCTGTTTTCCACCACTAAAGGCAGTAAAAAGACATACCTGGTGTTTCGCTTACCATGCTCTCCAGGAACGGAAGCTCAGTGTTAGTCAGTCTATTGTGCGGCTCACTTCCTCCGCTTCAGGCTCTTCCACAGTTGTGTGGGGGAGTCCCTCGTAGTCTGGGTCCACGGCGCTCCTTGGGGGATCTCTCTCTCCCCCCGCCTCCACCATTTTCCTATGCGTGCGTGCGCGAGGGGGGGGCGCGCTTTGTAGGCGGGGGGGGACAATGTGGTTGCCGCTGACACACACACAAGTGCTTGCCGGCTCATGGTGTAGACACAGGGCGGGCCCTTCAAAAACCCCAGATGTTAGAGCTCTGTGACACAGCAGCTTGGGGCACATAAGCACCTTGTGTGTGTTGGATACAGACTTATCTAAGACACCTACTCAGCATCTAGCTGTGCAGATTAGCAGGCATTGTTTTTTTGCTAGACAAAGTTCAGCTGTTGATGCACCTGTGTTAAGTTCCTGTGCTTTTAGCTTAAGACTTTTGTCTCCCCGTAGAAAGAGGTTCGGGGGTAGGAATATAAAAGGGCACCAGCATATCGCCACCTGAATCTGCTTGCATGATACTATCCTGCCCTGTAGAGACTTGAGGCAGCCCACAGATTGAGCCATCAGCCCTGTCAGGCATTGCAGCCTCCCCCAACATTGCATATGTCTGTTTGGACGTTTTTTGCATTGCATTTGTTGGTCTATAAGAGGTTAACTGCTATATTCGCAGCATCCTCACATGGAGCGGAAACCGGGGTGTGCCTCTTTCCATGCTCTAAATCCTCAAACAAAGGGATTAGAAGACCTGAGGATGAAAGTTCACTGTCAGAGGACAGGGAACAGGTGCAGCCTAAACGAGGAGGAGCTATCAGAAGCCTTACAAGTTCTGGAGTTGCAGCTGCAGTCTTTTTCAGAGATTCATGCTGCATATAACTTCCCTCAGCCTAGACGGCCAAAAGCCTCTGTCTCCTCCTTGGGGTTTAAAAAAAAAAGGATTTCTATAGGTTGCTAGAAAAAAACCCATAGGGTCCTCATCCTGGTGTTGGCTTCAGGCTAACCATATGCACAACTGTGGGATGCACAGTTGCTTGTGCACATTGCTAATGCACAACAGCTATATTGCATGATTACGGAAATGCACGTCTGCAGAGGATAACTTCCTCATTATCAGTCCGCATGTTTGCATAAAATACATGCGGTTGGAATGTTCAAAATGCATGTGGGGTAAAAACAAGTAACAGAACATGTTTTATTGTTGATCACATAAAGATGCATGTTTCTGTCTGTATGGGTTTACATGTTTTTTACATAGTCGCATGAGGATGCTTGGTCACATTAAAGTGCTTAAGTTGCACAGAGAAGTTTATCTGCACAGAAATGCCTAAAATCGCATAAGTTGCTTGATTGCATAAAGATGCTGGATCACACAAGGTTGCCTGATCACACGAGTCCTTGATTACCCAAGGGTATCGAGGTCACACAGAGAGGCTTGTTTTCACAGAAATGCCTAAAATCGCATAAAGATGCTTGATTGCATAAAGATGCTGGATCACACAAGGTTGCCTGATCACACGAGTCCTTGATTACCCAAGGGTATCAGGGTCACACAGAGAGGCTTGTTTTCACAGAAATGCCTAAAATCGCTTAAAGATGCTTGATTGCATAAAGATGCTGGATCACACAAGGTTGCCTGATCACCGATCCTTTGAATACCCAAGGATATTTGGTCACACAGAGAGGCTTGTTTTTTGCAGTAATGCCTAGAATTGCATAAAAATACTTAAGTGCGTAAACATGCTGGATCACACATGGTTGCCTGATCACCCGAGTCCTTAATTACCCAAGGATGCTTGATCACATAGAGAGGGTTGTTTTCCCAGAAATCCCTAAATTCGCATTAAGATGCTGGATTGCATAAAGATGCTGGATCGCACAAGGGTGCTTGATCACACAAGAGTCCTTGGGTCACACAAGGGTACTTGTCTGCACAGTAGTGCTTAAAATGCATAAGATGTTTGATTGCATGAAAAGTGTTGAATCGCATAAGGATGCACGATTGCTTAAAGTTGCATGTTTGCCTTGATTTTGCATGGTTGCTTAATGAGGCATGATAATTTAGGTTGCCTTAATTAGACAGGATTCCTTGTGTTTACACAGGAATATGTGTCTGTATGGGTACATGTTGCGCAATGTTGCATAACGCATGCTTGCTTGCAAGATGCTCGTTCCATAGCACACATGCTATATGTATGCGTGTATACAGCACGCCCTTTTTTATGTTTTGCCTAAAACATATTTATATGATTTCACACTTCCATGAACACACGCTTCCATAGAGGCACATGGCTTTAACACTTGCCACACACACATATGGGAAGCCATTTGCATATGTGTTTATTTACATGGGACTGCAGAGGTTGTCTGCGTTTCGCAGGGGAACAGCACTGTCTCCAGTTGGTGGTCTTGCCCCTTGGGTTAGCCACCGTGCCCGGGTTGACAGGGTGCTAGGGCCCGCCTCTTGCAGGTCTAAAGGCCCAGGGTATAGCAGTAATAGCATACCAAGGCAAACTCCTGCTGATGAATCAGTCAGTAGCATGGCTGCCCTAAGGGTGTCCAGCATGGTCAAGTATCTGGAACTCCTGGGTTAGGATCCCAGTCTAAAGGTACATTCTTTAATTCGGTAAGAAGCTTGGAAGGTTTGGGACACAGCGAAATAGGAGAGTTTTTTGGCCTCAGACAAGATGATCGCTATGAGAAAGCTGGTCTATGTGGTCAAGGCAAGGAACAGTTCCTTAGATTTGTCTTTTGCTTAAGGTGCTAGGGAAGATGGTGGCTACATTCAAAGCGGTTCCCTCTGCTCAGTTTCATTCAAAGCTGATATAAACATTATTCTGTCGGCCTGGAACGAGTGGATCCTAACCTAGCATTATCCAACGCGTCTTGTTCCCAGGGATATGCTGGAATTTCAATTGATGGTTCTTAACCAAAAGATTGGCAGAAAGGAAGATCCTTCATGCCCGTTACCTGGGAAATGGCAGCTACGAAGGCTGGCCTCCAGGGACAGAGGCCAGGCCTGGAAGAGACCACTGCCCAGGGGAAGTGGTCAAGCTCCAAGTGAGCCTTATCCGTCAGCATTCTAGAGCTACTGATGGAGCATCTGACTTAAGGGCCTGGACGTTTAGGTTGCAGGATTGTTCTGTAAGGCCTTGTACACACGAGGGAATAAATCCGCTGAACATGGTCCGACGGACCATTTCAGCCGAAAAATCCGCTCGTGTGTAGGGGCAAACGGACCGCTCTGGCCAGATTCCTCCGGCGGAAAAATTCCAAAGCATGCTTTGGAATTTTTCCGCCGGAGAGCTGTCCGTCAGATATGTCCGCTGGTTAGTACGGCAAACCAGCGGACATATCTGCCCGCACATGCGTCGTATCCTGTAAATGGATCCAACGCATGCGCGCGGAAGTGTTTACTTCCTGGTGCGGTGACGTGGCGGCGTCAACGTCACCGCCGCGTCACCGCGCTGTCCGCCGGCGGGGAATTTGATCCGATGGTGTGTACAGCCATCGGATCAAAGCAATCCGGCGGACAGATCCGATGGGAACGGTCCGTTGGACCGTTCCCATCGGATATATTCCCTCGTGTGTACAAGGCCTCAGAGTACAATCCGACAATGCCACACTAATGATTTACTTTGTTTACCAAGGAGGCACTAGAAATCGCACAGCCAGAGGGAAGTAAGCAATATTCTGACTTGGGCAGAGGAGCTTGTGCCTTGCCTATTTACAATCGTCATTTCATGGAAGGCAGAATTGCCAGGCGATTCTCTGGAGCTGTCAACAATTGTTTCCGGGAGAATGACCTCTACATCCTGACTTTTTTCTGACCAAATGCCACAGAAAGGGTACCCTGTATATACAGTGCCTTGCGTAAGTATTCGGCCCCCTTGAACTTTGCGACCTTTTGCCACATTTCAGGCTTCAAACATAAAGATATAAAACTGTAATTTTTTGTGAAGAATCAACAACAAGTAGGACACAATCATGAAGTGGAACAAAATTTATTGGATATTTCAAACTTTTTTAACAAATAAAAAACTGGAAAATTGGGCGTGCAAAATTATTCAGCCCCCTTAAGTTAATACTTTGTAGCACCTCCTTTTGCTGCAATTACAGCTGTAAGTCGCTTGGGGTATGTCTCTATCAGTTTTGCACATCAAGAGACTGACATTTTTGCCCATTCCTCCTTGCAAAACAGCTTGAGCTCAGTAAGGTTGGATGGAGAGTGTTTGTGAACAGCAGTTTTCAGTTCTTTCCACAGATTCTCAATTGGATTCAGGTCTGGACTTTGACTTGGCCATTCTAACTCCTGGATATGTTTATTTGTGAACCATTCCATTGTAGATTTTGCTTTATGTTTTGGATCATTGTCTTGTTGGAAGACAAATCTCCATCCCAGTCTCAGGTCTTTTGCAGACTCCATCAGGTTTTCTTCCAGAATGGTCCTGTATTTGGCTCCATCCATCTTCCTATCAATTCTAACCATATTCCCTGTCCCTGCTGAAGAAAAGCAGGCCCAAACCATGATGCTGCCACTACCATGTTTGACAGTGGGGATGGTGTGTTCAGGGTGATGAGCTGTGTTGCTTTTACTCAAAACATAAAATTTTGCATTGTTGCCAAAAAGTTCGATTTTGGTTTCATCTGACCAGAGCACCTTCTTCCATATGTTTGGTGTGTCTCCCAGATGGCTTGTGGCAAACTTTAAACAACACTTTTTATTGATATCTTTAAGAAATGGCTTTCTTCTTGTCACTCTTCCATAAAGGCCAGATTTGTGCAGTATACGACTGATTGTTGTCTCCCACCTCAGCTGTAGATCTCTGCAGTTCATCCAGAGTGATCATGGGCCTCTTGGCTGCATCTCTGATCAGTCATTCTCCTTGTATGAGCTGAAAGTTTAGAGGGACGGCCAGGTCTTCGTAGATTTTCAGTTGTCTGATACTTCTTCCATTTCAATATTATCGCTTGCACAGTGCTCCTTGGGATGTTTAAATCTTGGGAAATCTTTTTGTATCCAAATCCGGATTTAAACTTCTCCACAACAGTATCTCGGACCTGCCTGGTGTGTTCCTTGTTCTTCACGATGCTCTCTGCGCTTTAAACGGACCTCTGAGACTATCACAGTGCAGGTGCATTTATACGGAGACTTGATTACACACAGGTGGATTCTATTTATCATCATTAGTCATTTAGGTCAACATTGGATCATTCAGAGATCCTCACTGAACTTCTGGAGAAAGTTTGCTGCACTGAAAGTAAAGGGGCTGAATAATTTTGCACGCCCAATTTTTCAGTTTTTTATTTGTTAAAAAAGTTTGAAATATCCAATAAATTTCGTTCCACAAAATACAGTTTTATATCTTTATGTTTGAAGCCTGAAATGTGGAAAAAGGTCGCAAAGTTCAAGGGGGCCGAATACTTTCGCAAGGCACTGTAAAATGTGTTGGTTTCCAGGTTCAACAAGAAATTGAAGAGCTTTGTGTCAAGGACAAAGGATCCACTCGCATGCGGGACAGATGCGTTAGTGATCCTGTGGGACCAGTTGTCACTGGTTTATGCGTTCTCTCCCCCAGTGCCGCGACTTTGTGGCTTCTCTGCAACATCAGAGGAGAACGGAAGCCAGCCTAATTGCTCCGGCATAACCCAGACGACCTTACTGTGCAGGAATAATAAGGGGGTAGTAGAGGACCCAGGGTTCCTTACATCTGTCCAGGCCTACTTCTCAAGAGGGTACTGCATCCTGTCTTGCAAGCATGAGAGTTAATGGTCTGACTGTTATAGCCCGCATTCTTGAGGATCAGGGCTTTCAGAATCCGCGGCAATTACTTTGATTCATACAGAAGAGCTGGCCTCCAGGTCCATGTATCATAGGATCTGGAAGGCCCATGTTCTTGGTGTGAAAGTATGTCATAGGTAAAATTCTTGCCTTCCTACATTAGGAAAGGAGATGACTGTTTACAGGGTATAGAGACATAATAGTTAACTGATTCTTTTTAAAAACGATTAAAAATAAATTAAAACTTAATCATATAATGTACCTGTAGTTTTTTAGTTTTGTTTTTGCATCTAGTTTTGTTTTTGCATGTTATGCTTTATCTATGCTGGACAGAGCCATAGAGCAGTGATGGTTTGTAAAACAAAACTAAAAGCTCCCAGTACTGTGGTCCTAAGGAAACAGACAACCAGGAGGTGTCAAAAACAGAGGAGAATTACAGCAACATCAGAGCAAAAACGAACAATGAGGACTACAGTATGGTAAAGGAAGCCATTTAGCTTATAGAAAACTGACATTTTGTTGTGCTGCCAGAAGACCCTAGAGGTGGGCAGGCAGTGTTCAGCTATTAAAATGCTTACTCTCTCTCTCATTAGAGAAAGAAAGGTCAAGGCCTATCTGAAGCAGCTGCTCAGATACAAAAAACTGATGTTGTTGCGCTACCAGGAGGCCCCAGGAAAGGGCAGGCAATGTCTAAATCAACTGTTTCCAATGTTGATTGATCAGGTTATTATTAAGGCTTGTGGTTTAAAGAGAGGGTTTCCCTTTGTTTCTTTTGGTGTACACCCTACCAGGATAGTAAGTGCTTCTTGCGTGGTGCATTACCAAGCCTTTAAGATTTGCAAGGCCGCAACTTGGTCGTCGGTGCTTATGTTCACTAATTCCTATCAGGTGAACATAAGACGGCAAGAGGATGCCGCTTTTTGGCGCAGTATGCTGCAGGCAGCATTATAGGTCCTCACGTCTGATGGCGGTCTGCGTTATTTGTGTCTGCTTTGGAACACCCCACTTAGTAATTACTAGACTCGTGATGTACGATAAAGAAAATAGGATTTTTATAACAGCTTACCTGTAAAATCCTTTTCTTGGAGTACATCACGGGACACAGAGCTCCCGCTCCTCTTGTTTGGGGATATTGGGACACTTATTGCTTTGCTACAAAAACTGAGGTGCCCCCAGTATGGGAGGGATTATATAGGGAGGGAACTTCCTGTTCTAATTGATTACACCAGTGTCCAGCACCTGTAGGTGGAATTTAACCCACTAAGTAATTACAAGACTCTGTGTCCTGTGATGTACTACAAGAAAATTATTTTACATTTAAGCTGTTATAAAAATCCTATTTTTTTATTTTAACACGGTTTTAAATAAAAAAAAAATGAGTCACGTTTATTCCTATTATAAGGAATTGTGACGGTCTGGGTCTGTCTCTCCTGAATGATGGTGGGTTTTCACTATATTTTGGAGAGACGAACACCTTAATTATACAGCTGTGTGGTCAGCTTTTTAAGTCTGACCTGAACAGCATTCAGAGCCCCACCCACAGACAGGAAGTCTGGTTCTGGGAGCCAGGTGTGAGCTCCCAGTTGGAGACAGGAGGTCTCCAGAAGTCTGAGGCTGTAGGAGACAGCCAGAACGGTGACTGCAAGAGGCAGAGCTGTAGATGCTGAAGGGAAGTGTCTATGTTGAGGATTTCGCTGGTCTGGGCGACCAGGAAAACGTGCAGAAGTATTGCTGCAGAAGTACTGCTACAGAGAGCCAGGTGGCTTGGTATTTTCTGTTATACGTGTAAGCCAGGAGGCTGAATGTACCATTTTGTATGGACTGTGAAAACCCCTGTATATTTTTCTGTTGGATGCAATAAAATCGTGTTTACTTTTACTATTTCGGCTTGAAGACCAGTGACTGTGCAACTCTACATTTATCGCTAATTTTGCGACTTTATCACAGAATGTAAACATCCTTTGTAATAGAAAAAAGCATGACAGGCCCTCTTAAATATGAGATCTGGGGTCAAAAAGACCTCAGATCTCATATTTGGACTTAAATGCAATACAAAATAAAAAAAAAATGAAAAAATTACAACAAAAAAAGTCCATTTAAGATGTATGGGCGGAAGTGACAATTTGACGTCTCTTCCGTCCTGCAGTGATATGGAGACGGGTGGGGGCCATCTTCCCCTCACTTATCTCAATGCACAGCAAGGGAAAAGAAGCGGATCGGCTCCGGTATGTGGTGGAGTGCACTGGAGAGCGGCGGGAGGGGGGACTCTCCCGCCGCCGATAAAAGTGATCTTGCGGCATATACGCCGCAGAGACCACTTTTATCTTATAGAGGACCGCCCACTGAAGAAGATGGTACCGGGGTTATGGTAGCTAATCAAACACATCACGTACAATGACGGTGGGCGGTCCGGAAGTGGTTAAGGACTTTTCCCTTTTGAGTAGTGTCTTGCCTATGTCCGCCACTGAAGGGAGTAAAGAGCTGTTATCCACTCACCAGGACCAGGTCAGTGTCAATTGCTCCTCAGGCAGCACGCTTCCTCTGCTTCAAGCTCTGCAATAAAACCTCTTTCAGTGAGGTATGGCTGCTTGTTGGGGGATCCTCCTCTTTCCCCAATCGTGGGTATATTCTGCCATTCCCCCTACATGCGCGTGCATGTAGGGGGAATGGGGGTGTGGTCACGCAAGTGGGCACATGCAGCATGCACGCCGCTGTACTGCGCAGGAGGCTTGAAAAGGACCTCAGACACCTGAGAGCTCTGTTTGATAACAGACACAGCAGCTGCGGGCATGTAAGCTTCTCTGTGGTTGGATTCAGGCACTCCTAGGCATCAAGCTGTGTGATTAGTTGCATACTTTAATGTAGATTGCTGAACTAGCACAGTCGTGTATGCATTGTTTGTAACTCTGCTTTGGCTTAGGAATATGTCTTCCAATAGATGGTCTGGGACAACTAAGACAAAAAAGCATCGCCGCCTGAATCAGAGGGCTCTAGCCATTCCTGCCTAGGGCCAAGCTCTCCTGCAATACCTGAAGTACCTTTTCAGGATGAGCCATTACCTCTATTAGGTATAGCTGCTTCCTCTTTGTGCCAGCTCCTGCATACAGTGTATGTCACTGAGGTTACCTTGACAGCAGCGCTAAACAACCTGGAAGGGAGGATCGCTACTCTAATTGCAGCATCCTCACTGAAAGACAAAAAGTGGAGGTCGTGCGACGTGGCTCCCAAACAAAATTGAAGTCCTTTTTTTCCCACAAATAGAGCTTTCTTTTGGTGGTATTTGATCACCTCTGCGGTTTTTATTTTTTGCGCTATAAACAAAAATAGAGCGACAATTTTGAAAAAAAATCAACATTTTTAACTTTTTGCTATATTATCCCCCAAAAATATATACATTTTTATTTTTTTTTACCCTCAGCTTAGGCCGTATTCTTCTACATATTTTTGTTAAAAAAAAATGCAATACGCATTTATTGATTGGTTTGTGCAAAAATTATAGCGTTTACAAAATAGGGGATAGTTTTATGGCATTTTTATTAATATTTTTTTTTACTAGTAAGTAACTATCAGCGTTTTTTTTTTTTTTTTTTTGTGACTGCAACATTATGGCGGATACATTGGACACTTTTGACACATTTTTGGGACCATTTTCATTTTTACAGTCAAAAGTGCTATAAAATGCACTGATTACTGTGAACATGGCAGTGAAGGGGTTAACCACTAGGGGGCGCTAAGGGTTTAAGTGTGCCCTAAGGGAGTGATTCTTACTGTAGGGGGGCGTGACTGGACGTGTGACGTCACTGATCGTCGTTCCCTATAACAGGGAACAGGTGATCAGTGACAAGCCACGAGAAGAATGGGGAAGGTTTGTTTACACTCACCTCTCCCCGTTCTTCAGCTCCTGTGACCCGATCGCTGGACGCCAGCGGCGATCGGGTCCCTCGGGCGCAGTCTCACGGAGCTTTGGAACGGGTCGTGAGCGTGGCTGCGGCAGCGAGCGGCCCACGGCTCTTAAAGGGCAACATACCTGTATGTGCCTGTGCCCAGTGGTGCTATTGTGCCGACGTATATCGGCGTTAGGTGGTCCTCAAGTGGTTAAACACCAAGAATTAGCGAGTCAGAAAATCTTTTCTTACGGTCACTTGGAAGGTAATATCTACGGATGCCAGTCTTTCTGGCTGGGGAGCAGTTCTGGAAGAGGCCTCGGTCCAAGGAGCTTGGTCCAAGTACAAAAGGAGCCTGCCCATCAACATTTTGGAGATTTGGGAAGTGTATCTAGCCCTCGGAACCTGGACACGCATGTTACAGGGTTACCCTGTGCGGATTCAATCCAACAATACTACTACGGTAGCTTATATCAATCAAGGAGGCAACCGGAGTCGGGATGCGCAAAGAGAAGTGAACCAGATTCTGGTGTGGGAAGAGAGGCATATTTCTTATCTTTCTGCAGTCTTCATTCCAGGGGTAGAGAATTGGCAAGCGCACTACCTAAGCCGCCTGCAGCTGTTATCAGGGTCCAGTGTTCATCCTTCCTTACAAAAGCTAAATTTGATGGTTTGGCTGTTGAAACCTACATTTTTGAAAAAACATGGGCTCTCAGGTCTAATTCTATCCACTCCCATTAATGGTAGAAAGCCTGCTTCCAGGCTCATCTATTATAGATGTTTCCTGGTGTGAATCCAGAGGGAGGAAACCCGCAAAAATATGTCATTGGTAGGATTCTGGTCTTTTGTCAGTTGCGAGTAGATATGAAACTAGCCCTGAGTACCATTAAGGGTCAAATCTCGGCTGTCGGTTTTCTTTCAGAGGACATTGGCATCTCATTCCCTGGTCCGGGCATTCGTTCAGGGGTTACTGTGGGTAAATCTGCCAGTCAAACCTCCCCTGTGCCCATGGGATTTGAATCTAGCATCGTCGGTCTTGCAGAAGCAGCCCTTTGAACCTATTTGCCATATGCCGTTATTCTTTTGAGTAGGACATTGGCCTTTTTGGTTGCTATCTCTTCTGCTAGGAGAGTTTCTAAATTAGCAGCTCTTTCTAGTACCTTATTTAATTGTCACAAGGACAAAATTGCATTGCGTCCCCATCCTTCCTTCCTTCCTTCCTTCTTTCCTTTATTCCTAAGGTGGTGTCGGCATTTCATTTAAATCTTGAATATTAGGATATTGTTTTACCTTCCTTTTTTCTTGAGCTGCAGTCGGCAAGGGAAAAATGATTGCACTCTGGATGTAGTAAGAGCAATGAAAGTTTATCTGCAAGCAACTGCTCAGATACGTAAAATGGATATCTTGTTTATTCTGCCAGATGGTCTCAAAAAGGGCCAAGCGGCATCGAAATCAACTATTTCTAGGTGGATTCGACAAGTCATAATCCAAGCTTATTGGTTAACGAACAAGGATCTTATTTTTCCTGTAAAAGCGCACTCGACCAGGGCAATAAGTGCTTCATGGGCAGTGCATCATTAGGCTTCTATAGCTCAGATCTGTAAAGCTGCAACTTGGTCTTCAGTCCATACATTTACCAAATTCTATCAAATAGATGCAAGAGGGCATGAGGATTCCGCCTCTGGGCGTAGTGTGCTGCAGGCAGCAGTATAGGGCCTCACACCCGATGGCGGCCTGCTTGGGGACATCCCACTATGTAATAATTAAAGGCTCTGTCCCGTGGTGTACGAAAAAGAAAATAGGATTTTAAATAACAGCTTACCTGTAAAATCCTTTTCTTGGAGTACACCACGGGACACAGAGGTCCCCCCTTCTATGGGATCTTTACTTCCCTTATGGGAGGGCGTACTCCAAGAAAAGGATTTTACAGGTAAGCTGTTTTTACAAATCCTATTTTTTTTCCAGAGACAGGCAGATGGATGGCTGGGATCAGAGGCAGGCAGAGGAATGGCTGGGATCAGAGGCAGGCAGCAGTGTGGGTGGCTTGGCCCCACTCTCTCCTAATTGGTTCACTGGCTGTGATTGACAGCAATAGGAGCCAATGGCTTCCACTGCTATGTGAGCCTATGAAAAGACGGAGACCCAGGAGTGCTGTTGCTTTCATGCATATCACTGGATTGAGATGGTGTTCAGGGTAAGTATGAGGGTGGGGGGGCAGAGGGGAACTGCATGCAGAAGGTTTTTTGCCTTAATGCATTAAGTGAAAAAGAATGTCTGCCTTTAAAACTACTTTAAGGTATAAAAAAAAAAATGGCCTTACAACCATTTAATAGTCTTGTAAAGTATACTGTGTTTTTCTACCTCCTTGTAACATGCTCTGCAAGCTGCTGAACCTTCTTTTTTTCACTCATGTTCGTTGTGGTCATGTCCACTGCTGTCTGCTCACTTCGAGGTCCATAGTCCATCTCAGGAGCAAGCAAATGAGGGGGGGCTACTCTTCTACCTACAGTGGGACAATCGAGAACAAACATAGCCACCCTCTAACAGGAAGTCAGATCACTGCAACAAAACCTGAGTTTAGTGTCACTTTAAATGCCATAAGAGTCATCTGACACAAGTGAGTGATCGTACTTTTCCTTTTTGTTGCAGGCAATATTTTTTGGTGGCATTGAGACATCCTTGAGGGGAGAAGTGTGGCCATTCCTTCTTGGATACTACAACTGGGAGTCCACTAGTGAGGAGCGTGAATCTCTGCGGGTTCAGAGAAGAGAGGAATATGCCCAGATCCAGAATAAAAGGTAAACCACTCTGATATTCTGAGAACACAATCAAGCATGCATTACTCAATTATAATCTATATACTGTTTACATGGGCGTCCGCTGAAATTTTTTCAGGGGGGGGGGGGGCGCTTCGGAAGCAGTGATACACAGTCGCATTTAACCCTTTCTTTGACCGCTAGCAGGGGGTTAAAAACGTGCCCCCCCCCCCCACGTTAAAATGTAAAAACACCCGACTGTGCCCCCTGCATCTTTTAATATCTCTTTGTCACTACTGTGTACCCCCTCTCTGGACTCCTTTACATTACACAGCACCCTGCAGCTCTGGCCCCCTTTACATTACACAGCACCCTGCACCTCTGGCCCCTATTACATTACACAGCACCCTGCACCTCTGGCCCCCTTTACATTACACAGCACCCTGCACCTCTGGACTCCTTTACATTACACAGCACCCTGCACCTCTGGGCCCCTTTACATTACACAGCACCCTGCACCTCTGGCCCCTTTACATTACACAGCACCCTGCACCTCTGGACTCCTTTACATTACACAGCACCCTGCACCTCTGGACCCCTTTACATTACACAGCACCCTGCACCTCTGGACTTCATTTACATTACACAGCACCCTGCACCTCTGGGCTCCTTTACATTACACAGCACCCTGCACCTCTGGACCCCTTTACATTACACAGCACCCTGCACCTCTGGGCCCCTTTACATTACACAGCACCCTGCACCTCTGGGCCCCTTTACATTACACAGCACCCTGCACCTCTGGGCCCCTTTACATTACACAGCACCCTGCACCTCTGGGCCCCTTTACATTACACAGCACCCTGCACCTCTGGGCCCCTTTACATTACACAGCACCCTGCACCTCTGGACTCCTTTACATTACACAGCACCCTGCACCTCTGGACCCCTTTACATTACACAGCACCCTGCACCTCTGGGCTCCTTTACATTACACAGCACCCTGCATCTCTGGACCCCTTTACATTACACAGCACCCTGTACCTCTGGGCCCCTTTACATTACACAGCACCCTGCACCTCTGGACCCCTTTACATTACACAGCACCCTGCATCTCTGGACCCCTTTACATTACACAGCACCCTGAATCTCTGGACACCTTTATATTACACAGCATCCTGAAGCCTTTGGGTTCACACTGGTGTACTGGAGTTTGTCACAGTGTATATGCAGTTTTTCTGCATTTAATCCCTACTTCTATTAGCTTGTGTAATTTTACTAAGTTTTCTGAAAGAACACCAAAGATTCAGTATAGAGAACATTTGGTGCACTTTCAGAAAATGTTGAAAAAAAATTGTAATTTAATAGAAGTCTGTGGGACTTTGGTGAAAATGGAGATAAATGTCGGAAATCTGTGTATACACCGGCACTGCATCAGTGTAAACCCACTTGAGTCCTAGTTCACATATATGCGATTCCTGCATTGCATGTTGCTTGTCGGCCGTTCACTATGCCCTTTGCAAACTGATACGGTGTCAATGTAAAATTAATGACACCCCCATATCGGTTTGCAGATTGCAGTGAGAACTTTGAAATGGTGCAGGAATTGGATTGCATAGGTGTAAACACCCATCCACTCCAAAAAAAAGGGTCCTGCACAGTTATGGTGCAAATTCCATTTCAGCCATACAGTTTTTATGGCTGAATTTGCATCGCACAGACATCCCATGTGATCTGCACAGCAATGCGGTGCAAATCACATGCAATGTCTATGATCACACAAGTGAAAACCCTGGCTAAAGGCATAGCATAGGGTTAATGAAAGACTGCTGGAGGACAAGACAGGAAGTGAAAGATTTGGGAGAGAGAGGGCAGAGTACACAGTGACAATGCTGATAACTCACTTGATGTTCCCAGGATGCTCACACTAGTAGTTTATTCGGCTCTTTAGCTATCAGCTACTTGTTTACATGCTGTGCACAGAGCATGGACAAAGGCACACAGAAACAGAGGGGGGGGGAAAGAGGGGGCAGAGCAGATGCAGCCTCTTCCATTTCTGTGGAAGGGGGGTGATTGTACTGGCTGGGATGTTACAATTTAACAGAGTGAGACACACAGCATTGTGCATATGGGTCAGTCCACCTGAGCTCTCCCTGCGCTGTCAGCATGTCTCATCTCTGCTGCACTACCAAGCCTGTCCTGCTCTCACTGTTTCAAGTGTCTTCTCCTACGATCCTAGGGGGGGGGGGGCAAACGACCCCCGTTGCCCTATGGAGCGGACGCCCATGACTGTTTAGATAAAACATTTTAAAAATCCTGGTCAGTGTTTTCCTATTTGCATTGTAAAAAAAATCCCCATTAGATTTGTATTACCTCTTTTCTTCTTTGATTAATATACAGAGTCTCCATGAGCCCTGATGCTCAGAAAGATTTCTGGGGAAAGGTTCAGTTTACAGTGGATAAAGATGTTGTGAGGACAGACCGGAGTAACCAGTTCTTCAGAGGAGAGGACAATCCCAACGTAGAGGCTATGAGGTTGGAATTCTTCCCGTTCTGAGAAAATGCTACATTAGAGTAAAGCTAAAATATTTCAAAATGTAGTATATTGCAGCTTACCAGCCCTTAGCTCCAGGAGATGGCTTCAAATCGCATTACAAGTCTCACCCTATTGTCTGCAATGAAAGCTGTCAAATTGGTGCGATTCCAACTCCATTGCTACTTCAAGTGATGTAGCACGATTTCAATGTAACATTTTTTGTGACCGGGGCAGTGGCGGCTGGTGCTCAAATTTGTTTTGGGGGGGGGCGGAAAAAAAAAACAATTGCAGCCACTGTGCCATCAATTGTCACCACTGTGCCATGCCATCAAACGCAGCCACTGTGCCATGCCATCAAACACAGCCACTGTGCAATGCCATCAAACGCAGCCACTGTGCCATGCCATCAAACGCAGCCACTGTGCCATGCCATCAAACGCAGCCACTGTGCCATGCCATCAAACGCAGCCACTGTGCCATGCCATCAAACGCAGCCACTGTGCCATGCCATCAAACGCAGCCACTGTGCCATGCCATCAAACGCAGTCACTGTGCCATCAATTGTCACCACTGTGCCATGCCATCAAACGCAGCCACTGTGCCATCAATTGTCACCACTGTGCCATGCCATTAAATGCAGTCACTGCGCCATGCCATCAAACACAGCCACTGTGCCCTTTAATTGTCGCCACTGTGCCAATTGATGCCACTGTGCCCTTTAATTGTTGCCACTGTGCTCATTGATGCCACTGTGCCCATTGATGCCACTGTGCCCATTGATGCCACTGTGCCCATTGATGCCACTGTGCCCATTAATTGTCGCCACTGTGCCCATTGTCGCCACTGTGCCCATTGTCGCCACTGTGCCCATTGTCGCCACGGTGCCCATTGTCGCCACGGTGCCCATTGTCTCCACGGTGCCCATTGTCTCCACGGTGCCCATTGTCGCCACGGTGCCCATTGTCTCCACGGTGCCCATTGTCGCCACGGTGCCCATTGTCGCCACGGTGCCCATTGTCGCCACGGTGCCCATTGTCGCCACGGTGCCCATTGTCGCCACGGTGCCCATTGTCGCCACGGTGCCCATTGTCGCCACGGTGCCCATTGTCGCCACGGTGCCCATTGTCGCCACGGTGCCCATTGTCGCCACGGTGCCCATTGTCGCCACGGTGCCCATTGTCGCCACGGTGCCCATTAATGCCACTGTGCCCATTGTCGCCACTGTGCCCTGTAAAATGCCCCTCCCTCGCCCGGCACTTACTTTTCTGGGGGTCAGCCATCCTCCTTTCACGTCCCTCGATGTCTTCTCCCGCCCTCGATGACGCTTCAGCCTATCAGGTTACCGGTAACCAGAACCAGTGAACCTGATTGGCTGAGACGCTGGCTCTGATAGGCACTTCCAACCAGCTGCCGTTATTCAGCGCTCATCGTCCGGCCATCTGAATAATCGGCGGCAGTGGCAAAAATACATAGATTCATGCAATGCATGAATAACAATTACTCACCCTTCTATAGCAGGGCAACATGAACAAGATAGGACTACAGAACCCCTCTTCTATTCTTTATAACATAGAGTGAGGTCATTCTGTAGTCCTCATAAATAGCTGAGAACAATGTGACCAATAAAAGTCAGCAGAGAACAGGTATTTTTTTAAATAGATATAACAAAATGCTTTTCATTTTTAATGGAGCAATAAGAGAAGTTCATTGTTAGGGATCATTTACATAAGCTTTTCTCTCTGAAAAGCAATCTGAAGTGGATTGTTTTTCAGAGGACATTTGACAGGTGGTGTGGAGGCATCATTTCACCTCCTGACTGCCTTTTTTTAACCCCTAAAACTTCACTTCATTGTCACACAACCGTGTGCAATGGGTCATGTTGCACACGCTTTTGCCCATCAAGTGGGATGGGGCAATCATTTTTGCAGCACCCCAATGCAAAGCATCTCAGTTGCAGCATGTGTACACCTTAATCTGCTGCTTGTGCAGCTTGTTGGAGAGTGCTAAAAAACATGGCGTAACCATTTTTTTACTGCCCCCCCCCCCCAGTGCAAGTGTAATCGTAGCCTTACACCTGTGATGTTCAAGTGTACCAACAAATCAAATTGTATGTGTTTTCTTAAAAAAAATTCTGGTAGCTATGGGCAACATGTTTTTTTTTGCTGTATTGTTTTTATAAAAAAAGCATAAACAATAAAATCTTTGGGTTAAAGAGGTTGTTAAGCCATGCAAAATCCCCTCTGCTATGATATGAGTGGGCAGAGCTGAGAAATCCCCGCTGATGTCAGCCAGGAGAGGGATGGCCGGTCACATAAGCGCCGATCGACGCTCTGAAATCAGGTACACAGCAGCAGTTTTTTAAAGAAAACAAATGCACTTGGGGACATTATTTACCATAGCAGAGGGGATTGTTGCAAGCTTGTTGTATTATGAAAGCAGTAGGATGGGAGCATCGTGAAGTGGACAGACTTGACCGGCAGGCAGGGGAGAAGAGGACAGAGGGAGACACAGGAGAGCTGCAGATGGCAGCTAATGACAGAGACATGTAAATTGACCACGGTGTCAGGGTTCAGCAGCCATGATAAACCATGGACAGTTTACAGAGGGGAGGGCAGAACCAGGCAAGATCAACCAGATATTTCAGTTGATAATGTCAAATTATAAAGCACAAGCACTGTGCTATATAACATGCTTTAAGGGAACATGATCCATTTTTCTTTATCGTACATCACGGGACACAGAGTTTTAGTCTTAATCAATTAGAACAGGAAGTTCCCTCCCTATATAACCCCTCCCATACTGGGAGCACCTCACTTTTTTCACCAGTGTCTAAGATGTTGGTCACGAGTGAACATGTGCTCTGAGGAGCTTTACTGGAGGGATCTATCCTGGATTTACAAAGCCTCCATAGAATCCTGATCCGTCCGAAGTGCTTCATAGCCAAGGTGTACAGTACCCCGTCCTCAAAACGAGGTTTGGCCTATAATTCTTCTTTTTGGAGAGCTGGACCCTGGGCTCCAGTACTTTAGTCAATTCCACGGCTAAAAGTTTTCTGATGCCAGAGTGCTGTATAGGTCCAGGGGAGTGGTGTTCCTGTCCATGGACCCCGTCCCTGAAGGCCTCTGACAATACCCACGGTGAAGGGTGAAGATTGGGCCTCTTGCATAGGTAAATCCCTGCGGCGTGGAAAGGTAAGCGGAAGTACCTACGGAACTTGGTTCGACAGTAGGTCTTCCATTTTTTTCGGGGTCTATGGGTGGCCTGTATAATGGTGCTATGCATGGGCAAATTTGACCACTATGTCTACTGTAGACAGGGGAGGTATATGGGTGCCAAAGCCATCCTAACAGGTCCTAGTCCTCTCCTGATGGGGCTATTGGGTCTTGCCTATAATGCATGTGTGCTTGGGCAAAGAGACCACTATGTCGGTTAAGACAGGATGGCTGCAGTACCCATAGATCTCCCCTGGAGAGGGCTGGATTGCCATGAGTAGCTGCATGTCTTATCTGTTTTCCACTACTAAAGGCAGTAAAAAGACATGCCTGGTGTTTCACTTACCATGCTTTCCAGGAACGGAAGCTCAAGGTTAGCTGATCTATGGTGCGGCTTACTTCCTCCGCTTCAGGCTCTGCCATAATGGGGGGGGGGTCCCTCGTAGTCCCGGTCCACGGCGCTCCTTGGGGGATCCCTCTCTCCGATGTTGGTGCCGCTGGCACACGCGCACGTGCTCGCCGGCTCATGGTGCAGACGCAGGGCGGCCCCTTCAAAGGGCCCAGACGTCAGAGCTCTGTAAAGCCAGGGGGACACAGTAGCTGGGGGCACGTAAGCACCTCGTGTGGATTGGATACAGATTCATCTAAGACGCCTACTCAGCATCTAGCTGTGCAGATTAGCAGGCATTATTTTGCTAGACTAAGGCCAGATATTGATGCACCAGGGTCAAGTTTCTTTGCTTTTGGCTTAGGTTTTTTGTCTCCCCATGAAGGAGGGTCCAGGGGTAGGAATATAAAGGATATAGCCACCTGAATCTGGTGGCCCTTTATCATGCTTGCATGATACTATCCTCTCCTGTAGAGACTTAAGACAGCTCACAGAATGAGCTATCAGGCCTGTCAGATGTTGCAGCCTCCCCCAACATTGCAGTCCCTCTGCATATGTTTGTTGCATGGCATTTATGGGTCTATAAGAGGTTAACTGCTATATTCACAGCATCCTCACAAGCAGAAAACAGGGCGTGCCCCTTCCCTGCTCTAAATCCTCAATCAAGGGGATTGAAAGACCTGAGGATGAAGGTTACAAGTGAGCCTAATGAGGAGAAGCTATCAGAAGCCCCACAGCTCTGGTTGCACCTGCTGTCTTTTTAGAGATTCAAGCTGCACATAACTTCCCTCAGCCTAGATGGCCAGAGCCTCTGTCTCCATAATATCCTCATCCTGGTGTTGGCTTCAGGCTAACCAAATGCACAGCTGGGGGATGTACATGGCCAACGTTGCAGGTTTGCGGAGACACACATCTGCAGAGCATAACAGCCTCTTTTCCAGTCCGCATGTTTGCATGAAATACATGAGTTTGGAATGTTCTAAATGCATGTGGGGTAAAAACCGTGTAACGGAATGACCCGTGACAACCAAAGACTTTGGAAGGATGAGAGATACTCCTGTGCCGGCGGCACTAATAACTCCTGGGTCTAAGTCCACCCTGTGCCCTTTTGGGCGTAGGGTGGCTAATAGGATCATAATTCATGTATTACATGAGATGGGACATTATTGATACTTCATATGGCAGGATACTGGAATATTACAAGTGGTTCATGTTGACTTGAGACCAGGTCAACAAGACAGTGGCTTTTAAAATGCTAAGTGTCCCGGCTTGTGAAAGACATTTCATTCTGTTGAAAATGTGTTAATTGCATCGGCTCCTGGAAGACCTTTTCATTGTGTGATAAAACTGTTTAAAGCCCTGTGTTAATGTCTCTCTTCAGATGTATTGAATTAGCATGCCAATTATGTTTAGCAAAGGAATGTATTGCTGCCCAGGTGTCAAGACCCTTTAAGGACAGTATGTCTGTCTAGATATGTGGATTGAGGTCAAGGCATTGTGTAATTGTATTTTGGAATGTGATAAGATCTCTTCAGTATCGGTGCCGAAATGTCTGCTAGAGAATTAGCCATAGTGTGTGAATAGGGGGGTGGAGATTGCATTGTCCTGTGATTAACTGTAACATGCTGTACTAAGATATATAAACAAGCTAAGTTACCAATAAAGGGTTCATACATTTGGAAAAGTACAGAGCAGAGTCTCGTCTTGATTATGGGAAATGGAATGGATCATGTAGGCAAGATTGTTGTAGTGTGTCGGATAAGCTTGTCGTGGGTGGATGGAAGGTCGTAAACGGTGGTGACCGTTACAAACCGATACAGAGCATATTTTATTGTTGATCACATAAAGATACATTTTTTTGTTTGTATGGTTTAACATGGTCACATAAGGATGCTTAATCGCATCAAAGTGCCTAAAGTTGCATAAAAATGGATGCTGGATCATACATGGTTGCCTGATAACTCGAATCCTTGATTTGGTCACACAGAGAGGCTTGTTTCCACAGAAATGCCTAAAATCGCATAAAAAGGCTTAAGTGCATAAAGATGTGGGATCACACATGGTCATCTGATAACTCAAATCCCTAATTACCCAATAATATTTGGTCACACAGAGAGGCTTGTTTCCACAGAAATGCCTAATGCCGCGTACACACGGTCGTTTTTTGCGATGAAAAAAAACGACGTTTTTTGTGAAGTAAAAAACGACGTTTTTGAAACGTCAAAAACGACGTTTTTGAAACGTCACTTTCAAAGACGATGTTGCATACACACCATCGTTTTTTTCACAAAAAACGAGGTTACGTTCACCACACTTTTCCATTGAAGCTCGCTTCATAACTAGCTTCTGGGCATGCGCGGGTTGAAAAACGTCGTTTTAAACGACGTTTTTGCTACACACGGTGACTTTTTGTGAAACAAAAAACGACGTTTTGAAAAACGACACAAAAAATTCAAGCATGTTGGAATTTTTTTTTGGTCGTTTTTTTTAAGACAAAAAACGACGTTTTGCCCACACACGATCAATTTAAATGACGTTTTAAAAAACGACGTTTTTTTTCATCGCAAAAAGCGACCGTGTGTACGCGGCATTAGATTGCATTAAAAAATGCTTGAATGCATAAAGAAGCTGGATCACACATGGTTGTCTGATCAACCGAGTCCTTGATTACCCAGGGATACTTGATCACATAGAAAGGCTTGTTCTCTCAGAGATGCCAAAGATCGCATTAAAATGCTTAATTGCATAAAGATGCTGGATGGCACAGGGGTGCTCGATCATATAAGAGTGCTTGGTCACCCAAGGGTACTTGTCCGCACAGGAGTGTTTAAAATGCATAAGATGTTTGATCGCATTAAAAATGCTGAATCGCATAAGGATGCATGGTTGCTTAATGAGGCATGATAAGTAGGTTTCCTTAATTATACAGTATTCCTTGGGATTACATAGGAATATGTGTTTGCATGGGTACATGTTGCACAATGCTGCATAACATGTTCAGAGCGTATACTTGCTTGCAAGATGCTTGTTCATAGCTCATATGCTTTAATACAGCACTCCCCTTTTTTATGTTTTTTGCCTAAAACATACCTGTATGAATTCATGCTTCCATGGTCACACACTTCCATGAACACAAGCTTCCAAAGAGGCATATGGCTTTAAAGCCTGCCACATGCACATATGGGGAGCCATTTGCATATGTGCTTATTTACATGGGAATGCAGAGGTTGTCTGCATTTTGCAGGGGAACAGCACTGTCTCCAGTTAGTGGTCTTGCCCCTTGGGTTAGCCTCTATGCCTGGGTTAGTAGGGTGCTAGGGCCCACCTCTAGCAGGTCCAAGGGCCCAGGGTATAGCAGTAATAGCATACCAAGGCAGCTCCTGTTGACAAATCAGTCAGTAGCATGGCTGGACCTAGAGGAGTCCAGCATGGTTAAGTATATGGAACTCCTAGATTAGGATCCCAGTCTAGAGGGACATTCGTTCATTTACAAGAAGCTTGGAATGTGTGGAACATAGCCCAAAAAGGAGAGTTTTTGGCCTCAGACAAGATCATCACTATGAGAAAGCTGGTCTATGTGTTCTCGGCAAGGAACAGATCCTTGCGTTTTACCTTTTTCTTAAGGTGATAGGGAATATGCCGGCTTCATTCAAGGCAGTTCCCTATGCTCAGTCTTATGGTATTCAAGGCTGATATAAACATTATTCTGTCGGCCTGGAACGAGTGGATCCTAACCTAGCATTATCAAGGAGTCTGGTCCCAGGATATGCTGGAATTTCAGTTGATGGTTCTTAACTAAATGATTGGAAGCTCCAAGGGGGCCTTATCCGTCAGCTTTCTAAGAGCCAAGGATGGGAGCGTCTGGCTTAAGGGCTTGGAGATTTAGGTTACAGGCTTGTTCTGTCAGAATACAATCTGACAATGCCTCTCTAGTGGTTTACTTTGTTTACCAGGGAGGAGCTTGGGCCTTGCCTATTTGACAATCGTCATCTCATGGAATGCAAGATTGGGCGATTCGCTGGAGCCATCAACAATTGTGTCCGGGAAATTGACCTCTACACCCCGACCTTTTTCTGACCAAAGAATACAGATAGTGGCGCAAAAACAATCAGCAGTATGTAGCAGTTAAAAGAGTCCAATATTTTTTAAAAAGAGTCCTTCATAGAGACAAAATAAAAAATGTGAGGATAAAAAGGACCTGTAGATGAGAAGTGGGGACATGGAGGAGAGAATGCTGGTTCTATTTAGAGCTGATGGTCCTGGTCGTTGTCCCAAGGCAGGCCTTCATGGATGGGGGAGACAAAAGCCCAGACTCCAGGATATATAGAAAGAAAAAAAGCAAAGAGGGCGCCAGGGGGTTAAACGACAGATAGCTTTAATTAGTTTTTAGAACACAGCATCCACTTACATATGAAAGATTGGAAATCCAGTATGCAGATCCTGTGTACAAGTCTTTATTGTGGCGTCCATCCGCGCTGGTTGTTGGCTGAGAGTGCTCACGAGCCTCACGATGTCCGTCTGCTCAGATCGTCGGTAAACCGGCTAGCATGGAGGGACTGGCTGAAAGCGAGGCCTGGAGCGCAGCTGAGTCGCGGTGACGTCACTGGGTTGCGACGACGTTTCGGAGCTTGCGCCTGTAGACAAATAGGCGCGCTCCTTTCTCAAGCATGAAAGACTAACAGTGACTGGATGCTTATTTAAACAAGGGGGAGTGTGCCATCTAGTGGAGAAAAAACGGAACTGAGCTAACTTTAAAATATATACACAGAATAACTCTCTGCAAGCACTTGAGAAAAAACGAAAAAGAGAGATGCAGTATTTAGAAAAATAATAAAAAATAATAAAATACAAACAAGTGCAAGCATAGATGTATACATGTGTATATATATATTATAAAAAAGGACTAGTGTGTGGCATAAAATTTAGATGATAAATGAATAGACAAATATAAGAAAATATAAAAAATATATATATATATATGTAAAAAGAATGTGATGGTTTAGAAGAACAAAAAAACAAAAACTTTAGGAAGGGGAGGGGGAAGGGCTGGAATGGAATGAGAAAAAAGAAAGAAAGAGGAAAAGGATATATACGAAAAAAATATATATAAGAAAAAAATATAAGAAAAAAATATAAGAAAAAAATATATATATCTTTTTGGGAGGGACTATTACAATGAAGGGAGGTAAGGACTTGGATGAATTGAGTGTGTGTACACATGTATACAAATACACATACACACACTACACATACTAATGATAATACATGAGATATGACAGTTAGAATGTTTGATGGGGGAGGGGGAAGGGCAGATCATGTTATGTGATCTGTATTGCTAGGATGTGATTCAAAGAAGTGTGGATATTTCTAACATTTCATTCAGGCCTCCAGGCGAGAGAGTATCTAGGATATAAATCCAATATGTCTCACGTTCGCATAACTTAAAAAATCTTTCCGCTTCAGTGAGGTTTTTGGGCATTTGTTCAATCACCCAGACCTGTAGATCAGCGGTTGAGCCTTTGTGGAATTTAGCAAAATGTTGGGGAACACTATGTTTATCTGTCCCGCCCTCTATTTTTCTACGATGCTGTCCGAACCTCTGTCTAAGTGGACGAATTGTTCGTCCTACATAGAGTAGTTGGCAGGGGCAGCGTAGACAATATACCACATGGTCTGAAGAGCAATTGTAGAAGTCATTAGATAAATACGTTTTACCCTTTTCAGTGAAATTCTTTTGACCGTGTTGTACAAAACTACACATTTTGCATAAGGCCTTTTTACATTGGAACATACCATATAGCGGTATTAGGCTCAACTGTTGCATTGTGACCGAAGGAATGGACCTAAGTTTGCTGGGAGCTATCTTGTTTTTAATATTGGGTGCTCTTCTATATGTGACTTGCGGAAATTTTGGCAAGACTGATTTTAGGTGAACGTCTTCCAGAAGAATGGGCCAATGTTTTTTAAGGATGGTTTCCATCTTTCTATGATCGTGATGAAACCTGGTGATGAATCGTACTGAATGATCTGAATTAGTGGTGGTTTCTCTATTTTTTCGGGGGTCCTGTACAAATTGATTATATGCTTCTTTGATTAGGGATTCTGGGTACCCCTTTTCCTGTAATTTTATTGTGAGTAACTGGCTTTGCTCTATGAAATCTGTTTTGCTGGTACAGTTACGCCGTAGACGGCAGAATTGACCTCTTGGAATATTGTTTTTCCATTTTGAATAGTGGCAACTCTTATAATGCAGAAGTGAATTTCCGGCAGTTGGCTTAGAGTAGTTCTTTGCATGTATATTGCTGTCAGTGTGGTATAGCTCTAGGTCTAGAAAGGCTAACTTTACAGAATCTGTGACATGAGTGAACTTTATACCGTACTTGTTATCATTACAGTAGAGGACGAAGTCTTCACAGTCTTTTTTACTGCCACTCCATATAATGATTATGTCATCTATGTATCTACCATAGAAGACGAGGTGTTTAGAGTGGGGGTTGTTACTCCAGATGTGTCTTTCCTCCCAAAAACCCATTGGGAGGTTTGCATACGAGGGGGCAAAATTAGCTCCCATTGCTGTTCCTGTTGTCTGCACATAAAATTGACCATCAAATTCAAAGTAGTTATGTGTAAGACAATAGTCAGTACATTCAAGGATAAAAGATGCCTGTCTGCTGTTCATGCAAGGGTTCTTATATAAGAAATGTTGTACGGCAGTAATGCCAAAAGTATGTGGAATTGATGTGTACAAAGAACTGACATCAAGGGACATCCACATATAATCTTCATTCCAAGAATAGGGTTTCAGAAGTTCTAGAAGATGAGTACCGTCTCTAATATAGGAGGGTAGTGCCTGGGCCATAGGTTGCAAATAAAAATCTATGTATTTAGAAAGACCTGAAGTTATACTGTCCATGGCAGCTATTATAGGTCTGCCTGGAGGGTCTATTAGGCTTTTGTGAATCTTTGGAATATGGTAAAAATAAGGGGTACGATAGAAATCTTTAACCAAAAAGGAGGCCTCTGATTTCTCTATAATCTGTGAGCTAATGGCCTGTTTAATAAGAGAATTAATTTCTGATTTATATTCTGGAAGAGGGTCTTTACTTAGTTTTTTATATGTTGATTGGTCAGCAAGCAGACGATGGGCTTCTCTAAGGTAGTCGTCTCGATTTTGTATGACTATGCCTCCCCCTTTATCTGCTGTTTTAATAATAAGATTACTGTTGTTAGAAAGAGCCGAGAGGGCTTTCGTTTCACGGGGGGGCAAAAGACCTAAATCTATAGAATGAGAGGAGGAATGAGCACACAGTCTTTTGATGTCTGCAAAAACCATGTTATAAAAGGTGGTGAGATGGGGACCTTTTGATTGATACGGATAGAATGACGACCTAGCTTTAAGAGTGGAATGTACTACCGGGGGTGAGGTATGTAGCTGTTGTGTGTAGTTTTCTAAATTATCATGTGTACTTTCGCTGTACAATTCCTCAAGCATCTCAATAATATCACTGTCAAAATCGAAATGATAATTGACTGACTCTAGTACTATAGGGGACACTATATCGGTTTGTTTCTTGTTTTGTATTTGAAAAAACCTCTTGAGAGTGAGATTTCTTATATATTTATTTAAGTCTTTAAATAGTTCATAGGGATCTGGTTTGTATGAGGGAGCAAAGTTCAAACCTCTGCTGAGCAAGGTAGTTTCTTCAGGTGTCAGGGTATGGTTGGAGAGATTGAAGATTTTAACAGTTTTGATGGCCTGGGGCGGTTCACCTTTCTGTTTGTTTCTTCTTCCCCCTCTACAGCCTCTCCGTCGTGCTTTCTTTTTTGCGGAGCAGCTGGGGAGGGGTTCATTACTAAAAAAGTAGACTCTACTTGGGAATCTAAACAAAGATCTGGAGGAGGTTGGGAACCAAAGGTTAGGGGGTTGGTATTGATAGGGAAGGTAATATTGGGCCTAGTTTTGGAGAAGGATTGTGAGGCAGTGGAGCTGAGGGCGACTATTGCTCCAACTGCGGAAGAAGGAATTGGGATCCCCAGGTCGCCAGAGTCCATAGGTGAAATAAGTGGACTGCTCGCTGTTAGGTTGGTTATTGGGGTGGATGGGACTGTGGATATTGGAGGTATAGTGCTAGACTTACTTCTATTGTAAAATTTCTGAAGCTCAGAAAAGGATTTTTTACGCTGGATATTTTGTTGTATACCCATTTGAGGTTTGGGAGGATTTTTTTGAGACCATGTATTAGAATTTCTACTATTATTAAAGGTTGAGAATCCAGGTTTGTAATCTCTATGGTTGAATGAGCTTGGGACTGGGTAAACAACCAGAGAGAGTAAGGATGGAATATTTGATATCCCCCGACCTGTTGAGAGGGAGATGTCTGGATTACAAGGTGATTCAGTAACACCTGAAGAGGGGAACAATGGGATCTGGTGTGGTACTTGAAATATGGGAACCCTAGTTTTAGATTGATGTAAGGGGATAGTTTTTATCATCCAAGTAAAGACTCTGTCATTGGTATAATCATTCAAGTCTCGTCTGAATTTTCCTAATTTGTTTTTGATGAGAGAGTCTTCTTCTCTCTTAGTATTTTTTTGGAGAATATCTAGCCAAGAGGTTGGTATGTTTTGACCAGAGTCTAGGATATCTTTTACCAAATGTCACGGGAAACGGTACCCTGTACATAAAGGGTATTGACGTCCAGGTTCAACAAGAGATTGAACAGCTTTGTGTCAAGGACTAAGGATCCACCCACATGTGGGACAGATGTGTTAGTGACCCTGGTGGACCAGTTATCGCTGGTTTATGTGTTTTCTCCCCCCAGTGCCGCGACTTTGTGGCTTCCATGCTACATCAGAGGAGAACGGAAGCTGGTCTAAATGCATACGACCTTACTGTGCAGGGACAGCAGAGGGGATAGTAGAGGGCCCAGGGTCCCTTACAGCTTTGCAGGGTTACATCCTGTCTTGCACACATGGGTATCAATGGTCTGGCTGTTATAGCCCGCATTCTTGAGGATCGGTGCTTCAGAATCAGCGGCAGTAACCTTGATTCATACAGGAGAGCTGGCCTCCAGGACCAGACATCCTAGGATCTGGAAGGCCCATATTCCTGGAGTGAAACCAGGGGGTGGCACCCTTGGTAGTATGTCATAGGTAAAATTCTTGTCTTCCTACATTGGAAAGGAGATGGAGAAAGCCTTAAAGGGGTTGTAAAGGTAAAAGTTTTTTCTTTATCGTACATCACGGGACACAGAGCCGCATAGTTATTACATGTGGGTTATAGAGTCTACCTTCAGGTGATGGACACTGTTGTAATCGATTAAACAGGAAGTTCCTTCCCTATATAACCCCTCCCCTACTGGGAGTACCTCAGTTTTTTCATCAGTGTCTAAGGTGTTGGTCACGAGTTAACATGTGCTCTTAGGAGCTCCACTGGAGGGATCCATGCTGGATGTAAAAAGCCTCCATAAGTCCAGATCCGTCCAAGGTGCTTCATAGCCAAAGTGGACGGTACCCGGGCCTCGGTACGAAGAACGAGGTTTAGCCTATAATGCCTCTCTGCGGAGGGCTGGATCCTGGTTTCCAGAACTTTGTGCCTTCTAAAGGACCACATTTTTTTCTGCTGCCAGGGTGCTTTATAGGTCCAGGGGTGTGGTGTTTCTGCCATGGACCCCGGTCCCTGAAGGTCTAGGACTAATACCCACGGTGAAGGGGGAAGATTGGGCCTCTTGCTTGGCAATACCCTGCAGCGTGGAAAGGTAAGAGAAGGACCTACGGGACTTGGTTCGACAGTAGGTCTTCCGAAGGTGACTATGGGTCTCGCCTATATTATGCTTCTATGCATGGGCAATGTAAACCACAATGTCTTCTGAGACGGGATGGCTCAGGGCACCCATATACCTCCCCTAGCCGGCATGTAGCCTGGGCCACTATGTCTGTTCAGACAGGATGGCCGTAGAACCCATATATCTCCCCTTGAATGGGCTGGTATATGCCCTTAATCCTATGCAAAGGATTGTCTTCCATGTGTAGCTGCAAGTCTGATCTGTTTTTCCACTACTATGGGCAGTGAAAGACATGCCTGATGTTTTCGCTTACCATGCTTTCCAAAGACGGAAGCTTAAGTGTTAGCTGGTCTATTGTGCATCCCACTTCCTCTGCTTCAGGCTCTACCATGTCGCACGTGCTCACCAGCTCAGTGCAGTCGCAGAGAGGACTCTTCAAAAAGGCCCAGACGTCAGAGCTCTCTAAAGCTAGGGGGACACAAACGTAAGCACCTTGTGTGAGTTGGATACAGATTCATCTAAGACGCCTACTGCCCTGTAGAGACTTAAACAGCTCACAGATCGAGCCATCAGACCTGTCAGGCAATGCAGCCTCCCCCAACATTGCAGCCACTCTGCATGTGTTTTGTTTTTTGCATCGCATTTGTTCTACAAGAGGTTAACTGCTATGTTCACAGCATCCTCACAAGAAGCAAAAAAAAAAAAAAAACAGGGTGTGCCCCCTTTCCGCCTTTAATCCTTAAACAAAGGGATTAGAAGAGCTGGGGATGAAGGTTCACTGTCAGAGGACAGGAGACAGGAGCTGCAGCCTAACGAGGAGAAGCTATCAAAAGCCCTACAGTTTCTGATTGCACCTGCAGTCTTTTCAGAGATTAATGCTGCATATAACTTCTCTCTGCCTAGTCGGCCAAAGCCTCTATCTTCTCCTTGGAGTGTAAAGAGAGGTTTTCCTATAGGTGGCTATTAAGACCTCCATATGGTCCTCAGCCTGGTGTTGGCTTCAGGCTAACCAAATGCACATCTGAGGGATGCACAGTTGCTGGTACACATTGCTAACGTCTCTTAATTGAGCAAATGCACATCTGCAGAGGATAACTTCCTCTTTACCAGTCCGCATGTTGCATAAGATACATGAGTTTGGAATGCATGTGGGATAAAAACAAGCAACAGAGCATGTTTTTTTGTGGATCGCATAAGGATACATGTTTCTGTCTGTATGGTGTTACATGTTTGTTACAGTTGCATGGAAATGCTTGAGTGCATAAAGATGCTAGTTACCTGATCACTCAATTTCTGGATTACCCAATGATACTTGGTCACACAGAGAGACTTGTTTCCACAGAAAGGACTTAAATTTGCATAAAGACGTTTGTATGCATAAAAATGCTGGATCACACATGGTTACCTGATCACCCAAATCCTTGATTACCCAAGGATGTTTGGTCACACAGAAGAGGTTTGTTTCCACAGAAATGCCTAAAATAGCATAAAGTTGCTTGGATGCAAAAAAGATGCTGGATCACACATCGTTACCTGATCACCCGCGTCTTGGATTACCCAAGCATATTTGGTCACAGAAAGGCTTGTTTCCACAGAAGTGCCTAAGGTCGCATAACGATGTTTGTATGCATAAAAATGCTGGAATCACACATGATTACCTGATCACCCAAGTCCTTGATTCCCCAAGGATATTTGGTCACACAAAGAGGCTTGTTTCCACAGTAATGCCTAGAATCGCATAAAGAGGCCTGAAGGCATAAAAATACTGAATCACACATGATCACCCAAGTCCTTGATCACCCAAGTCCTTGATCACCCAAGTCCTTGATCACCCAAGTCCTTGATCACCCAAGTCCTTGATCACCCAAGTCCTTGATCACCCAAGGATATTTTGGTCACACAGAGAGGCTTGTTTCTACAAGAATGCCTAAAGTTCGCTTAAAGATGCTTGAATGCAAAAATAAGCTGATCACACATGGTTGTCGGATCAACAGAGTCCTGGATTACCCAGGGATACTTGATCACATAGAGAGGCTTGTTTCACAGAAATGCCTAAAGTCGCATTAAGATGCTTGAGTGCATAAGGATGCTGGATCGCACAGGGGTGCTTGGTCACACAAGGGTTCTTGTCTGCACAGTAGTGCTTAAAATGCATAAGATGTTAATCGCATGGAAGATGCTGAATCGCATAAGGATGCATGATTACTTTAAAGTTGCACATGGCGGCTTAAGCAATACAGGATTCCTTGTGTTTGCATAGAAAAACGTGTCTGCATGGGTTCATGTTGCACATTGTTGCATAACACATTTATAGCGCATGCTTGCTTGCAAGATGCTTGTTCCAGAGCACACATGCTATATGCATGTTTTGCTTAAACATATTTATATGAATTCATGCTTCCATGAACACATGCTGCCATGTACACACGCGTCCATTGAGGCATATGGCTTTAACACTTGCCACATACACATATGGGGAGCCAGTTGCATATGTGTTTATTTACTTGGGTCTGCAGAGGTTGTCTGCGTTTCACAGGAGAACAGCACTATCTCCAGTTGGTGGTCTTGCCCTTTTGGGTTAGCCTCCGTGCCTGGGTTGTCGGGGTGCTAGGGCCCGCCTCTAGCAGGTCTGTAGGCCCAGGGTATAGCAGTAATGGCATACCGAAGCAAACTCCTGCTGATGGGTCAGTCAGTAGTATGGCTGGACCTAGAGGTGTCCAGCATGGTCAAGTATCTGGAACTCCTGGGTTGGGATTCCAGTCTCAAGATACCCAGCTTCTTGTCAAATGAAAGAATGTATGTTTGGCACAGTCCAAAAAGGAGAGTTTTTTTGGCCTCAGACAAGACCATAGCTATAAGAAAACTGATCTATGTGGTCACGGCAAGGAACAGTTCCGTACTTTTGGACTTTTGCTTACAGTTCCCTATAATAACTTTTATTCAGGGCTGTTGTAAACAGTATTTTGTCGGCCTAGAAAGAGCGGATCTTGACCTAGCATTATCCAAAGAACCCGATCCCAGAGTTTATGCTGGAATTCCTGTTGGCGGTTCTTAACTAAAAGGTTTGCCAGGTCGAGAAGAGACCATGGCCCAGGGGAAGTAGTCAAGCTCCAAGGGAGCCTTATCTATCAGCTAGAGCTACCGATGGAGCATCTGGCTTAGGGGCCTGAACGTTCAAGTGGCAGGTTGGTCCTGTTAGAGTACAATCAGACTATGCCATACTAGTGATTTACTTAATTTACCAAGGAGGAGCTTGTGCCTTGCCTATTGACATTCGTCATTTCATGAAATGCAGAATTGGCAGGCGATTCGCTGGAGCCGTCAACAATGACCTCTACACCCTGACTGTTTTCCTGACCAAGTGCCACAGAAATAGTACCCTGTACATAAGATGTATTGGCGTCCAGGCTCAACAAGAAATTGAACAGCTTGGGATCAAGGACAAAGCATCCACCCGCATGCGGGGCAGATGTGTTAGTAATCTGGGGGGACCAGTTGTCACTGGTTGTGTCTCTCCCCCCAGTGCCGCAATTTTTGTGGCTTCTATGCAACATTAGAGGAGAACGGAAGCTGGCCTGATTACTCTGGCATAACCCTGATGACCTCTCGGTGCAGGAACAGTAAGGGTGGTAGTAGAGGACCCACGGTCCCTTACATCTGGTCCAGGCCTACTTTGCAGGGGGTATTACATCCTGCCTTGCAACAGGTGAATTAATGGTCTGGCTATTATAGCCCACATTCTCGAGGATCGGGGCTTTCAGAATTAGCAGCAATTCCCTTGATTCATACAAGAGAGCTGGCCTCCAGGACCAGATATCCTACGCTCTGGAGGGCCCATGTTCCTGGTGTGAAACCAGATGGTGGCATCCGTTGTAGTTTGTCAAAGGTATAATTCCTGCCTTCCTACATTTGGAAAGGAGACGGAGCTAGCCTTAAGTTACATCAAGGATCTGATCTCGGTCTTGCTTCCAAAGGTCGCTTGCTTTACACACTGTTATACAAGAGGGGACGTGCATAAGTCCACCAGTTGGGTCACCCTTGTGCTCGGAGGATTGGCTCTAGTTTTGTCGGCTTACAAGTTCAGCTCCTTGGGCCAATGCACCATATTTCCCTTCATCCTTTATTAAGGGAATTGGTGTTCTTGGTTGTGGTAGCCTCCAAGAGAGTTTCCGTATTGACAACTTCTTGGTATAAAGCCATACTCAATTATTCTTACAAGTAGAGTGATATTCATCCTCACCCAACCTTATTTACTAGAAGGATCTAGTATTCATTTGAATCTAGATATTCGAACCTTCCCTTTTTTCAAAACCTTGTTTCGCGGAAGGAAAAGTTTATTGCTTTTCTCTCAATTGAGATGAGAGCAGTTGAATATCTATCTGAAGGTTTCAGATGTAGAAAGCTGATGTTTTTTTATTGTGCTGCCAGAAGACCCTAGATGTGGGCAGGCAGTGTTCAGTCCAGCTATTAAGATGCATCATGGATAGCTAATAAGTATGTTTGTGAGTCTGATCAAACCCCAAAAGACAACTGAATCATGAAAACATTAGATTTTTTTAGAAAAGTAAAAAAGGTTTATTAATACGACACAAAAGTTTTACAGATGCTAAAAACATTCATAATTGAAGAAAGAGTGTTATATGTGCAGAAAACTGCCAACCATCTTCTTTATTCTAATCGTGTTACAGGTTCGACTAGTTTCGCCCTGTATGGGCTTCATCGGGAACCCACGGTGGAATATGTTCTATATAAGTGAAAAGTATACAATGAAATAACATATCAACAAATGAAAAAGAATAAGGACAATAAGCGATACGAATCATCTTCAATCACTAACAAAGATTATAATTAATAATATCCTTAATTGTAACAGATACTTAATAAGAATGGAATATTGGTGCAAATATTGTGGATCAGGAGAGGACGCATACCTGAGATGGGTGGGAGGAGGACCATGAAGAGGGGCATCCGCAGGGGCGTAGTCTCAAAGAGTAGAGAGAGACGCCAAACTGGCGGGATGGATTATATTGGCCCAAATGGGGGTCATACAGCAGGTGTGTTCCTATATAATGACCTAATGGAAGGAGAGTGTATTATATCATATAGAATGGCAGGAGTGAATTCACACACAACACTAATAAATTAGTGTGAAGTAACATTTGCGCACTTACTAGTGCAGAATGATGGGTAGGCGTGACTAGTCAAAGTGATTGCTTGTTCAGACGCAATAAATACACTGGTACTGACCAGTGAATATTAATGCAGCACTCGGATCCGTGGACACTATGGGGTAGAAGGATCGGTAAAGGACAATAAATAACTACAAAATAAAAATAAATATAAAGCAGGTTTTTACATATAAAGGACAAGGAGAGTCGTTTGCACATAGCCCTGAGAAATATCTGGGGGTGCAAACATGTAGACTCGGGTTTAAACAGTACAAGACTGTAAGAAAGGTAAATAATTATATTGAACTGACCTTATTGCTAAATAGTGAGGAATGCCTTTACAGGCTGGGCCATCCGAGGCATGCACTGCGCCTAGTTGGTTAAAAAATACAAAGCAAGGAAAAATAATGATGCAATCCACCAGCAATACATTGCCTGAGATCAGTAGAGAGTGACTATTCAAAAGAAGTATAAAGGTACCTCTGGGCGATGATGTTTCCAGCAAGGAATCTCTTCATGACACACTATCTCTTCATGACACACTATCTCTTCATAAGCTCAGCGCTGAATGCTGACAGCTCATGAAGCTATTGATCTAGCCCTCTCCATTAGGCAACCGTCACCTCAGCTGTGAGATGGGCGGAGAGCCTGATGTTGGTGGGCGGGGGAGTGACGTGTCACAGGGAGTTCCCTAGTAAGCCTCGATGGAGCCGCGCGTGCGTGATGACGCAAGGGACGCGCAACTCGGTTCACAGCAACAGGGAAGACCGAGGTCATCCCATGGGAGGGCCAGAAGTGCCGCTCAACCAATGGGATTCATCGAAATACGCACCTGGGCAGCGTCTGAGCCTCCGCCCGGATTCAATGCTGTGGTGGAAAGCATCGGTCCAGGCCCCTACCCGCCCACATAGGCTAAGTAGCAACACGGGCTAAGCAATCCCTGCTGTGGCCCTGTATAACAGTGAATGGGACGGTCAGATCTTATTCCATAGTCGTCCCCGCACTCAGCGCCAGAGCTATATGGCACGCTAACCTGATCCACAAGTAGCACATAAAAAATGTACGTATACATGTATACAGTAGATAATATTATCAAACACCTGTTATATACATACGTTAATGAATCACATACACCAATTGGTTACAGAATGCAAAAAAACAAAAACAGAAGCAGAGACTGCATTTAGCAGGAACATATATACATGGCACTCCGATACGCCTCCACCTAGCATGACATGATAGTGTTATTACACTGATTCAGGTCTATAGGAGGCATTGGATGCCAGGGTGACATGTATCCTGCCTTAAAATTGCCAAAAAGATCGGTGTCATCATACACTCGAGTCGAGTGTACTCGAGTGTATGATGACACCGATCTTTTTGGCAATTTTAAGGCAGGATACATGTCACCCTGGCATCCAATGCCTCCTATAGACCTGAATCAGTGTAATAACACTATCATGTCATGCTAGGTGGAGGCGTATCAGAGTGTCATGTATATATGTTCCTGCTTAATGCAGTCTCTGCTTCTGTTTTTGTTTTTGCTTTTTTGCATTCTGTAACCAATTGGTGTATGCAATTCATTAACGTATGTATATAACAGGTGTTTGATAATATTATCTACTGTTTACATCAATTTTTTTATGTGCTACTTGTGGATCAGGTTAGCGTGCCATATAGCTCTGGCGCTGAGTGCGAGGACGACTATGGAATAAGATCTGACCGTCCCATTCACTGTCATACAGGGCCACAGCAGGGCTTGCTTAGCCCGTGTTGCTACTTAGCCTATGTGGGCGGGTAGGGGCCTGGACCGATGCTTTCCACTACAGCATCGAATCCGGGCGGAGGCTTGGACGCTGCCCAGGTCCGTATTTCAACGAATCCCATTGGTTGAGCGCCACTTCTGGCCCTCCCATGGGATGACCTCGGTCTTCCCTGTTGCTGTGAGCCGAGCCGCGCATCCCTTGCGTCATCACGCACGCGCGGCTCCATCGAGGCTTACCAGGGAACTCCCTGTGACACGTCACTCCCCCGCCCACCAACATCAGGCTCTCGGCTCATCTCACAGCTGAGGTGACGGTTGCCTAATGGAGAGGGCTAGATCAATAGCTTCATGAGCTGTCAGCATTCAGCGCTGAGCTCATGAAGAGATAGTGTGTGTGTCTCCTTGCTGGAAACATCATCGCCCAGAGGTACCTTTATACTTCTTTGAATAGTCACTCTCTACTGATCTCAGGCAATGTATTGCTGGTGGATTGTATCATTTTTTTTCCTTGCTTTGTATTTTTTAACCAACTAGGCGCAGTGCATGCCTCGGATGGCCCAGCCTGTAAAGGCATTCCTCACTATTTAGCAATAAGGTCAGTTCAATATAATTATTTACCCTTCGTACAGTCTTGTACTGTTTAAACCCGAGTCTACATGTTTGCACCCCCAGATATTTCTCAGGGCTATGTGCAAACGACTCTCCTTGTCCTTTATATGTAAAAACCTGCTTTATATTTATTTTTATTTTGTAGTTATTTATTGTCCTTTACCGATCCTTCTACCCCATAGTGTCCACGGATCCGAGTGCTGCATTAATATTCACTGGTCAGTATCAGTGTATTTATTGCATCTTAACAAGCAATCGCTTTGACTAGTCACACCTACCCACCATTCTGCACTAGTAAGTGCGCAAATGTTACTTCACACTAATTTATTATTGTTGTGTGTGAATTCACTCCTGCTATTCTATATGATATAATACACTCTCCTTCCATTAGGTCATTATATAGGAACACACCTGCTGTATGACCCCCATTTGGGCCAATATAATCCATCCCGCCAGTTTGGCGTCTCTCTCTACTCTTTGAGACTACGCCCCTGCGGATATATTTACGAATATTCGCTATATTTTATAAAAAATAGCAAAATTTCGCATATGCGAAAGCGAAAATGATTGCGAAATTTCGCTATTTTTTTGGATAAAATATAGCGAATATTCGTAAATATCGAATATTCGTGATATTTTATAAAAAAAAAAAAAAAATGCGAAATTTTGCATTGCCGAAATTTCGCAATTTTTTAATTTTTTTATAAAATATCACGAATATTCGATATTTACGAATATTCGCTATATTTTATAAAAAAAAAATTGCGAAATTTCGCTAATGCGAAATTTCGCTAGTGCGAATGCGAAATTGATTGCGAAATTGATTGCGAAATGTGAAAAAATACGAATATTCAAAATGGCGAATATTCGCCGCGATATTCGAGTTATTCGCGAATACTCGAATATGCAATATTCGCAATGCGAATATTCGTGAGCAACACTATCCAAGACCTTGGTCCACGGAAGGAAAGGTTATTGCTTTTCTCTCAATGGAATATGAGAGCATTTGAAAATCTATCTGAAGGTTTTTAGATGTAGAGACCCAACGTTTGGTTTTGCTGCCAGAAGACTCTAGATGTGGGCGGGCAGTGTTCAGATCAGCTATTAAAATAGCTACACGCTCTCTCGTATAGAGTAAGAGAGGTCTGCTCGGATATGGAAAACTGATGTTGTTGCGCTACCAGGAGGCCCCAGAATGGGCAGGCAGTGTCTAAATCAACTGTTGTCGAATGTTGATTCATCAGGTTATTATTTAGGCTTGTGGTTAAAGAGAAGACTCCCCCTGTTTCTTTTTGGGTGCACCCTACCAGGATAGTAAGCTCTTCATGTGGGGTGCATTACCAAGCCTTTACGACTCAGATTTGCCAGGCCGCAACTTGGTCGTTTGTGCTTACGTTCACTAATCCCTATTAGGTGAACATAAAACGGCCTAAGCGCAATATGCTGCAGGCAGCATTAGAGGTCCTCATGTCTGATGTCAGTCTGCGTTTGTTGGTGTCTCCCCTTAAGTAAGCATTGCTTTGGGACATTCCACTTAGTAATGACTAAAACTAAGACTCTCCCGTGTCCCGTGATGTACGATAAAGAAAATAGGATTTTTTTTTTTTTTTTTTAACTTTGTTTATTTGGTTTTCTGCACATACAAAAGTATATTATGCGAAGGCACACAATCAGTAACAATTCACATTACAAGTACCACAGATATACCAACATACATGGCAGACATCATTGTTATACGTAGGGTATTTCCCCAGGCCCCCAACGGAGGGACCCTAACAACGAGTGACCCAGAGTAATTACCGTGGATCCCTAGGGATCCCCGCCTTATAGTCACTTAAACTAGGAACAAAACACTCCAAACTTGGAACTACCAGCCAAACACACTCACACTCAAACATTCATTGCCATATAACCGTCCCGACCAACTGCCCACCCCCACAGTCGCCTATGGCTGAGAGAGCGGTGTGTAACTCCAGAAGGAGTCCTCAATGTCAAGCCATGGCTGCCATATCTTAGTGAATTTTTCAGGACACTCCCTATCCCGGTATATGCACTTATACATTGCTAAAACCTTATTTATCATACGGAACAGCAGTTGAATATTAGGAGCAGAGGCATTTTTCCAATGTAACAGAATTCGTTTTCTGGCATAAAGTAAAATCATACGTATCATAGTCCGAGCGGGTGTCGTAGGTATGGAGCCGTTGATCACTCCCAGCAGTCCATCTTCCGGAGCAAAGGGAACAGACAGATGCAGGGTGTCCTTAAAAAAAGAAAACAAGTCCGTCCAATACGTAGACAAAACAGGGCATGACCAAAACATATGTATATAGTCGGCCTCCGACGAGCTGCACCTAGGGCAGGAAACTGTAGTAACTAGACCCATACGGGCCAGCTTAGCTGGCGTATAATGTAGCTGGTGAATAAATTTAAATTGGATGTATCAGTCATTAGACCCTATAAGATCAAGGAAGCAGACCTCCGAGGCCTCCTCCCACTCCTCCTCGGACAGCCCCGGAATGTCTACCTCCCATTTCCGCTGGGCAGTCTGAAATGGCATAACCCCCGCTGACTGCAGGCGACAGTAAACTGTTGTGACCAGCTTCCCAATATCGGAGCAGGACATAAGCTCCTCAAGAGGTGATTCAGTGAGCCTCTGGGTCAAACCCCCAAATTGTGCCCGCACCGCGTGACGCAGTAGCATGTATTTAAATAAAAATGTATCCGCCACCCCACTTCTCACTTTGAAGTCATTGAAGGAGGTAAACTCGTCATTAACAAAGACGTGGGATACTCGTGTGACCCCCATTTGGGTCCACCACCGAGAATCTGGGTGACCCAGGAGCTCTAAGGAAGTTAGGGTTATGCCATAGGGGGGCACCTGGAGAGAGCCCGCCTGAATCTGTAAGCATCCCATTACCTTCATGCCAAGCCAGCCAACTGACCTCTATCGGAGAGTTACAGGAGCAGCGTCCGGGAGCAGACCTATGCAGGTCGTCAACCAGCGACTCCCTAGAGCCTATCTGAGCAGTCAACAGGGCAGTGGAACAAGACGGGGAGGCCTCCAGGAACCAGTCATATACATACGCGAGTTGCGACGCTATGAAGTACCGCCGTAGATTCGGACAGGCCAACCCTCCAGCCAGCGTGGCTGCCTGAAGAGAGGCCCTAGAAATCCTCGACCCCTGCCAAAGAAAAGCAAAAAGTAAAGAGTCAATTTTTTTAAAACGTTTTTTCAACAAAAAAATTGGCGATGCCCGAAACGCATATAAAAATTTGGGTAGATATATCATCTTAAAAATATTCACTCGACCTATAAGGTTGAGTGGTAAAGAGGCCCAGGTTTTTAACCTGGTCTCCATATGCGATACAATCGGGGTAACATTAAGACGTTCATAGGAGGACAAACCCGTGTTAATATGTATTCCCAGGTATTTGAACGTGGGTTTGACAGACAGTTTAGACCGTGAGAGGTAGGCACAGTCAAAAGTGGGGCCAATAGGAAAGGCCACTGATTTTTCCCAGCCCGCCCGGAGACCTCCCCAAACTCCTCCACCACGCCCATCAGGGAGTCAAAGGACTGCTCAGTACCATCCAAATAAACCAAAGCATCATCCGCGTAGAGAGAAATCTTTTCAGAGAGGGAACCATAACAAATGCCACCCACCGCCGCCGTCTGTCGCACTGCCAGAGCCAAGGGCTTAATGGCCAGAGCAAACAGGAGGGGCGACAGCGGGCAGCCCTGCCTGGTACCCCTCTGCAAAGTAAAAACATCAGAGACATCTTTATTGGTGCTCACTCTAGCCCTAGGGTTGGTGTAGAGTAAACAAACCCACCGAATGAATTGGGCGCTAAAGCCCATACGATGCATGGTTTCCCACAAAAATGACCAATTAACAGTAGCAAAGGCCTTCAGCACGTCTAGTGACAACACGAGACCACTCCTCTCTTCGGTTGCAGCCTTGTAAATATGTAGGTAAAGTCGTCGTATATTGTCATACGTACTCTTTCCAGGCATGAACCCCGCCTGGTCCCTGTGAAGGATAACTTTTTGCAGACGCAAAGCCAAAATTTTTGCCAACACATTCACATCACTTAGAAAACAAGAAGAAAGTATCCTCACATGTAGTGAGCATGTGGATACATAAATAAAGCACGTGCCACGTCCTGAAATTTCAATAAACACAAAATTTGGAGGGCATGTTATGGACTTTAGAGGCACGATAGTAAGATGTGGGTACAATGCAAGAGAGACAATCTCTTAAGTTAAAAAAGGTTTTTTTTTAATACAGTATAAGAATACATTAACAAACATATTCCAGTTCCATAGGAGCTGTGAATATAGACAGCATACTCGATTACATCAAAGTCCCATATACTTCACACTTTAGTATGTACAAACTGGTAAACTCATAGTCATAATACAAATCTTAAATGAAGATCAAGGTTCCATGGTGAGATTTCTGTTCAAAGAAGTATAGAGGAGACGAGCAGGCTTGGTGTTGCGAAGGGGCGATGATGTAATGTATTGGCTCTGACCGGTTTCGCGTTGATGACAACGCTTCTTCAAAGAGCACCTTGGGTGAGATTAGCTGAAGGACATAGTATTCAAGTTATACAGCAGAACAAGTTCAGAAAAACAACACATATTGAATTAACATAATTATATATACACATCGATAGAAAGGGTATAGTGATTACACAGTGGGTTACGGGGGGGAGGACCTGGGCATTACGGACAGCTCCATGAGGAGTACCCCTATGGGGTCTACCCTCGATTTTGGAGCTGTCCGTAATGCCCAGGTCCCCCCCCCGTAACCCACCGTGTAATCACTATACCCTTTCTATCGATGTGTATATATAATTATGTTAATTCAATATGTGTTGTTTTTCTGAACTTGTTCTGCTGTATAACTTGAATACTATGTCCTTCAGCTAATCTCACCCAAGGTGCTCTTTGAAGAAGCGTTGTCATCAACGCGAAACCGGTCAGAGCCAATACATTACATCATCGCCCCTTCGCAACACCAAGCCTGCTCGTCTCCTCTATACTTCTTTGAACAGAAATCTCACCATGGAACCTTGATCTTCATTTAAGATTTGTATTATGACTATGAGTTTACCAGTTTGTACATACTAAAGTGTGAAGTATATGGGACTTTGATGTAATCGAGTATGCTGTCTATATTCACAGCTCCTATGGAACTGGAATATGTTTGTTAATGTATTCTTATACTGTATTAACCACTTAAGGACCCCCGCACGCACATATACGGCCACAGAATGGCACGTACAGGCACAAGGGCGTAAATTTACGTCCCCGCCTGAGTGCGGTTCGGGGGTCCCATCGGGACCCCCTCCGCGGCGTGCGGGGGTCCCCCTACCTCTGGGAGCGATCCGGGATCTGCGGGCGGATGTCCGTGAAATCCGCCCCCCCCCGCGATCGCTCCCAGCCAATGGGAGCGCGCTCCCAGCCTGTCACTTCCTCCTCCTGTGTTTACACAGGAAGGAGGAAATGATGTATTCTCTCATCGCAGCGCTGTTTCCCAGCGCTGCTGATGAGAGAAGACATCACAAGTAAGTGTGCACCAACACAACACTGACACACACTCACATAGGCATATTAACCCCTTGTGATCGCCCCCCCCGCCCCCCTGTCACAGTGTCACTGAATGCAGTGATTTAATCACTGCATTTAGTGTCAGTGTGACAGGCAGTGTAAAAAACAGTTAGTGTTAGGTTCAGGATAGCCCCCCCACCCCCCCTAATAAAGTTTTAACCCCCTGATCACCGCCCTAGTTAACCCTTTCACTCCCTATTGCCAGCGTCACTAAGCGATCATTTTTCTGATCGCTGTATTAGTGCCGCTGTTCCCGCTAGGTAGCTATTTTTTTTTATTGCGATTTTTTTTTTTTACTAAAGACATGTGGCTAAATAAATTTTGGCCTAAATGTTTGACTAAAATTTAGTTTATTTGATTTTTTTTTTAACAAAAAGTAAAAAATAGTGTTTTTTTTTTCAAAAATGTCGCTCTATTTTTGTTTATAGCGCAAAAAATAAAAATCGCAGAGGTGATCAAATACCACCAAAAGAAAGCTCTATTTGTGGGAAGAAAAGGACGCAAATTTTGTTTGGGAGCCACGTCGCACGACCGCGCAATTGTCTGTTAAAGCGACGCAGTGCCGAATCGCAAAAACACCTTGGGTCATTTACCAGCGTATTGATCCGGGTCTTAAGTGGTTAAAAAAAAACCTTTTTTAACTTAAGAGATTGTCTCTCTTGCATTGTACCCACATCTTACTATCGTGCCTCTAAAGTCCATAACATGCCCTCCAAATTTTGTGTTTACATTCACATCACTGTTCAACAGTGATATTGGACGATAGGATTCACACAGCAACCTATCTTTCTCAGGTTTAGGGATCACCACTATCAGGGCTTCACACATGGAGGAGGGGAGTTCACCCTCCCGCAACGCTTGCCCAAACAGGGAGAAAAATTTCTGTGACAGTTCCTCTGCATAGTTCTTATACCACTCTGCGGGTAAGCCGTCCAAACCAGGGGCCTTATTGGGAGGAAGCGAGAAAACAGCCTCAGTGACTTCCTCCACCGTAAGGGGTTTGTCTAGAATTGCAGCGTGTGACCCTGTCAGGACGGGGAATTGAAGAGATTCAAAGAATCCCAACATCTTCATCTCGTCCGGGGGGGGGGGGGGGGGGCGGTATAAAGGTCCTTATAAAAGGTCTGAAATGCTTTATTTATAGTTAGGGGATCCGAGATGACAGAGCCCGTCCGGCAACCGAATATGGGGTATCGTCCGATCCACATATTCCGTGCGGGAGAGATAGGCCAACATCTTACCATTCTTACCACTATGCTCACATAACCTGGCTGACAGACGCAACTGCTGTTTGCAATTTGCAAAGCAACATCACAGGGAGGGGATAGACAGGGGAAGGGATAGGGCCGAGAACACACACATACTTGCACCCAACACACATACCAACATTCAGCAATTCAAGCACAACCAAACTCACACATAGCATAGGCAACTGCCCATGACCTTTAACCCCTGCCAGACCCCAAAACAGAGGGGCTGGCTTTAGCCCCAAACTGCAACTAAACCTTAGGCACATGGCCCTTCACAGACAGGCCAGCAGATTAAATTGGAACAGTCAATGCTCAGTAGGAATCAAAGTGCATGAAAAAGCAACACAACAGGAGAAAAAATAAAAAAAAACAGTTACTAGTGAACGGTAGCAGCACAGTCCGCCAGTGGAGAACTGCATCCTCTTGCCATAGTAGGTAAAGGAGGTCTCCTACCCCCGATGCATTGGGGGAAAAAAAAAGGGAAAAAGTTATTTCTCCGGTACAGGACAAAAAGTAAAATCAATGCGTCAGGCAAAAAAAAAAATAATCAAGTGTCAGGCGCCCTATCGGACACGCGGCCAGGTTGGTGCAGGGATTCAAACCAGGATAAAGCATTAGCAGGAGATTGAAAAAAATGCACCTTGCCCTGGTGCACCACTCTCAGCGTCGCAGGGAACAGCATGGAATATTGTACGTTCTTCTCCCTCAGCCTTTGCTTAACATGCTGGTACTTGGCTCTTGAGGCACGGACAGCAGGGGAGTAATCAGGGAAGAGAGACACGGATGCGTTGTTGATCTTCAAACTCCCCTTAAGACGGGCAGCACGCAGGATAGAGTCACGGTCCCTATAGTTGAGTAGGCGCATTATCATGGTGCAGGGGGGGTTACCCGGTGGCAAAGGCCTACCAGGCACCCTGTGGGCCCGCTCCAATACAAAACAGGAGGACAAGCAGTCCGTACCGAATTCTTGGGCAAACCAGCTCTCCAGGAATCCCACCGGGTCAGATCCCTCGACCCGCTCCGGAAGGCCCACCAAGCGCAAGTTATTCCTGCGTAAACGGTTCTCCAAATCGTCCATTTTGTCTTCCAACGAACGTAATTCAGTGTCCTGGGCCTTAAGGGCTGGGAGGGCCGGGCCTAGAGTGTCTTCCAGATCACTGATACGGTGTTCCGCCTCTGAGACCCGATCCCGCACCCTATGCATGTCTTGCCGCAATATAGTAAGTATAGTATAGTATAGTCTAACTTAAGTTCCTCCATCTTCCCCATGGTGTCTGCATGGTTTGTAATGGTTTGCAATGATCTTAAGGACGTCCAACAGTGTGGGCTTCGGTTCCGGGCCTTCCTCCCGGCCATCCTCACTAGGTGACGCCGGGGCAGGCAGCGCTGGTGTGGTGAAGGTCCCAGGAGAAGGTGGGGGAGACGAATCAGGGTCCTCTGCAATGAGCTCCGGAGTGGATGCCAGCGACGGGAGCGGCGCGGTGTTGCGGCGGCCATCATGGTCGGAGCGCGTGGTGACATTAATCCTGGCCGCGGGCTGTTTTCTCTGCCTTCCCATCCACCAGAATCCTCCACAAGAAGTCCCAGGGGATCCACCGAAGAAGAGGTAAGGTTTTATGCCGGGTTACAGAGGCAGGAGAGCAGGATGGTGCAGGATTATTCAGAGGAATCACGGAGCTGCTAGAAAAGACGCCCGCTCACATGCTGCTCCAGGCAACGCCCCGAAAATAGGATTTTTAATACAGCTTACCTGTAAAATCCTTTTCTTGGAGTACATCACGGTACACAGAGTTCCCGCCCCTCTTGTTTAGGGATATTGGGACACTTATTGCTTTGCTACAAAACCTGAGGTGCTCCCAGTATGGGAGGGGTTATATAGGGAGGGAACTTCCTGTTCTAATTGATTACACCAGTTGTATTAAAAATCCTATTTTTTTTTTTTTTTTCCTTTAGTGACAGCAGTACTCATGCAGCCCCAGGCCATGACACTTCCACCACCATGCTTGACTGTAGGCAAGACACACTTGTCTTTGTACTCCTCACCTGGTTGCCACCAAACACGCTTAACACCATCTAAACCAAATAAGTTTATCTTGGTCTCATCAGACCACAAGTCATGGTTCCAGTAATCCGTGTCCTTAGTCTGCTTGTCTTCAGAAAACTGTTTGCAGGCTTTCTTGTGCATAATCTTTAGAAGTGGCTTCCTTCTGGGATGCCATGCAGACCAATTTGATGCAGTGTGCAGCATATGGTCTGAGCACTGACAGGCTGACCCCCCCCCCCCACTCCTTAAACCTCTGCAGAAATACTGGCAGCACTGATGCATCTACAGCCATGGCCAAAAGTTTTGAGAATGACACAAATATTAATTTTTACAAAGTCTGCTGCCTCAGTTTTTGAGATGGGAAATTATATATACTCCAGAATGTTATGAAGAGCGATCAGACGAATTGCAATTAATTGCAAAGTTCCTCGTTGCCATAAAAATGTACTTAATCCCATAAAAAAAATTCACTGCTTTTGTGAAGAAGGCTTCAGGGTGCCCAAGAAAGTCCAGCAAGCGCCAGGACCGTCTCCTAAAGAGGATTCAGCTGCGGGATCGGAGAGCCACCAGTGCAGAGCTTGCTCAGAAATGGCAGCAGGCAGGTGTGAGCGCATCTGCACGCAAAGTAATGCGAAGACCTTTGGAAGATGGCCTGGTGTCAAGAAGGGCAGCAAAGAAGCCACTTCTCTCCAAAAAAAAAAAATCAGGGACAGATTAATCTTCTGCAGAAAATATGGTGAATGGACTGCTGAGGACTGGGGCAAAGTCATATTCTCCCATAAAACCTCTTTCCGATTGTTGGGGCATCAGGAAAAAGGCTTGTCCAGAGAAGAAAAGGTGAGCGCTACCATCAGTTCTGTGTCATGCCAGCAGTAAAGCATCCTGAGACCATTCATGTGTGGGGTTGCTTCTCATCCAAGGCAGTGGGCTCACTCACAATTTTGCCCAAAAACACAGCCATGAATAAAGAATGGTACCAAAACACCCTCCAACAGCAACTTCTTCCAACAATCCAACAACAGTTTGGTGAAGAACAATGTTTTTTCCAGCACGATGGAGCACCGTGCCATAAGGCAAAAGTGATAACTAAGTGGCTCGGGGACCAAAACGTTGACATTTTGGGTCCATGGCCTGGAAACTCCCCAGATCTTAATCCCATTGAGAACTTGTGGTCAATCCTCAAGAGGCGGGTGGACAAACAAAAGCCCACTAATTCTGACAAACTCCAAGAAGTGATTATGAAAGAATGGGTTGCTATCAGTCAGGAATTGGCCCAGAAGTTGATTGAGAGCATGCCCAGTCGAATTGCAGAGGTCCTGAAAAAGAAGGGCCAACACTGCAAATACTGACTCTTTGCATAAATGTCATGTAATGGTCGATAAAAGCCTTTGAAACGTATGAAGTGCGTGTAATTATATTTCACTACATCACAAAAATAACTGAAACAAAGATCTAAAATCAGTTTATCAGCAAACTTTGTGAAAACTAATATTTGTGTCATTCTCACAACTTTTGGCCATAATTGTATTTCCTAAGACAACCTATGGATATGATGTTGAGCAAGTGCACCTGCAAGGCCTGTCCTGTGAAAGCGCTGTATGTTCCTGCCCATGGTGCTGCAGCTCAGGTTCAGGGTCTTGACAATCTTCTTATAGCCTAGGCCACCTTTATGTAGAGCAACAATTATTTTTCTCTTTCGTTCATGGACGGACACAGCGTGTGCCGACCTTAGCTGCTCCAGGGCTTGCATAAAGACCGGTCTGCAGGCCTGAGTTGCAGTAGCCTGGCCGACAGTCATCTCCGTTACCATGCGGAAGATGCACTGTTCAGGATGCTTCCAGCATAAAACCACAGGAGGGTAAGTACTACTACCTTGCTAAGGCAAGAAAACATAGCTGGGCATCACTGGAGAGGTGAGTAAAGGGCTATATATTTCCCTTCTCCCCTCCTTCCCCTTCCCTCCTCCATAGACTGCTAAGGTGGGGGGTTGCCCTGGGGAGAGCTCCACATGAGAACCAATATAAAGTATAAGTGCATAGATATTGCTTACTTGTGTTCATGTTGTCAGCTGCTGCTTCCCTCTTTCAATGTAGAGAGCTGCATAAGAGATTCTGCTGCTGTGTGTCTGACGACCATTTTTGCTGTGACCATGCTGGATTGTTTGTATACCTGGCGGCCATTTTTTTTTAGCCACTATTGGCCTCTATTTAGAGCTCGGCGGCCATACTTCTGAGGTCTATATGCACTACGCAGCCATTTTCTTGTAGCCGCCCAGCGCTGGAGGTGTTGCTCACACGGCGCCCAAGGGGGGGCTGTACCATGTCTCCCGGCCGCTCAGTGGCCTGCCCGGTGCGCCCCAAGAAGGGCGCTTAGAATGGCTATCCTCCGGCAGCATTTCCCCATGAAACTGGGGCCTCTAGCGTCCTACTCGGCGGCAATTCTTTTGTAGCCCATGCAAGTATTACACCACTGGCGGCCATGCTTTTTTGGGCCTCAGTATGCTTGACCTCTAGCGTCTGAGCAGACACATGCTGCTGACTAGCAAACTAGCTGATAAGGACAGCAGCTTGTAGATAGCAGCCATTCAGCAGACTGACAGTTATATTTAGTGGACAAGAAGCAGCTCAGCTAAAACGGCACTGCACTGCTGGTTCCAGGGGTCCTCTGGGGGGTACCCCTCATCTCTGCTGCAGTTAGGAGGGTGGGTTGTCCACCTTGCTTGGAATCCCTGTGTCAAGCATGTGGGCAGCATGGTGTCAGAAGCAGACGTTTTTCTTAACCCTGAAACACCTGAGCTGGCAATTGATGCCCCTGTAACCGATGTATCGGTGGACGTTATGTCGGCAATCCTAGATGCCTTCAATCCCAAGGTGGAATCAGCACGTAGAAAGAACGGGAGCTAGAAAGCGCCCCCTCCCCCCGCCATCTTCTGGGGACAACTCAGATACGGAGCCAGGTCTAGCTACCACTCAGTACCCTGACTCTGAGGTATCTGACGGTGCAGACTTAGAGCGACCAGACAGTGAGGATGATGCTGGATCCAGGTCAGCTCGCGAGAAGGCTCTGGTAAGTGACCTTATCACCGCAGTGCGAGACACCCTAAAGATGGAGGGGTCTGTAGAAGCAACAGAAGTGCCGGTCCCCTTTGGGTTCCGTAAGGCAATCCGCACTGCTAAAGTGTTCCCTTGTGTGTCTTGTTTAGACAAACTTTTATACAAGGAATGGGATAGACCACAAAAAGGCTTTTTTGTACCTAAAAACCTAGCGGTACCTTACCCACTGGAGGAGAGTTTCTTAAAGAAATGGACCTCGCCCCCCATGGTGGACCCTCCTGTGTCCAGACTAAACAAGTTTACCACCCTTCCGGTGAGGGGGGGCTCCTGCCTCAAGGACCCGGCGGACAAGAAGGCAGAGTCGATATCCCGTAACCTATACACTGTAGTAGGTTCAGCGGTACGCCCAACCATAGTTGGGGCGCTGGTGTCCCAGACACTCACGGAGTGGGCAAAGTTACTGCTCAATGGGTTACAAACACATCACGCTTCCACCTAGGAGGTAGCCCTAGCGGAACTGGTACAGGGCCTAAAATTTGTGTGTGAATCAGCCTTGGACTATTCCTCTGCTCAGGCTGTGTTACGCCGTCTACTGTGGTTGAAGAATTGGTCGGCGTACCAAGCTTCCAAGAAGGCCCTAATAGACCTGCCCTTTAAAGGCGATAGACTCTTTGGAGCTTGCCTGGATGACATTATTAAGGATGCCACAGGAGGTGAAAGCACCTTGCTCCCACAGACCTATAAGGGGAAGGAGCCACGTCGGCGACAAGGGCCCTTCTTTACCGCACCCAAGCATTTTTTTTCGCCCGCCCAGCGCTGCGGGAAGAAAACCACAGGCCAATAAAGCCCCTGCTCAGGGACAGAGACGTCCCTGGTTTCGCAAACTCGTTAACAAGACCACGTCCGCATGAAGGTGCGCCCCCACCCATCCTTCGGGTGGGGGGACGTCTTCGCGAATTCGCGACCCAGTGGACATCTGGGGTCCCCGAGGAGGGCGTTCGTCCTATCCTGGACCTCAGGGCCCTCAATTGCTTTGTGAAGATACAAGGAATCCAGATGGCATCAATCCGCGGACAGGGAAGACCACTATTCATTTGTGGTTCTCCCCTTTGGCCTGGCATCGGCACCAAGGGTGTTCACCAAGGTGATTGCCCCAATTCTCGCCCTACTAAGACAATGTGACATCGCTGTCGTGGGCTACTTGGACGACCTGCTTCTGAGAGCCGCTTCAGCCTCAGAATTAGAGGTGAGCGTGTCTATAACATCAGACCCTCAAACACTTGGGTGGCTACTGAACATTCAAAGTCAATAATTGTAACCACCCCATGCCTAGTGTATCTGGGATTGATTCTAGACTCCTCAGAGGCAAAGATCTGCTTCCCTGTAGAAAAGTTGCAGACCCTTTGGGCTGCGGTGCGGTAGTTGCCATCCCAGAAGGGCCGTCACTACGCTTTGCATGTGAGTCCCGGGCCTCATGGTGGCCTCCTTCGAGGCGGTACCATAGGCGCAATCTCGCACACGAGTGCTATGGGAGAAAAATTCTGTCCAGATAGGACAAGTGCTCATCATCCCTGGATTATCAGATCCGGGTGAGCCACCTGGTCAGGGCCTCCCTGGTGTGGTGGCTGACCTCACCGGCACTTCTGTACGGGAAGTCGTTCCTTCCTTAGCACTGGATAGTTATCACGAGAGACGCCAGCCTTACCGGTAGGGGAATCTGGGGGGTTCAGTCAACCCAGGGTCGCTGGTCTCCAGAGGATTTCCATTTGCCGATCAAGGTCCTGGAACTTTGGGCGATTAGGCTGTGCCTCTCCACATGGTCTCAAAGGCTACGAGGGCGTCCAGTCAGGATCCAGTCGGACACCGCTACGGCGGTGGCATATGTCAACCATCAGGAAGGAACAAGTAGCTCGGCTGCAGCGTCAGAAGACGCTCACATCCTAAAGTGGGCAGAAAGGAGCATACCGGCACACTTGGCCATATATATTCCGGATGTGGAAAACTGGCAGGCGGACTACCTGTGTTGCCAGATGCTGGACCAAGGAGAATGGTCTCTGCACCCGGAGGTGTTTCAGCTCCTTTGCCCAAGATAGGCGGCAAGATGTTGATCTCCTGACGTCTTGACTCAATCAGAAGGTATTGAGGTTTGTAGCCAGGTCAGGAGACCCATGTAAGGCTACGCCCGACAGGTTGGGATTACGGATCTCAACTGCGGAGACTTCTCAGGTTCGGACCTAGGTTTCACTCTCTTTTGTGCAGAGAGTTTGGTATCCTAGCATTACAGTCTGTCACGCAGTATGGCGCATATTCCTTCATAGGCGCCTGTGCGATTTAAGGGAAGACACCGGACGCTAGGTCCAAGGCAAGTTAAGGTTACTCTAAATACAATAGCTGGCGTGATCCCAGAAGGGGATACGTCCACTATAGTACTGGATAAGAAATACAATGTTTCATAGCAAGGTAAACCGCATCAACGCCATATGCCTCAATAGAGGTGAGCTGCCACAGCGCGGCAATATAGAGGGAATGGCGAACAGGAACGTTATGGAAGGTCTCCAGACATTATGGATTTAAACACAGAGAGGTTATGGCTGCAGCAGGTCCTGGCAAAGCATAGCATACATAGTATCATAGTTCACAGGGCAGTACACATAGCATAGATCAGGGTACTTGCGATACTGAGGTACTGGCTAGCAGGGTCCAGGATCCGGGCTGCTGGGACTTGTAGTTCCACAGAGTAGATGGAGGTGTCCTGGTAGAAGCTGCAGGTGAAGCTGGTCAGGTCCCGGGATAGCGGGGTGAAGCTGGTCAGGTCCCAGGATAGCAGGCCGGTGGTGCTGGAGGACCCAGCTAACAGTGGGTCGTCCCCACACATTAGCCCACCACACTGACAGCCTGGCCAGCTTAAATAGGCCGCACACCCACTAATCAGGAAGTAACTAGCTGAACTCCACGTGAGAGGCTCTTCAGAGAGAAGATTGGAAGGAAGTAGCGGGTGAGAGAAACTGAGAAGGAAGTACATATAACTGTACTCAAGGAAGGTTAGCGGTGAGACGTTACAACCCATGGCCGGACGCGACAGATGCGTTAGTGCTCCGGATTGGCCTCGGTGTCCTTGGCGCGCCGATCTAGTGAGGCTAGTAGCAGACGCCCCTTGGCGTCTACTGCTGAGAGAGGACCTGCTGTCACAAGCTCCCATACTGCATTCTGCTTTACAGTCGCTGGCTTAACGGCATAGCTATTGAAAGCCAGGTACTAAGAGACCGGAGCCTGTCGGATTCTGTGATTCCTACCATAAGCAAGGCTAGGAAGTTATACTCTAGGAGGATTTATTATTGCACTTGGAGAGCTTATTTAGCCCTTTGTGAGAAAATGAAGTAGAATCCCCGAACTTATTTGGTTAAGGGACAGATATCTGCCCTGGCTGTTTTCTTTCAGCGACCCCTGGCGACTCGCTCTCTAGTGAGAACATTTGTACAGGGGGTTCGGCATGTGGCCCCTCCGGTCCGTCCTCCACTACCTTTTGTGGGGATTTAAATAGCAGACGCACCTTGGCGTCTACCACTAAGAGGATCTGCTGTAGCAAGGTCCTATAGGTCATCCTGCTTTACAGTCAATGGCTTAACACCATGACCTCTAGGTGCCTCAAAACCACTGTTTGAGAACATTAGGAAAGTTCCCATGTTGACACTTTCTCAGAAAGTGGTCTCTTTGATGGCTGTTATGTCAGTTAAGACGGGTTCTGAGCTGGCAGCCTTGTCATAAAAGGCTCCCTATCTGATCTTCCACAAGGATAAGATGGTGCTGCGTTCGGAGCCTTAGATTCTTCCTAAGGTCATTTCGACCTTCCATCTCAAGGAAGACATTGTACTGTCATACTTGTGGCCTCATCCGTCAAATCCTAATGAGATGATGTGGCATTCCTCGGATGCTGTCTGAGCTCCGAGAATATGCTTGTCTGTTACTGCTCCGTTCCGGAGTTCAGACTCACTGTTTGTTTCGATGGCTGGTCCCAAGAAGGGCTCAGCAGTCTCTTTGACCACCATTTTGAGGTGGACCCGACAAATCCTGATCAGGTTTATGCCATAAGGGTCGGGCTCCTCCCTATCACGATGCATTCGACCAGGGCAATGGCGCCTCTTGGGGTTTCTGACATCAAGTGTCTGTTTCCCAGGTGTGTAAGGCGGCGACCTGGTCGCCCGGTCACACTTTCACTAAACTTTACAAGTTGATGTGAGTGCATCTTCAGATACTTCTTCGGCCGCAAAGTTTTGCAGGCGGTTGTTTAGAGTTTTCAGTTGAGGAGCTCTGTTTTTGGGGTGAAGTTTATTTTGTTTTGCTGTTCCCACCCCTCATTTTTTTACACTGCTTTAGGACATCCCACTAAGTCAAGATTAAGGCTGTGTCCATCCATGAACGAAAGAGAAAATAGGATTTTATGTTCACCGTAAAATCTCTTTCTCTGAGTTCATGGACGGACACAGCACCCTCCCCTCCTTTTTATGTTTGTACTACGTTTTGATGAACTGATCTGCAAGATGCAGAGAGCGGGGTTATACCCATAGGGCAGCCCCCTGGGCGGGGCTATAGGGTGTATATGATAAGTTAACCTTTTATATACATTTCTGCCTAGTCAACTCCTAAAGGAAGGCTAATACCCACCAAGTCAAGATTAAGGCTGTGTCCGTCCATGAACGAAAGAGAAAAATAATTGTTGCTCAAGATTAAGTGTAAAACAAATGGTAGTCACAAACAATGCGCCCTAATGACATTCACCGCTGCGCTCAGATGAAAATATATACATATACAAGAGTTCACAGCTGCTGTTTTAAAAAAAAGTAATAGTGATAAAGCATATATAGTGTATTAAAACATTGTGGTTTAAATAACAAATATATATAAACAGCGCTCATATGTGGATGATCCACGTACGTGAAAAATTATGAAAATAAATGATGTGAACCCGTGGGTAAATAAAGTGATTCAAACAAAGACAAAAGTTCATATGAGGTGAAATCAAACAGAACTCAAATCAGGAATCTTCACAGTATTCTTCCACCACACCCGAAGTGCAAAGTTAATCCTCCACCAATCCAATTGGCAACTCACCAGAACAAGTTGCCTGACACTCTTGTGTTTAGGCAAAAACGCATGAAGTGTAATCCTTAACCAATCAGGTCGAATTCCAATTCCAGTGTTGTGGTAAATAAGATGCAAAATGAAAAAAAGGATATGATAGTGTGATAACGTTAAAACAGTTTAATAACACACCACATAAAATCTACAAAGGTTGCACTCACAAAAGTGAAATAAATCAAAGCCGTGAATCAAAACAAAGCAGAACTTCCTCCATATTCAAAAAGCTGATGAACCATGGTCGCGGCAGACCTATGCACACAATCAGATGTCTCTCACCTTTCCACCTGCGCTGTACTGGTTCCCCTGGTTGGTAAAAAAGACTCACGAATGCTGGTAAGCAGCAAAGCTGACATGCAGAGCGGTGTCCCCACGTTGGTTCAAACGTGTCAGATGCATAGCTACATTTTAAACATCTGACACGTTTGAACCAACGTATGGACACCGCTCTGCGTGCGGCGCCTTCTCCCGCGCTGTACACGCTATTTAAAGCCCCAGGAATTACGGCAGGTTGTTCCACTATTTTGTTGGGCACCTGCCGTCACCTGGGACCCCGCACAGCACCCCAAACACCACCCCTTAGGACTGCTGGACCGAGGATAGGGAGGGTTCCTGCCTCCCCTTGGGATCTGTACACACGCAGGGCTCAGTACCCTGCTACTGGGACTCCTTCTCAGCTTGACCCTCAAGCCTGCATACACCAACTCCACTACTCTGCTTCCAGGATCCCTTCAGGAAGTGCTCTCTACTGAGGAATAGAGCTAACACCTCAACACCATCATCTGTACCGCAAGTATACTGTGTTGAACTCTGCCATCTGCAAGCAGTCTAGTGTTCTGGGATGCTTCTTTGTTTAAATGCTATGATTTAAGAGTTAATGAATCCTATTTGTTCCCACTAACTGTTTCTCACATAAGTGCCTTGTACTTAAGTTGCTTCTGATAATACTACTTGACACCCAACTATACATGGCTCGATGCTTCATGGTCATACCATCCTGCAGTTAGCTAGGATCACCAACTAAGCTATCTTTTATTCTTATGTTTGCTTATGATTATACTGAATACGCTGCCTGTTGGTCGGTTCCCATATAGAGGTTGTGATGAAATAAACCCTTAACTTTCTGTTCACACAAGAAAGTGCGGTTGTGGTTTATGCTAAGAAACCTCACTAGCTGGAACCCCATTAAGTTTAATTAAATATAAAGTGACTGTAACATAATAGTGGAACCCTATATAACTTAATGGATCCAGCGGAACTCGCCAATCATTTGGTTGGACTGTCACAGCGTGTCGATACTCTTACCAATACAGTGAACGACCTCCGTTTAGAAAACGAGGCACTCCGGAATCATAACTTTGCTCAACCAAGGGATCGACCTGAACCTAAGGTCTGCACTCCCGAACCTTTTTCAGGAAACAGGAAAAATTTCCGTCAATTTATTAGTTCTTGCCATCTCATGTTCGAGTTATGCCCCCGAACCTACCATTCTGACAGAATTAGAATTCTTACGTTGATATCATATCTTAAAGGGGAACCAAGTGTTTGGGCTGATGCCTACGTTGAGGAACATGGTGACCTGCTCGGAACTTTCAACACTTTTCTAGACGAAATGTCCCTCCTCTACGAGGACCCTAACAAACAACTGACGGCAGAGAACACCATCAGAAACCTTAAGCAAGGTAAAAGACCAGTAGAGGATTACATCTCCGAATTTAAGTGCTGGTGCCGTGATACTATGTGGACTGACACTTCTCTCAGAAATCAATTCCGTCTCGGACTTTCAGAACCAATGAAAGATGAATTAGCCAGAGTTGAAATCCCCACTACTCTGGAGGATCTTATGCACCTCTCGCTCTCCATAGACTGCAGACTCAGAGAGAGAAAGGCTGAACAAATTAACTCATATCAACCTACACCCCCCAGGAGGTCCAGGTCCCCATCAAAGGAGGTTCCAATGGAGATAGCAGCAATCAAGGGCCCACTATCCCCAGAAGAGAAATGAAGACGCAGAGCCCAAAATGTATGTCTTTACTGCTCTGCCCCTGACCACATTGTCCCCACATGCCCACTACTCAAGAGGAGGTCTGAAGGTAACCTCCATAGCATTAATAAGATTACTGTGCCCCGTACTACCACTAGTAATTATGTTTTTCTTACGCTTACTTTACAGTGGGACCAAGATAGAAGTTCCATAGATGCGATGGTTGACACCGGAGCTTGTGGCAATTTCATTGATATGGAATTTGTTCATTTAAATAAAATCCCAAGTGTGTTAAAGCAAGATCCGTTGTCTGTCACGTTCATTGATGGTTCTACTTCCTCGTATGGGCCAGTACTCTCTCAAACTTCACCTTTATTGGTCACCTGTGGCAATGGCCATACTGAAACACTTGTGTTTGATATCATCCGTTCACCCACTTTCCCAATAGTCTTAGGTTTACCCTGGTTGCTCCTTCACCAACCAACCTTCCACTGGCCTAGTAACTCCATTACCCTTGATTCTTCTTTCTGTGAACATACCTGTTATCCAGTATACAACTTACTTTTGACAACCGAACAAAACACTGCTTTCCCTTCCTACTTGCATGATTTTTCAGATGTTTTCAGTAAGACTAATGCAGAGATACTCCCCCCACATCGCATCTATGATTGCCCAATTGACCTCATTCCTCACTCCCCCATTCCGACCGCGCGAATCTATCCTCTATCCCAACCAGAGCTCATCCATCTCAAGGACTACCTCGATGACAATCTGAGGAAGGGTTTCATTAGGCCTTCCACTTCCCCAGCAAGCGCCGCAATGTTTTTTGTAAAGAATAAGGACGGATCACTTCGACCAATAATTGATTACAGGTCCCTCAATAACATTACAATAAAAAATTGGTATCCTCTACCTCTCATCCCAGAGCTCATAGAACGTCTCCAGACCTCCAAGATCTTTACAAAGCTAGATCTTAGGGGCGCTTATAATCTAATTCGAATCCGTCCTGGGGACGAGTGGAAAACCGCCTTCAAGACTCGCTATGGCCTATTTGAGTATACGGTTATGCCTTTTGGGTTGTGCAATGCCCCCGCAACTTTCCAAAGGTTCATAAATTATATCTTCCGTGATTTATTGGACATTTGCGTGGTAATTTATCTTGACGACATTTTGATTTTCTCAGACAACATTGAAGTACATACTAAACATGTACGATGGGTACTATCAAGACTTAGAACACATCGCTTATACGTTAAGCTGGAGAAGTGTGTCTTTAACCAAACCAGTATCTAATTTCTTGGCTACCAGATTACTCCCGACGGCATCCAGATGGATCGGACTAAGGTTGATTGTATTCTCTCTTGGCCTATTCCCCAGTCCAGGAAGGCGTTGCAACGATTCCTTGGATTTTCAACCTATTACCGTAAATTTATCAAGAATTTCTCAGAAATCGTAAAACCTCTCAACTCCTTAACTAGTAAGAAAATACCTTTCACCTGGACAAATCAAGCGCAGAAGTCTTTCGATGCACTCAAACTCTCCTACACCTCTGCTCCTATTCTCCAACTACCTGATCCTCAATGTAATTTCACTCTAGAAGTAGATGCATCCCATTTCGCTTTAGGTGCCATACTTTCACAACAGGCTACCCTATCTGAACCTCTACACCCAGTCGCATTTTACTCCAGAACTTTAAATTCTGCCGAGAGGAATTACCCTATTGGTGAGAAGGAACTCCTAGCTATAAAAGATGCCTTAGCAAACTGGAGACATCTTTTAGAAGGTTCCACCTACCCTGTAATGATCCTCACTGATCATCGTAACCTACAACATTTAAAGGCCTGCAAGACACTCTCTGCCCGCCAAGTACGTTGGAGCTTATTTTTTGATAGATTTGACTTCCTTATATCATACAGACCAGGGACCCAGAATTTAAAAGCTGATTCCCTATCCCGGATCAATGAGGAAGAGATCGTTGATACTGCTCCTACATCTATTATCCCTTCTAACCGTTTTATTGGATTGGTCTCTTCCTTTCGAGAGTTAATCTCTCAAAACACACCCCAAGATGTCTCCTCCCTACCCAAAGGAACCTCAAGGCAATCAGATGGCACATATATTTTCAAGAATAAGTTATATGTTCCTCCCAGTTTACAACTGACAATTCTCAAACAATTACACGACTCTCCACTAGCTGGCCACCCTGGTATCAATAAAACAATAGACCTCCTTAAAAGAGACTATTGGTGGCCCCATTTGGCTAAAATGGTCCATGAATACGTTAACTCCTGTCCCGTTTGTGCTTGTAATAAACTCTCAAGAAAACCTCCTTTCGGCCTCCTTTCCTCCATTCCAATACCAAACCGGCCCTGGGAGGTCGTTTCAATGGACTTTATAGTAGATCTTCCACGGTCAAACGGCTCAAATACCATCATGGTCACAGTCGATTTACTTACAAAAATGGCACACTTCATTCCTTTAAAAGATTTACCAACCTCATCTGAAACAGCTACAGCTTTCATTAATAATGTCTTCAAACTACATGGCCTTCCTTCTCAGATCATTTCTGACCGAGGATCTCAGTTCATCTCAAAGTTCTGGAAAGCTTTATGTAATACACTAGGAATCGATCACCGCATGTCCAGTGCTTACCACCCCCAAACAAACGGCCAAACAGGATCAATCAGATCCCAGAACAATATTTACGTTGCTATTGTACACACTTACAGGATGATTGGTTCCATCTACTTCCCCATGCGGAATTTTCCTACAATAATGCCACCAGTTCTTCTTCCAAATTTTCACCATTCTATGCAAATTATGGTTATCACCCACAAAGTTTACCGTCCAATCTTCTTTCAAACAAAGTTCCCGCCGTAAGACAATATCTTACAAACCTAAAGGAGACTCTGCAAATTCTTCATAATAACTTGGAAGCTGCTCAGAAACGACAAAAACGGTATTACGATGTTCACAGATCAAAACCTCCTGCTTACAAGGTGGGAGACCTAGTCTGGTTATCCACCAAAAATTTACGTCTCAAAATACCCTCCAAGAAACTCGGCCGACAATTCACTGGTCCTTTCCCAATCTCACATGTGATAAATCCCAATGCAGTCAAATTAACTCTACCAGCCTAATGGAAAATCCACCCCACTTTCCATGTCTCACTCTTAAAACCATTTGTGCCAAACCCATTTCCTAATAGAATTGCACCTCCCCCACCTCCAGTTGACATTTCAGGTGAGACTGAATATGAAGTGGAGAAAATTTTGGATTGTAGGAGAAGGGGGTCCACCTTTCAGTACTTGATACGTTGGAAAGGTTACAGTCAACTCGAAGACTCCTGGGAAGACTAAATCAAAAATAGGAGTTACTACAAAGAGTAGTAGGAAGGCGGACTTTTTCAGGCAATCACAGGGACATACAATTTAAGAAAAAATATTTAATTAGGTATCATAAAATCCAGAAACAAAAACTAAAATATACAAAAACAGGATATACAGAATATATATTAGCAATAGTAGCTTGAATCTCGCCATAAAAAGTCCGCCTTCCTACTACTCTTTGTAGTAACTCCTATTAAAGTCCGCCTTCCTACTACTCTTTGTAGTAACTCCTATTTTTGATTGAATTATTTCGGATGTTGGCTACATGTGAGTGCTTTTATGTTTCCCCGTTCCCTATTTTTGAACTTACTCCTGGGAAGACTCTTCACACCTCCATGCTCCCCGCCTCATCAAACTCTTTCATCGTAGGTACCCTAACTGACCATGTCCTACAAAGAGCACTGTGGGTGCCCCCTTGAGGAGGGGAGTATGTAACGCCATCTGCGTTCTCCCCTATACAGCCACGGCGTTTGTGTGTTCCCCACACATCCGCCGTGACTCGTGCGCGTCACTTCCGGTGCGCTCTGTTTGCGTTCCACGCTGGAACGCGGAAGTGCGCCCCGCGTACGGCGCATTCTCCCGCGCTGTACGCGCTATTTAAAGCCCCAGGAATGACGGCATGTTGTTCCACTATTTTGTTGGGCACCTGCCGTCACCCCAAACACCACCCCTTAGGACTGCTGGACCGAGGATAGGGAGGGTTCCTGCCTCCCCTTGGGATCTGTACACACGCAGGGCTCAGTACCCTGCTACTGGGACTCCTTCTCAGCTTGACCCTCAAGCCTGCATACACCAACTCCACTACTCTGCTTCCAGGATCCCTTCAGGAAGTGCTCTCTACTGAGGAATAGAGCTAACACCTCAACACCATCATCTGTACCGCAAGTATACTGTGTTGAACTCTGCCATCTGCAAGCAGTCTAGTGTTCTGGGATGCTTCTTTGTTTAAATGCTATGATTTAAGAGTTAATGAATCCTATTCGTTCCCACTAACTGTTTCTCACATAAGTGCCTTGTACTTGAGTTGCTTCTGATAATACTACTTGACACCCAACTATACTTGGCTCGATGCTTCATGGTCATACCATCCTGCAGTTAGCTAGGATCACCAACTAAGCTATCTTTTATTCTTATGTTTGCTTATGATTATACTGAATACGCTGCCTGTTGGTCGGTTCCCATATAGAGGTTGTGATGAAATAAACCCTTAACTTTCTGTTCACACAAGAAAGTGCGGTTGTGGTTTATGCTGAGAAACCTCACTAGCTGGAACCCCATTAAGTTTAATTAAATATAAAGTGACTGTAACAAGGGGTGATCATAGAACTACTGGTGGAAAAGCAAGGTTTGGGTTTTCTATTCAAATATTTTTTACCGTCTCCACGCCAAACAGAGACGTAAGACCCATTTTTGGATCTCAAGGCCCTAAACCAGTTCCTAAATGTCCGATCCTTTAGAATGGAATCAATTTGGTCAGTGATCGTCTCCCTGCGGGGAGGGGAACTATTGGCGTCCATAGATATCAAGGACGCATACCTACGCATACCTATCTTTCTTGGCCATCAGAAGCTGTTATGCTTCGCGATAAATCAGCGCCATTTTCAGTTTGTGGCTTTACCCTTCGGACTAGCCACGGCACCTCGGGTGTTCACGAAGGTGCTGGCCCCCCTGTTGGCCAATCTAAGGTCTCATGGCATATCTCTAGTAGCCTGTTTGGACGATCTGTTGCTGGTAGATCGCTAAGTTGCCTATCTAAATCAAGCAATACACAGAACCGTGAGGTACCTGAAGTCCATGGGTTGGATTCTCAACCTGGACAAGTCAGCCTTAGTACCTGTGAAGAGGCTGGAATATTTAGGTCTGCTCAAAGACACAGATCAGAGAAAGATATCTTTGCCTCAAATAAAGGTCAATTCTTTATGGGAACTAGTCCAGTTGGTCAGTTCAAAGCGTCAGCCTTCCATTCACCTTAGTATGCGACTCCTGGGGAAAATGGTAGCCTCATTCGAGGCTGTCCCATTTACCCAGTTCCACTCAAGGAAACTACAAAACATCATCTTATCCGCTTGGAACAAGAAAGCCCAAGCCTTAGACTTCCATATGTCGCTGTCCCCAACAGTTCTGCAGAGCCATTGCTGGTGGCTGGTTCCCCAGAATTTACTAAAAGGGAAGTACTTTGTTCCAATATCTTGGCAGGTTGTGACTACAGATACAGGTATCTCATTGGCAGAATACTGGAGTTAGGGGCAGACATGAGATTAGCCTTGAGTACCATCAAGGGCCAGGTCTCGGCCTTATCAATTATTTTCAAAGGCCACTGGCTACACATTCTCTGGTTAAGACCTTATTACAGGAGGTGATTCGTATTAATCCTCCAATTAAAACCCCCTTGTGCCCGTGGGACCTGAATCTGGTTCTCTCTGCCTTAGAGAAGCAACCCTTTGAGCCTCTGGCTCACATTCCCTTGGTCCTCTTGACCAGGAAGGTGGTGTTCTTGGTAGCCATAGCCTCTGCTAGGAGGGTATCGGAGTTGGCGGCCCTTTTCATGTAAAGAGCCATACCTAATTCTTCATAAGGACAGAGTGGTCCTGCGGCCTCATCCGGCCTTCCTCCCCAAGGTAGTTTCAAACTTCCATCTGAACCAGGATCTGAAACAGAAAGATCGTTGCATACTCTGGATGTGCTGAGAGCAGTAAAAATCTACCTTAAAGCTACTGCTCAGATGCGGAAATCTGACATTTTATTTGTTCTGCCGGATGGTCCCAGAAGCAGACAGGCAGCGTCTAAGTCCACTATTTCTAAATTGATTCGACAGATCATTACTCAAGCCTATGGCTTGAAAGGAAAGATTCCTCCGCTTAAGGGTAAAGCGCACTCCACTAGAGCGGTTGGCACTTCCTGAGCAGTGCATCATCATGCCTCCATGGCTCAGGTCTGTAAGGCAGCGACCTGCTTGTCAGTCCACACTTTCACTAAATTTTACCAATTGGATATACGAAAGAGTGAGGAAGGTGCCTTTGGGCACAGTGTGCTGCAGGCTGCAGTTTGATTCCTCACGTCTGATGGAGCCTGGTGGACTTTGAGGCCTCCCTCCCCTCATTTGGCATTGCTTTAGGACATCCCACATAGTAATTACTATGCTTCTCTTTGTCCCGTTATGTACGATAAAGAAAATAGGGTTTTTATAACAGATTACCTGTAAAATCCTTTTCTTGGAGTACATCACTGGACACAGAGCTCCCACCCCTATTGATGGGGATATTGGGACACTTATTGCTTTTCTACAAAACTGAGGTACTCCAGGTATGGGAGGGGTTGTATAGGGGAGGGAACTTCCTGCCTCAAGGGCATGCCAGTGTCCATCACCTGAAGGTAGACTCTATAACCCACATAGTAATTACTATGCTTCTCTGTGTCCCGTGATGTACTCCAAGAAAAGGATTTTACAGGTAAGCTGTTATAAAAATCCGTTTATTTATTTTTTAACCCCTTCAATACCAGGCACATACATCCCCTTCCTGCCAAGGCCAATTTCAGCTTTCAGCGTGTGGCAGGCGCAGCACTATGAAGTGCCTAATGCGCTGTGGCATTAGAAGAATTGTGATATCTCTGACTTTTCAGTCCAACAAGACTATCTATTACTCTGGAATTCCTCTATTGCCGTTCTATGGAAGCAGAAGGTTTAAAGAGCACACCAAATGCTTAAAATAACTTCTTTAATAACTTCACTTTTCTTCATATAAAATACTGCTGCTTAGCAGCAGACAGTCCATGTACAAAAACATGTGATGAATAAAATATAACAGAAAATGGTGGTTCAAATATTCAATCTTGTCATTTAACATAAGATGGTGGATATATTTCTTTCTTCAGTATTTACTCTCTCTCTCTCTGTAAGTTATTAACTGCTTGCCGACCGCCCACCGCAGTTATACGGCGGGACGGTGGCACTGCTGGGCGAGAGCACGTAGCTCTACATCCTATATTTTTCGGCCGCTAGGGGGCGAGCGCGCGCCGCCGGTGGCCCACGTGCACCCCCGCGCGCGTGCCCGGCGGTCGCGATCGCCGACGGGCACGCACCTGCGCTCGTTCGTTACAGAGCGGGGAACGAGAGCTTTGTGTGTAAACACATAGCTCTCATTCCTGTCAGCGGGGGAAACGCTGATCTTCTGTTCATACAATGTATGAACAGAAGATCAGTGATTCCCCCTAGTGAGGCCACCCCCCCATACAGTTAGAACACACCAGGAACACACTTAACCCCTTCCCTGCCCTGCCCCCTAGTGTTAACCCCTTCACTGCCAATGGCATTTTTATAGTAATCCAATGCATTTTTAAAGCATTGATCGCTATAAAAATGCCAATGGTCCCAAAAATGTGTCAAAATTGTCCGATGTGTCCGCCATAATGTCTCGGTGCTGAAAAAAACCGCTGATCACCGCCATTACTAGTAAAAAAAAATATTAATAAAAATGCCATAAAACTACCCCCTTTTTTGTGAACACTATACATTTTGCGCAAACCAATCAATAAACGCTAATTGCGATTTTTTTTTTAATGAAAAATATGTAGACGAATATTTATCGGCCTAAACTGAGGAAAAACATTTATTTTTAGATATTTTTTGGGGATATTTATTATAGCAAAATGTAAAAAATATTGAATTTTTTTCAAAATAGTCGCTCTATTTTTGTTTATAGTGCAAAAAATAAAAAACGCAGAGATGATCAAATACCACCAAAAGAAAGCTCTGTTTGTGGGAAAAAAAGGACGCCAATTTTGTTTGGGAGCCACGTCGCACGACCGTGCAATTGTCAGTTAAAGCGACGCAGTGCCGAATCACAAAAAGTGCTCTGGTCAGGAAGTGGGTAAATCCTTCCGGGGCTGAAGTGGTTAAAGCATTCTCTGATTTCTCTGAAAGGTATAACTGTGGTTTGAAGGTATGAAGGTTTGATATGGTTCGGGTTTGAAGGTTTGGGTTTGCAGGGTTAGCTTAGTTTGGTGGAACTACAAGTGAACACACACAGCTAAATCAGTATACAGTTCTAATCACACTATTTACAATAAGAACATATATATAACTGTATAATTACCTAATTTTGCCCTCTGCTTTCATTAAACTGATCTCTGTATGTCTGTTCTGCTTTCTGTGTCTCTGTCTCTATGTGGCTTTCTGTCTCTGAGTGGAATAAATAATTTGCAGAGCATGTGCTAGAAACTTCCTAGACAGTGGATGCAAAGCTGGCTGTGACTGGTCAAGACTCTGCTCAATGTGAGATTGGCTGTGATTGGGCCAAGGCTTCTGATGAGTCACAAAAGCTTAACTCTATGCTTTCTGGTGTGAATTAAACTGTGAATTGCTTTGCTTACCTCCTGCTCCATACAAACAAATGACTCTTAAAGGCATATTTTTTTCTTTTGCTTCTGTGAACACAACATACAACTGTTATATAACATCCAAACACAAAATCACAGTGAATAACTCTGCCTTTGTCTCTCACATATAAACATGTGCTCTACATTAGGTTCTTAGCAGGTTTAGCTGTATATACATGTAAGTTATATTAGCTACCTAGGACAGGTTCTAACTGGCCAGCTATCATTCCCATCAAAATTACCTATAATTCTTGTTCCCTATAGTAGGGTGTGAATATGAATTTGGAGAATTTTCTATCAGGTTCTCAACTTTCCAAGTGTCTTTTATCACTTTCAGGTAGAACAACTAACTTCTGTATAGGACGTTCCAACTTGAGTGGAGTGGTGAGACGTTTTCCCTTTTTGTCAAGCTTTGAGTCTCCTATTTGTAACAACGCTCTTCTTACTAGTTTTTCTTCATCCTTTTGAACATCTAGAACTTTGGCCAATTTCCATTGACTTCTAGGTGAATCTTCTTCTTTCACTAATACTATGTCACCAATTTGGACATTTCTCCTTGGTGTTTGCCATTTACTCCTCAGCGTAAGATTGGCTAAGTACTCTTTCCTCCATCTATTCCAAAACTGTTCTGATAGATATTGAACTCTTCGCCATCTCTTTTTGGCATATAAATCCTCTGGTGAATTTGCCAGGCGGTAGTTGTGTGCAATCAGACTTAAAGAAAGGGTTCACCCTTAAAACCACTTTCTCCCATCCCATCCAGCATACTGGCGTTTTATAGGTGTACTTACCTCTTAATAGATAATTTAATTTTCGTCCTACCGCGGGGTATGGCGCCGCTATATAGCGTCACGCCTTCCGAAAACAGCCGACTAGCACTCGGCTGTTCTCGGTGCCTGCGCACAGACCCAGGAGCTGACTGCGCAGGCGCCGTATTCAGCCGAGTCCTATTTCGGCTTTTTTCGGAGGGCGTGACGCGGCTATATACCGCGCCTGCGCAGTCAGCTCATAGGTCTGTGCTCAGGCACCGTAAAGCTCCGAGAACAGCCGAGTGCTAGTCGGCTGTTTTCGAAAGGCGTGACGCTATATAGCGGCGCCATACCCCGCGGTAGGACGAAAATTAAATTATCTATTAAGAGGTAAGTACACCTTTAAAAAAAAAAAGACAGCATACTGGCGCTGACGCCAGTATGCTGGATGGGATGGGAGAAAGTGGTTTTAAGGGTGAACCCCCTCTTTAAGGTAAGGTAGATGGTTAGGAGTTTAAGGTTCCAAACTCGTTGGATCATTGATGTTGTCAACTGTAAGGCCTTGTACACACGAGGGAATAGATCCGATGGGAACGGTCCGACGGACCGTTCCCATCGGATCTGTCCGCCGGATTGCTTTGATCCGATGGCTGTACACACCATCGGATCAAATTCCCCGCCGGCGGACAGCGCGGTGACGTTGACGCCGACACGTGACCGCACCAGGAAGTAAACACTTCCGCGCGCATGCGTCGGATCCATTCACAGTATACGACGCATGTGCGGGCAGATATGTCCGCTGGTTTGCCGTACTAACAGCATGCTTTGGAATTTTTCCGCCGGAGGAATCCGGCCAGAGCGGTCCGTTTGCCCCTACACACGAGCGGATTTTTCGGCTGAAATGGTCCGTCGGACCATGTTCAGCGGATTTATTCCCTCGTGTGTACAAGGCCTAAGCGGACGACTGTTAACAATAGACATTACTTCATAGAATAGGGTCCTAAGTGAAGCATCATCCATTCTTCCGGAGTTCTTTTTCAACATTGAACTTAACACATTTCTTACAGTTCTTATTTGTCTTTCCCAAACTCCTCCTGTGTGGCTTGCATGTGGAGCATTCATATGAAAGTCACATTGATTCTGTGACAAGTACTCAGTTACCTTTTCTTTATCGATCTCCTTTAGAACTTTCTTCAATTCATCTTTTGCTCTGACAAAATTAGATCCTTGGTCAGATCTAAGCTCTCTGACAGTACCTCTAATGGCTATGAAACATCTCAAGGCGTTGATGAATGCGTCAGTTGACATATCTCTTGTACTCCTTGCGGTTTTGCTTGGTGATGAATGGGCCGAAGCAATCCATTCCACTATAAAGAAATGGCGATGATGGGTTTACACGATCTACTGGTAAATCTGCCATTCTTTGTTTTTCGGTAGGTCTACGTGCCTTTCTACAGGTTACGCATTTATTTATTTACTTTGCTATAACTTTGCTTCCTTTCACTATCCAGTAACCACCTTCTCTCAAACAGTTCTGGGTAAAGCTTCTTCCTTGATGCAAGGATTTGTTGTGGCAGTGATCAATAATCAAACTTGTGAAAGTAGAATTTTTGGATGCTTCACTCTGCTGGGTAAGGATGCATTTTCCAGTCTCCCTCCCACCTTCAGTATACCATTCTGTAGAACAAGATTGAGCTTGTACAGTGGGTGGTTGTTAGGAAGCCATTTAGGTTCTTGACTAAGTCTCTTCAACTCTTTACTATAGAATCTCTGTTGAATGAGTCTTATGACTGTTTCTTCAGCTTTCATTCTTTCCTCTACATTCAATGATTCCTTCTTTCTGATTCCCTTTGCCAAACGTTGAATTTGAGCTACTACGTTTATGACCGTATTCCATTTTGAACATCTGGCTAGTCTTTCAAGTATGTCATCTTGACATTTGGCAGCAGTGCTCAATGTTTGTACAACCTTTACTTCTGGATCACCCATAGACAATTCTGTGTAACCTTCACTGGGTATGATCTCCTTTTTCCAAAGGAACTCTGGTACCGGTGAACCAATTAGAATTTTTCAATTCTGATACATTCAGGCCTCTTGAAGCATGATCTGCCGGGTTATGCTTTGTATCAATGTGATGCCAATGTTCCGGATTTGTCATTTCCCGAATTTTCTGAACTCTGTTGGTGACAAAGACATGGAATCTTTGAGCTTCGTTGTTTATGTATCCTGGGAAAACTTGTGAGTCTGTCCAAAAATATTCTTCATCTATTTTTAACTCTAATTCTTCTCTAGAAACTTGCTTACTGATGCTGTCAATTCAAGTCTTGGTATTGTCTGAATACTGGTAGGTGCAACTCTGGTCTTTCCCATAACCAGGGCACAATGTATTTTTCCTTCTCCTATCACTCTGATGTAGGAGCACTGACCATAGCCATAACTTCTGGCGTCTGAAAAGTGATGAAGTTCTATTTTCTTTTATTTTCCGAAATCATGAAGTACAAAACATCTGGGTATCTGAACAAATGTTGCAAGTCTCTTATCCAAGTCTCCCACCTTGGCCTCAAATCTTCAGGTATGGGTTCATCCCATCCCAACTTCCGTCTGCATAATTCTTGTAGTAGTTCTTTTGCTTTGAGGATTACTGGGGCCAAGAATCCCAGTGGATCATATATAGAAGCCACTGCAGAGAGAATGGTACGTCTGGTTGCAACTTTCTCTTCAAAGGAAACTTCAAAGAAGAACTCGTCATTCTCTACATTCTATCCCAAGCCAAGTACATTCTGAACTGGAAGATGATCATAATTGAGATCTACATTCTTAATTGTTGATGCACGTTCAGAGTCACTGATGGATTCCATTACCTCTCTGTTGTTTGAGATGAATTTGTGAAAGCGCAGGTTTCCTCTTGCGCATAATTCTTGGCTTTCCTTTACTAATTTGATTGCAGATTCTGTGGACTCTAGACTTATAAGACCATCATCTACATAGAAGTTTTTCTTAAGAAAATTTGCTGCTGATGGACAATCCTTTTCATTTTTATTAGCCAAGTACTTCATACTATAATTGGCGCAACCTGGAGACAATGCTGCTCCAAACAAATGTACTTTCATTCTGTATTATGCTGGCTCTGTATCTGTATCTCTGTCCTCCCACCATAGGAACCTCAGGAAGTCTCTATCTTCGTTCTTCACATCGAACTGGTGGAACATTTTTTCAACGTCACACATGACCGCTATGGGATACTTTCTGAATCTACAGAGTACTCCAGGCAGAGTGTTTGTAAGATCTGGTCCTTTTAGTAGATGATCGTTCAATGCAACACCATCATACTTTGCTGAGCAATCAAATACTACTCTAATTTTATCTGGTTTCTTTGGGTGGTAAACACCTTGATGTGGGATGTACCACACTTCTCCTTCTTTAGGTTGGTTACTCACCTTCTCTGCATGTCCTTCTTCAAGGATGCCTTCCATGAATTTCAAAGAATCCTGCTTGAATTTGAGATCTCTTCCCATTTTTTTCTTCAAGCATTTCAATCTTGCTAGGGCAAGATTTCTGTTATTTGGCAGACGAGGTCGTTCTCCTTCAGCGGGGACATCTCATGAGATATGATAGATAGGTGCTCCCATTTATTGGCTGTTTCACAGGTAGGTATACGATCTCGATCTAGAGGTATGTCGTCTTTCGTATAAGATGAAGGTAGATTTAATGTGAGGTTTGAATGAAGTCCTCTAACTCTCAGACCTTTAACCTTTTGACTGTTCACTAATGTGTCTCTCCCCGTCATTGTGGTGAGCTTGAGCTTCACTGGTTCTGTAGCCACTTGTAATTTCTTTCAGATTTCTTGATCAATGAAGGTGACGTCGCTTTGGGCATCCAGTAGTGCATAGGCGTATACCTTCTTGTTCCTCCTTTTAGGATTTGAAATGCACACTGGTACAACCATTGATGTGCCGTTGCTTTCTCCTTCCCTTATTCTGCAAGAGAATACTGAAACTTTCTTTTCTTCCTCAGCATCTTTAGGTATTGAGGATTCATCCTTCTTTGGACGTTCTTCATGTAGTGGCGTAGGATGGCGTCCTTTGCAGACGCTGCTTGTAGCCTTTTTCTTACACTCCTTTGTAACATGGCCTTTTCTTAAGCATCCAAAACACAGTTGGTTCTCAAGTACAAATTTTTTCTTTTCGTTTGAGGACTTCTCTTTCAATTGTTGGCACTTGTGTATGGAGTGGTTCTCTCCACAGAACATACACTTAAAGGTAGTCTGAGGATTTGTCGGTTCTGTCTCTTTACTGAACCCAGTAGTGACTTTAAGCTTGCTTTCACAGGTATCTAGACCTTTAGCTGCTGTGTTGATTGCAAAGCTAGTTGCTCTTGCACGTCTTGTATCTCTCGCAGGCCTTTCTTCTAAGGATTTTAAGGCATAAGATGCTGTTACTGGATTACATGCTATTTGTGCTTCCTTATTAACGAACTCGGAGAACTTTTCAAAACTTGGGAAGTCCTTATTTAGATCTAACTGTTCAGTCACATAGCGATTCCATCTAGAAGCCACTTCTTCAGGTAGCTTGGCTAGCATCCTGTGATTTTCTATATAGTCGTTCAGTGCTTCTAGTCCTCGTACATGTGGGATGGCATTGCTGCATGCTTGCAGGAAATCACCATACTCTTGGAGTTTGAAGTGCTCCTTGGGACCTATTTTAGGCCAATTATTCAATTTCTCCCTAAAGGCTCTTTGTGCTAAGAAAGGATGACCATATCTTGCATTTAACTTTTTCCAGGCTTGCTTATAGGCTTCTTCGTCTGTTCTATAGAAGTTGCCTTCAAGGGCTTTCTTTGCTTCTCCACCAACATATCTCTAAAGGTAGAATAACTTGTCAACTGGTCTGGAACAATGATGCTCAATGATCATTTCAAAACTTGCCTTCCACTCTATGAACTTCAGTATGTCTCCTGAAAATACAGTAGGTTCTGGAATGGGAAATCTTGCTGGGACTGTTCTCTGCCGTCCTGCTGGGATAATAGTCACAACATTCTCCTAATCATTGCAGTGACATCTAGGAGTAGAATTATCCTTTTTTATTTTTTCACTTAGTTCTAAATTAAGTGAGTCTCTATTTCGTCTTTCTGGGCAGGAATGGAAGGGCAATGACTTTTTTCTTCACTACATACTGAAAGTTTCCTTTCATTCTCCTGGATGTATGGAGGTGAGTAGGTCTGCTTCATCACTTAGTACAGATTTGGACCTATGACTATCATTCATGTCCTCTTTGTGTACTCTTAGTCTGGCTTCTATAATCTTCACTTCTTTCAGCCTTTCCAGACTTTCCATTTGATGGCGCTGTGCCTCCATTTGAGCTTCCATTTGATGGCGATGTGCCTCCATTTGAGCTTCCATTTGATGGCGCTGTGCCTCCCTTTCGGCTATTTGTAGACGCTGCGCTTCAATGGCAGGTTCCATCTCGATTTCTGCTTTCTTGACAGCAAGTTGTTCAACAAGTTCCTTTCTTTTGGTTAGAGTACTTGAGGACTTTTTCATTTTGTATGTCCCCCCTTATCCTAACTTCCAATAAGATACTATTTCGATCTCTACAGTTTAGATTCCGCATCAAAAATGGACGAGGTGGTGCTCCGAGTTTAGGAGAGCGGGGGGGAGATCCTATGCGCCCTCTCTATTGCAAAAGTTGCTGATGCATCTATCAGACCTAAGGTTGTTATTATAAATATTTCTGCAAACTCCACTGCATTAGCTCCTTCCACCCGCTCTGGTAGCCCTATAATCCTGATGTTATTTCTTCTTAGCCGGCTTTCTGTGTCTATTGCTCTGTCCTGTAATATACTGATTTGTTTTTTCAACATATGCCATTCTCTTTTTTCCATTTTTAAATCCTCTTCTACCCTTGAAATGCGAAACTCCATTTCTGCACATTTTCGCTGGATTTTATCTAATTCATGTTTTATTACACCGATATCCACGGCCAAAGCATCGATTTTTTTTGTAAGAGATTCATTGCTTACTTGGATAGCGTCCAAAATATCCTTGCCAGATGGCATTCCCTCAACCTCTAACTTCCTTGCCGCATTCTGTTTATCTGTTGAGGTTCCTACTTGTGGAGATTTTATTATTGCTTTCCCTGTTGTTTTCCCCACTATTGCTGTAGGGGAAGAACAGGGGGTGGCTGTTTGTGGTTTTGCACAGGTCTTGCTGGAAACCATCTCTGCCATATAGCAACAAAAAAAAAATCCCTTCTTAGGGCAACTTAAACCTTCACGTAATTTACCCGCATAGAATGTTCACATGAATGCTCTTGTTGTACCCCTAATACTTATTCAGCAAGGAAGTACACAAAATAAGTATTACAGTCTATTGGAGTAAGCAATTAGCAATTAGCAAAGCCAAAACCTACTTTCTTGCTGTCTTCCTTCTTTTTTCCTCGCTGGAACAGTGCTCAAAAGAAGATCATAAGAGCCACAAAACAGGGGTACCGGGGATGCTAAAATTCCATTTTCAATAACAGGTCTCAGTGCTTCGCAAGTTTACACCTAGAGGATCTCATCCGAAGGTATGCAGCTTAGAAGAGTGCTCAGAAAAAGAGCCACAGAACAGGGGCGCTGGGGATGCCGAAATTCTGTTTTCAGTAGCAGAGCTATGCAAGAGTGTAGATAAGCTGTAGATAAACCATATCTCATAGAAGAGAGACAAGGCTGGAGTCCAACTACTGCTCTCCTCCCTGCTCAACAGCTGCTGCCCACCAGAGATTCTTCACTGCTCATTGCAGCCTTTGTAGGCCATCTGATCCAGGACCAAGGACTGTCGGCGGGGGAGATAGAGGTTAGTAGCTCACACATGGAGGATCATGGGGGATCTCGGTAGCCGTAGTAGAGCCCGCCCACACACACTCACATTCTCACTCCGTCATCACTTCCTGTGACAATTTTTTCCGGACTACCCCCCAGAGATACAGCAGCAAAGAAGTCATATACAGATGTTCGCAAAGGACTAAGAGAGAAGGGGATTAAGTTTAGCTTGCTATACCCTAGCAAATTAAGGGTGATCGATGGGACACATACAAGATTTTTTGCAATAGCGGCTGCGGAGTGGCTAGAAACTACATAAAATATGGCTTTCTGGACAAACTTCCCCATTTCAATTTTTTTTTTTGAGGGGAGGGTGGGTGTCAGATTGCATAAGGTGTATTAAACACAGGAATATTGTATTATGTTTATGCATTATTAAGGGAAGAGATTGGGGACGGCTCTTCCCTTTTTTTTTTTCTTCCCCTTTTTTTTTCTTCTTTTCAAGTGGCGGACAATTTTTCTTTTGATGGAATAATGTCATATTTGTATAAGGTATATATTTTTTATATTTTTTTTGACTGTATATGAGATGGGAAATGTATAGTTATACTCTGGTGGTGTCACTATATGTAATGAGTGAAAATATGATATAAGTAGGTAATATTAAGATAAAGGGGAAGGAATATTATCAGGTAGTTAGTAGTATATAAAAGGGATAATGCACAGAGCACTGAATTTTTATATAAATTATTATGTTAACTTTATAATTGGTTTATACACTTATCGAAAGAAGGTAGAGAGGAAGATGCCTTTTCTCCCTTCCTTTAGGACTTCATAAAGAGCAAGGTGTGTGGTATATTGCATTAAATCACTGTATTATAGGAACAAATAAGTAGTAATGCTAATAATAATGGGTGGGATGTGTACAGCAGCCTCCCCCCCCCCCCCCTCGTTTTTTTTTTTCGGGGAGAAGTTAGATAAGGAAGCAATGCTAAGTATGGTATTTCTAAGAGAAAGAGAGGGGGAAGGAAATCCTCTTTTTTTTTTCTTCTCAATAGTTTTTGGGTAAGAGCCCACCACACAATGGGTTATGAAGGGTACTGAGCATAGGATAGATGCTATGGTCGGGGGAAAATGGATTAGAAGTCCCTCTCCACTCTCATCCAAGGATGGATGGAGTAGTACAATAGAGAGGGGAGTGAAAGGGGACAGGGTGGGAAGGGAGGGGGGGTAAGGAAGTGAGTAGGAGGAGGAAGTATGTATGCAATGGTAAATGGTGTAAATTGAACGCCCTGTGCCCTATGGAGACAGATCCAAAATGGAGGTGCCTATTTCTCCTGTATTTCAGGTATAATGGCAGGTAAAAAGAACGGTAATGGCTAAAGTGTTCTCTCTTGGAATGTACGAGGATTGAACTCAACGTTCAAACAATTAGCTTTAATGTTCCAATATATAAGAAAATATACTCCACAACTGATTATTTTGCAAGAGACACATTTAATGGGGAAAAAATTGATGACGTTAAAAAAGGCATGGATACGGGAAACATATCACTCAACATACTCATCGTATTCTAGGGGGGTATCAATCTTGGTAAATAAATCCTTTCCTGGAGTATTAGAAAAGGCATACATAGATACAAACGGAAAATATGTTATTTTGTTATATACGATAGGACAACAAAGGTATAATATAGTGGCAGTATATATCCCTCCTCCTTTCTCAGTAGGAATTTTGAATGAGATAATGGAAAAAATTATTCAACACCATCTGGCGAAGCTGCTGTGTATTGGAGATTTCATCTCAATCCTATCACAAGAATTGGATAGACCAAAACCTAAACAGTATTCGCCGGATCTGTATAACTGGGCTCAGGAGATGGGGGTAACAGAGATTTGGAGATTGAAGAACCCCGGAAAAAGAGTGTACTCATGTTTCTCTACTTCGTACAAAACAGCTTTGAGGATTGACCTAGCATTTGCAGACACTACGATGTTGTCAGACATTGAGGATGCAACATATCTACCGAGTGGCCTTTCAGACCACTCTCCTCTGTCTGACAATACGTATCCCTACGCCGAGAAATTAATCCATATGGAGACTGACTCCACAATGGGTTGTATGCTAAGAAATAGAGGAAAAAATTACAGCTATAATAATGGAATTTTGGGAGAATAACGTAGGATCAACGTCGATGGATATTGTGTGGGATGCGTTTAAAGCGTATCTGCGGTGACAGTATATTTCAAGTATTTCAGCGGTTAAAAAAAACAGAAGGCCAAAATACAGGAGTTACAAAGTCAGATAGAATTTCAGAAGAAAGAATATGGTCAGGACTCTAGTGATAGGAATTTTGACTTAATGATGGCCGCACAAAGGGATCTACACCTCCATATGGAGGAAATCACAAGGCTGGAACTATACAAAAATAGACAGAATTTTTTTGAGCAAGGAGATAAAAATGGCAGATTTCTGGCAAGGTTAGCACAACAGGAGTATCAAGCCACGAACATATCAGAAATTCAGACAGTAAATGGAGCGAAAGTAAATGAACCGGAGGAGATATTAGAGGCTTTTAGAGAATATTACAGTTTATTGTACACCTCCTCTCTCCCCTCCGCCTTCTGCCCAGAAGCCATGACGGGCCTTTTAGACCGGATATCTCTTAGGTGGTTGTCGGATGAGGAGAGGAGGACATCGGTATGCCCCATTACCATCGAGGAGGTTATGGAGGTTATACGTACACTTCCGGGAGAAAAGGCACCAGGCCCTGACGGAATTCCGGGGGAAGTGTACAACAAATATGGAGCCATAATAGCCCCTAAATTGGCAGAAGTATTTACAAATGGATTAGTGAAAGGGACACTTCCCGATTCTATGAGAGAAGCACATATAATATTAATTCATAAAGAAATGAAAGATCCAAAATTATGTTCTTCATATAGACCAATTGCGCTACTAAACATAGATCTGAAAATATTAACAAAGATATTAACCCTAAGAATACAACCCCTGCTCAAAAACATCATAGACTCAGATCAGACAGGATTTATGCCTCAGAGAACAACAGATGTTAACCTACGTAGGCTATATACTAATATACACACTCACCATCTACAGGAAGGATCCAGGACAGTGGCCTCTCTAGATATTGAGAAGGCCTTCAATACAATTGAATGGCCCTTCTTATGGGAGAAACTTAGGAGGATGGGATTTCCACCGGTGTTCATTAAGTGGATACAAACAATATATGAGAGACCTATGTCAGACGTAAAATGGGGAGGAAAACTGTCATCATTTTTTAGGTTGTATAGAGGTACGAGGCAGGGCTGCCCCCTCTTTCCGACACTCTTTGCAATGGCAATAGAGCCGGTAGCAGAAGCCCTTAGGACCTCTCCAAATATCCAAGGACTTCGAGTTGGGGGGCTGGAGGAGAGGGTAGCCCTGTATGCAGACGATATGCTACTATTTTTGAGAGATGCGGGTCCATCTCTGGAGGGAGCATTAGAACTACTAAATACTTTTTCGTCCTTTACTGGGCTTAAAGTGAATTGGGGAAAGTCCATGCTATTTCCTATTGATCAGGGAGCACAGGATACTGCAGCCCCAACAATGCCATTGAAACGGGTGAGCCAATTTAAATATTTCGGAATAGTAATATCTAGGCAAGTTGAAGATTTCCGGACACTAAACTTGGATCCTGCGATGCAGGAACTTGGGAGGAAGCTGAAGATATGGGTATCGTTACCACTGTCCCTATTAGGACGTAAAAAATCTGATAAAGATGAAGGTTCTTCCCAGGTTCCTGTATCTATTCAGGAACTCTCCACAGTGGTTACCCAAGAGATTCTTTGTGCAGCTGCATGGAATGCTCTCATCATTTAGATGGGCAAATAAAACAGTACGAATTAAACTAAATACACTTATGAGACCGGCAGTACAGGGGGGGTTGGACTTCCCAGATTTTCACAAATATTATATAGCCACGCAGTTGGTGACGGTTGCGAGATGGTTGAACCCGGACGGGTTCGATTCCGCAACTATGTTAGAAGCAGTAGTGGTTCAATCAGTAGAGGCACTGCAGGGTCTATTGTATAGAGGGCTTAAATCTAGGCGAGAGTTGACTCCTCTAATGAAAACAACAGTTAAAATATGGAAAGCTGCTATGGTAAAAGAGGGATGGTCAGAAACTAATCTATCCCCAAATACCCCATTATGGAGGAACCCTGAACTGCCGCACCTGGACTCCATATAGGATCCAGGGGCATGGACTAAATATGGGGTAAAAAGATATCGCAAATATTACAGGGAGAAAGATTCTCCACACTTGAGGAGATGAGAGAGTCATGGAATATCCCACAGAGTTACATCTTTAGATATAGGCAACTTACCCATGAATTAGCGGCCCAGTTTTCAGGGGGAACCCTGCAAATAATGGAAGTAGGTCTCGAAAAATTGTGAAAAATGGAAAAGGGACAATCTCAATCCTATATAAGCACTTAGTAAAAAATACACCATTTGATACAAATAAATTAAGTGAACAGTGGAGAAGAGATGTCCCAAACTTGGAGGGGGAAAATTGGGAAGAAGTGTGGGGGTTCCCACTACAGTCACTGGTTTCACTTTGAGATAAACGAATACAATACAAGATAATATATAGGAGTCACTATACACCATATAAATTAAATAAGATCTCACAGTCTAACCCTCAGAATTGTTGGAGATGTGCAGACATTTCAGGAGATTGTATGCATATATTTTGGCGATGTCCAAAGATTGTGGTATTCTGGAGGGATGTTCTAAGAATATTTGCTATAGTAACATTAATAGTTCTGCAACAGGAGGCAGAGATATGTCTATTGGGATTGGTAAGGAAGAAGATTGTCCCGTTGGGAAGGAGAATACAGGTGGCACTATTGATGTACTATGCTAGAAAGACGATAGTCCTAAATTGGAAAAAGGAAGAGGCCCCCTCGGTGGCACATTGGAAAAATCTAGTCAACTGCTTACCACTATACAGGGAGACATACAGTAATAGAGGACAGAGGGAGAAATTTAAGAGCGTTTGGGCAAGCTGGATAGAAAATCCTATGACAGCTTCGGGATAAATAGGACACAGGGGAAGGGTAAATGCACCAAGAAAGGAAGGGAAGGAATGTAAGAGGAATGTGTTAGATGGATGAAGATGTGGAAGGAATGTTAGAATGGTAGGAATATGGTATATATATGTATGTTTACTGTTTTCTTTTTTTTTGTATGGAAATGAAAAAAAATTTAACAAAGAGATTTGTAAAAAAAAAAGAGTACTTGAGGACTCTGATGTGTGACTGGCGCTTCTGCTAGTAAAGGAAGTCCCACTTGAGATTGTGGTTCCCCCTAAGGACCTAGCATAGTTTCTCGCCTTAACTTCATCATAGTTGGCTTCAGATTATAATTCCCTCATGAGCTTTACTAAATCTTTAGTGACTGCAGTACATGTGTCCATGTTCCTCACAATATCCTGGGAAGGTGTAGTGGATGACTGCAGATTGACATACACTGCCATAAGCTCTGATTCACACTCTTCTATTGTCTCTACCAGATTACTCAATTTTTCTTTTATACTAACTTGCTTTAGCTTTCTACAAGCATCTGTAATGTATAATTTCCACCTATCGTATATTCTGGTGAACCTTTTTCCTTTTAATGCTGCTTCTTGCTCCAAATTTTCCTGCATTTTTGGGGTCGGTTTTCTGATACGTTCTGAGCGTCTTAGCTCACTTGTTTGGGGCAAGGCTAATGCTGCATCAGACTCTTCTACCTCAGACAGGTTCACTTGCTCTTCACCCTCTATCCTATCTATCTTTGTATCCTCTAACAGTGGCATGGTAATACTAGGCTTAGACATTTTGCTTTAAATGCTATAACAATATGCAGGCAATAAATGACGTTCACTTTAAATGCAATAGCAAAAGATGCAGGCAATAAATGACTTTCACTTTAAATGCAATAGCAAAAGATGCAGGCAATAAATGACTTTCACTTTAAATGCAATAGCAAAAGATGCAGGCAATAAATGACTTTCACTTTAAATGCAATAGCAAAAGATGCAGGCAATAAATGCCTTTCACTATAAATGCAATAGCAAAAGATGCAGGCAATAAATGACTTTCACTTTAAATGCAATAGCAAAAGATGCAGGCAATAAATGCCTTTCACTATAAATGCAATAGCAAAAGATGCAGGCAATAGATGACTTTCACTTTAAATGCAATAGCAAAAGATGCAGGCAATAAATGCCTTTCACTATAAATGCAATAGCAAAAGATGCAGGCAATAGATGACTTTCACTTTAAATACTTTAGAGTCCGTATACTACAAACTGTCCTTCGTTTTACTTTACAGTCTTTTATTCCTGAACACGAAAATGTCTCTTTATGCCAAAGCCTATGTGCAATGATAAGTAATAAAAGGAAAGCTCTGACCTTATTTCTGAAGAGGGGGATACTGTGATCTGTAGGTTGCTGGAACAAATGTCAGTCTGAGGAGACTTGTCTTTTCTTGATGTGAAGCTTGCGATGCTTTGAGATGCTTTACGATGCTCTGCGATGAGCTGTGATGCTCTGCGATGACTTTGCGATGCTTTGCGATGACTTTGGGCCTGGTGGCGGGACATAAGATAGTGGATATATTTCTTTCTTCAGTATTTAATCTCTCTCTCTCTCTCTCTCTCTCTCTCTCTCTCTGTAAGTTATTAAAGCATTCTCTGATTTCTCTGAAGGGTATAACTGTGGTTTGAAGGTTTGATATGGTTCGGGTTTGAAGGTTTGGGTTTGCAGGGTTAGCTTAGTTTGGTGGAACTACAAGTGAACACACAGCTAAATCAGTATACAGTTCTAATCACACTATTTACAATAAGAACATATATATAGCTGTATAATTACCTAATTTTGCCCTCTGCCTCCATAAAACTGATCTTGGTATGTCTGTTCTGCTTTCTGTGTCTCTGTCTCTATGTGGCTTTCTGTCTCTGAGTGGAATAAATAATTTGCAGAGCATGTGCTAAAAACTTCCTAGACAGTGGATGCAAAGCTGGCTGTGACTGGTCAAGACTCTGCTCAATGTGAGATTGGCTGTGATTGGGCCAAGGCTTCTGATGAGTCACAAAAGCTTAACTCTATGCTTTCTGGTATGAATTAAACTGTGAATTGCTTTGCTTACCTCCTGCCCCATACAAACAAACAAATCTTAAAGGCATATTTTTTTCTTTTGCTTCTGTGAACACAACATACAACTGTTATATAACATCCAAACACAAAATCACAGTGAATAACTCTGCCTTTGTCTCTCACATATAAACATGTGCTCTACATTAGGTTCTTAGCAGGTTTAGCTGTATATACATGTAAGTTATATTAGCTACCTAGGACAGGTTCTAGCAGGCCAGCTACACAGCGCTGTCACTGTTTAAATGACAATTGAGCAGTTATTCTACACTGTACCCAAACAGAATTTTTATCATTTTGTTCTCACAAATAGAGCTTTCTTTTGGTGGTATAAAAAAAGACCGAAAATGTTGACCAAAAAAAGTTTATTTTGTTTCTGTTATAAAATTTTGTAAATAAGTACGTTTTCTCCTTCACAGACAGGCACTGATAAGGCGGCACCGATGAGGTTGCACTGACGATGAGCACTGATGGGCACTGGTAGGCGGCACTGATGGGTGGCACTGATAGACATTGATAGGCACTCATGGGTGGCACTGATGGACATTGATAGGCACTCATGGGTGGCACCGGTGGGCACTAATAGGCGACACTGGGCACTAATAGGCGACACTGGGCACTGATTGCCGCGATGCATGCCCCGGCAGCTGTTATCCTGCTGGACGTTATATGACGCTCAGTCAGGATAACTGAACCACTGCCCAGCCGTCATTCTGCTATAGGCTGGGCGCAAAGTGGTTAAACCATGTTTTCCTGCAGATGCACCGGTTTCCATCCACACTCCAAATAAATGCTGGTAGGTTAATTGGCTCCTGTTTGAATAGCCCTAGTATGTGTATATATGAATTTGAGTTAGGGACCTTAGATTGTAAGCTCCTTGAGGGCAGGCCCCTTGGGGGAGTACAATATACAGTATAGGTAAGTGCTGCATAAATGTCAGCGCTATATAAGTACCTGTAATAAAAAATAAGTGTGTGTGTGTATATATATTTATATATATATATATATATATATATATATATATAATATATATAATCATAAGTTTACATACCCTGGCAGAATTTATGATTTCTTGGCTATTTTTCAGAGAATATGAATGATAACACAAAAACATTTCTTTCACTCATGGTTAGTGTTTGGCTGAAGCCATTTATTATTACTCTTTTAAAATCATAATCACAACAGAAACTACCCAAATGGCCCTGATCAAATGTTTACATACCCCAGTTCTTAATACTGTGTATTGTCCCCATTAACAATTATTAGGCGCCTTTTACACTGGGGCGGGAGGTGCGGTATAGCGCCGATTTTTTTAGTGACACTATACTGTTGGAATTGCAGTAGTATTCAGCCGCTAGCGGTGCGGTTTTATCCCCAGCTAGTGGCTAAAAAGGTTAATACCACCCGCAATGTGCCTGTGTAGTGCACCTCTGCAAGGAGCAGTGGAGGAGCAGTAAGCACACAGATGCTGCTAGCAGGACTTTTGGAGTGGTCCTGCTAGCGCACCGCTTCAGTGTGAAAGCCCAGCTTTCTCACAGGAGGAACAGCAGCCGCTGTTTAGGGTCAGTTTGCAGTAGAGGTGCAACGGATCAAAAAACTCACGGTTCGGATCGTTTCTCGGATCAGGAGTCACGGATCGGATCATTTTTCGGATCAGCAAAAAAAAAATCTCCCCCACTGTAATATCCACATTCCCCCCCCCCCCACTGTGATATCCACATCTCCCCCCCCCCCACACTGCAGTGGCGTCACTCGGTGCAAAAAAATAAAAATGGTGTCCCCCCCACCCACTATGGTCCCCCCTTCAGTACAGACACCCCCCCCCCTCAGTACAGACACCCCACAGTAGTGCAGACCTCAGAGAGTAACCCCCACAACAGTAGTGCAGACCTCAGAGAGTAACCCCCACAACAGTAGTGCAGACCTCAGACAGTAACCCCCACAACAGTAGTGCAGACCTCAGACAGTAACCCCCACAACAGTAGTGCAGACCTCAGACAGCAACCCCCACAACAGTAGTGCAGACCTCAGACAGTAACCCCCACAACAGTAGTGCAGACCTCAGACCATAACCCCCACAACAGTAGTGCAGACCTCAGACAGCAACCCCCACAACAGTAGTGCAGACCTCAGACAGCAACCCCCACAACAGTAGTGCAGACCTCAGACAGTAACCCCCACAACAGTAGTGCAGACCTCAGACAGCAACCCCCACAACAGTAGTGCAGACCTCAGACAGCGGCGTGTGTTTCCCTTGAGCACGGGCTCCTCCTCCTCTGTGGGTGTGAACAGAGTGGAGGGCCGCCGCCGGGTGTACCAAGATGGCCGCCGCTCCGGAGCTAGGCCGAAGCCGGGGACTTTCCTAGGCTGAGGCTCTGGAGCGCTCCGTTTGCAGGTGCTATTTTTAGCGCAATATCGCCTGCAAACAGCCCCAGTGTGAAATGGGCCTTACAGCTTGAAGTCTTTTGTGGTATTTGTGGATGAGGCTCTTTATCTTCTCAGATAGTAAAGTGTTGCATAAACTGCATGGTTGAGATCTCCTCAGAGTGGCTCAATTATATTGAGTTTAGGAGACTGAGATGGCCACTCCAGAACCTTCACTTTATTCTGCTGTAGCCAATGACAGGTCGACTTGGCCTTGTGTTTTGGATCATGTAGGAATGTCCAAGTACGTCCCATGCGCAGCTTCCTGGCTGATGAATGTTCCTCCATTATTTTTTAATCAATAGATTTTTATTGAATTTTTGAATTACACATAATGACAAACATTACATTTCCTCCGAAGAGGTAGATCTAATAGATCGTAGATATATTCAAAGAACATTGCGGCGGTAGAACAACGCCTTATATATAACAGCTTAATATCAGAAATAGTAACCAGTTTGACTAATTTGTACCCAGGGGATAGAGTGTGGGAATGTATAGATAGAGTGTAGAGAGACTTGTTTGTGGGGGTCAGAGGTCGTCTCCAGCGGACGGGACCCACCCGTGCCCCGGCCACCCCACATGGGGACTAGACTGTGGCCAAGGCTCGGAATGGCCCCCCTCCGAGTGTAACGAAGCCAGATATTTCAAGGTAGGACAATTGGAGTTAGGCAATGTTTATCGTACCAGGATGCCATTTCTTACGAGCATTATCTCTATTTGCATCCTTGAGCGCCAGTGTGGTCTCGTATGTGTAGTGCAGGTGAGTAGTTTGTATAACTTCCCCAATGGTGGGTGGTAGAGGGTTTTTCCACTTCCTTGTTATGGACAGTCTAGCTGACAACAGAATATGCAGGACAGTGTGTCTCGACTCATGAGGGAATTTGTCTAGATCAAGCGATAGAAGGGCTAGGTCAGGTTGGGGATCAGCTATTAAGTGGGAGGTTTCTGAGATTATTTGGAAGGTTGATGACCAGAACAGTGCTAGTTTGGGGCAACTCCAGAGTGTGTCGAACAAGGTCCCCTGGGAGCCACAGTTTCTCCAACATCTGTCGCTCTGCAATGTGCCAAATTTGGACAGCTTTGCTGGGGTCAGATACCATCTTAACATAATTTTTGTGGATAGTTCCCAAAGGGTAGAGCAGCTGGTAACAGAGTAAACAGATTTGCAAGCTTTGGCCCACTGTTGGTCTGAGTAGGAGCTTCCAAGATCTGATTCCCATTTAAGTAGAGGGGGTGATTTTATGAAGATTGATTTCTGCTGTAAAGTATTATAAAAAAGTGATATGCCCTTCACCCTTGGGGAAGGGTTTTGTAGGAAGAGCCAAGTGGACCGAGCCATGTAGCGTTCCCAGTGGGGGTATGTAGATAAAAAGTGTTTGGTTCTAAGATATAGGTAAAAATCACTATCAGGGAGATTGTACTTTTTTTGCAGGATTGGGAACGGTTCAATGATTCCATCAACCAGAATGTCGTTGACATGGAGTATGCCATGTTCGTGCCACTGCTTGTAGGAAATCAGGTCTATGTGGTGTTGCAGGGACTCAATCAGGATTTTCAGTTTAACATTATCAGGGTGGTCATGGGTTAAGGAGATAAATTTGTTCCATGACTTAATGGTAGCCAGCATCGTAGGAGATATTGATGAAGGGGTCTTAGTGGATGAAGTGGTGGAGAGTAACCATGGAGAAAGGCCCTTACCAGGTGCCAGGGCAGATTCCATCTGTGTCCAGGCAGTTCGTGGTGAGGTCGCGAACCATTCTCTAGATTGGGTGAGAACCGAGGCCAAGTAGTAATGGTGGAAGTCTATGTATCCCGTGCCGCCCGCCTTATGTGTTTTAACAAGGGTGGTATGGGCACATCTAGCCCTCTTGCCTTGCCAGATATAGGAAGATAAGATAGATTGGAGTGATTTAAAAAAATGGACGGGAATGGGGATTGGTAAAGTCCTAAAAAGATAGAGGAGTTGGGGCAAGTGGAACATTTTAAACGCCGCTAAGCGGCCTGTCCAAGACAGTTCTTGAGATCCCAAATGTTGGAGTTGGGCCTGAAGTTTATTCCGGAAAGGGACATAATTTTGGTGGAAGAGCTGCTCGGGTGATTTGGTCAGTTGGATACCCAGATAGGTGATGCTTAGATCAGCCCATGTAAACGGGAATTGGCTCTGTAACAATAAGCTGGTGGGGGTGTTGACTCCTAGGTCTAAGACATGGCTTTTAGATTCGTTAACTTTATAGTAGGACACTTTGCTAAAGTAAGCTAGCTCTCGTTGGACCGCTGGGAGTGATGTGGATGGCTCAGATAGTATTAGTATGACGTCATCAGCGAATAGGCTGATCTTGTGCTCACTGCTTCCCATGGTGATACCTGTAATAAGCGGGTTTGATCGGATGGATTGGGCCAGGGTTTCCATCAGTAAATTAAAAATCAGAGGGGAAAGGGGGCAGCCTTGTCTAGTTCCGTTCGTAATATCAAAGGGAGGTGATAACGAGTCCGCTGAATATACTTGGGCCGAGGGATTGGAATAAAGGGCCATGATTGCTCTATGAATCTGTCCAGTAAAGCCAAATTTAGAAAGGACCGAGGATAGAAACCCCCAATGCACTCTGCCAAATGCTTTTTCAGCATCAAGGGACAGGAGTACAGAGGGGGTGCCTGAGAGAGTCGCCTGGTGTATGACATTGATCATTCGCCTTGTGGCATCTGAAGCCTGCCGGCCTTTGGTGAATCCCGATTGGTCCCTGTGTATCAGTGTGGGAAGGATATCAGTCAGTCTAGTCGCTATTAACTTGGCATATAATTTAGCGTCCACATTCAGGAGAGAGATGGAGCGGAAGTTTTGGGGAGTGGTTGGGTCTTTGCCCGGTTTCGGGAGAGTGACAATTACTGCTCTTAGCATGTCAGAGGGGAAGGATGAGTTAGACGCGGCCGAATTAAAAACTTCGCAGAGGGTAGGGTTCAGAATGTGTCGGAATTTCTTGTAGTATTCCCCAGTGAACCCATCAGGTCCCGGGGATTTAGAGTTGGGGAGATTGGTTATAGCTCTGTCCAGTTCAGTCTCTGAGAAAGGTAAATTAAGAGTTTTCAATTGGTCGTCAGATAAAGAAGGGAGGCTAATCTTTCCTAAAAAGGTCTCAATGTCCTGTGGTGTCGGTTGATGTGTAGAGAGGTCGTCGCGTATGTTATATAACCCGGCATAGTAAGTACTGAAAGCATTAGCTATCTCCTGTGGCTTCATTAACTTTTCTTTTGTGTGAGGGTGATATATGTAAGGGATTTTGGATTTGATCCTCCGCCCCTTTATCTTTAGGGCTAGTAGCTTGCCCGCTTTGTTCCCTGTAGCATATGTGGTGGCCCTAACCCTTGTACATGCCCTCTCAAAGGATTCTAATAGGAGCAAACAGAGTTCGTGTCTTAGGTTAAAGATAGTGGCTTGCAGTAAGGGCGAGGGCCGAGATTTGTTTTGTGAGTCAAAAAGGGCAATGTCAGCTGTAATCTGGTCAATTTTTTTCGTTCTGGATTTTTTGATCCTAGCCCCTAGTTGGATAAACACACCCCTGATGACGGCCTTGTGGGCGGCCCACACCACCCCCGGGTCAGATACGGAATTTGAGTTTATGGAGAAGTATTCCTCCAAATGTTGATGTAAGAGGATTGCTGTGGATGGGTCTCTAATCAGGGCATTGTTGACTCGCCAGAGGTACGAGTTAGTTTGTGGAGTGATTGCATCTATGGAGATGCTAACAGGGGCATGGTCCGACCAGGTGGTGGGGTGGATCACCGAGGCCGAGATCCGTTGTAGCAATGGCCTATCTGTTAGGAACAAATCTATGCGTGAGTAGGTATTGTGGCGCGGCGAGAGAAAAGTGTAGTCTCGCTCGCTCGCGTGACAGCACCTCCACACATCATATAGGTCACTATTGGAGATAAATTTGTTCAGAGGAGATATGTGTCTCTTAGTGGATGCTGTGGAATCTAAGTCATTGTCTGGGACAAGATTGAAATCGCCACACATTAAAAGATACCCTGATTGAAGGGCTTTGACATTTTTCATAACACATTTAAGAAAAGGCATTTGGCGTTGATTCGGAGCGTACAAGGAAACCAGCGTATATGGAACATTATTAATCAAGCAGACCAAAATGATATAGCGACCCTCCGGATCAGCTACGAGTGTCTGTAATTGGAAAGATACCGTGTTCCGGACGGCTATCATAACACCCCTCTGCTTTTTCTTGTAGGAGGATGTGAAAACATGGGGGAATTGGTGGTTCTGGCAACGGGGGTGAGAGTCCTGCTGAAAGTGAGTCTCTTGGACGCAGAGGATGTCGCATTTGAGCGAAACAGCTGACTTCCATAAGGACGAACGTTTAACCGGATGGTTTAGACCTTTAGCATTTAGGGTCAGAACGGTAAAGGACATGATGCGGTGAGAGGTGTGCAAGGTGTATGGATACAACTTACAGTTAGGAGAAGTAGTCTCAACGGATTGTCACTAAGCGGTAGATCTCCTGGTAGGATGGTTGAAGAAGCGGAGTGCTTGGGATCTGGATACGTGGTGTTTGTGATGAGTAGATCGGAGTCTTGGCGTGCGGGAAAGTCTCTCTGCTAGAGCTCCATCCACTGGGTGGTCAAAATAACGAAAGAATAAAAGAAAAGGGTTAACGTAAAACAATAACAATCAGCAAGTCGGAGGATATCCTGATGCTAAGCAAACTTGGGGTACAGTTCAGGCTCAAGGAGCAGTAGTGCAACAAATGGAGCATAACGAGCAGCCAGCCGGATTAAACGGTGGGCTATTGTAGACAGGAACAGGCATATGGAATCAGCGCGAAGTATCTGGGTGGTGGTCATCAGTATGAGGATTGTTCCGGGGGTTCCTGCGAGGCAGGGGAGGTTTTCCCCGTGGGTCAGCGTAAGCATTTGGAGGATCTGGAACGATGCCCCATGACAGTAGCAATTTGGTACCCCCCTCCATAGTGGATATGGTATGTGGAATGCCATTGTGAGTCACTAGAATATTGGCAGGGTGACGCCATTTGTAGACTATCTTGTGGTTTGATAAAGCTTTGGTCACGGTACTCAGCTTCCTTCTCATCTGGAGTGTAAATTGGGACAGGTCTGCATACAGTTGTATGTTCTCATAAGGAGCGGGAAGTACTCTAAGTTCGCGGGATTTGGCCAGGATCTGTTCCTTTGCTTGGTAAAAATGAATGCGCAGCAGCACATCCCTCGGAACTGTTTCAGCAAGATGGCGCGGCTTAGGTAATCTGTGGATGCGGTCTATGGTCAGTTCTATGGGGGACAGGTCAGGCAGTAAGTTCGAAAACAGGGTATTTGTATAGGAGCGGAGGTCAGCTGGGAGTACAGATTCTGGGACGCCGCGTATTTTTATGTTATTGCGTCTGGATCTATCTTCGAGGTCCGCTAGTTTAGATTTGATCCAGTCAGTGTCTTCCCTTTGAACCTCATTGGCGTCAACCAGACTGTTGACAACATCAGTGCATTCCTCCATTTTCTCTTCCATGTAAGAGACCCTGTCCCCCATATGTTGCACATCAATGGAGACCTTGTGTATCAGGGATGAGAGGTTAGACATTAATGAGGACTGGAGGAGCATCAACATGTCCTTCATTGTGGTGTCTAAAACTGGCTGGCCCGTTGTTGGGAAGGCCGCGATAGAAGATTGGAGTGAGGAGATGGCGTCAGTGCCTCGTGCATTGGTACTCACGTTTGCGGCGTGCTGCTGGACATCCAAGCGTATCCACGCTTTCGCCGGGCTCCGTGTGTCAGGGGATAGCGGTGGGGTGCCGACCAGGGTCTAGGCTGCCATCTCGCTCGCGCGCAAGCCACGCCCCCCCTCCATTATTTTTTGATAACACACTACTTTAAACTTGCCATCAATTTTGGTCAAATTTCCTGTGTTTTTGTAGCTTGTACATCCCCCATAACATCAGCAATCCACCTCCGTGTTTCACCGTAGGAATGGTGTACTTTTCAGAATAGGCCCTGTTGACTCCTCTCCAAATGTAGCGTTTATGGTTGTGGCCAAAATGCTAAATTTTGATCTCATGACTTTGTGCCAGAAGGTTTGAGGCTTGTCTCTGTGCTGTTTGGCATATTGTAAGCGGGATACTTTGTGGCATTTGCGTAGTATTAACTTTCTTCCGGCGACTCGACCATGCAGCCTATCTTTCTTCAAGTGCCTCCTTTTATTGTGTATCTTGAAACAGCCACACCACATGTTTTCAGAGAGTCCTGTATTTCACCTGAAGTTATTTGTGGGTTTTTCTGTGCATCCCAAACAATTTTCCTGGCAGTTGTGTCTGAAATTTTAGTTGGTCTACCTGACCGTGGTTTTGTTTGTACAGAACCCCTCATTTTCCACTTCTTGATATCTTTTTATATCCCTTTCCTGTTTTATACAGTTCAACTACCTTTTCCCGCAGATCCTTTTACAGTTATTTTGCTTTTCCCATGACTCATGTCGCGTACACACAACCGTTTTTCGGGATGTAAAAAAATGACGTCATTAATGATGTCATTAAAAACGATCGTGTGTGGACTCCAGAGCATTTTTCACTACGTAAAAAATGGGAATTAAAAATTTAGAACATGCTCTAAATTTTCACATCCTTTTTAACGTTGTAAAAAATGGTTGTGTGTGGGCTTTGACGTGAAAAAACTCGCATGGTCAGAAGCAAGTTATGAGACAGGAGTGCTCGTTCTGGTAAAACTAGTGTTCGTAATGGAGATAGCACATTCATCACGCTGTAACAGACTGAAAAGCGCAAATCGTCTTTTACTAACACAAAATCAGCAAAAGCAGCCCCAAGGGTGGTGCCATCCAAATGGAACTTCCCTTTTATAGTCCAGTTGTATGTCACATCGCTTTGCTAGAGCATTTTTTTTTCACAATCGTGTGTAGGCAAGGCCGGTTTAACAATAATCGGGTTGAAAAAAAAAAAGTTTTTTTGTAGACCATTACATATGGTTGTGTGTACGTGGCATCAGAATCCAGAAACATCAGTGTAGCACTGGATGAAAGATGCAAGGGTCTGTCAAGAGTCCAGAAACTCATTGACCTTTTATACACACACATTAATTACAAGCAAACAGATCACATGTGAGGATGCTTACCTTTTATTAGCCATTCAAACACCTTTGTGTCAACTTGTTTGCATGTTATCAGGCCAAAATCACCAGGGTATGTAAACTTTTAATCAGGGTAATTTGTGTAGTTTCTGATGTCATTATGATTTAACCACTTACTGGGCACTTAAACACCCCTCCTGACCAGATCAATTTTCGGCTTTCAGCGCTCTCACACTTTAAATGACAATTACTCAGTCATGCAACACTGTACCCGAATGATTTTTTTGTCCTTTATTTCATACAAATAGAGCTTTCTTTTGGTGGTATTTGATCACCTCTGGGTTTTTAATTTTTTGCGCTATTAATGAAAAAAGACCGAAAATTTTGAAAAATAATGTTTTTTTCTTGGTTTCTGTGATAAAATTTTGCAAATGATTAATTTTTCTTCATAAATTTTGGCCACAATTTATACTACTACATGTCTTTGATAAAAATAACCCAACATTTTTGGAAATTATTTGGTCTGTGTTAAAGTTTTAGGCCTCGTACACACGATCAAATCTGTCTGCTGGACCGTTTCAGCAGACAGATTCGATCGTGTGTACGGGCAAACAGACGGATTTGGCCACCCGACAGATTTCAAAGCATGCTTTGAAATCTCTCGGCTGGGAACCCGTCCGCCCGACATGTCTGCTGGTTAGTATGCTAACCAGTAGACATGTCTTCTCGCACACGCGCCAAATGATTTCGACGCATGCGCGGAAGTGTTTTACTTCCTGGTGCGGTGACATGGCGGTGTCAACGTCACCCCCACATCACCGACACGTCAGCGCGCTGTCTGCTGGCGGGGATTTTGGTTTGCTCGTGTGTACACGCGAGCAAACCAAAATGCCAGCAGACAGATCTGTTCAAATCGGTCGGTCCGACCGATTTGAACAGATAGATTTGATAGTGTGTACGAGGCCTAAGAGTCTACAAGCTATAGTGCAAATCATAAAAAATGATCACACCTGATGTACTGAAGGCCTATCTCATTTCTTGAGACCCTAACAAGCCAGGAAAGTACAAATGCCCCCCAAATAACCCCTTTTTGGAAAGTAGACATTCCAAGGTATTTAGTAAGAGGCATGGTGAGTTATTTAAAGTTGTAATTTTTTCCCAGAATACTTTGCCAAATTAAGATTTTTATTTTTCATTTAAAAAATTTCTTAAAATTGTCATTGTAATAGCTTATTTCTCTCACATGGCATGTGCATACCACAAATGACACCCCAAAATACATTTTGCTCCTCCTCCTGAGTAAAACGATACCCCATGTGTGAGACTTTCACTGCTTGGCCACATACAGAGGCCCAACATGCAGGGAGCGCCATCAGGGGTTTTAGGAGCATAAATTGCACATCTAACTAGTTGACTACCTATTACACTTTTGAAGGCCCTGGAACACCAGGACAATAGAATTATCCACAAAGTGACCCCATTTTGGAAAGCTAACACCCCAACGTATAATCTATGAGGCATAATGAGTCTTTTGAACGGTTTATTTTTTCCAGCAGTTTTTGGAATATGTGGAAAAAAATGAAAATGCATTTTTTTTTACACAAAGTTGTCCATTGATAAGATATTTCCAACACATAGCATGTACATAGCAAAAATTAAATCCCTAAATACATTCTGCTACTCCTCCTGAATAAAACGATACCCCATGTGTGAGACTTCTACACTGCCTGACCACATACAGAGATCCAACATGCAAGGAACCCCGTCAGGTGTTCCAGAGACACATAGCATGCACATACCAAGAATTACACCCCAAAATACATTATGCTGAGCAAAGCGTAAACAAAGGATTACCTGTGGTAATAGTAGCGCAGTTCTACACAGCAGGATAGCACTGGTCCAGGCAGCAGGCAGGAACTTAGTCAGCAACTGCATACACAATTGTCCAGGCAGGGATACTGTCCCGTCAGGATTAGTGCAGGCAGACATATTGTCAGCAGTGCCAAAAATATTGGTCCTGGTAGTAGGCAGGTCCATGTTGTGTGGTCAGTTCATGCAACAGGCAGAGGCATGATGGCATAGGTCTTACAGGCAGCAGGCAGAAGTAGGGCCTCGTTCAGGACAGAATAGGGATAGGGGTAGAGGCTTCTCCCACCCAAATCTCTTTGAAGCCTCCGGGCAATCAGACCCTAATCTAGGATGAGAAAACAAACAAAATGGTTTTCTTCATCCAGAAAAACTTTTCTGGAGCCCCTCACATATGTGAGACCCCTGTATTGAATCCCACTAGTCCAGTAGTAGGGTACAAGATCAGTCAATGAGGCAGGCAAAAGGCATGGTCAAACAGTCCAAGGTCAGTTCCAGATCAGGCAGAGGCATTACAGAATCGTTATGCAGAAGCATGGTCGAAAAACAGTCCAGGGTCAATTCCAGATCAGGCAGAGGTATTACAAAATCGTTAGGCAGAAACATGGTCGAAAAACAAGCCAGGGTCAGTTACAGGGCAGGTAGTGGCATAAGGGGTGTATAGGTGTGTGAAGGCAGGAACGGAGGATTACGTTTACCATACTAAACTAATAATTTAGTTTGGTATGGTAACGGCGAAAACAGTCAGTTACACAGAGGCCTGGTTGGGAAGGACACTCGACACAATGATAAACTGTGTCTCGTCTGACTCCTTCACTGGCACACATCTTGCATCTTTTTTTACCTCGTCGGCCTGATGCTGTGGGAGGGACTTTATCTGGGAAGTGACGTTCGGAGAGTCGACTTAGAACATCTGATCGGATGTTTTGGGGTAGGTCGTTCTGGAATATCAGGGCAGTGGTGATTTCCTCCTGGTAGCCAAGGAAGGGTAGGGGGTTTTGGATGGACTTACGATAAATAATAAATGAATTGTATATGGCCAAATGAAAAAAATAAATTGCTACTTTTTTGTACCGATGGTACGTGCGCCTTGTGGCAAGGTATGGTTCCAACATTTGGTCGTTAAAGTCGACTCCCCCCATGAACGAATTGTAGTCCCGGATACATGTGGGCTTTTGGATGGTGGTGCCATGCCTTCTGTGGGTTTCCACAAAGGAATTGTTGTGGATGGAAGACAACATATATACATCTCTTCTGTCCTTCCACTTCACTGCCAGAACCTCCTTGTTGCGCAGACTTGCTGATTCCCCTTTCCTCAGCTTTTTATTCACAAGGCTTTGAGGAAAGCCTTTCCTGTTCTTTCTTACCGTGCCACATGCTGGGGTCTGCTTCCGATGAAGGTTGTGGAACAGGGGAAGAGAGGTGTAAAAGTTATCGACGTACAAATGGTAGCCTTTATCCATTGGGGGCTGATAAGTTGCCAACCAACTTTTCCACTTGATCCCAAGTAGTCTGGGCAATTGGGGGGATGCAGCTGGGTGTCCTTCCCTTCGTAGACCAAGAAGGAATACAGGTACCCTGTGGCTTGTTCATATAGTTTGTAAACCTTCACCCCATAGCGGGACCTTTTGCTGGGGATAAACTGCTTGATTTTAAGTCGGCCAGAAAATTTAACAAGGGACTCATCTACACATATGTGTTAACAGAAATAAAGGAATCAACTGCACTAAAAATAATAATTAGAAAAAAAAATAAGGGGCAACTAAATGTTCTTAAATTGGTGAAAATAGGGAGCAACTGAACGCTCTATTGAAGCTGCACTTGACTGTACTAGCTATAACAGTGTAAAACAAACGATAAAAAACAGGATGCGCTACAAAAGTGAAAATCGAACTTAAATATCAACAAATTACTGTCCAGAATAATTGTGCATAAATAGTTCTAAAAGGTAAATCACAGTCTTTATAATAAGCAATGTGGATTCAATACACCAGTGGATAAACACATGATAAGGTGACTTTCTGATAAGTGCTGATAGAAGATCCTCCACCGTGAAGATATAAGATCTGCTTACCAGATTTCTGGTGGTCTCTTACTTAAAAGAAGACCCCAAAAAGCATGTGGTTGGTTACTGGAAGGTTGAAACTTGGACCAAGTCAGGTGTCAATCCCCATTCACGTCAGTTGGACAAGGAACTCAAAGCAGTTGCCATGGAGAGACACAAGAAAAGGAAAAAATAGTGTAATACCGTAGGTTGATATTTATTTAAAAGAGACAAAAACTCACTTACATGAAAACAGAGAAAACAGGCATGTCAGTTTAAAATGGAACTCCGGCCGGAAGTAGTCCAGAAGAAACCTAACCCGTCCGATTTGGTAAAGGAAAATGTATTCAGCGGGGGATGATCCGGTACAACACATAGTCCCGCCCGACCGGTTTCGCGATAAATCGCTTCCTCATGGGGCACGGGTGACACACTAGATTATCCCCCTTTATAATGTAATCTGTTGTCATAACGGGCAACGCATCAGCGCAGATGTCAGTACGCAGGTGCGCATGCGCAAAAACAGGCGAGCCAAGGCTCAATCTGGAAAGCCATGCGAGGCGCATGCGCGCTGCGCCAAACTATGCAGACACTGGCCATTAATTACCAATGTAGATATAGACTAGTGACTCACTACTGTCCAATGGGATATAAATATATTAAAATAAAAAACAGTTTAAAAGGATTAAAAAGGTGTCACGAGACGGGATGAAAAAGGAACAAATACATACGTGTCACGTGATCAAAAGCATCGTCACGACGGCCACTCCAGACGGCCACAGGTCAGCAGGAGAGCAGCTACAGCAGCGTTACCGACGATAAGAGCTAGCTGAGCACCCCCACTTGCAGGACAACACCTCTGTCCATGCTTGTCTGTCAACTTTTACAGCCATGGAGGAAGACATCATAGGTCTCCATAGCTGAGATGACGGCTGACAGCTCCTGGCCTTTAGAGTTCAGCTTTCTCCTGTGTGTTTGCGGGGAACGGGAGCAGCCATCTCAGAACAAAAGTAACTTCACTGCGGGGAGGGGGAACAGGATATACTTTAGTGCCGGAATGGCGCATCTACGGGCGCATTTAAACGTCCAACGGAACACATTGCGCTGACGTTTCCCGTGAAGTGGTGCCGACGGAAGTTGTGAGCATGCGCACAAGGGGGCGAGTGAAGCCTCACTTACTGCGCATGCTCCGTGGATGATGCGCTGAACGTAAGCCTCTGCGCTGGGCTCCGCCCATCATTTACATATGATCACACCCACTTCCACTTGCGTCGGGTTACGCCAGCGCATTATCATTACTCTGGCGCAAGTTTACGCGCAAGTGCTATGTGAATAACAGTACTTGCGCCGAAAGTGTCGGCGGAGTAACGTAAATGAGAAACGTTACTCCAAAGTAAAGAAACGCCCATCTACCTGAATCTGGCCCATAGTTTGTTGGCTAAGGTTATAAATACACACCCCTAAGTTCTTTTTCGTTTTGGCCGACTGGGCCCTCCTCCCCCCTCTGGTCCCTCTCTTCGTTTTGGAGTACCTCCCTGGTTAGACGGGACTCCGCGAAAATCCACATTCTGGCCCGAAAGAATTGGTGGGTAAGTTGGAGGGATGCTCATATCCCAAGTGGCGATTACTCATGTCCGCATAACCCGAAGGGAATGTGAACGGGTTTCTGTTAGAATTGGTAAAACCAAAACCACCCCCACTGGGTGCCAAACATCCATTGGTATCAAATCCAGAAATGGGTGAAAACCGATTCTGGGTGGGGATATTGAAGCCACCAGTTGACCCACCCAACCCCTACCATGCCCCGCCCCCAATCCCGCCCCTAGATACGCCCTCATAAATCTCATGAAATGGCACTTAAATGTTTTATGCAGATTTAAGTTATAAAAATAAATATTAACAACTTTATCCGTGCCCAAAAATGCAGCATGTGTCCCCATTTTGCAGCCAGAGTTCCCTCACAATTGCAGCCAGGTGTTCCCCCCCACACTCCAGCCAGGTGCCCCCCCCCCACACTGCAGCCAGGTGTTCCCCCACCCCACACTGCAGTCAGATGTCCCCCCCCACACTGCAGTCAGGTGTCCCCCCCCCCCACACTGCCGTCAGGTGTGTGTCCCCCCCACACTGCAGTCAGGTGTGTCCCCCCCACACTGCAGTCAGGTGTGTCCCCCCCCACACTGCAGTCAGGTGTGTCCCCCCCCCCACACTGCAGTCAGGTGTGTCCCCCCCCCACACTGCAGTCAGGTGTGTCCCCCCCCACACTGCAGTCAGGTGTGTCCCCCCCCACACTGCAGCCAGGAGTGTTCCCCCCCACATTGCAGCCAGGAGTGTTCCCCCCCACATTGCAGCCAGGAGTGTTCCCCCCCACATTGCAGCCAGGAGTGTTCCCCCCCACATTGCAGCCAGGAGTGTTCCCCCCCACATTGCAGCCAGGAGTGTTCCCCCCCACATTGCAGCCAGGAGTGTCCCCCCCCCACATTGCAGCCAGGAGTGTTCCCCCCCCCACATTGCAGCCAGGAGTGTTCCCCCCCCCACATTGCAGCCAGGAGTGTTCCCCCCCCCACATTGCAGCCAGGAGTGTCCCCCCCCCCACATTGCAGCCAGGAGTGTCCCCCCTCACATTGCAGCCAGGAGTGTCCCCCCCCACATTGCAGTCAGAAGTGTCCCCCCCCACATTGCAGTCAGAAGTGTCCCCCCCACATTGCAGTCAGAAGTGTCCCCCCCCACATTGCAGTCAGAAGTGTCCCCCCCCACATTGCAGTCAGGAGTGTCCCCCCCCCCACATTTCAGCCGGGTGTCCCCCCCACATTGCAGCCGGGTGTCCCCCCACATTGCAGCCGGGTGCCCCCCCCCCCCACATTGCAGCCGGGTGTCCCCCCCACATTACATCCTACCTGTGTAGAAGAGGAGCCGAGCCGCCGCCGCCTGTTTGTTAATAGCGCGGGTCGGGAAACATTACAGATTTCAATCCAATAGCTGCGCGTGACATATACAGAGCTTCCCCCTTTTCCGGGAAATCTTGATAGACAGATCATTCATCCAATCCTGAGATGGGTGATGATCTGTCAATTAAAAAAGTGCCCGGAAAAGGGGGAAGCGCTGTATTTGACACGCGCAGCCCACACTCGCCAGACCTCAAAATTTACTCGCAAAACGCGAGCAGGCGAGTGTAAATTTTGAGGACTGTTGAAGCCAATATCTACTATTTCCAATTGCTGCTTTACTTCCGTATCATTATGGATATATTTGATTTCCGCTCCAAAAGAGTGGTTAATCTGGAGGGAGTGTTTGATACCACCCCTATTGTTCCAGGGACCGACGTGGGTGACCTCTTTTTACGATTAAAGAACTTATTAGTGGCCGAGCTACATACCCAATGGGACGTTGCGTTCCTGGAAACCTACATTAAAGGTTCAACAAGAGGACACGGACCTTACGGGCTGGTATAAATACTTCAACGATTCAGGAGTGGCCTTTTTACGTTTTCTCATCAAAAGGAGGGTTACCAAATTGGTCAGACTTGACGATGAAAATAAATCTGTCAAAGATTTTCTTGCCCCCTTTAAGAATAGTGATGAATACATTATCACTCTACCACCTTGCTCAAAACTTTAGATAAAGAGGAAAGGGGAACAGAAAGCCAAAAATAAATTCCTCCATGATAGTGAGGATTACAAATCCAACGTACAGTGGTTGACCGCGATATTGTGTCAATCTCGCCGAGCTGGCTTGCCGCGATGGAGACAAAGCCGTCATAGAAGCGACGGGGATCCGACGCGGATTCCCGCCAATTCTACACGTGGGCGGAGTTTGTTATGAATCCTGAGAAGGAAGTCCCCGCCGGATTTTAAATAAAAATCCGGCATGGGTTCCCCCCTCAGGAGCATAGCGGGCCCTTAGGTCTGGTATGGGTTGTAAGGAGACCCCCCCTACGCCGAAAAAACAGCGTGGGGGTCCCCCCACAATCCATACCAGACCCGTATCCAAAGCACGCCGGCCGGTCAGGAGGGGAGTGGGGGCGAGCGAGCGCTCCCCCCCCCTCCTGAGCCGTACCGGGCAGCATGCCCTCAACATGGGGGGGTCAGGTGCTCTGGGGCAGGGGGCGCACTGCGGCCCCCCACCCCAGAGCACCCTGTCCCCATGTTGATGAGGACAGGGCCCCTTCCCGACAACCCTGGCTGTTGGTTGTCGGGGTATGCGGGAGGGAGGCTTATCGGAATCTGGAAGCCCCCTTTAATAAGGGGGCCCCCAGATACCGGCCCCCCACCCTAAGTGAATGAGTATGGGATACATTGTACCCCTACCCATTCACCTGCAAGAAAAGTGTAAACACAAATAAACCACACAGGGTATTGAAATATTTTATTAGTTGGTCGCCGGGGGGGGTGTGTATGATCGCTTTTATAAAAGCGCCCCCCTCCGGCGGGCTTCTGCGGGGGGGTGGGTGCCGCTGTTCTTCGCCGCCGTCTGGTTCTCTTCCGCCGGGGGGGGGCGCTTTGATAAAAGCGCCCACCACCCGGCGGGCTTCCTTCGACATCTTCGGCGGCGGGGGGGGTCTTCTCCCACTCTCCGGGGTCTTCTCCCACTCTCCGGGGTCTTCTCTGGCTCTCTGCAGTGCGCCCCCTGCCCCAGAGCACCTGACCCCCCCATGTTGAGGGCATGCTGCCCGGTACGGCTCAGGAGGGGGGGGGGGGCGCTCGCTCGCCCCCACTCCCCTCCTGACCGGCCGGCCGGCGTGCTTTGGATACGGGTCTGGTATGGATTGTGGGGGGACCCCCACGCCATTTTTTCGGCGTAGGGGGGGGTCTCCTTACAACCCATACCAGACCTAAGGGCCCGCTATGCTCCTGAGGGGAGAACCCATGCCGGATTTGTATTTAAAATCCGGCGGGGACTTCCTTCTCAGGATTCATAACAAACTCCGCCCACGTGTAGAATTGGCGGGAATCCGCGTCGGATCCCCGTCGCTTCTATGACGCACTCGCTGGAATGTGCTTTTACTATTCCAGCGAGTGCGAGATGTCGGCAGCCTGTCGCCGAGAATCAGCGCGATGCTGTCGTGCTAAAAACACATTCTCGGCGGCAGGCACTGTAGTCTTTTTATGGCAGAAAAAACTTTCCGAGAATAATGAGGGTGACTTAGGGATGGACACCACACCGCAGCCCACTGGTGATGCCAATTCTCTTCCGATCCCCCTGCCATCACAATCACATGGTGGTAATACATATCCCCCCCTGCCAAAGGACTCCACTCGATGTTTCCAGAAATAACATGAAAAAGGGTAAGGGTCCTTACAAAGGATCTAACCAGAAGGGGTCGGTTCCCAATGGTAACCCAAAAGGCATTTTTCAGAGTCAGCGGGTGGCTCATTATGATCGGCCCCATCTCCCCGTACGTGGGACAGGGGTCCTGATTATCGTTTTCCACCTCCCAACATGGGTTTTGGGGGACCTAATTATGGACCCCACCAGGATGCTGGCCATAACAACTTTGGCTTCAATATCCCCACCCAGAATCGGTTTTCACCCATTTCTGGATTTAATACCAATGGATGTTTGCCACCCAGTGGGGTGGTTTTGGTTTTACCAATTCTAACAGAAACCCGTTCACATTCCCTTCGGGCTATGCGGACATGGGTAATCGGCACTTGGGATATGAGCATCCCTTCAACTTACCCACCAATTCTTACAGCCAGAATTGGGATTTTCGCGGAGTCCCGTCGAACCAGGGAGGTACTCCAAAACGAAGAGAGGGACCAGAGGGGGGAGGAGGGCCCAGTCGGCCAAAACGAAAAAGAACTTAGGGGTGGGTATTTATAACCTTAGCAAACAAACATTGACTATTTCTGAACATAAACTTCTAGACAAAGGATTGAAATATGCTCCCCCTAGAAACCTTAGTAAGTTTCAGACTTTTATGGATGTACACAAATTCACTAGGCGGCTTAGCATCAAAAGACACTTTTTGAGTAATCCATTTTCTGGTCAACAGGATACTAGTGTATACCAACACTCCACTCTGTCGAATGCCTCCCTTTTCAATCCACCAGGTTCTCTGGCCCCGAGCATCAGAGTCTTCAGGGACGTGGTAGTTGGTGATTTAGAAAAACTGGAGATTAAAAAATCTAGGATGAATAGGGATTTTACCAAGGGACTGGAGACTCTATGTGAGAATAAATCTCCTGTTATCCGACCGGCAGACAAGGGGGGGGGGGGGATAGTCATTCTTGACCATAGCAGTTATATGGAAGAAATGCACAGGTTAGTCGACGATACTGACACCTATACCCCCCTTACTAGGGACCCACTAAGGGGCTACAAAAAAGAACTTGAATCGTTGGTCAAACGGGGTTTGAAGAGTGGCATCCTTAACAATAAGGAGGCCCTTTTTCTGGTCCCTAGTGCCCCTAGGACCCCCGTCATTTATTACCTACCCAAGGTACACAAGAATCAAACTTGCCCCGCCGTCCCGGGCGGGCAAGTATATTGATTCTTTCTTGCAACCTCTTGTAAAAAAAAATACCATCTTACATTAAAGACACCAAACAGGTCATCAACACCCTGGCCAGCATTTCCCCCAAACCAGGAGTATGGTTAGTCACAGCTGATGTGACCTCCTTATACATGATCATACCTCACCACTTGGGTTCGAAGCAGTATTCTTGTATCTGGAGAGACAATCTGGACTTGTCACAGCTCAAATAGAGTTCATTATGGTGTTGTTAAAATACGCAGCCACCCATAATTTCTTTTTTGACAACATGTTCTTTAGACAGGATAGAGGAGTGGCCATGGGGGCTATATACGCCCCCAGCTTGGCCAACCTCTTTATGGCCAAGTTGGAGGAGGACGTCATCGACAGATGCCGTCGTCCGGAAATTCTACTTTGGGCCAGGTATATGGATGACGTCCTCCTCCTTTGGGATGGCTGTGAGTCTGATCTCCAAAACTTCATGTCTGGTTTAAATCAGAATACCAGGGGCATTAGATTCAACTTTGAGAGCAGCCAGCACTCCATCCATTTCTTGGACCTCCCAGATTACCATTGAAAAATGATAGATTTATTACATCAACATTTTTCAAACCAACTGACCGTAACGCATACATCCCATTAGACAGCTGCCATTTACCTGCTTGGCTAAAATAGGTACCCCTTGGGCAATATATGCATTTAAACCGTAATTGTACAGACCCCCTTACGTAATTGTACGGACCCCCTTACGTTTGAGAGTCAGGCATCTGTCCTTTCAAATAGGTTCCAGGAGAAGGGGTATGATAATCATACTCTACTCCAGTCAATGGAAAAAGCCAGAAATACGGATCGATCATTGTTACTGGCAGATAAAAACAAGGGAACCCCACACGATAAGTTCTCCTTACCGTTTATCACTACTTTTTCTGCACAACACTTTAGTGTTAAAAAACGTATACAGAAACATTGGCACATCCTTGCATCAGACCAGGTCTTGGCCCCTATTCTTCCGACAAGACCCAGTGTGATTTTCAAGGGTGTCTCTACGATCGGCAATCACATTGCTCCAAGTTTGCATGACCCTCCGAAAGCATTTGGGACGTACCTTGAGAACCTCACGGGGTATTTTAGGTGCAAACGCTGTCAGGTTTGTGCTCTCAATAGATGCAGGGAGAGAAAAATATGTTCCTTCCAGTCTACAGCCACCCAGCAAACGTTTGAAGTAGACCGGTTCATAACCTGTGCATCTAAGGGGGTTATCTATCTTATACAGTGCCCGTGCGGTCTTCAGTATATTGGCCGTACCAAGAGAGCCCTATCAGTCAGGTTGAATGAGCACATTGCTAAAATTAGGAGTGGTTATGAGAAACACTCCGTTTCCCGACATTTTGACCTAAAACATAATAGAGACCCTGTCCAATACATTATTTGTCGGGATCGACAAATATCGCCCCCATTGGAGAGGCAGCAATTTAGTTTGGGAAATCTCAAAACAAGAAATGGCTTGGATATACCGTGTCAAAATGTACATTCCGTTCGGCCTGAACATTGACATGGATATCAACGCCTTTATCAACAACTCCTAATGAACCCCTTCTATTACTTGTCAATAAGTCTGGGAGCTAGCCCCTACTAGGTATTAGTGGGTTGAATCCCATTCCATAGTCCAGCCCCCGTTTCTATTACTGTGTTACAGGGAATTATTTAACGTTAGGTTGACATATGTAATACAACCAATGTTATGATACGATAGCTTTATCTCTGTTATTTTATTATTTTTTATTTTTCAATTGTATATCTTTTAGTATTTTTATGCCTTTTTATTTCGGATATATTATCATATTTGTCCACACCAGTTTTTCCATATGTATACTGAGCATGATTTGCTTTAGTGGGTTCAGACATAGACTGGTGATATTTATGATGATTTTAGCACTGATTGTGTAGACCTTCTCAACCCCTTGATATGACGGTGCGTGGCCTTCCATGGACTCTACCCAGTTTGCAATATGGGAACCTGTCCCGTTGCTGTTCGCCAGAGCATCGTATCCTTCGGGTTCTTGAGTTTTTTTGACCAATCAAACTTCATGGTTTGTGTTCGGTCCTCAAGACGAGGCTTGGTATTTTCCTTCAGGCTGATTGGTCAACATGGCCAGCCTGAGGGTTGGACACCGCTGCGGCCCTGCGCCGCGATTTTGCGTCGACGCGTGACGTCGATATTTTGGTCACGTGACATCTCTCCACCTTGCCCCGCCACAGCCATCGACTGATTGGCGCGTGTGGTCAGGTGATCTGTTGGGCGCTACGTCGGGTCGTGACGTTGACGCTTTTGATCACGTGACGCGTATGTATTTGTTCCTTTTTCATCCCGTCTCGTGACACCTTTTTAATCCTTTTAAACTGTTTTTTATTTAATATATTTATATCCCATTGGACAGTAGTGAGTCACTAGTCTATATCTACATTGGTAATTAATGGCCAGTGTCTGCATAGTTTGGCGCAGCGCGCATGCGCCTCGCATGGCTTTCCAGATTGAGCCTTGGCTCGCCTGTTTTTGCGCATGCGCACGTGCGTAATGACGTCTGCGCTGACGCGTTGCCCGTTATGACAACAGATTACGTTATAAAGGGGGATGATCTGGTGTGTCACCCCGTGCCCCATGAGGAAGCAATTTATCGCGAAACCGGTCGGGTGGGACTTTGTGTTGTACCGGATCATCCCCCGCTGAATACATTTTCATTTACCAAATCGGACGGGTTAGGTTTCTTCTGGACTACTTCCGGCCGGAGTTCCATTTTAAACTGACATGCCTGTTTTCTCTGTTTTCATGTAAGTGAGTTTTTGTCTCTTTTAAATAAATATCAACCTACGGTATTACACTATTTTTGCCTTTTCTTGTGTCTCTCCATGGCAACTGCTTTGAGTTCCTTGTCCAACTGACGTGAATGGGGATTGACACCTGACTTGGTCCAAGTTTCAACCTTCCAGTAACCAACCACATGCTTTTTGGGGTCTTCTTTTAAGTAAGAGACCACCAGAAATCTGGTAAGCAGATCTTGTATCTTCACGGTGGGGGATCTTCTATCAGCACTTCTTATCAGTAAGTCACCTTATCATGTGTTTATACACTTATTCCACTGGTATATTGAATCCACATTGCTTATTATAAAGACTGTGATTTACCTTTTAGAACTTCTTATGGACAATTATTCTGGACAGTAATTTTGTTTATATTTAAGTTCGATTTTCACTTTTGTAGCGCATCCTGTTTTTTATCGTACACATATATGTTGTTCCGGGGTATATAATTGGGGGAATAATTCTGAAAAATAATTTAATAAGGGGCGAATTTTGAAAAGCATGTCAAAATTTGGGTGATTTTGGGAAGGCACTGGGTGTTATCATTGAATTGGAGGAACATCATGATCATAAAATAACTGGTTCTGGGCATTGTTGCAGAGAAGATTGGCATATGGTAAATGGGTCGTTTTGACCAAAAGGAATGCTTTTCATTTTTTGGGTTAAGTCCCATGCAAAATGTGAGGCCTAAAAAAAAAACCTAAACTCCGAGGACGAGCATAAGAAGATGTTGGATTGTTGGCAAAAAATTGTTGGGCATATAGGTTGCACTGGGCCACAATGCTAGATAGATAGCAGTTCCTCAGTAAAAAAAAATATAAAAAAAATGTATTTGGGAAAAATTGTCCGTGTCCACCTGGACTCCTGGCTGGGCAGTGAAAGGGGGAATGTTGGCTTCTCCGGAATTTGGAGGAAGCCACAAGGGGTACTGAAGGGCATAGGGAAGGCTTGCATGGGTCCTTGGCCTTTGTTGCCGCGGTACTGCGATGCTGGTGGATGGCATGACGGTGCTGGTGGATGGCATGACGGTGCTGGTGGATGGCATGAGGGTGCTGGTGGATGCCACTGCCTCCTCACCAGAGTGCCTTCGTTTGGCGGGCTGACTATCTTCCCCCTCTGAGCCTGTCGCTGTTCCACTACTGTAGACTGGCATGAATCATAGTCTACGTCCGAATCAGAATCCGAATCAGAAGAAGAGAGCTCCCCATTGCTCTTGTCAGGCGCGGAAATAATTTGATATGCCTCCTCGGTGGAAAAGCAACGTTTTGACATGGTTGCTGGCGACTTCACAGGTATGTAGCACAGATGTGCACTGAGGCGGACAGATGGGCAGAGATCAGTACTGAGGTGGCAGAGATGGGTACTGAGGTAGTTTAACAGATGTGCACTGATTGCACAGATGTGCGCTGATGACGCGGCACAGGTGGCACTAATGAGGCGGCACAGGTAGCACTAATGAAGTGGCACAGATGTGCGTTGAGGCGGCACAGATGGGCACTGGTGAGGCGTTACAGATGGGCCCTGATTGCACAGATGGGCACTAATGAGGTGGCACAGATGGGCACTAATGAGGTGGCACAGATGGGTACATAGGTGGCACAGATGGGAACAGAGGTGGCACAGATGGGAACAGAGGTGGCACAGATGGCTACAGAGGAGGTGGAACAGATGGGTACCGATAAGGTTCACTGATGAGGCGGCACAGATGTGCACTGATTGATTGCACAGATGTGCACTTATGAGGCGGCACAGATGGCACTAATTAGCCGGCACTGAGATGGGTACTGATGTGCACCGATGAGGTGGCACAGATGTGCACTGATTGACTGCAGCACAGGTGGGTACTGATGAGGTGGCACAGGTGGGCACTGATGAGGTGGCACAGGTGGGCACTGATGAGGTGGCACAGGTGGGCACTGATACGCACTGATGTGCACTGAGGCGGCAGATGGGCTCTGATCACAGATGGGCACTGGTGGGCACTGGTGGCACTGGGCACTGATTGGGCACTGATTGGTACACTTTGTAACTTCTAGTAACAGTTGTAACAGTTTTGTCACTCACAGAACTTTCTCCCTCCTCACACGCGGTGTCTGTGTGAGGAGGGAGAGCTGGCAATGAGAGATAATCTCAAATGTTTACATTTGAGATCATCTCTCATTGACCGCACATATCGCTCTGTAAATAGCCGCAGCACAGAAGTTCCCTGATGCGCACACGGGGAACGAGAAAAGGGGTGGCCGTAAAAAAATGGCGTCCCAGAGAAGTAGAGCCGGGAAGTGGTTAAAGAACACAGGTTATAATAAATGGCTTCAGCCACAAACTAACCAGGAGTGAAGGAAAAGTTTTTGTATTATCATTCATATTCTTTGAAAATTAAATCATAAATTCTACCACGGCATGTAAACTTATGAGCACAACTGTGTGTGTGTGTGTGTGTATATATATATATATATATACAGTCACGCTCAAAATTGTTGGCACCCCAGGAATTTTTCCAGAAAATCAAGTATTTCTCACAGAAAAGTGTTAGGTAGGTACTTCAACTAGACCCGGGTCTTAAGGATGTTTGAATGTATGGAAAGTCCTTAATGCATTGCCAGTCAAAAACATCCACACACACGCATTGTATTTCCAAGACTCACTTTATTTCTCCTGCGTACTCGTACATAATCAAATCATACAAGAAGGGACACCCCGTCCCAGCCAATCATATCTTAGTTATAAGGTTATACAAGTAATGTGTGTCACAATTATACATCGTGTGTAAGCAGTGTTCTTTGTACCCTGAGCATATCTTAATTCTACTGCAGCTAATCTTGGTTATTGTAACAATAACATAGCCAAGGTCCCTAGAAGCCCAAGGATACATATTAAATACATTTTAGGATACAAGCATTAATTACTAAGGAGGAACTCTAGCAAGCCTTATAATGCATTACTAATATAGAGAAACTATAGCCTATCAATCATCGATATCTATGGGGGAACTCTTTCAATCCCTCCTTTTATTGCGTCGGCTCTAGCCTACGCAATCACTCATTATACCATTTCTGCTCTTTTCATACGGGGTTTAGTCTATTTTCCAATAGCGCAAAGGGTTATGTTAGCAATGAGATATATAACAAAAGCGCAAATCAATATCATATTCCTGGGGTTGTAATAAGGAGAACACAACATGTAACAATCGGTGACAAAGAAAAATTGTCTGAAACTTGGGCCAATGTGGAGTTGGACGTGGTCTGGAAACGAAACGGGGAGGGGCAAATTGGGGGCCAGTCTTTGAGAATGTTCAAGGTAGTTGCACTGTGACCTGTTCCAATCCTTGGATTAAGTCCTCCAGTTGTGTGGCTTGTTGGTCCCTCCTTTTCTGCTCTTCTGTTGGTGCCTCTGAAGTTGGAAGGAGAAAAGGGGTGTTCGTCTTTATCCGGGATGCCTGGATCCATTGTGGGCCCTGGGAAGCCGTTCCGGAGACCTTTTCCTACTTCGTGTGGGCCGGTATAAACGGGTCCTATATGTCTTCTTACTGCGAGTTGTACTATTAGGTCTTTGTCTCCCGGTATGACCCGGTGGGTCGGATCTGTGGAAGAAGGAAGAAAAGGTAACAGCTTCTGCTTTATAATTTTCACTAAGTGTACTAACCGGATCTCCCACGTACTCTTCCTGTAAAGAATATAAGTTAGGATCCTGCCTAGGGTTCCTATCTTCTCTGTACCATTTCTTCTTCTGAATGGGCTTTCCTATTAAATTACATTTCTTGAACTAGGGGTGTTTTTGATTTGGTATAGTATCAAGGGTAAGTGTACTAACCAGTCTTTTAACCACTTCAGCCCCGGAAGGATTTACCCCCTTCCTGACCAGAGCACTTTTTGTGATTCGGCACTGCGTCTCTTTAACTGACAATTGCGCGGTCGTGCGATGTGGCTCCCAAACAAAATTGGCGTCCTTTTTTTCCCACAAATAGAGCTTTCTTTTGGTGGTATTTGATCATCTCTGCGGTTTTTATTTTTTGCGCTATAAACAAAAATAGAGCGACTATTTAAAAAAAAAAAAACAATATTTTTGACATTTTGCTATAATAAATATCCCCCAAAAATATCTAAAAAAACATTTTTTTCCCCCAGTTTAGGCCGATACGTATTCTTCTACATATTTTTCTTAAATTAGCATTTATTGATTGGTTTGTGCAAAATGTATAGCGTTTACAAAAAAAGGGGGTAGTTTTATGGCATTTTTATTAATATTTTTTTTTTACTAGTAATGGCGGCAATCAGCGTTTTTTTTCGGTACTGCAATATTATGCCGGACACATCGGACAATTTTGACACATTTTTGGGACCATTGTATTACTATAAAAATGCAATTGGCAGTGAAGGGGTTAACACTAGGGGGCAGGGAAGGGGTTAAGTATGTCCCTGGTGTGTTCTAACTGTATGGGGGGGTGGACTTACAAGGGGAAATCACTGATCTTCCATTCATACATTGTATGAATGGGAGATCAGCGTTTCCCCGCTGACAGGAACGAGAGGTTTGTGTTTACACACATACCTCCCGTTCCCCGCTCTGTAACGAGCGCGCGTGCACGGCGGCGATCGCTCCTGCCGTGCACGCGCGCGGGACTCGGGGGGCGCGCGCGGGCCGCCGGCGGAGCGCGAGCGCCCTCTAGCGGCCGAAAAAGATAGGACGTAGAGCTACGTGCTCTCGCCTAGCAGTGCCGACCTGCCGCAGTAATATGACGGCGGCTGGTCGGCAAGCAGTTAAAGTTCCTTACGTGGCTTTCCTATTTGCAATAGACATCATTACCTAGGGATGATTCCCTGCGTGAGTATGCGCACTACTGCCTATGTGTCTTCTCTTGTGGTTTTGAATGCTTCCACCCATCATGAAAATACAACCACGATGACCAAAAGGTATTCTTGCTCTGTCCCTTTCTTTGGCATGTGGGTGAAATCTATTTGCAGATGAGGGAAAGGTGTAGTAGCATATGGGAGTGTTCATGTTTCACCTTATGTGGTATATTTGCATGTAATGTGATGTGATGATACATGTGATGCACTGTGACACATATAAAATGTGTTCCGCCAACCTCTATGACCTACCCCATGGTGTTGGGTCATAAACAAATGTCCTGTCTTCCCCTCTTCGAGGAAAAGTCCATTCATGTATTTTCCGAGTCATTCCCCGCCAAACCTTCAAATCTCTCTCTGTGGTATGTGTCTGGAGATCTATAATGAATGATCTAGTACTGCTATTGTACTATAGTGTTAGTACTGGAATTTGGGTATGTGCTGGCTGCTCTAGTAGCTGACTGCAAATTCACTCTAATAACAGCAGAATCTACAAAACCCTTGTTTACATCAGATAAAACAGTGGAAGTCATAAATGACCTGGGAGAAGTGTCTCATTGAGCAATGTGTGTACAGTCATGCTGTGATACTACCTCACCCTGTTCTCCTGCTTAATCCCCCCCAAAAAAAGCCTTTGGAATAACTCCATATCTGTTCAAACTTTGAGTAGACATGGGTGTGAATATTTTAGATAACATTATAGTTGGTCTGCCCAGGGTAAATGATGTTGCCATCCCCTACCACCATCGCTCAGGAGGTATACCCTGAACCTGAACCATTCCTGGAAAAAGACCCCACAGGGCAAAGCTCTCCACCATGTTCTTTTTTGGTGAGGACACCTGCCATAGTCCTACAATTGTCCCCTACATACAAACATAACGAGGAGGCCAAATCTGGGTGCTACAACCACAGCACTATTCAGATACCTTCACTTGTACACCAGCATATATCTCTCATATTTACGGAAGGGAGGTTCAGCCCCCAGTAACACCTTTGGTAGCAGGTAAAACAAGAAGTGGTATATTATAAAACCAACTGTGGTAAACTTTGCCTCTTAGACTATGTTCATTTACCAGGGTAGCCATAACTGCTTGTGACTGAAGACACGTTCCATGTGTCAGGCTGCAGGGCTGTGGAGGGGCCAGAATGGCTGACAGACATAAAAGATCACATTGATTCTGAAGATGCCCCCTGCGGACCACTTGCTCTTCTCGTTCTGGGGTCCTTAAAGTTGAATTATTTTTCCCAGCTATACTGGGCCAGAACTAGGTGGAATCTGTGAGTTTGCACAGAACCATCAAGTGTCCGGGGCTGGAAAGCAGCATCCTTAGCCGCCTGGTCCGCTCTTCTGTAGGGGCTGGGGGCTAGTGGCTAGGGCCTGCGCTTCCACATGTGAGCCTCAATTGCTAGGATGGCTACCTCAGCAAGAACTTGGAAAGCTGAAAACAGCCAATCAATCTAACTTATTGCTTGATTGATTTACCTGCCGAAGTAAAACAACTTCTGGACCTTTAAGTGAAACCAAGAAAAAAAACCTCTGTCTCTACACATATAAATACATCCACCGACCCCAAGTAAAGGATCCAATAACTCTGAATACAAAGGGCCAGATTCTCTAAGAATTTCGCCGGCCTATCATAAGCCATTTACACTACGCCGCCGCATCGTACTAGAGCCGTATTCCCTAAGCATTTGCTCCGTAGTTTGCGTTGGGGTAGCGAAAATGGCCCAGCGTAAGCCCGCGTAATTCAAATGGGGCGGCTTGTATTTAAATTAAGCGCGCCCCTGCGTCGAACGAACTGCGCATGCGCCGGCCGGGGAAAAAGCCCAGTGCGCATGCTCCAGCTCACGTCGGAAAGCGCCGTTGAACCCGACGTCAAAATGACGTGATCGTCACTACGCAATGCCCTATTCGCGAACAAGTTAGTAAAATGACGTAAGCGACGGAAAAAGCCGACACTGACCCGACGCCATACTTAACATGGCATCCGAAGGCACTTCGTAAGGTTACTCCTCATAGAAGCAGGGGTAACCTTACGAGTTCGTAAACTACGTACGCGACGACGGGGCGGCGTAAAAGCGAGCGGGAATCGGCGTAGTAGCCTCATTTGCATAGGCAAATGAGAAAACAAAGGCCACCTAGTGGCCGGAGTTGTCATTACAACTACGATCCGCAAGTGTAATAGTATTACACTTGTCAGATGTACAAGCGTATCTATGCCAAAGTGATGCTAAGCATCACTCGCATAGATACGAGCCAAAAAAAACAGCGATACGACGGGGTAGCGCCGCTGAGAATCTGGCCCAGAGTGTCCTTACAACCGGCCTCCAAAGAGTAACTACAATCTGTAGCAGGGCTGATCTATGTGTGGGTGTGTCTCTCAGGTGGGCTTGCAAATGTGGTCTGGAGTATAATTGCATAAAGGGGAGGACTGGCAGCCTTAGGCCTGGGGGGGCAAGTCCAGTCAAGTGGCCCATTGAACCACACAGAGAGCGAGAGAGAGAGGGAGACTGCTCCATTTTGCCCAAGAGAGAGACCATTTGACACTGTCTGCACAGAGAGAGAGAGACCGCTTGACACTGCCTGCACAGAGAGAGAGGTCACTTGGCACTGCCTGTACAGAGAGAGAGAGACCACTTGACACTGCCTGCACAGAGAGAGAGAGGGGCCACTTGGCATTGCCTGTACAGAGAGAGAGAGAGGTCACTTGGCATTGCCTGTACAGAGAGAGAGAGAGGTCACTTGGCACTGCCTGTACAGAGAGAAAGAGGTCACTTGGCACTGCCTGTACAGAGAGAAAGAGGTCACTTGGCACTGCCTGTACAGAGAGAGAGAGGTCACTTGGCACTGCCTGCACAGAGAGAGAGACCGCTTGACACTACCTGCACAGAGAGAGAGGTCACTTGGCACTGCCTGTACAGAGAGAGAGAGGTCACTTGGCACTGCCTGTACAGAGAGAGAGAGGTCACTTGGCACTGCCTGTACAGAGAGAGAGAGAGACCGCTTGGCACTGCCTGTACAGAGAGAGAGAGAGGTCACTTGGCACTGCCTGCACAGAGAGAGAGAGAGAGAGAGAGAGACCACTTGACACTGCCTGTACAGAGAGAGAGAGAGGTCACTTGGCACTGCCTGTACAGAGAGAGAGAGAGGTCACTTGGCACTGCCTGCACAGAGAGAGAGAGAGAGACCGATTGACACTGCCTGTACAGAGAGAGAGAGGTCACTTGACACTGCGTGTACAGAGAGAGAGAGACGGCTTGGCACTGCCTGCACAGAGAGAGAGAGAGACCGCTTGGCACTGCCTGCACAGAGAGAGAGAGACCGCTTGGCACTGCCTGCACAGAGAGAGAGAGAGGTCACTTGGCACTGCCTGTACAGAGAGAGAGAGAGAGACCACTTGACACTGCCTGCACAGAGAGAGAGAGGGGCCATTTGGCATTGCCTGTACAGAGAGAGAGAGGTCACTTGGCACTGCCTGTACAGAGAGAAAGAGGTCACTTGGCACTGCCTGTACAAAGAGAGAGAGAGAGGTCACTTGGCACTGCCTGCACAGAGAGAGAGACCGCTTGACACTACCTGCACAGAGAGAGAGGTCACTTGGCACTGCCTGTACAGAGAGAGAGAGGTCACTTGACACTGCCTGTACAGAGAGAGAGAGAGAGAGAGAGACCGATTGACACTGCCTGTACAGAGAGAGAGAGAGAGAGAGAGAGACCGATTGACACTGCCTGTACAGAGAGAGAGAGACCGCTTGACACTGCCTGTACAGAGAGATAGAGGTCACTTGGCACTGCCTGTACAGAGAGAGAGAGGTCGCTTGGCACTGCCTGTACAGAGAGAGAGAGCTCACTTGGCACTGCCTGTACAGAGAGAGAGAAAGGTCACTTGACACTGCCTGTACAGAGAGAGAGAGACCCCTTGACACTGCCTGTACAGAGAGAGAGGGGTCGCTTGGCACTACCTGTACAGAGAGAGAGAGACCGCTTGGCACTGCCTGTACAGAGAGAGAGAGAGGTCACTTGGCACTGCCTGCACAGAGAGAGACCCCTTGACACTGCCTGTACAGAGAGAGAGAGGTCACTTGGCACTGCCTGTACAGAGAGAGAGAGAGAGGTCACTTGGCACTGCCTGCACAGAGAGAGAGAGAGAGACCGCTTGACACTGCCTGTACAGAGAGAGAGAGGTCGCTTGACACTGCCTGTACAGAGAGAGAGAGACCGCTTGGCACTGCCTGCACAGAGAGACCGCTTGGCACTGCCTGCACAGAGAGACCGCTTGGCACTGCCTGCACAGAGAGACCGCTTGGCACTGCCTGCACAGAGAGACCGCTTGGCACTGCCTGCACAGAGAGACCGCTTGGCACTGCCTGCACAGAGAGACCGCTTGGCACTGCCTGCACAGAGAGACCGCTTGGCACTGCCTGCACAGAGAGACCGCTTGGCACTGCCTGCACAGAGAGACCGCTTGGCACTGCCTGCACAGAGAGACCGCTTGGCACTGCCTGCACAGAGAGACCGCTTGGCACTGCCTGCACAGAGAGACCGCTTGGCACTGCCTGCACAGAGAGACCGCTTGGCACTGCCTGCACAGAGAGACCGCTTGGCACTGCCTGCACAGAGAGACCGCTTGGCACTGCCTGCACAGAGAGACCGCTTGGCACTGCCTGCACAGAGAGACCGCTTGGCACTGCCTGCACAGAGAGACCGCTTGGCACTGCCTGCACAGAGAGACCGCTTGGCACTGCCTGCACAGAGAGACCGCTTGGCACTGCCTGCACAGAGAGACCGCTTGGCACTGCCTGCACAGAGAGACCGCTTGGCACTGCCTGCACAGAGAGACCGCTTGGCACTGCCTGCACAGAGAGACCGCTTGGCACTGCCTGCACAGAGAGAGCGCTTGGCACTGCCTGCACAGAGAGAGCGCTTGGCACTGCCTGCACAGAGAGAGCGCTTGGCACTGCCTGCACAGAGAGAGCGCTTGGCACTGCCTGCACAGAGAGAGCGCTTGGCACTGCCTGCACAGAGAGAGAGGGGTCACTTGGCACTGCCTGCACAGAGAGAGAGGGGTCACTTGGCACTGCCTGCACAGAGAGAGAGGGGTCACTTGGCACTGCCTGCACAGAGAGAGAGGGGTCACTTGGCACTGCCTGCACAGAGAGAGAGAGACGGCTTGACACTACCTGCACAGAGAAAGAGAGACGGCTTGACACTACCTGTACAGAGAGAGGGAGAGACCGTTTGACACTGCCTGTACAGAGAGAGATAGAGAGACCGCTTGACCCTGCCTGCACAGAGAGAGAGAGGGCCACTTGGCATTGCCTGTACAGAGAGAGAGAGGTCACTTGGCACTGCCTGCACAGAGTGAGAGAGGTCACTTGGAACTGCCTGCACAGAGAGAGAGAGAGACCGCTTGACACTACCTGCACAGAGAGAGAGGTCACTTGGCACTGCCTGTACAGAGAGAAAGAGGTCACTTGACATTGCCTGTACAGAGAGAGAGAGACCGCTTGACACTGCCTGTACAGAGAGAGAGAGAGAGGTCACTTGACACTGCCTGTACAGAGAGAGACCGCTTGACACTACCTGCACAGAGAGAGAGAGACCTCTTGGCTCTGCCTGTACAGAGAGAGAGGGACCGCTTGGCACTGCCTGCACAGAGAGAGAGAGAGGTCACTTGACACTGCCTGTACAGAGAGAGAGAGAGACCGCTTGACACTGCCTGTACAGAGAGAGAGAGGTCACTTGACACTGCCTGTACAGAGAGAGAGAGAGAGAGAGAGAGACCGCTTGACACTGCCTGTACAGAGAGAGACCGCTTGGCACTGCCTGTACAGAGAGAGAGAGAGACCGCTTGGCACTGCCTGCACAGAGAGAAAGAGAGAGGTCACTTGACACTGCCTGTACAGAGAGAGAGAGAGACCGCTTGACACTGCCTGTACAGAGAGAGAGAGGTCACTTGACACTGCCTGTACAGAGAGAGAGAGAGACCGCTTGACACTGCCTGTACAGAGAGAGACCGCTTGACACTGCCTGTACAGAGAGAGAGAGAGAGGTCACTTGACACTGCCTGCACAGAGAGAGAGAGAGACCGCTTGACACTGCCTGTACAGAGAGAGAGAGGTCACTTGACACTGCCTGTACAGAGAGAGAGAGACCGCTTGACACTGCCTGTACAGAGAGAGACCGCTTGACACTGCCTGTACAGAGAGAGAGAGAGACCGCTTGACACTGCCTGTACAGAGAGAGACTGCTTGACACTGCCTGTACATAGAGAGAGGTCACTTGGCACTGCCTGTACAGAGAGAGAGAGAGAGACCGCTTGACACTGCCTGTACAGAGAGAGAGAGAGAGACCGCTCGACACTGCCTGCACAGAGAGAGAGAGAGAGAGACCGCTTGACACTGCCTGTACAGAGAGAGAGAGAGAGGTCACTTGACACTGCCTGCACAGAGAGAGAGAGAGACCGCTTGACACTGCCTGTACAGAGAGAGAGAGGTCACTTGACACTGCCTGTACAGAGAGAGAGAGAGAGAGACCGCTTGACACTGCCTGTACAGAGAGAGACCGCTTGACACTGCCTGTACAGAGAGAGAGAGAGACCGCTTGACACTGCCTGTACAGAGAGAGACTGCTTGACACTGCCTGTACATAGAGAGAGGTCACTTGGCACTGCCTATACAGAGAGAGAGAGAGACCGCTTGACACTGCCTGTACAGAGAGAGAGAGAGAGACCGCTCGACACTGCCTGCACAGAGAGAGAGAGAGAGACCGCTTGACACTGCCTGTACAGAGAGAGAGAGAGAGGTCACTTGACACTGCCTGTACAGAGAGAGAGAGAGGTCACTTGACACTGCCTGTACAGAGAGAGAGACCGCTTGACACTGCCTGTACAGAGAGAGAGACCGCTTGACACTGCCTGTACAGAGAGAGAGACCGCTTGACACTGCCTGTACAGAGAGAGAGAGAGAGACCGCTTGACACTGCCTGCACAGAGAGAGAGAGAGACCGCTTGACACTGCCTGCACAGGGAGAGAGAGAGGTCACTTGTCACTGCCTGTACAGAGAGAGAGGTCACTTGTCACTGCCTGTACAGAGAGAGAGAGAGACCGCTTGACACTGCCTGCACAGAGAGAGAGAGAGAGAGAGGTCACTTGGCACTGCCTGTACAGAGAGAGAGAGAGACCGCTTGACACTGCCTGTACAGAGAGAGAGAGAGACTGCTTGAAACTGCCTGCACAGAGAGAGAGAGAGACCGCTTGGCACTGCCTGCACAGAGAGAGAGACCGCTTGGCACTGCCTGCACAGAGAGAGAGAGAGAGGTCACTTGACACTGCCTGTACAGAGAGAGAACGCTTGACCCTGCCTGTACAGAGAGAGAGAGACCGCTTGACACTGCCTGTACAGAGAGAGACAGAGGTCACTTGGCACTGCCTGTACACAGAGAGAGAGAGAGACCGCTTGACACTGCCTGTACAGAGAGAGCGAGACCGCTTGACACTGCCTGTACAGAGAGAGAGAGAGACCGCTTGACACTGCCTGTACAGAGAGAGAGAGAGACCGCTTGACACTGCCTGTACAGAGAGAGAGAGAGACCGCTTGACACTGCCTGTACAGAGAGAGAGAGGTCACTTGACACTGCCTGTTCAGAGAGAAAGAGAGGTCACTTGACACTGCCTGTACAGAGAGAGAGAGACCACTTGACACTGCCTGTACAGAGAGAGAGAGAGAGAGACCGCTTCACACTGCCTGTACAGAGAGAGAGAGAGAGAGACCACTTGACACTGCCTGTACAGAGAGAGAGAGACCAATTGACACTGCCTGTACAGAGAGAGAGAGAGAGAGAGACCACTTGACACTGCCTGCACAGAAAGAGAGAGGTCACTTGGCACTGCCTGTACAGAGAGAGAAGTCACTTGTCATTGCCTGTACAGAGAGAGAGAGAGAGAGAGACCGCTTGACACTGCCTGCACAGAGAGAGAGAGAGAGGTCACTTGGCACTGCCTGTACAGAGAGAGAGAGAGACCGCTTGACACTGCCTGTACAGAGAAGAGAGAGAGACCTCTTGACACTGCCTGTACAGAGAAGAGAGAGAGACCGCTTGACACTGCCTGTACAGAGAGAGAGAGACCGCTTGACACTGCCTGTACAGAGAGAGAGAGGTCACTTGACACTGCCTGTACAGAGAGAGAGAGAGAGAGACCACTTGACACTGCCTGTACTGAGAGAGGTCACTTGACACTGCCTGTACAGAGAGAGAGGGAGACCGCTTCACACTGCCTGTACAGAGAGAGAGAGAAAGAGAGAGACCGCTTCACACTGCCTGTTAAGAGAGAGAGAGAGACTGCTTGACACTGCCTGTACAGAGAGAGAGAGGTCACTTGACACTGCCTGTACAGAGAGAGAGGTCACTTGACACTGCCTGTACAGAGAGAGAGAGAGAGGTCACTTGACACTGCCTGTACAGAGAGAGAGAGACCACTTGACACTGCCTGTACAGAGAGAGAGGCCACTTGACACTGCCTGTACAGAGAGAGAGAGAGAGGTCACTTGACACTGCCTGTACAGAGAGAGAGAGAGAGAGGTCACTTGACACTGCCTGTACAGAGAGAGAGAGAGAGAGAGGTCACTTGACACTGCCTGTACAGAGAGAGAGAGGTCACTTGACACTGCCTGTACAGAGAGAGAGAGACCATTTGACACTGCCTGTACAGAGAGAGAGAGAGACTGCTCCACATTGCCCGCAGTGCAAAGCGGTCACTCTCTGTGGGGGCAGTGCAAAGCGGTCACTCTCTGTGGGGGCAGTGCAAAGTGGTCACTCTCTGTGGGGGCAGTGCAAAGTGGTCACTCTCTGTGGGGGCAGTGCAAAGCGGTCACTCTCTGTGGGGGCAGTGCGAAGCGGTCACTCTCTGTGGGGGCAGTGCAAAGCGGTCACTCTCTGTGGGGGCAGTGCAAAGCGGTCACTCTCTGTGGGGGCAGTGCAAAGTGGTCACTCTCTGTGGGGGCAGTGCAAAGCGGTCACTCTCTGTGGGGGCAGTGCGAAGCGGTCACTCTCTGTGGGGGCAGTGCAAAGCGGTCACTCTCTGTGGGGGCAGTGCAAAGCGGTCACTCTCTGTGGGGGCAGTGCAAAGCGGTCACTCTCTGTGGGGGCAGTGCGAAGCGGTCACTCTCTGTGGGGGCAGTGCAAAGCGGTCACTCTCTGTGGGGGCAGTGCAAAGCGGTCACTCTCTGTGGGGGCAGTGCAAAGGGGTCAATCTCTGTGGGGGTGAACGTTTTCCAGCCTATAGCTGCCAGCAGTGATTGCCAAAAAAAAAGAGACGCTGGTTGTACTGAAGTCAGTTGATAGATTGAATTCTGTACAACCACATTCTGCACATGGATAGATCGATATTCTGCTGGTTCAGCAGAAAATTAAATTTGTCTATGGTGGCTTAGACCCCTTTCACACTGAGGGAGTATTGCAGGCGCTATAGCGTTAAAAATAGCGCCTGCAATCTGCTCTCAAACAGCTGCTCCATTGTCTCCAGTGTGAATGCCCTCTGGCTTTCACACTGCAGTGTTGCACTAGCAGGACAGCAAAAAAAGTCCTGCTAGCCGGATCTTTGGAGTGGTGAAGGAGTGGTGTGTTTACCGCTCCTCCGCCGCTCCTGCCCATTGAAATCAATGGGACAGCATGGCTATACTGCTGGCAATGCGCTGCTGCAGCGCTCCACTAAGGTGTAGAAATTCACTTTGAACTCCACCTTTTTTCCAGAACTCTTTAGGTATAGGATGTGCAAAGAATAAAATACCTACTGAGAGTAATGGAAACAAGGTGGAGTTGAAAGTGAATTGTGCCATTATTTGGAGGGATTGGTATTTAGGGGGTTAAAACAGACAGGGATGAAATGTGATATCACCTCCTCTGCCTGTAACTTTTTAGTGAAGTGGCAGTGCCTGCTGCAAGTGAATACAATTGTGTCTTTGGGCTCTCAAGGGTTTACTGCTAGTTTTCCATAATCATAGTCCCTCAGACATCTTTTAGGTTGCACATTTGTGCTGCATTTTCTGGATTTGCACCAAAGATGCAGCATTCAGGACGTTTTGTGCACTTTCAGAATATGCAGTAAAAATGTGCAACCTCTATGTGAATAGGGGAACATGCAGGAATACTGTCGGTACATCCCCAGCACTGCAGACAAACCACAGCATGCCAGACCAGTGTGAGCCCACATCATAACGCCTAGGGCAAGCAAGGTACTGTCACAGGCTGCTAGGGAAAAAAATCTTTAGCTGCAGAGAGGGGAGGGCCCAGCCAGGGCCGATCCTAGGGTCACAGGCGCCTGGGTGCAGAAATATTTATGGCGCCCCTACAAGGGCGTGGTCACCTTACTAACTCCTCCCCCTTTACAAATGTTTCTAAGGCAACGATTCAAACACAGAGATGCTCCCCTAAGGAGTCATCGTTACCCTGGGATCCTCCCATGATCTCTTAACAATAAACAAAATACAGGAAGAGAAGCATAGTACTCTAATTGGACTTGAAGGGGGGTCTCTCTAATGGACACAGAGAGGGCCTCTGTTAGGGAGTCTGTTTAGAAAGAGCCCCCAGACATAATACAGGAGACGGTCAGAGACTTCTAACATGATACAAGAGATGGTCAGAGACTGCAGACATGGTGCAAAAGATCAATGCAGCCTCACCAGTGCCCATCAAATGCAGCCTTATCAGTGCCCATCAAATGCAGCCTTATCAGTGCCCACCAATTGCAGCCTACCATCGCTCACCAATTACAGCCTACCAGTGCCCACCAAATGCAGCCTTATTAGTGTCCACCAAATGCAGCCTATTAGTGCCCGAGAGAGAGAGAGAGAGAGAGAAAGAAAGAAAGAGAGGTGAGGCTGAAAGAAAGAGAGGTGAGGCTGAAAGAGAGAGAGGTGAGGCTGAAAGAGAGAGAGGTGAGGCTGAAAGAGAGAGAGGTGAGGCTGAAAGAGAGCGAGGTGAGGCTGAAAGAGAGAGAGGTGAGGCTGAAAGAGAGAGAGGTGAGGCTGAAAGAGAGAGAGGTGAAACTGAAAGAGAGAGAGAGAGGTGAGACTAAAAGAGAGCGGGGGTAAGGGTGAGAGAGAGAGGGGTTCAGAGAGAGAGAGAGTCTCAGATAGAAAGAGGGGCTCAGAGAAAGAGGGGCTCAGAGATGGGGCTGAGAGAGAAGGGCTAAGAGAGAGGGTAGTGGACATAGGGAGGGGCTCAGAGAGAGGGGTGGGGCTGAGAGAGAGGTGGGGCTGAGAGAGAGGAGTGGACAGAGAGAGGGGCTAAGAGAGAAGAGAGGGCTCAGAGAGGGAGTAGTGGACAGAGAGGGGGCTGAGAGAGAGAGAGGGGCTCAAAGAGAGGGTAGTGGACAGAGGGGCTCAGAGAGGGGGCTGAGAGAGAGAGGCGCTCAGAGAGAGGGTAGTTGACAGAGAGAGGGGCTGAGAGAGAGAGAGGGGCTGAGAGAGAGGGGGGCTGAGAGAGAGGGGGGCTGAGAGAGGGGGGGGCTGAGAGAGGGGTGGGGCTGAGAGAGAGGTGGGGCTGAGAGAGAGGAGTGGACAGAGAGAGGGGCTAAGAGAGAAGAGAGGGCTCAGAGAGGGAGTAGTGGACAGAGAGGGGGCTGAGAGAGAGAGAGAGAGGGGCTCAAAGAGAGGGTAGTGGACAGAGGGGCTCAGAGAGGGGGCTGAGAGAGAGAGGCGCTCAGAGAGAGGGTAGTTGACAGAGAGAAGGGCTGAGAGAGAGAGAGGGGCTGAGAGAGAGAGAGGGGCTGAGAGAGAGAGAGGGGCTGAGAGAGGGGCTGAGAGAGAGAGAGGGGCTGAGAGAGAGGGGGGCTGAGAGAGAGAGGGGCTGAAAGAGAGAGGGGCTGAGAGAGAGAGAGGGGCTGAGAGAGAGAGGGGCTGAGAGAGAGAGAGGGGCTTAGAGAGAGGGGGGCTGAGAGAGAGGGGGGCTCAGCGAGAGGGTAGTTGACAGAGAGAGGGGCTCAGAGAGAGGGGCTGAGAGAGGTGGGGCTGAGAGAGAGAGAGGGGCTGAGAGAGGTGGGGCTGAGAGAGAGAGGGGCTCAGAGAGGGGGCTGAGAGAGAGAGGGGCTCAGAGAGGGGGCTGAGAGAGAGAGGGGCTCAGAGAGAGCATAGTGGACAGAGAGGGGCTGAGAGAGAGGGGCTGAGAGAGAGGGTAGTGGACAGAGAGAGGAGATGAGAGAGAGGAGGGCTCAGAGAGGGGGCTGAGAGACAGATGGGGCTGAGAGAGAGGTGGGGCTGAGAGGGGCTCAGAGAGAGGGGCTGAGAGAGTGGGGGGCTGAGAGAGAGAGAGAGAGGGGCTCAGCGAGAGGGTAGTGGACAGAGAGATGGGCTGACAGAGAGGGGGGCTCAGAGAGGGGGGCTCAGAGAGGTGGGGCTGAGAGAGGGGCTCAGACAGGGGGGCTGAGTGAGAAAGGGGCTGAGTGAGAGAGGGGCTGAGTGAGAGAGGGGCTGAGTGAGAGAGGGGCTGAGTGAGAGAGGGGCTGAGTGAGAGAGGGGCTGAGTGAGAGAGGGGCTGAGTGAGAGAGGGGCTGAGTGAGAGAGGGGCTGAGTGAGAGAGGGGCTGAGTGAGAGAGGGGCTGAGAGAGGGGGCTGAGAGAGAGGGTAGTGAACAGAGAGGGGCACTTGTCACCATGCCTTGTTGCCAGATGCAGCCTGTCACTTGTCACCATGCCTGTTGCCAGATGCAGCCTGTCACTTGTCACCATATGCAGCCTGTCACTTGTCACCATGCCTGTCGCCAGATGCAGCCTGTCACTTGTCACCAATGAGTGTCACCAGATGCAGCCTGTCACTTGTCACCAATGAGTGTCACCAGATGCAGCCTGTCACTTGTCACCAGATACAGCCTGTCACTTGTCACCATGCCTGTCACCAGATACAGCCTGTCACTTGTCACCAATGAGTGTCACCAGATGCAGCCTGTCACTTGTCACCAATGAGTGTCACCAGATGCAACCTGTCACTTGTCACCATGCCTGTCGCCAGATACAGCCTGTCACTTGTCACCAATGAGTGTCACCAGATGCAGCCTGTCACTTGTCACCAATGAGTGTCACCAGATACAGCCTGTCACTTGTCACCATGCCTGTGGCCAGATACAGCCTGTCACTTGTCACCAATGAGTGTCACCAGATGCAGCCTGTCACTTGTCACCAATGAGTGTCACCAGATACAGCCTGTCTATTGTCACCAATGAGTGTCACCAGATACAGCCTTTCACTTGTCACCAATGAGTGTCACCAGATGCAGCCTGTCACTTGTCACCAATGAGTGTCACTAGATGCAGCCTGTCACTTGTCACCATGCCTGTCGCCAGATACAGCCTGTCACTTGTCACCAATGAGTGTCACCAGATACAGCCTGTCACTTGTCACCAATGAGTGTCACCAGATACAGCCTGTCACTTGTCACCAATGAGTGTCACCAGATGCAGCCTGTCACTTGTCACCAATGAGTGTCACCAGATACAGCCTGTCACTTGTCACCAATGAGTGTCACCAGATGCAGCCTGTCACTTGTCACCAATGAGTGTCACCAGATACAGCCTGTCACTTGTCACCAATGAGTGTCACCAGATGCAGCCTGTCACTTGTCACCAATGAGTGTCACCAGATGCAGCCTGTCACTTGTCACCAATGAGTGTCACCAGATGCAGCCTGTCACTTGTCACCAATGAGTGTCACCAGATGCAGCCTGTCACTCATAGCCTGGCTCTCTCTCCCTCCCCTTCAGGCATGCTGGGGGCAGCAGTTCCCCCCTAGCCCCCCCCCCCCCCCCCTAGAATTGCAAAGGGCCAGCCAGACAGCTATTGGGACTACATCTCCCAGAATCCTCTTCTCTTTTTTGTTTTTTTCCCTGGCCAATAGGAGGAAAAGGAGGAAGAAACATAATGGGCGGCTGTTCTGGGAACAGCAGCATGAGGAGGAGAGGGGGGGACAGCCTGCAGCTTCTCTCTTTACACACACACATACACAGCTGCTCCGATGTCAGGCTGTTCTGCTGCTGCCTACAAAGTATGGAAACGATCTAACCTCTTCTGAATCTGAGGCACCTCGAGGGGAGAGGAGGCAGGCAGCACAGTTTCTGAATCTCGTTCCTCGGGCGCGGCGCTCATCACTCCTAACATTACAGGGAGGAAGTGGGTGGAGCTAGGGAGGAGTAGGAAGTTAAATCCTCCTCTACAGTGCATTGTGGAGCCGCTCTCTCCTTCTCTCCTGACGTCACTGGTTGCTAGACACAAAGCGGCTCGTGGCTAGCAACCAGTTTGTGCAGGGAAGCAGGGGCCCCTAGTGAGATCCTTTGAAGTGGGTCTTCCCACTGCAGCCAGGGACAGCGGCGCCGGTGATGCAGTGTAAGGATGACACTGCACACTAGATGGAGCGAACCAACGGTGCTCGTGCTCCTCACAATTTGGCGCTTCCCCCCCTCTTGCGCCTGGGTGCAGTGCACCCATTGCACCCCGCCTGGGATCGGCCCTGGTCCCAGCCTCCAGGACACTCACTGTATTCCAGCCGACCGCTCAGATTGAACTTTCCCGCCCACACATCTTCACACATCCTCGGGCTGATCAGAGTGTGGGGGGGAAAGAGAGCAGGTCCAGCCTCTGCCAGCCAATTCGTGTGAAGGAGGGAGGGGCTGGGCGGGGCTGCGCTCTGTACACAGGCTGCCAGCCCTGAGACATCGCTCACAGTACTGGATGGAGATGCCGCACTTGGCCAGCTCACAAACTGCGCATATGCGGTTCGGAGCTGGCGACACATCAGCCTTTTGTAGAGCATATAAGAGCAGCCCAGGGGGAGAATGCATCTCTGACCCCCGGCCCAGTCCGCTCCCGATTGCATAGACCAAAAAGGTACATAACCCTGAGGATATTATCCACCAGGTTAGTCATCAGGCATGAAGGATACAATTCCAAAAGATCGGCTAGTCCATTAAGGGATGCCCTCTCCTTGTCCACCAGGATGCTAAAACATTTTCGCTGAACCAATCACTATGAAGTGAAAATGGTATGTGGCAGTGGTTTGGCACATTAGGTAAAATTGGTGCTCCAAGTATAACTAAACTTTTCCTTCAAGTCCTGTTACCGGTTTATCGAGGTGTTCTAGGACGATATCCAGTATCCCTCTTCTAGAACTTTTCTTAAACTATAAATCTTTTGTTTAGGCCTCAGAACAGGATGTCAGCATCACAGCAATCGCTCAGCTAATTCACAGATTGAGCTTAAAAAGCATTTAAAGTGTTTATGTTCTTCAAAGGCCGTGTTTACAAAAACCTCAGTGATTTTTGGCCCAATGCCAAATGGCAATATTTTGCACGGCGATACCCTAAAATGTGACTGTTAATGTGCAAAAATCAGTTTGTTTGTTTTTTTCAAAATAAACCTCCTGTCAAGAAAAATATCTATTTGGCACAATGCCAACTATTTTATTGGACCTATATACAGTCAGGTCTCAGCTCATCCTGTCTCTTTTCCTCATCCCCTATGTTCTGTTTCTTTTTTCAGGAATAGGGGGGGGGGGGTGGATGAAAATAATAATCTATATGGATTGTGGCTTGCACCTGAGGACTAGGGGAATTTTGCCAGAAACTTGGCATCCTTCTTAGATTGGGTCTGAAAACAGAATCCTTCTGCTCTGACCCTGAACCCATGTTCAAACTAGTGCTCTGCTATTTTCAACCCATCTTTTCCACAAAAAAAAAAACCCCCGGCTCTTTACATATATATACAATGTTTACCTAGCAACATAAACAATAACAAATAATAAATGCTCAAGTTCCTTTTAATATTCCCACATGTTCAACCCACCCGGTCACACAGAATATTTTAACTCGTTCCAAACTCCTCCTTCCCTTCACTTGTACGGAAGGAGGGGTGATTTCCTCAGAGAACCCTGAGGAACCCTGCGGAACTTCACTCCACACCCAATATTTTCCAAATGCTTTGTTTCTGTATTAGCCAATGGACCCCAGACACTGATTAATTATTAGCCGCTGATAACAAAATTCGAATGACAATAACCATTTGCCACCGCAGCTGCTTTTTCTGTTAAAAGCGGGTTTTACATCTTTTTGGTCTGGGGTGTTCATTGACCCTCCCTATCAGCATTTGTAAGTTTTCATATTTACTCATAAGCTAATTAGAAACAATCACTTTAATTTAATATCACCCTTATATCACCCTCGCTGGGTCACTCTTATAAACAAACAGATTATTTTATTTTTGTCACACAACAGAAAAGAACAGCGACAGAGGTCTGAGTTTTTTTTCCTCATTCTGGACCGTGCACAGTTCCTGCTTTTTTTTCTAATTTAGTGTACAACCAGGACCTGTGAATGGTATTTACAATATCTTAGTAACAAAGAATGATTTCTAGTTGCGAGGTCAAACTGCCTTTTGTTATGAGAAGCCTGTCTTTGTTTACTATTTCTCAGAACAGTCTGTAAACGTTTGTTCCGAAACTGTGTTAGAGTCCTTTCACACGTGCGGTCCATTTTTCGGTCCGATCCGTGTGTCCGTCGGCTCAGCGGGGGGGTCTCCGCTGAGCTGTCGGGCGGACAGGGCGGTCCCCGCACACTGTGCAGGGACCGCCCTGTCTCTCCTCCGCTATCCCCTATGGGGAATCGAATGGAAACGGACCGTCTGTCCGTTTGCATCCGATCCGTTCGGCCGGACGGAAGAAAAATAGGACATTCTTCTGTCCGAAAAAACGGATGCGGATCTGGCGGACGTTAGCGGATGCATCATCCGCTAACTGATCCGCTCCCATAGGGAAGCATTGAGGTCCGTTAGCGGACGTCCAAAAAACGGACGAACGGAATGGACGTGTGAAAGACCCCCTAGGCTTCTCAAAACCCTTTATTGAAAATATATTATATATTATGTGCTTCCAAAGCACCATATATGACACAGTCTATCTGACCAACAAAATTATACAGATGGTCACAAATTAGACTCGTCCCTGATCAGTTTGTCTTCTCTTTAAATCATATTTCACTAGACAAGTTATTCAAAAATGTATGTCCTCTTTTCCTATAAACTTTCTAGATTCTGTCTATGTACCTTAAAAATGCAGTAGGGGGTGTAACTTGTAAGTCTGACCCTACTGCTTCTCCTGCTGCCCCCCTTAACAATCCTGTGTCAGTGTTTATACACAATACTTCAGGAATATCCCTTTCTGCTACGAGGGGATAATGGTCACTCTGGACACTCTCTTGCTGTGCAGTTGATAACTGCGCAGCGAGTGCTTGGGTTTGCCGTGTTACGGGCTGAGTCTGGTACCGTTAGTGTGGGGTACAAACATTGCACATACTTTTGGGGAACATGGGGGGGGTGGTTCTCTTATTATTCGTGAAATGTCACAGGGATCTAAAAAATGCAGCGACTGGGGGCAAACTAATAGGTTGTTTCCTTGCCTGTGTACCTGACTCCTGAGTCCTTTTACTGTTAATCCTTCCTCGAAAACAATTGGCACATGTAGGTTGAACCTTAATACCTGGACACAAGGTTTAGCTCCACTGAATAATGAACCCTTACCGATCCTTGAATGATACCCTCTTGGTACACTTGCTATCAAATATGTATGACTACCGTAATAATAAAACAGTACACCCACAATACATTCAGAACACCTATTAGACATTTAATAATGTTCTTATACTCTAGAATATGTCTAATTTACTGTAATACCAAATTAACAGTCCACTCACACTCTGGGCACTTATCAGGCACCAACAATATTCGTATACCTCCATACAAGATTATACTTATACCTCAATGCGATAGAAATATAAGCAAAAGCAAACTGAGTATTTTGTGTGTACACCTTTAAATTTAAGTTTCCCTTAATAGCCATATTAAATTATATGGGGTTATAAAAACATATAAACAATAAACCAGTTAAGCAGTAATCACATTTAGATGTCTTATATTAATGTATATATTTTCAATCATATAACAACCTTTAAAAACATATAAACAATGGCCAATCAAGAAAGAAATTGCGATTATATAACCCCTTAGAGTTTCCATACATCCGTCCTTTATTGTGGGAGACAACAATAGCGCTCTCACTCCCTACTCTAGTCCGGCCATCCAGGCGGGACAATATACTGTATTTATCGGCGTAGAACGCACACAGGGGTATAAAACACACCCTAACTTTAAGAGGGAAGTAAAAAAAAAAAAACTTTCCATGGCCCCCTGCGTATAACACACAGGCACACAAAATAGAGTATTATACACCATTAAATACACTATCTCTTAAAATAAGTCCAGCTATCCGAGCGGGACAATATCTATCCTAAACTAAATCCGGCCAACCTAGCGGGACAATATTTATCTTTATTCCGGCCAACCTAGCGGGAAAAATATCTGTTACCTGTACTCCGGTCAACCTAGCGGGAAATATCTATTATCCTTATTCCGGCCAACCTAGCGGGAAATATCTCTTACCTGCCTGACAGGGAAGGCCAACCTAGCGTCCCCCCGGCATAAAATAAAATAAAAATATGAGTCAATCGCTGACAGAGTAAGTGAATATTCTTTGCAAATAAAATCTTTACAAAGATCCTCACTTACCTGCAAGACGACTGTCCCACCGCTGCCACCATCTGTTAGGTAGGTACTTCAACTAGACCCGGGTCTTAAGGATGTTTGAATGTGAGGAAAGTCCTTAATGCATTGTCAGTCAAAAACATCCACACACACACGCATTGTATTTCCAAGACTCACTTTATTTCTCCTGCGTACTCGTACATAATCGAATCATACAAGATGGGACACCCCCTGTCCCAGCCAATCATATCTTAGTTATAAGGTTATACAAGTAATGTGCGTCACAATTATACATTGTGTGTAAGCAGTGTTCTTTGTACCCTGAGCATATCTTAATTCTACTGCAGCTAATCTTGGTTATTGTAACAATAACATAGCCAAGGTCCCTAGAAGCCCAAGGATACATATTAAATACATTTTAGGATACAAGCATTAATTACTAAGAAGGAACTCTAGCAAGCCTTATAATGCATTACTAATATAGGGAAACTATAGCCTATCAATCATCGATATCTATGGGGGAACTCTAACCGCCTTTCAAAAAGTATTGCAGCAACACATGTTTTGCTATACACATGTTTATTGCGTTTATTGTGTATTGGAACACAACAAAAAAAGGGAGGAAAAAAAGCAAATTGGACATAATGTGACACAAAACTCCAAAAATGGGCTGCTCAAAATTCTTGTCACCCTTAACCTAATATTTGGTTGCACACCCTTTGGAAAAAATAACTGAAATGAGTTGCTTCTTATAACCATCAATAAGCTTCTTTTACCTCTCACCCGGAATTTTCCACCACTCTTCCTTTGCAAACTGCTCCAGGTCTCTCTTATTGGAAGGGTGCGTTTTCCCAACAGTAATTTTAGGATCTGTTTAATGAGATTTAGATCTGGACTCATTGCTGGCCACTTTAGAACTCTCCAGCGATTTTGTTGGCATCCATTTCTGGGTGCTTTTTGACATATGTTTGGGTTCATTGTCCTGCTGGAAGACCCAAGATCTCGGACGCAAACCCAGCTTTCTGACACTGGGCTCTACAGTGCGACCCAAAATCCTTTGGCAATCCTCAGATTTCATGATGCCTTGCACACATTCAAGGCACCCAGTGCCAGAGGCATCAAAACAACCCCAAAACATCATTGAACCTCCACCATATTTCACTGTAGGTACTGTGTTCTTTTCTTTGTAGGCCTCATTCTGTTTTCAGTAAACAGTAGAGTGATGTGCTTTACCAAAAAGCTTTATCTTGGTCTCATCTGTCCACAAGACGTTTTCCTAGAAGGATTCTGGCTTACTCAATCAAGTACATTTTGGCCAACTGTAGTATTTTTTATGTCTCTGTGTCAACAGTGAGGTCCTCCTGGGTCTCCTGCCATAGCGTTTAATTTCATTTAAATGTCGACGGATAGTTGCCGCTGACACTGATGCTCCCTGAGCCTGCAGAAAAGCTTGAATTTCTTTGGAACTTGTTGGGGCTGCTTATCCACCATCCAAACTATCCTGTGTTGCAACCTTTCATCAATTTTTCTCTTCCGTCCACACCCAGAGAGATTAACTACAGTGCCATGGGTTGCAAACCTCTTTATAATGTTGCGCACTGTGGACAAAAGCAAATCTAGATCTCTGGAGATGAACTTGTAACCTTGAGATTGTTGATATTTTTCCACACTTTTGGTTCTCAGACAGTTCTCTTCTCCTCTTTCTGTTGTCCATGCTTAGTGTGGCACACACAGACACCCAATGCAAAGACTAAATTAACTTCTCTCCTTTTTATCTGCTTTCAGGTGTGATTTTTATATTGCCCACACCTGTTACTTGCCCCAGGTGAGTTTAAAGGAGCATCTCATGCCTGAAACAATCTTATTTATCCACAATCCGCTCGGTAGCCGGTGTGTGTGACCCCCTGGATGGGTTCACTACACACTAAACTATACAGAGAGGCAGCCGAAGACGGTTGAAAACAAAGAGTTTGGTTTATTCTTCCATATTGCTGGAAACAAGTGCAAGCATCCAAACAGCATAAACAAAACATAAAATAAACCCTGGCCACTTGGGGCGTCTACCTTCACCACACAGGAAGTCTGGAGTCTGGCACAGCCTACTGCTTGTCATACAGCAGAGAAACAATAGTCTTTTTGATTTTTATCACACAGAAACAATCAACAACCACCTCACCTCTTCAGAAGTCTTTCTTACTGCTCTCCTTAACTCAAAAAGCCTCAGGATGCAGCAATCAGTCATCCTCTGGATGATTTATAGAGGCCTTAATTGCCTCATTCTGAACAGCTGAAGTTTTCCAATGCCCTAAACATTTCTGGCTATTTCTGCAGCCAACACCTGAGTAATTGGTGAATTGTCTATCAATATGAATAATAACGTTTTACTACAGCTGCCTTGTTCATTGTATCTAATATAATATATAAAAATGCTATAATACTGCCATTAAAACAAACACTTTAATGTTATGAATTCTGATTTCATTGTAATGCATTACCCTTGCATGACTTCAGATGTCTCTTTTTCTCATTCGTTCATGGACAGACACAGCCTTAATCTTAACTTAGTGGGTATTGGCCTTCCATTAGGAGTTTAATAGGCAGAAACTTATCTAAAAGGTTAACTTATCATGCACACCCTATAGCCCCGTCCAGGGGTGGGCCCTCTGGGTATAACCCCTCTCTCTGCATCTCGCAGATCAGTTTTTTTTCTGCCTAGTTTCAGGAGAAGACATGGCTCCCTTCAGGCCCATGGCTTGAAGGCTGTTCAAGATGCTGGATTTTTATTTTTTTCCTGCGATCTTCGATCAACTGCCGACTGGGTGACAGGCTGGATTTTGGATCCGTAGCTGAGCGCTGGGTCGTCCACGACATGCCCGTCGCTCTACAGGTGGCCGGTGAGCTTTGCGCTCCAGGGCTTGCATAAAGACCGGTCTGCAGGGCCAAATCGCAGTAGCCTGGCTGACAGTCATCTCCGTTACCATGCGGAAGATGCACTGTCCAGGATGCTCTAGCATAAAACCACAGGAGGGTAAGTACTACTACCTTGCTTTGGCAAGAAAACAGAGCTGGGCATCCCTGGAGAGGTGAGTAAAGGGCTATATATTTCCCTTCTCCCCTCCTTCCCCTTCCCTCCTCCATAGACTGCTGAGGTGAGGGTTGCTCTGGGAAGCTCCACATGAGAACCAATATAAAGTATAAGTGCATAGATATTGCTTACTTGTGTCCATGTTGTCAGCTGCTGCTTCCCTCTTTTAACATAGAGAGCTGCATAAGAGATTCTGCTGCTGTGTGTTTGTACCATGCTGAATTGTTTGTATACCTAGCGGCCATTTTCTTGTAACCTCTACTCAGAGCTTGGCGGCCATACTTATGGGGTCTATATGCACTACGGCGGCCATTTTCTTGTAGCCACTTGGCCTCTTCTCAGAGCTCGGCGGCCATACTTCTGGGGTCTATATGCACTACGGCGGCCATTTTCTTGTAGCCACCCAGCGCTGGAGGTGTTACACGGCACCCAAGGGGGGCTGTACCGCGTCTCCTGTCCGCTCAGCGGCCTGCACAGTGTGCCCCAAGAAGGGCGCTTGGCACAGCTATCCTCCAGCAGCATCTCCCCATGAAACTGGGGTCTCTAGGTCCCGCTCAGCTGCCATTTTTTTGTAGCCCATGCAAGTATTACAGCACTTGTGGCCATGCTTTTGGGGCCTCAGTATGCTTGGCTCAGCAGCCAAACAGACACATGCTGCTGACTAGCAAACAAGCTGATAAGGACAGCAGCCTTGTAGATAGCAGCCATTCAGCAGACTGACAGTTATATTCAGCAGACAAGAAGCAGCTAAACGGCACTGCACTGCTGGTTCCAGGGTGGTGAGTCCTCTGGGGGGTACCCCTCATCTCTGCTGCAGTTATGAGGGTGGGTTGTCCACCTTGCTTGAAATCCCTGTGTCAAGCATGTGGGCAGCATGGCGTCAGCAATTGATGTTTGTTCCCTTGAAACACCTGAACTGGCAATTGATGCCCCTGTACCTGATGTATCGGTGGACGCTATGTCGACAATCCTAGATGCCTTCATTGCCAAGGTGAATAAGCGCATGGAAGAACAGGGGCTAGAAAGCGCCCCCTCCCCGGCCATCTTCTGGGGTCAACTGGGGATCCTGACTCTGAAGTATCTGACGGTGCAGACCTAGAGCGGCCAGACAGTGATGATGACTCTGGACCCAGGTCAGCTCGCAAAAAGGCTCTGGTGAGTGACCTTATCACCGCAGTGCGAGATACCCTAAAAATAGAGGGGTCTGTAGAATCAACAGAAGCGCCGGTCCCCTTTTAGTCTAGACTAACCAAGCTTACCATCCTTCCGGTGGAGGGGGCTCCTGCCTTCAAGGATCCGGTGGACAAGAAGGCAGAGTCGATATCCCGTAACCTAAACACTGTAGTAGGTTCAGCGGTACGCCCAACCATAGTTGGGGGGCAGGTGTCCCAGACACTCACAAAGTGGGCAAAGTTACTGCTCAATGGGTTACAAACACATCACGCTTCCACCTACGAGTTAGCCCTAGCGCAACAACTGGTACAGGGCCTAAGATTCGTGTGTAAATCAGCCTTGGACACTATTCCTCTGCTGACCAGAGCCTCTGTTGCCAGAGTTGTTACGCCGTCTACTGTGGTTGAAGAATTGGTCGGCGGACCAAGCTTCCAAGAAGGCCCTAATGGACCTGCGATAGACTCTATGGAGCTTGCCTGGATGACATTATTAAGGATGCCATAGGAGGTAAAAAACACCTTGCTCCCTCAGACCTATAAGGGGAAGGAGCCACGTCGGCAACAGGCGCCCTTCTTTACCGCACCCTATCGGATTTTTCGCCCGCCCAGCGCTGCGGGTAGAAAACCACAGGCCAATAAAGCGCCTGCTCAGGGACATAGATGTCCCTGGTTTCGCAAACCCAACAACCTGTTAACAAGACCACGTCCGTATGAAGGTGCGCCCCCACCCATCCCTCGGGTAGGGGGACGTCTTTACGATTTTGCGACCCGGTGGATATCTCGGGTCCCCGACCGGTGGGTTCGCAAGGTAGTCTCATCAGGGTACAAGGTAGAGCTCCTACCTTGACCACCAAACCTTTTTTTTTCCTCCAACCTCCAGATACTACCGTCTCCTTGGACCTGCTGGAACGTGGGGTGGTTATCCCTGTCCTAGTACAGGATCGGTTTCAGGGGTTTTACTCCAATCTTTTCATTGAACCAAAGAAGGAGGAGCGTTCGTCCTATTCTGGACCTCTGTGAAGGTACAAGGATTCCGGAGGGCATCATTCCGCTCTGTCATTACTCATTTCCACCCGGGGGACCTTCTGGCATCCATGGACATCAGGGATGCCTATCTACATGTCCCCATATGCACAAAGTATCAGAAACTTCTGTGTTTTGCGGTCGGGGAAGACCACTATTATTTGTGGTTCCCCCCTTTGGCCTGGCATCGGCACCAAGGGTGTTCACCAAGGTGATTGCCTCAATTCTCGCCCTACTAAGACAATGTGGCATCACTGTTGTGGGCTACTTGGATGACCTGCTTCTGAGGGCCGCTTCAACCTCAGAATTAGAGGTGAGCATGTCAATAACTCAGGCCCTCAGACACTTGGGTGGCTACTGAACATTCAGAAGTCAGTAATGGTAACAACTCAATGCCTAGTGTATCTGGGATTGATTCTGAACTCCTCGGCAAAGGTTTGCTTCCCTGTGGAAAAGTTGCAGACCCTCGGGCTGTGGTGCGGTAGTTGACATCCCTACACCCACCAAACTTCACTCAATATTCCCCTTGTCCTCCCCGTCTTGCTTCAGAAACTGTAATTCCTTGGGCTCATTTTCCCACACATTTTGGTATTGTGACAAAATTAAAAGCATATGGCTACAGCTAGAGAAATTTGCATCCACAATCTCCGACAAGAACATTACCCTAACATTGCATAACTGCCTTCTTTTTTCCCCAATCTCGGGTCTCCCCACCTGTTTTATGAGACTGATGCACACAATATGCGTAGCCATACATTGGTTGATAGCTTTCCATTGGAAATCACCGACGATACCAATAGATCCACTCAAATCGAGAATTAATAACGTTTGCCCAATGGAAAAAAATATTTCATATCCTACAAAATACCAGCCATATATATGTCAATAAATGGTCTCCCTGGTTCGAACATTCCCCACAGTTCTTTAACCCTATCTGATCTTTTTAAACGTCTCATATAGGGTTGCCACCTTTTCCTCAAGCCAAACCCGAACACGCCACTACATATGGTGGGTGTGGCCATATTGAGGGAGGGGCTTCACGAGGCATGATTAAATAAAACAAAATAATTATTTTACCTATAAAATATGCTTACTTTGCTGTGCCACAAGTAAGAGTCTCACTGACATGAATAAACCTCAGCACAATCATTTAAATAAAACTCTTCCATTACTACAGAGGTAAGTGCAGTGGAGATCAGGGGCATTAGTTCACCTTTTAATTTTCATTAAGTACAGAGGGTATTACAGTATGTGCAGGGAGGGAGTGCAGAATTTACAACAGTATATACAAGAGTGTGGCGCGTAAGTTGGTATGTGTAGGAAAGGAGTGCAAAGTGTAAGACATTATGTACAGGAAATGAGTGCAGAGGGTAGGTATTACTTGCAGGAAAGGAGTGAAGAGGGTGTAACAGTGACCAGTATATGCAGTAGAGGAGTGTGGAGGGTATGATGGGAGCACTATGTACAGGAGAGGAGTGCGAGGGTATGATGGGGGCAGTATGAACAGGAGAGGAGTGTGGAGGGTATGACAGTGGGCAGTATGTACAGGAGAGGAGTGTGGAGGGTATGACAGTGGGCAGTATGTACAGGAGAGGGGTGTGGAGGGTATGACAGTGGGCAGTATGTACAGGAGAGGAGTGTGGAGGGTATGATGGGGGCAGTATGAACAGGAGAGGAGTGTGGAGGGTATGACAGTGGGCACTATGTACAGGAGAGGAGTGTGGAGGGTATGATAGTGGGCACTATGTACAGGAGAGGAGTGTGGAGGGTATGATAGTGGGCAGTATGTACAGGAGAGGAGTGTGGAGGGTATGACAGTGGGCAGTATGTACAGGAGAGGAGTGTGGAGGGTATGACAGTGGGCAGTGTGTACAGGAGAGGAGTGTGGAGGGTATGACAGTGGGCAGTATGAACAGGAGAGGAGTGTGGAGGGTATGACAGTGGGCACTATGTACAGGAGAGGAGTGTGGAGGGTATGATAGTGGGCACTATGTACAGGAGAGGAGTGTGGAGGGTATGATAGTGGGCACTATGTACAGGAGAGGAGTGTGGAGGGTATGATAGTGGGCAGTATGTACAGGAGAGGAGTGTGGAGGGTATGTAGCTCTAAACATGTAACCTAAAAAAATTTAAAGCATCGCTTAGGATACCAAAAAAAATCGTGCTAACTTTAGTGTTTTTTTTTAATGAATGAAACCGTTTATTTCCAAAAAAAAAAAAATGTTTGAAAAATTGCTGTGCAAATACAGTACCGTGCTAGAGCTGCACAATTAATCGTTAAAAAATTGTGATGTCGATTCAACCCCCCCTGACATCTCCAATGCAGGCGCAGGCGCCGTATTTCTCCGAGTCCTACGGCTATGGCGCGTCACGCCCTCCGAAATAGGACTCGGAGAAATACGGCGCCTGCGCAGTCAGCTCCTAGGTCTGTGCGCAGGCGCCGCATTTTCGCCGAGATTACCCGAGTCCATATCGGGTATTTTAGGAAGATGTGACGCGCTATACTACAGCCGTCCACCGCGGGGGACAGAAAAGGAATTCTACAATAATACAGTAAGTGTGCTATTAAAAAAAAAAAAAAACAGCATACTGGCGCTGACGCCAGTATGCTGGATCGCATGGGAGATATTATATTTAGGGTGAACCTCCGCTTTAAAGTCCAACACTTGTTAAAAAGCAATATTTTTTGCTAGAAAATTACTTGGAACCACCAAACATTATATATATATTAGCAGAGACAAAAATGGGAATTGCTGCAATATTTTATGTCACGCTGCATTTGCCCACTTCATTGAATAATAAAAACCATAAAAACAAAACAGTAAAGTTAGTCCATTTTTTTTTTTTCATTTTAATGTGAAAGATGATGTTATGCCGCACGAATCGTGAGAGAATCGTCATCTATCTTCTAAGCAAAAAAATTGCAGTTGTCGTTTTAGCCAGAATCGTGCAGCTCTATGCCGTGCAACATAAAAAGTTGCAAAGACCACCATAGAGTAATTTTCTAGCAAAAAATTAATGATGATTTTTTTTTCTCAGTCAGCTGCAGTGTGTCAGCTTGTATTTATAATGGCCGCTCTGTATGTAGCTTCTGACAGGCTGTGCAAGCAGGTCCGTATCTCCGGAACCATAAATGATAGCCATCCCATATTTTGACCAGTTGTGGGGTAGGTCTTCAACTGACTACCCCCCAAATGTGGGGTTTCTGTGACCTCTGGTCATCGAGCTACAACCCCCGCTCCATCAGCCCCTCTGTTAATCCGGCCCTGTATGGAGGGGGGGGCAGGACTGTATGTATGGCTGTGGATGGTATATGGAGGGGGGGCAGGACTGTATGTATGGCTGTGGATGGTATATGCAGGGGGGGGCAGGACTGTATGTATGGCTGTGGATGGTATGGAGGGGGGGCAGAACTGTATATACGGCTGTGGATGGTAATGGTATATGCAGGGGGGGGCAGAACTGTATGTTTAGTGTATGGTGGGGGTAGTGTATGGTCCGCCCATCCACCCACCTCCATGTGTATTCTGTAGCCAGTCAGAGAAGAGCTGAGCACTCTGTGTCCCATGTGTCCTCTTCCACTCTGCAGCACACAATGCAGACGGAGGCGCGCCGGAGGGAGGGAGGGGGAGGGGCTAGCACAGTGAGAAGTTGCACACATGTTTACAGCCCGGATGCACACATGTTTACAGGGGGCTAACAGAGAGCACTGCTGCGGGCGGCACACCTTCTACTAACACTCAGGCAAGAGCTGGTGGAGCCGGGGATGTGCAGCTCTGTTGCGGCCGGGCCAGGATGGACAGCTATAAAAAAAATGTGCCCGGGTCTCAGGAGGCTTCAAAACCGGGCACATGTGTCCAAACCCGGACTGTCCGGGTCAAAACCAGACAGGTGGCAACCCTAGTCTCATACCCCAGTTGTCATTGTTTTATTCCTCCATGATGTTTGTTACTCCTGCCCCTAAGTTTTTTCCTATCATGTATAACTATCTATGGTCTTCACGAGTTGTCTTAGGCCTTGTACACAGACTGACTTTGTATATGTATTACATTCCTCTATATATATATGCTTTAATTTCCTGGATTTGTACCACCACTTACCTTTCACAATAAAAGTTTGTAAACAAAAAAAAAAAAAGACCCGGACCTTTAGGCAGCTAAAGGACCCGACCAGGTTTTGCGATTCAGCACTGCGTCGATTTAACAGACAATTGCGCGGTCGTGCGACGTGACTCCCAAACAAAATTTACGTCTTTTTTTTCCCACAAATAGAGCTTTCTTTTGGTCGTATTTGATCACCTCTGCGGTTTTTATTTTTTGTGCTATAAACAAAAATAGAGTGACAATTTTGAAAAAAATGCAATATTTTTAACTTTTTGCTATAATAAATATCCCCCAAAATATATAAAAAATATTTTTTTTCCTCAGTTTAGGCTGATACGCATTCTTCTACCTATCTTTGGTATAAAAAAAAAGAAAATCGCAATAAGCGTTTATCGGTCGGTTTGCGCAAAATTTATAGTGTTTACAAAATAGGGGATAGTTTTATTGCATTTTTATTAAAAAAAATGTTTTACTACTAATGGCTGCGATCAGCGTTTTTTTTCGTGACTGCAACATTATGGCAGACACTTCGGACAATTTTGACACATTGGGAGCATTGTCATTTTCACAGCAAAAAATGCATTTTAAAATGCATTGTTTATTGTGAAAATGACCGTGCAGATTGGGAGTTAACCACAAGGGGGCGTTGAAGGGGTTATGTGTGACCTAATTTGTGTTTACAACTGTAGGGGGTGTGGCTGTAGGTGTGACATCATCGATTGTTTATCCCTATAAAAGGGATCACACGATCGATGATGCTGCCACAGTGAAGAACGGGGAAGCCGTGTTTACACATTGCTCTCCCCGTACTTCAGCTCCGGGGACCGATTGCGGGACTCCAGCGGCAATCCGGTCTGCGAGTCCCGCGGTCCCGGAGCTTCGGACCGGGTCACGGGAGCGCACCGCGGGCCCGTGTCTGCGAACCATGGCTGGGTACTAGCACAGCACGTACCTGTACGTGCATGTGCCCAGCCGTGCCATTCTGCCGATGTAAATGTGCAGGAGGCGGTCCTTAAGTGGTTAAGGAAAGCTTTTTCCATGCAGGTTTACAAATATATGACTTTTCCATTAGGAGCTATGAAGACTAGACCATGCCTGGGTAGGTTTGCCTCATCAGCTTGGCATAGAAATAGGCTGCTGCCTAACCAAGTGCAAGCTATGACTTCTGCCCTGGGATCCCTGTTGATCTGAGATGAAGAGTATAGGTAACATGAGAGAGGCTGAGATGAATTGTGGAATTAGATTAGGAAAAGCTATAGTTGTCCTTTACCGCTCTAAAAATCTAACAGGTCATTTTTGCAGCAACCTGTAAAAATAAATGCAACCTTGAAGTTTAAAAGGCAAATTTAATTCTTGGGTATTCAGGTAATTAAAGCTGAACTAAACCCTCCTATTCTTTACAGCTGAAAATGGTGCCAACTTTGCGTCTATTTAGATCTGCAGTTGCCTTGTTTTGAGCTAGGAGACCGGCCATTTGAGGGCTTGATTCGTTTTAGTTGAGAGCTGACATAAGCACACTGGTAATGGTTTTGTGAAACGGTTGAATCAGTGGGTTTAGTTTCACTTTAAGCAAAGAAAGAACATTTGTAACTTCTGGCTATGTTTGTGTATTAAAGAGTGTATTTAAATCATATTTCCTGTGCATACTCAGTGCTCCTGTCATTCTTTACCTCAGGAGGATCCTGTTGAACTATGCCGTGTACTGCCCTGGAGTTGGTTATTCGCAAGGAATGTCAGATCTTGTGGCACCACTGTTGGCAGAGATCCTAGATGAGTCTGACACCTTTTGGTGTTTTGTCGGCCTTATGCAAAACACCATTTTTATCAGCTCGCCTTGTGATGAGGACATGGAAAAGCAGTTGGTAAGTGATCTCAAGTGCTCTAACGGGAATGCTATTGTTCTATGGTATTTTTAATGTTTTTGTTTCTCAAAAATCTCCTAGTAACTTTATTGGTATTTTGGTATAGACCTATTGGAGTTGATTTACTAAAAATGGAGAGTGCAAAATCTAGTGGAGCTCTGCAGAGAAACCAATCGGGTTCCAAGTTTTTTGTGAAGATGTAGCGCACTCTACTATAGGTAGGTGTTAAAGGTGAGGTTTTTGTGTGATGGCTGCCAGGCAGGTAAATTTAGGCAGTCCTATGCTGCATGCTAGGCCTGCTTGTTTTGATCTGGGAGGCAGGGAGTGGTTAGTGTAGCAGTGGGTGTGACCACCAGTCTTTCAGTCCTTGGGCACCTTCCCTGCTTCCAGGGAGAATTTTCTTGGAATTGGCAAGGGGCAGGCCTCCTACATAAGCTCAGGTCCAGCCCACTGGAGGGGGGTTGTCGACTGCGTGAAGTGAAGAATGGAGTGTTAGACTGCAACAGGAGGCCCATCCCCATCTGGGGGGGGGGGGTGCGTCCCCCGGCGGAGAAGTTCAGGAGCTGGGAGGAGAGCCTCATCCTACACGGTCATGAAGGAGGTGTCCTGGAACATAGGAGCTGGTGAAGCAGTCGGCACGCATGTCCGGGTAAATTCTTCACCAAGGACTCAGGGCAGGAGAAGGTCGGTGAGTGAGGGACTGTGGATATCTAGAGGAGGCATGCCAGGGGAGCTGGGTGCAAAGCCAGAGGAGAGACTGTGGGGTTTTGTCAAATCGATGTGGCTTGCAGGCACAGGATTTTCAAGTCGGGCTATCTGGGATCAGTAGTCCACCAACTATCTAAAGCTGTTAAACATATAGGCTGCCAAGTAGGGGTACTGCAGGCCCTTGCCCTATCACAATTCAGCAGGTTCAATTACCACCTGGGATTATTCAGAGTGATCCCAGGTGCAGCGTAAAGATGATGGGGTGGAGATACTAACATGGTACAGTGAAGTTTGTGCAGGAGGAGAAGAGTCCTGGCAGTAACAGTCTGCAGGTGTTGGTGCAGAGAAGGAGTAACGGTGTGCAGGAGTTCAGAGGAGAGACTGTAAATGTTAGTCTATCATTTGCTCAAAGTGCTATTGATTCAACAAACCTTTAATAACGATGGCAAAGAGAACTGTTCTATGGCCATCCCATACCCTTTCCACAACCAAGTTATATTTCCCAAATAAACTAAAACAAAAGCAAATGGCTGTTCATTGTCTTTGGAAGAGTGATGTATGGAAGTCTGGCAGCAGAGTGAACATGAAGAGAAGGGGAAATTGTCAAGGGCTACTCCAAATGTTGCCCTCAATGCCAATGATAAGGACTATCTCGGTACCCAGACATTAAGCAAGGGAATTATAAAAATTGAATTTCTTACAAAATATACAAAAAAATACACATAGATTACAATAACAAGATTGTAATTGTTGAGAAAAAACTCACATTAAGTTGGCAGTTAAAAACATAGAAGCCCCCACATATATGTAGAGGCACAGTGATGTAGGTACAGGCGTAGTCCTCAACAAGTTTTGCGGCCATTGTCGCTTCTTCAGGAGTCAACCGAGAACATCTATGGAAAAATACAATCTTATAATAACAGTGTCATGGAAATTTAGAAATCAATATTGTAGCGGAGCTACCAATATCACATTTTGTTTTGGAGTATTGAAAGTCCGGCCTGACTCACTAATGAAGACCCAATTGGGCAGCAAACAGCATCAATTGTGACTCCCTAATCGGATGATCCCCCTGGGGGCGAACACGGGATGCTATTTTGACGGACTGAAAATGTATAAAAGAGGTATAATTAATTTGTAAGCTGTGGGTCCATACATAGAACCAGCACACATAGTGGAGAAGGAAGTGCATGAGAGAGGGAGAAGAGGGGGGGGGGAGGGAAGGAAAGGAAGGGGGAGGGTGAACATGGTGGATGATGGTATCTAGTAGCAACCATCTGCTACAAAAGCATAATTGAACAAGCTAAAGTTAGAAGCTGATTGGCCACCATGCACAACTGAACCAGATTTTGCACTCTCCAGTTTTAGTAAATCAACCCCAATGTCTTATACAGTACTGAAAAATGTTGATTCTGCACATAGAGTACCGTATATTGTATACAAGTATTGTAAATATATAGTAGAAAGAAATAAAAATGGTGGTTATTGCCCATGAATACCACGTCACCAAGGTTATGTTAAGATATCACACTGCCCTAGAGACACTTAAATTATGACACCCTTTGCTGCAAGCACAGCACCATGAGTCTTTGAATTATTTTGTAAAAATAATGCTAAAATGTGATATTTGAGGCAGCGTGGGGAGTTTTGTTAATGGCTATCTTTCTAACTGTACAGATAAACAAACAAGAAAAGGTATCAGTGGTTTTATTGATCTGCAGTGAATTTTCTTTAACTTACCTGCACACACTTCCTCCTATGGCTGGCTACACATGGGACAAAAGCAGTGGTTCAGCAGGAACCAGCTGACTTTCGTCCTGTTTGTAGAGCTCCCAGAATCAGATCAGTGTTCGCAGCCAATGGCTAATCGGTGTGTTCTGGTGGGGGGTAGTCCCCTTGTCAGAAAACCATAGCTAAACGGGAGATTACTGCACTAACATCAGATATGTTAGGACGGCTATCTGTACATTTTTTTTTTTCATTCAGCCCGCTGGGTTGAACGAAAAAAAGTTAGTGTGTGCCTGCTGAAAAGTTGGCCAGGGGTGGAAAATAAGCAGCACATTTTACATTTGTAGATATTGATGCTCTGCTTGCTGCGGCATTCCTAACCATGTTGGTACATGAGTTCCTATTGGTAAATATAGTCTTAACGCAGCACTCTGGAAACCATGATGAACAAGACTACTAAATATGTAGGCCCAGATTCACAGAGCGATTACTCCTGCGCAACTGGTGTTGCGCGTGCGTAAGTCTAAATGTGCGCGTGCGTTTAGATGCGCGCGATTCAGAAAACGATTTACGCCAGAAATCTATTTTTTTTTGTCCGGCGTAATTTCGTTAGACAGACGCATCCGTCCGCGCAAAAATGCGCTAGACACACCATTGATTTGCTAGTCAAATATGCTAATGAGGGACTTACGGGGATCCACAAAAAAACGTTGTTGCTGCGCAGGCTACGCGGTGTGCGCAACAGCAAAATGTTCTGTCTAAATTAGAGCTGATAAAAGCTGGTCTAAAAAATGAAAAAAAGTCTACTTGTCAGATAAAGCAACACTGTTAGTGAGGAGTTCAGCAGTCACACGTGTTGCCCAACAATCTGTATGCCAACATGCCAGGGGCATCGTCGCGCATAGCTATACTACTGACTTTAGATGAACAAAGAAGGATGAGGGCACGGAGGATGGCACTAAGGAGGGCACGGGAGATGTTTTTTTTTTATTTTATTTGCTTATATAAAATTTACAATTTAATCTAATCTAATACAATATTCTTATCTGATGCAAGCCCCTCACTCTTCACTTGATATATCACACACGCATAGACATCTTTGGCATGAGTGATTCTGAGGTGTCTCGCATCTTCAGATTCACCCCTCATGCCATCATGGAATTACCACAACCTTGCAGGAGGACATCAGCAGCCCAACACATGGCACCACCCATGACACCCATGACAGCTACATATACAATCAGAGCCCCATCCCCACAGATTTCCAACAGAACATGTATGGGGACAGCTGGCTGGTTGGTGAGTGACATGGGAGTCAGGCATGACTATCCCCTCCCGTGATGCACACCTCACAAGTGGCACATGCATGACTAACATCCTCCTGTCTTTTCCCTTCAAGGTGACTCTGCATATGCACTGGTACCCCATCTCATGACTCCATCTCATGCCAGCTCACATTATGCATCTTTGCACGTTAAACACACACATTAATCATGGCACAATGAGAATGCATGCATGCACACCACTGTGATCCCTAGCACACACACACACCACATCCTCATCACATTGGATTGGCACCAGTCCACCATGCAGGACTTGTGAGCTGCAACGCCATGCCACGGCTCCAATTATGTCACTGTACATTCATACACCATTCACACAGACCTGGGGATCACTTCTCCACCACAAATGAGGGTGACACCCCTTTTTCCCGCAGGAATATCACCCCCACATTCCAAAATCATACACAAACAGAACCAAAAAAATTAAATAAATGACGAGCAAAAATAAAAAATGCCCAGCAAAAATATAATTTAAACAAAATAACAACAAAGAAAACACATAAAAGACAAAAATCACTCTGCAAAACAGTCCTCAAATATCTCAAAGACACGTCACAAACAAACAAAAGCACCTTGCTGTAGAGGGAGGGATACAAAGGGATGTATTTTTGCAAAGGAAGTGCATTTGTGTCTGTCTATTTATGCTGTCTGCGTAGTTCATAAAGTTGCCCTAGTCCATTTCCAATTTCACTGATTGCGCCGCTCCCGAGTTGTGAGCATGCGCACATCGGAGCTGACCATGGTCTCGTTCAAGCGCGCATGCGCGAGCCGGCCGGCCCTTCATTTGCATGGGGTCACGGCTCATTTCAATGTAACACGCCCACGTCCCTCCCAATTTGTATTACTCCTCCTTACGCCTCTGGAAAAAATCTTACGCTTGCGCAATTTCCTGCGCAAAAGCTACGTGAATCGGGGGATTACGTGGCTAGATGGCGCAAGTCTAACGTAATGGCGGTGCGCTACGCCGGACCGATAATGTGCCGATGTACGTGAATCTGGGCCGTAATGTTTTCATGAGCAAAATTACACAATTCTACTTTAGAGTGTTTATATGGTAGAATGTACATACTGCTTTCCAGGTGGCTACTGTGTGCAGGATTAATCGGATCAATGTCTATCAGTATGAACAGGTTCATCTGTTTTTCCCACTGGCAGCATACGATAATTTATTTTATTTCATTGTGAGGCTGCATTCACACCTGAGCAGAAAGTTGCGTGATTTTACAGCGTTTTTGTGAATTAAGCCTAAAGGGGAAATAAACATCCTTGTTAATTGCCAGTTAAAATGTAGAATGTAACATATTCATATGGTGGCTAAAGGGGTTGTAAAGGAAAAAATTTTTCATAATAAGCATCCTTTACCTGCAGACATTCCTCTTTTCACTTCTTCATTGTTCGTTTTCGCTCAGAAGTTGCTCTATTTCTTCTCTGTTCTGTTCACTTCCTGCTTGTCTGATTGTTACTCCGTGAAGGGAGGCTTTACTGCGGTGGTCAGTGACATGCTTGCCCCCTCCTGGGAACTACATCTGTGCGGCAGGACGCTCTCTACGTGTTAGAGACTTCAAAGAGGTGTGAATTACTGAGCGTGCCGCAATTCATACTGGGAAATGTAGTTCTTACATGAACAAGCGTCGCAAACCAGGAACAGAAACTAGAACGCCGGAGGTGATATAGATGAAGGAATTTAATAGGTATTTACTCGTTTTTTAACAGAATCATTACACTATTCTGTCTGTCTACATTGCAGACATTAATTTTAGGCAAAACATGTTTTTCCTTTACAACTCCTTTAAGCAGTGGAGAACTGCAATCACTGGACACTTTATTCGGTACATATGTTCAATTGCTTGGTAACACAAATTGCTAATCAGCCAATCACATGTCAGCAACTCGATGCATTTAGACATCTAGGTGAAGACGACTTGCTAAAGTTCAAACAGAGCATCAAAATGGGGAATAAAGGCAATGTAGTTGACTTTGAATGTGGCATGGTTGTTGGTGCCAGACGCCTGGTCTGAGTATTTAAAACATTTCTGACATACTGGGATTTTCATGCACAACCATCTCCTAGGGTTTATAGAAAATGGCCTGAAAAAGAGAAAATATCCAGTGAACAAAAATGCCTCGTTGATGTCAGAGGAGAATAGGCAGACTGGGTTGAGATGATAGAAATGCAACAGTAACTTAAATAACCACTCATTGCAACCAAGTTATGCAGAATGCAAATAAAAAGAAATGTACTTCTGCACTACTAATATAAAATAAGTGCTATATATTAAATACTACTAATACTAAGAGGTCGCTGCCTAACATCAACTCTTATTAGCAGACCAGAGTAAAAAGAAAAATATGTGAAGCACTCCCACTTTTCCAAAAAAATACCATGTGTTGTAAATAAAAAATAAATAAAATAAAATAGTGACCCCTAGTTGGAGTATTGCATATGACACCAAAACTATATTCTATATACCACAAGGATAGTGGTATGTACAATCAGCAGGGCTTTTTTTCTGGGGGAACTTGGGGGAACTCAGTTCCACCACCTTTGGCTCAGACCCTTTGGTGCCCGCTCACCACAATCACTTGTAAACACAGAAGTCTGGTTTCTGTGTTTACAAGTGACAGCTTTGTAACCCCCCGAACTCTGCACTCTGTATGTAATGCAATTCTGGTATTTAATGCCCCTTTAAGACCCTTCTACTGTTTGTGAAATCTGAACGGGTCGTGGTTGAGTTCCTGTACCTATTTTCTGAGAAAAAAAGCTCTGACAATCAGTGACCTCTAGTGGTTACAAGACTTATAACACACACACATATATATATATATATATATATATATATATATATATATGTATATATAAAAAGCAAAGTCCATGAATCCGGTGATATCTTCTGTGAACCAATGCTATCCACACACAATCCAACTGTGAATGGTAACAAATGAGTGACTTAACACCATGTGGACCCTCCACCAGTAACACTATGCACTCACCTCCCAGAACGGCCCACTTTTTTACTCTTATGTTGCCATTTTATATGATCACGCTTGCAGAAGTTCACTCTTGGGAGCTTAAAGAATCCTTGATTAAGACCCCAAAGGGGAAGGTGCTACTTGGTCCAATTGGGGGCCGCTTTGGGAGGTGAGCGCATAGTGTGACTGGTGGCGAGTCCACATGGTGTCAAGTCACTCATTTGTTATCATTCACCATGAACTAGAGGTCACTGGCTGTGCATATTAATGTTATTGCGATATATCCAAAAAATGTGTATATAACGGCCTACTATACACTGCTTGGCGCCACTCGGATCAAAATACCAAGCAAGGTCCGAGTATAACAGACTATTAAACAAAGATAGTCAGCTAATTGAATAACTGATAATTAAATGCTAGCAGCTGTTTAAAATAAAACAAATATAAAACAAGTAGTCCTCATATGTTAAACAATGTGACTGATCAGTCCATATACAAAACAGAAGTACCAACAGCGCTGTAAGTGCAGTATGAGCAACTGCACCGCATCAATAATGTACATCAAAAATAACAGCAGATAGCTTAATGTAAAAAAAAGTCCAAGGATAAATCAGCAGAATAAAGTAGAGTGCACCATCCACCAGAATTCTTCTCTATTCACCACTTGTGAACACTCGCCCCGTCGGGGTTTAAACTCACCCATATGACATGAGTAGTAAGCGTTTCATTAAATCCAACTTTTAAGCATCTGCAGCAAGATCTTGTCAGGGAGCCATTAACAGAAAAGGGACCTTGGGAACACAGGCAGTGCACAATCAGCTCATTAAGAGTCCCATAAGTAATCCACTGAGAGGGATCTCTCGGCAAAGACGGATCCAGTAGGCTGTGGTGGGCAATCCCTAGTCATCACTACACATAGAAGGCAATGGGGATCGCTGCACTTTGTTGTGTCTGTAGAGAGATGTGCGATTCCTCTGCTAGCAATCCACCCAGAAAAGTGTTGCAATTACAAACGTTTAGGCATTCTCGCTTTTCTTTTGTTTGTTACTGGTATGACAAAAAAGTGGAGAAACGAAAAGGTAAATTCTGCGCAAAACTCTAAAAATGGACTGACATATTCTTAAAATTATAAGAAATAATTGCATTACAAGGTGCTAACAATATAGAATTAATACCGGCAACCAGTTAAAATGGTGAAAAATTGACTCAAGCTTTCAGCTGTGTGTCTCTGTGTGCCACACAGAGCATGGAGAAGAGAAAGAGCAGCAAAAATAATTCTGAGGATTTGAGAACAAACATTGTGGAAAAGCATGGACACTCTCAAGCTTACAAGTCCAGAGATTTTAATATTCCTGTATCCACTGTGAGCAATATTGTCAAGAAGTTTACAGCCCATTGCACTGTAGCTAACTTCCCTGGACATGGACGAAATAGAAGAATTTATAATTGGTCGAATGGTGTATAAAGAACCTCAATCTATTTCCAGACAAATTCAAGCTGACATTCAGGTACAGGGTACAACTGTGTCAGCTCAAAGTATACGTCGCCATCTAAATGAAAAGGGATGCTATGGTAGGAGACCCAGGAGGACCCCACACAGAAACATAAAAAAGACAGATTGGAGTTTGCCAAAACTTACCCAAGAAAGACAAAATCCTTTTGGGAGAATGTGCTGTGGACAGACGAAACAAAATTACAGCTTTTTGGTAAAGCCCATCATTCTACTGATTTCTCAAAAAAAATAAGGCCTTTAAATAAAAGAATACAGTTGCTACAGTCAAACATGGTGGAGGTTCACTGATGTTTTGGGGTTTCTTTGCTGCTTCAGGCACTGGATGTCTTGATTGTGTACATGGCATTATGAAATCCGAAGACTACTACAGAATTCTGGGGTGCAATGTTGGGCCCAATGTCAGAAAGTTGGGTCTTCGTCGGAGGTCATGGGTCTTACAGCAAGACAATGACCCAAAACAGATGTCAAAAAGCTCCCAGAAATGGTTTAAGACAAAGCACTGGAGAGTATTCAACTGGCCAGCAATGAGTCCAGATCTAAATCCCATAGAGCATGTGTGGAGAGATTGCAAAACAGCAACCCTTCCAATCTGAGAGACCTGGAGTAGTTGGCGAAAGAACAGTGGTCCAAAATTCCAGTAGAGAGGTGTAGGGAACTCATGGATGGTTACAGGAAGTGATTGTTTTTCAGTTATTTTTTCCAAGGGGTGTGCTACCAAATATTAAATTGTGTCAATAGTTTTGTCCAGTACATTTTTTTGTAGTCATGCATGGAATATGTCAGATTTGTTTTTTTCTCCACTTTTTTTGTGTCATACCAATACAAACAAAAGAAATAAACATAGGGCCAGATCCGCAGAGAGAGTACGCCGGCGTATATACTGATACGCCGGTGTACTTTCAAAGTTCCCGCGTCGTATCTTTAGTTTGAATCCTAGAATCATAGATGCAATACTTCGGCGTCCGCTGGGTGGAGTTCTCGTCGTTTTCCGCGTCGAGTATGCAAATTAGCTATTTCCGTCGATCCACGAACGTACGCGCGGCCGTCGCATTCTCTTACGACGTCTCTAGTCGGCTTTTTTCCGCCGTATAGTTAAAGCTGCTTTTTTGCGGTCTATAGTTAGACTTGCCATGTTAAGTATGGCCGTCGTTCCCACGTCGAAATTTGAATTTTTTTTTAATTTTGCGTAAGTCGTCCGTGAAATAGGAATGTACGTAATTTACACCAGTAAAAAAAATAACGTTGCAACGTAATTTAGCGCAATGCACGGCGGGAGATTTCTGAACGGAGCATGCGCACTTCGATCGGCGCCGGGATGCGCTTCATTTAAATGAATCACGCCCCCTAATCGCCAATTTGAATTCCGCCGCCAGAAATTTACGGCGCAAAATCTTTCAGGATTCAAAATTACGCCAGGTAAGGTACGGCGGCGTAGTATATCTCTGATACGCTGCGCCAAGCTATTTCTATGTGGATCTGGCCCATAATGCCTAAACATTTGTATTTGAGCGAAGTGATGCATTATCTGACAGAAATGCAGGGGGTGCCAATATTTTTGACCATGACTTAATTGACCTAATAATTGATCCAAGTTCAGTGGTGTAGTTGCATCAGTAATTGTTGACAAGGTTTGGTACAACCAAAGAAGGAGTGCAGAGCCTAGCATTGCCCAGAAGTGTGCAGTACAGGCTATTATAGGTTTTCCTATGTCGGAAACGTTTTTTATTCTTCTGGAGAAAACGGTTAAATTATTAAACAAAAAGAGGGACCCACAACGTCTTTACCTACCCAAAGTCCATAGTGACTTTCATACCAGAAACTCAATCTACACCACTAAAAAGGACTACAACAGATTTGAAAATATAACCAAAAGAAGCATTCAATAGTCAGAGAAATGTTTAACAGTCATAATATCTTTAAAGAAAAAAGTATTCTTGGTGGGGCTGTATCCAGTAATTGTGGCAAAAAGTTCATGCTGTTGCATACCTCCCTGGAGTTTTCACCTACACAGTACTTGTTTCACCATTCCACTGCTTTGGGGGGCTCACAAGTCTCTCCTAATGCACATGATCAATACTGCTTGTCCGTATGTCCCTGTTTACTGGAGACAACAAATTGTTCCTTACTTAAAAGATTTGTTTGGCATGCTGGACTGACTATAGAACTAGGGATGAATACATTTACTGTGCTGCACCCTCGACAGGTTACGTGAATTTTTCAGGACATCTGAACATCATAGGATGCATTAAGGTGAAAAAAAAAACGTGAAGTTTTACAACACATTCCTGATTGGACTTTAGATGCAGTATTTGTTATCCCTATTTCCTTTGAGTTGAACATTCTTTATGGATCATTGTACTGTTTATTGGTTGATTTTTTTTGTTAATTTCTTATAAAATCTTTGTGAAACTAATAAAAAAACATTCAAGAGGTTGTGGGACTTTGCTGTAATTTTCTGCATTGTGACAGCTACCTGGGATTAGAAGCAGTACAGTGATTTCAAAGAGAATCTCCTTTGCTATTGTTACAACTGGTACTGCTATTAGATGCTAAAGAATTACACCATAGGGGTAATTTCTAATTTAGCCCAATTACAACACAATGTAGTGTATGTGTGCATCTTGTATTTGGTTTAAATTATAGCTACTGTAAAGTTTGTAAGACTACTTTATACTACTTTCAGATGTACCTTCGTGAGTTACTGCGTCTTGTTTACGCTCGTTTTTATCAACATTTGCTGTCTCTTGGAGAAGATGGTCTCCAGATGCTGTTCTGTCACCGTTGGATGCTTCTTTGCTTCAAAAGGGAATTTCCAGACTCTGAGGCCCTCAGGATGTGGGAAGCATGCTGGGCTCATTATCAGGTACCATAAATTAATTGCTTGTTAAATTTTAACTTTTATTTTCATGTCTGTCTTTAGCTGGAATGTTGTTGGCTATTTTGTTTTGGTATAGCTTGACCAGACTTTCTTTGCCAAGTTGAACAGGCATAGGACTTCCTATGAACTATAGTCATTTTCATTTTCGTGAAATACCCCATGTCAGCTCATTGAACTTATGACTTTGTAAGTGTTTATATCTAAAATAAATAAATAAATAAGTGGCCAGAGAATGCTGTGAGGGGTTAGAAATACAGTCCTCTTCAGTTCTGGCGAGGATCTCTTTTAGAGCCCTTTCACACTGAAGCAGTTTTCAGGCATTTTAGCACTAGAACTAGTGCCTGTAAAGTGCCTAAAAACTGCCACCCATGCTGCCCGAATGTAAAAGCCTGTTTGCTTTCACACTGGGGCGGTGTGCTTACGGGACGTTAGAAAAAGTCCTAGAAGCAGCATCTTTGGGGCGGTTAAACGCCCCTGCCTATTGCAATGAATATGCATCTTTTCCGAATCGCCTGAAAAGCGTTTCGGAAGCACTGCAACATGGGAGTTTTTAACCCCTCTTTTGGCCAAAAAGTGCCACTTAAACAGCAGTAAAGTGCTGCTAAAAGGAGCGGCACTTTACCGCTGACGCACTTGTGGCCCCAATGTGAAAGGTGTCTTAAGTAGGCCTTAGTTGTCAGATTATCTAGGTCTATTTGAGAAGTAGACTGTTCAGCTTGGTGACTCTTGTGTTAAATGATTTCTCCTTATCTGTCGTAGTGTATCTAAGCGCTAAAGTGTATCTAAACCCTGTAGCACCCCTTTACTTCCTAGTACGGATGCTGTTTAAATTTAGAGGGGGATGAGAGAATTACTCAGCTCTCATCTATGCAAATTATGTTAGTTTAGTGCTGTGCTGTGTGTAGTCTTTAGATCTGTGGGGTATAGTCTAGTCCTCTGGTTAGATAATTGATGTTTAGATGTTAGTATGATAGTAGTAAGTTGTTTTCGCAGCAACACAGGTCCTCCAGAGAACGCAAATTTAATTCAACAACTTCAATACAGGATAAAGTCCAAATTCCACAGATGATACAAAAATCCATAGAGAGTATTTCAAAGTCCCATCTTAGAGAATATATATATTCTGATCAATTCCAGACCAACATACAGTATATTCATGTAGAGAATACATAGGGATACATTCTCTGAGTGACAAGCAAAATTCCCAGAATATATATCCTATTCACTGAATAGCTGAGCAATTTGATTGGTCGTCTTTGATCTGAAAGACAGGAACCACGTCCTGTCTTCCAGAGTGTCAGGTAATTGTCACTTCCAGCAGAAGTCACTAATTAGTAATGTAATTACAGGTTACTGAAATTTGGCCTTGTCGATTTTAGACTAATATAATACATATATATATATATATATATATATATATATATATATTGTGACAGGAATTCAGGTAAATCTGTGTGTGTTGTCCCAGATGGAAGATACATTCCTGCCTTGTGTAGACAATACACCAATTTCTATTGGGCGTCGGCTGTAGAAATAGCCAGAGAGGTTTGGGGAGTTAGAAGCCTTCAGCTGTTCAAAATGAAGCAATTAAAGCCCCCTATAAATAAAGCCTAAGGATAACGACTGATTGCTGCATCCTGGGGGCTTTGTGAGTGAAGGAGCAGACACAAGCACTTCTGAAGAGGTGAGGTGCTGATGGATATTTCTGTGTGAGAAATATCAGAGACTTTTTTTTTGTTTTCTACTGTAGGACCATCAGTGTCTGCCCAGCAGTAGGCTGTGCCAGACTCCATAGGTAGGTTCCTGTGTTGGGAAGGTAGACGCCCCAAGTGGCAAGGGTTTATTTTATGTTTTGTTTTGTTTTGTTTATGCTGTTTTGATGCTTGCACGTGTATCCCGCAAGATGAAAAAATAAACCATATCATTTGTTTTCAGTCATCCTCAAATGCCGTTTTGTACAGTTCAGCGTGTAGTGAACCCATCCAGAGTTAATCCCTCACCACATGGTGGAGTGCCGTGGGCAGTTAAAATAAACCCAAAATGGAGGAGATGATAAAACAGATGGTTATAGCAAATGCAAATCAACAGCAGATGAATGCAGATTTTGAGCGGAGCCTTGCAGCTCAACAACAGGCTCACCAAGAGAGCCTTGCAGCTCACCGAGAGAGCATGGCAGGTTGGGAGGCCATCATGAAACAATTTGAGAGAACAGAGGAAAAGGATAGCAAGCCCTCTCTGATTGAGAATCCAGAGGACCATAATGCTATGGAGGTTACCACATCTGTTGTTGAGACGGAATCATCACCGGAGTGTAGTACTTCACCAGAGGAACAAGAAGTGAAGCCAGAGAAGTGTGCCCTGGCAGAGCCTGAAACTCCTGAAGTAAAGGAGCCGCCATTAGTAGTCGAAGAGTCTGTAGAGCCTGTTGAATCCAATGTTGTGAATGGCGTTCCAGAGGTCAAACCAGACGAGATCAAACCAAAAGAGAAAGACCCTCATGTACAAGAAGATGCTGAGGAGGTCCCGGCTGTCCCCGCAGTAGCAGCTCCTGTGAAGCTGAATCGACAGTCTGACAGTTCTGCTAAATACAGTAGAGAACCTTTAGCAAATACTTTGAAGAAACTTGATGATCCAGCTACCAAAGCTGTTACCTTGGAACTGGAACCCAACAAGTTTAAAGGCAAGATTTTGGATTGCTCCAATTTTTTTCACAAAGCCAAATTGCGGCATTACCATATAAAGTTTTTCCATGGCGTTGACAAGTCAGAGCAGGATCAGAGTCCTGTCAAGAGGCATAGAGACAAGAGGCTATTTAGCTCACGAAAAGGCCAGTCAGCAAAGCTCAAAGAGAAGACGCACCACAAACAGTTCAAATTCCCACCGACCGTCTCTAAAAGACAAAAGCAAGGAGAACTTAATCCAGAAGTCTCATCGCAAGCCAGGCAAGCTGTCTGAAAGTGTTAAAGAAAAAGTAAAGTTCAAAGATTTCTTGAGTCTGAAGTCAAAGAAAAAAAAGAAGAAAAAGAAAGCAAAGTCAGAGCTGTTTGGTAGTGAAGAGAACATAGAGGTTTCTAAGGAGCTCTCACCAAAAAAAAATTACAACCTTCAAAACTCAACAGTGATTATAAGGCCCCGTGTTCCGGTAAAAGTCGCGATCATGGATGCCGTCCATATACAAGACTAAGTGATGAGGAGACGCTCAGTGATTCTTGCATGGAAAGCTTACTTTGGAGTGTTGAGGATTACAACAAAGAGATCGTTGTCACGCATGCTCATGGTTTTCTAAATGTTGGCCGCAACAGGAGCAAGTACAGCTCTGCCAAGCAAAGACTTATGATGGACAGTATGGATGAGTTGCTAGGACTCTGCTCTGGAAAATTTGTCTGTCAAGATGATGGTCCAAATCAAGAATCTTTTAGTTGTACAAAGGCTCATGCTGAAAATGAGAAAAGTGACCTAATGAATGAAGCAGTTGCTCTCTGTTCCGGTTCTTTCACCAACAGAGAAAATGAAGAAAATTAGGCCGGGTTTGAGGATTTCCATCTCTACCATGTGATGATTCTGACAGCAAAGAGCTTGCAGAAGTTGAAAGTGGTGCAGAAGATGAAGAGGAGGAAGTGAAGGTGGCAGTAAAGAAAGAGCCGATCCTGTCACTGCTGGATGTCCTGGAGGAGGATGACACCCTGCAGGATGAGGCGTCTGCTGTGCTGGCCGGGAGCGATTCCGAAAAGTGCTCCTACCCCCTGGGTTATGTGAAGAGACAAGCGTTGTACGCCTGCAGTACCTGCACCCTGGATAAAGAGGAGCCTGCTGGGATATATCTGGCCTGTACATACAAGTGTCGTGAAGGCCACGACCTGTTTGAGCTCTACACCAAGAGGAACTTTCGCTGCGATTGTGGAAATGCCAAATTTAAACAGTTGGAGTGCAAGTTATATCCGGATAAAGAGAAGAAAAACCTGGCTAATAATTACAATGACCATTTATTTGGCCTGTACTGCACATGTAAGAGACCGTACCCTGATCCTAGGATAATACCCCAGGTGAGATGGTGTGCCAGAGCTGTATGGATCACTCTTCATTTCTTTGGGATTACTCTGCCAAGTTAGGAGTTCCTGGTGTCACCAAGATTACCAAAGCAGAAACGGAACATGAAGATGTGAAAGTTGATGATGGTCCTACGGAAACAGCCAACACTCAGAAGGACTTTCTGGAAAATGAAGCTGAACTTTCTGGAAGTAATGTTGAAAGTGAAATCCCTGACTGCTTCAGGGCAAATGAAGTGGCTGAAGTGCAGGAAGTAGGGGTTTGCACATCTTCAGTTCTCAGTCAGTTGCTTGATGGAAATAAAGCTGAAAAACTTAATTCTGACACTGCATTAAATGATGTAGAAAATCCAATATCCACTGAGCCTTGTGAATGTAGTAAGGCAGGTGATATTCATGACTTTCCCATAATTGATGATCAGCAGAGCAGGGTCATTGAGGAATCTAAATTGCAAGAAATATGTACCCAGACTGAAGCTATTTTTGCCTCTGTGAATTATTTGCATGTTGAGGAGCAGTGTGTTAATTTTTATGTTAATGAAATCGGATTTGAATATAACGGTAATGTCACATCCTGTGAAACCCAGTCTTTAGAAAGTGTTCTGTCAGAGCAAGTAACGCAGGATAATACTTTGGACTTGACTACCGAGATTCCTCGGGAAGTAAAATCTATTTTTCAAAGTGTAGAATCTGTAATGGCAGATGAGCCCTCTGAACGTTGTGAAACCTCCATCACTGAAGTGGTCAGAGAGGCTAAATGTATTAATTTATTGGATGCTTTTTCCAAATGTCTTGAAAGGAATGAAGAAGATGAGAATTTGTGTCCAATAGTCGATGGTTTCAAAGAAACAAATATTAAAACTTCACTAGTTCCGAGTGATATTCCGGCTGCCAGTTCTGTGAAAGAGACTGTCCGGGTACACTACACCCACTCTGGCTGGAGTGGCGACAAAGCAAAGGTATTGTTGAAGCAGGACTGCTTCTGTACATAGTTAAGGCCTGAACCTGCAACTTCTTCTTTCACCATCTTTCCTCTAATCACCTGAAGTTACCTGTTGCCGTGTTGGGCACAAGAATAAAAGCACAGAAAACGACACTTTGCTGTTTGGACATTCTATTATTACTCACACCATCTACTTTCATCATACCCCTAGACAAGCTACAAAGGTAACACGCTGATCCCAAATCTAACCAGTGGCTCCTGCATGGGTAGCGCTACAACCCTAGCTATCAACTTCACTTTTTTGGCCCACTTTTGGTCTTTTAAATATACCTTTGAAACCAATTGCTAATTAATAACTGTTGATCATACCAGAAATCCAGTTCTGTCATCTGCGATCTGCAGTGTTATCAGGAAGTGTGTTAAAGTATATTTAAACCCTCACCTAATAAATACCAAGTTATCCATTTTCTTTATAAGTGATCAAATACCCTCATTCTCAGCTGCACAGAAAGGTGTGGGGGAGGAGAAACAGCAGTACATCGTTTTTTCCAGTGAATGGCTAAGGAGAGAGTGAGGTGTTCTGTAGTCCTAACAACCTTCTGTTATTGTCCTGTTAAGTCTAGCATGATCCAATTTTGCACCAGGGGAACAAAATCCTTATCTCCCAAGAGGCAATCGGATATTCCCTGGATCAACTTTACCTATAAAGATTAGTATCCATTTATACTACTTGCATTTAGTTAAGAATCCAGGCCTCTTTTAAAGCAATCTGCTGAGCTGGACAAAACCAGCTATTAAAGTGGAGGTTCACCCTAATTTTTCACTTACTGTTAATAAAACAGTGTTGCATTCACAATAACAAATCCGTTGTTTTTTTTTATTTTTTTGCTAAAGGCTTACCCGTTTTTATCTTTGCATTCCGCCCTGTCAATCAGAGTCCACCGCGGGGAAATGGGCGTGCCTATCGATTTTCCCCCGACGGCGCTATGTCTCTTGGGACTTAGTCCCGACCTCCCCAAGGAGACGCTCTCTGCTCAAATCCCGCAAGATTTCGCCGCAAGATTAGGAGCTATCGCTTCACAACAGGGCGGGTCATTATGACGCTGGCCGTTGCGATGGCAACTCAAGTGTTGACGGTGCGGCTCGCCGTCAACACCTGCCATGCGCGGGATAGAGCGGTGAATGCTGGGACAGCATTCACCGCATCCCGGATGTAGACACAGGTAGGCTTCAGGAGTGCCCACATTAAAGATGCAAACGTCCATCGCTGGATTATCTAAAATATAATTTCGATTCAAGTCGGGAGAAATGTGGCTGCAAGAACGGGACAGGTGAGTGTAACATTAGATGTACAAACAGCGCCCGAATGTTAGAAAGAAAAAAAAAGTTTATCCCGCAGAACCGCCGCTTTAAGGAAGTCTACATTTACTTGTTCATTCTTTTTATTTGAGGGAGTTGTGGCTTCCAGATAAGCAGACCTTACATTTCCCACTTTAAGCCCAGGTTCACACTGGGCTGCGGGAGTGAAGCCGTGCGAGTTCAGCTTGTCAGTCCCGATTTCGGCCGCGATTTAAGAGACATCTGTGCAGGTTTCTGCACAGATGTCAATGTAAATCGCGGGCTGAAATCGCAAAAAGTAGTACAGAGACTACTTTTTAAAATCGGTGCAATGCCGCAGATGCAGCGTCACACCAATTAGGACAGTGCCATTGCCTGCAATTTGCGGCAAAATCCGCCGTTTTGACATGCCAAAAATCGCATGTCAAAACGCACCAGTGTGAACCAGGGCTTAGAATGTATTGATGGATCAAGTTGTACCTCCAGAAGAAAATGGATGCGTTGTTTTGTTTTTGTTTTTTTGCTTTTGACAGTCAATTCACATTGTCGGCTTGTAGTTCCAAGTGCAAAAGTGTTTGCTTTTTTTTATCTGATTTAATTAGGAAAGACCATTACTGTTCTCTATAAAACAGATGAACAGCAAATCTGTTTTGATCAAAGTTTTTCTGAAGAGCATACAGCCCTCACAATCATTGCAGTAATCATGCAACCCAACAGATTGAATCACAGCTCCAGTTATACAAAATGTATTTTGTAGACTTTCACTTTTTTATATTATTTTTTTTATATATATAATTGCGCCACACCAAAATGTAATTGTAACATGTTTGTACTGCTGCTAATTTAGTCTTTATTGTAGTGCTGATAATCTGTTTTGCAGGTTATTATCTTTTGAATATTAATATTCCCACATTTTTATGCTTATTAATATTTTCTAATTCCATCATATGCACACACACTGACTTTATGTAAATGTTTTTTTTTTTTTTTTCCTGGAAGTGCAATTATTTTAATTACTTTTTGCTTATAAATTATAACATCTATATTCAACATATTCTTTCACCCTAATGAAGAGAAGTTTAACCCCTTTTTCAAATGATGGTGGTGCATGGTTATGCAGTAATAAAGAATGTATTTTCTATATCCTCCTCAGCTCCCTTGCAGCAGTCAGCTTTGCTATTGCTGAATCCTCAGCAGATTGTAATCCAAAGAACTGGACTGATTGATGGCAGTCTGCACTACATCCCCATAATACAGATACCAACAACACATCTATAGATAACTAGACTTTTGAGAAGCTGAAATTGTATACCGATAACCACGTAACCACTTCCATACCAGGCACTTACGCACCTTCCTGGCCAAGCCAATTTTAGGCTTTCAGCGCTGTGACACTTTAAATGACAATTGCGCGGTCATGCTAAACTGTACCCAAACAATTTTTTTTATAATTTTGTTCCCACAAATAGCTTTCTCTTGGTGGTATTTGATCACCTTTGCGATTTTTATTTTTTGCGCAACAACTAAAAAAATAAAGTTTATATTTTTTTTGTTAATTTTTTTGTAAATAAGTATGTTTTCTTCTTCAATTATGGGCACCGATGAGGTGGCACTGATGGGCACCGATGAGGTGGCACTGATGGGCAACTGATAGGCAGCGCTGGTATGCGATACAGATGGGCACTCATCGGCGGCACTGATGGGCACTCATGGCCGGTACTTATGGGAGGAACTGATAGGTGGGCACTGGGCATGGATGGGCACTGATGGACACTGAGGGGTGGCACTGATGGTATTGCTGGGCATCGCTTGTTTATCCCATATTGTGCCAGTCAGTGCCCATGGCTCTTTACCGAGATCGGAGATGCAGGGTGTCAGACTGACCCCACGGGCCCGCGCCGGCATGTTATCTTGCTGGTCATCAATAGACGTCCAGTCAGGATAACACAACCACTTCCCGGACGTCAATATACTATTGACCGGGCGGGAAGTGGTTAAGGACCAAGCTTCTTTCTGAGATTTGATGTTTACAAGTTAAAAACGTATTTATTTATTTTTGCTAGAAAATTACTTGGAACCCCCAAACATTATATATTTTTTCTAACACCCTAGAGAATAAAATAGCGGTCATTGCAATACTTTTTGTCGCTCCGTATTTGCTCAGCTGGTTTGCAAGCACACACACATTTTTTTAATAAAAAAATAAGACAACCGTAAAGTTAGCCCAATTTTTTTCTATATTGTGAAAGATAATGTTACATAGAGTAAATTGATACCCAACATGTCACGCTTCAAAATTGGAATGACGACAACCTTTTACCCTTAAAAATCTCCATAGGCGACTTTTAACAAAATTGTACAGGTTGCATGTTTTGAGTTAGAGGAGGTCTAGGGCTCGAATTATTGCTCTCGCTCTAATAGATCACAGCAAAACATCACATGTGTAGTTTGAACACAGTTTTCATATGCAGGCGCTACTCAC